>JAABKJ010075445.1:182063598-182157577 GCA_011634705.1 Andricus grossulariae
TAAGTTATTTAAACACTTTTTCAAAATGAGTTGAAAAATTAAAAAAAAAACATGTCTTCCCACCTCTATTCTAAGAGAAAATTAAAATAAACAATAATAAATTAACCAAAGAGTTGCATTTTTAATGAAAAAAGGACAAATTTGGAACTAACAGTTTTCTACAAAAAAGAGGACTTTTCAACAAAATACACGAATGTTCAACCAAATTGTTGAACTTTCAACTGAAAAATAAAAATTCTAACAAGAGTTACATTTGTAACAAACAACCAAAATAAATCAAATTGTTGCATTTTCAACTAGAAAAAATGTTCAACCAGATAGTCAAATTTTCTACAAAAAAAATTAAATTTCAACAATACTGATAACTCTTATCCCCCCCCCCCCACAGCGCCCCAATTATGACCCAAAAATAAAAAAAAATACATTTTTACGTATTATTGTTACTTTTCAGCAAATTTTGTCGTCTTTTCCACGAAAATAACTACTAGTGGATTCCTCGAATATTTCCCATGACTTTTCAAACAATTCTTAATTGTTTAAATAAATTCAACTTATTCAAACAATGACTTTTTCCCAAAAAAAAGGAAGAAATAATCGTACTTTCTGACTGAAATGCAATATTTTGCCATTGTTTGGAGTAGTACATTTTAAAAAAATATTATGTAATTATTTAAATAATTGCTTATTGTTTATTCTCAAAATATCTAAAAATTGATTCAGAAATGTCCAGTATTTTCTCAAATTGGTATCTTAAGCTACTTTTTTAAAAATAATTATATAATTTTGATACATTCATTTCAAGTTTCAATAAATTTCTATTTGTTTAAACAATTTTTATTTGCTCGAGCAGTTTTTTTCAATACCTTTAAAAAAATTGATTAAATAATATACATATAATTATTTTCATTACTGTATAGTGTATAGAAAGAATATATTAACAATTTTTCAATTCTTTTAACCAATTTAATTTGTTCAAACAATCACTTTTCCAAAAATACTTTTTAAATCGTATTTTCCGAATTAAACATAATATTGAATGATTTCAAGGAGTAATAAATTCTGCTAAGAACTTTATGTTATTGTTTACAAAATTAATTATTGTTTTTTTTTAATTTCGTTCAAATCGAGTAGGGATGGTTCACATTTTTCGGGGCATCATTAGATGAATCATAAAAGTCACATTAAAATTTAAATTATAAAAGTGTAACTGTTTTTAACAGAATTTACTACTCCTCGGAATCATTAAATGTTATGTTTAATTCAGAAAATACGATTTAAAAAGTATTTTTGGAAAAATAATGGTTTCAACAAATTATATTTTTCTAAACAATTGAAAATAGTTTATATATTCTTTCTATACACTATACAATCGGAAAAATAATTATACGTATTTTATTTCAGTTTTTCAAAGATATCGGAAAAAAACTGCTTAAGCAAATCAAAATTGTTAAAAGAAATAGAAATTTATTAAACATCAAATGATACCAATTTTATTAAATTTTTAGAATAAACAATAAGTCATTGTTTAAATAATTATATAATATTTTCACAAAAATTTACTACTTCAAAAAATGACAAACTATGACATTTCATTCAGAAAATAAGATTATTTTTTACATTTTTTGGGAATAAGTAATTGTTTAAATAAGTTACATAGTAGTTATTTACATGAAAAAGACGACGGAAATTGCTAAAAAGTAACAATAATACGTAAAAATGTAGTTTTTCGATTTTCGGGTCATATTTGGGGCGCTGTGGAAAATTGATATATACTGCTGAATATTCAACTTTTGGCAGAAGATTAATCTTCTCGGTTGAAAATTGTTTTTTAGCTGAAATTCGATTTTTAAACTGAAAATTTACCTATTCTATTTTTGGTTCAAAATTGATTTCTTTAGGCCGAAAATCAATGTATTTTGTTGAATATTTAACTTTCAGCAAAATATTAATCTTCTTGGTTGAAAATTGTTTTTAGCTGAAATTCGATTTTTTAAACTGAAAATTTACCTATTCCATTTTTTGTTCAAAATCGATCTGTTTTTTGGAAAATTCAACAATTTAGTTGGAAATTCATGTAGTTTTTTCAAATCATCTTTTTTGGTAGAAAATGAATCTTTTTGTTGAAAAATTTAACTTCTTTGTGGAAAATTTCTCGTATTTTTTTTTGTAATAATTTTTTAAACTGAAAATTTACTTATTCAATTTTTTGTTCAAAATTAATCTCTTTTTGTCAAAAATTTAACAATTTAGTTGAAATTTGATGTATTTTGTTGAATATTCAACTTTTAGCAGAAAATTAATCTTCTTGGTTGAAAATTCGTTTTTCAGCTGAAATTCGATATTTTTTAATTGAAAATTTAACTATTTTGTAGAAAATTCATTTTTTTTTTGTCAAAGCAATTTTTTTAAAATAAAAATTCAACTATTTCTTATTTTTAGTGGAAAATTTATCTTTTTATTTGAAAATTCATGTATTTTTTAAAAATCATCTTTTTTGGTACAAAATTAATCTTTTTGTTGAAAAATTTAACTATTTTGTGGAAACTTATTCGTTATTTTATAATAATTTTTTTAACTGAAAATTTACCAATTTCATTTTTGGTTTAAAATTGATTTCTTTTGGTGGAAAATTGATCTCTTTATTTTTAAATTCATGTACTTTCTTTAAATCATTTTTTTTTTAGAAAATTAATCTTTTTGTAGAAAAACCTAACTATTTTGTGGAAAATTCTTCGTTTTTTTATACTAATTTTTTTTTTAATGAAACTACCTTTTCCATTTTTTATTTAAAATTTATTTCTTTTAGTTGAAACACAATGTTTGTGTTAAGTATTTAAATATGGGCAGACAATTATTATTTTCGGTTGAAAATTCGTTTTTAGCTGAAAGTTTTTTTTTTTAATTGAAAATTTAATTATTTTGTGGAAAATTCGTATTATTTTTTGGTTCAAAGTAATTTAAAAAGAAATTCTACTATTTCATTTTTGGTGACAAATTATTCATGTTTTTTTCAAATAATCTTTTTTGGTCAAAAATTAATCTTTATTTATCAAATCGCTAGGGCTAAGCATATAAATAATAAATAACATTGATTGTTAATTTGATATATTTTCATATAATAGTTGTTTTTTTTTTGGTTTCACAATAACGTCACTATTTTAATTTGCCTGAGAGCCTGTTTTGAAGCAATCGAAATGTTGCAAACAATCCATCAGCTGTATGATTTCCATGCCTGAGAGCCTGTCTTGAGACGTTTGCAACGTTGAGAACAATCGAACAGTCAGTGAGTAAGTTTGTCATGCCCGAGAGCCTGCCTCGAGACGTTTGCAATGTGAAGAACAATCACACAGTCAGTGATTCAGCTGGTCATGACTGAGAGCCTTTTTCGCGGCGTCCGTAATGTTGCAAACGATCTATTAGCACTACGGTTGTCATGCCTGAGAGCCTGTCTCGAGACGTTTGCAATGTTGAGAACAGTCACATAGCCAGTGAGTCAGTTTGTCATGCCCTAGAGCAAAGCGTTCGCAATGTTGCAAACAATCCATCAGCTGTATGGTTGTTATGCCTGAGAGCCTATCTCGAGGCGTTTGCAATGTTGAGATAAATCACACAGTCAGTCAGTCAGTTTGTCATGCCTGAGAACTTGTCTCGAGACGTTGCAATGTTGAGTCCAAGCACACAGTCAGTTGGTAATGCCTGAGAGCCTGCCTCGATGGGTTCGCAATGTTGCAAACAATTCATCGGCAGTACATTTCTCATGCCTGAGAGCCTGTCCCGAATCGTTGCAATGTTCAGTCCAATCACAAAGTCAGAGAGTCAGATGGCCATCTCTGAGAGCCTGTCTTGAGGCGTCCGCAATGTTGCAAGCAATCCATCTGCAGTATGGTTGTCGTGCTTGAGGGCCTGTCTCGAGATGTTTACAATGATGAGAACAGTCACACAGTCAGTGAGTCAGTTTTTCATGCATGAGAGCCTGTCTCGAGGCGTTCGCAATGTTGGGAACAATCCATCAGCAGTATGGTTATCATGCCTGAGAGCCTGTCTCAAGACGTTTGCAACGTTGAGAACAATCGAACAGTCAGTGAGTAAGTTTTTCATGCCCGAGAGCCTGCCTCGAGACATTTGCAATGTTGAGAATAATCACACAGTCAGTGAGTCAGTTTTGTCATGCCTGAGAGCCTGTTTTGAAGCAATCGCAATGTTGCTAACAATCCAACAGCAGTATGATTTTCATGCCTGAGAACTTGTGTCGAGACGTTGCAATGTTGAGTCCAATCACACAGTCAGTTGGTAATGCCTGAGAGCCTGCCTCGATGCGTTCGCAATGTTGGAAACAATCCATCAGCATTATGGTTGTCATGCCTGAGAGCCTATCTCAAAGCGTTCGCAATGTTGGAAACAATCCATTAGCAGTATGGTTGTCAAGCCTGAGAGCCTATCTCAAAGCGTTCGCAATGTTGGAAACAATCCATCAGCATTATGGTTGTCATGCCTGAGAGCCTATCTCAAAGCGTTCGCCATGTTGGAAACAATCCATCAGCAGTATGGTTGTCATGCCTGAGAGCCTGTTTGATAATCTAGATAGTCTCAAGTACCATCCACAATTTTTTCTTCATAGTCAGGCAGACTATAATTTTATAGTCTGCTTGAATATCCACAGGTGATAAAGACTCACTATCAGTATAGTCAGATCGAAACTCCAGAATGTCAAACAGAAGTGGGTGTGTCACGACCTCTACCGAACACCAAGCGAACACACCCGACACCCGAAACGCATTCTTGGAGCGACTGACGTTCGGTGTCACGTTTGCCGTGATTTACAACACTTTTAATTAATTTAAATCATCTGTTGATACTTTAACCGTATTGCGGGAGTGGATATAATGTGGAGAACATGTTGGAGAGTGGGTTGAGTGGTTTTCATTCTGATTTTGAACGTACAATTCGCTACTTCCGAGGGATTAAGGACAAAGGAGTTACTCCTTAATTAGTGCGTATTCCAGAAAAATTTCTGACCATAATGGTGATCAGAATTTCGCAATTCGTTGATAAAGAAACAAGACTTGCAAGATTAGTAATACACATTCATACTGTTTTCTGAATTTTCCACTGTTAATATTTTAATTCAGTGCACTGACGCCGTTTCCTTAGCCTCTCGTGCTCACAGTAATATGATGTCAAAGTTTTTATGCATACATAATCATGTCTCAGTCATCCCACTCTTCAAAAGTCATAAAGATGCTTCCAGAATTGATGGGTTTAGTGAATTAAACAAATACAAAATATTCCACAGATTTCAGTACAACTGGAGTGGATTCAAAAGAAGAATTCAAGAGAATTCACGAGACTTTGATGAAATGCCTAAGAATTCAAGGTGAGTTTAAAGAACACCAGGATCAATTAGAAGGAGGGAATAAACTGGAAAAAAACCTGAAAATCCATTAAATTAAGTAGAATTGAGTAAATGGAATACGAATTTTCAAAAATGATTTTAAATTGAATTTAGAGGAATAGAATGTTTCTACATCTCTCTTCAAAATAAGAATAGCAATTTTATTTTCAAAACCTGCTGACTTTGAATTCTATGTAAAAATTTGAAAATTCAAAATGGTACAATCCGTAATTTAAAGAAGCACTAGAATAATCGTCAGTTACAGTGTCAATTACATTAATTAGTTGTTCCTCTGGGTAGAAAATATGAAGATTGTTTTTACTGCCGTCTTATCTTATCGAGCAAGACCGCGGCAAATCCCACTCATGGCCACGTCTCAAAACCGTGAGATGGGTGAGATGGGATGAGGTGGGTGGTGGATTCGGTTTCGGGTTTGATTCCATAGGAATCGAACCGAAGAGCCTATGACAAAGCCACCGAACGCGTCCTAGGCTTGCTGGCAGAAGGTCCCTGTACCAAGGGTTTCTGCTGAATATGGTTACAATAATTAATAAGCAGTCGCGGACAATTGTCCAGGGGTCGATATGATGAAATATATTAACCAAGCGAAATAAGATCAACGATAAAATCCGAAATTATCCGCGCGGACGGCGTTAAAATCGCACAAAAGGTGCCCGGAAATCGTGTGTATTTCCTCATAGGGTCCATTTTCATAAACAATTAATCAAATGTGACAGTTTAGAGGTCGGTTTTATGAAATATATCGACCAAGCGAAATATGATCAACAATAAAATCCGAAATTATCCGCGCGGACGAGGCTGAAATCGCACAAAATGTGCCCGGAAATCGTGTCTATTCCATTATAGGGTGCATTTTCATATACAATTAATATAATGTGACAGTTTAAAGGTCGATTTTATGAAATATATTGAGCACGCGAAATAAGATCAACAATAAAATCCGAAACTATTCGCGCGGGCGAAGTTCAAATCGCACAAAAGGTGCCCGAGAATATTGTCTATTTCCTCAAAGGGTCTATTTTCATATACAATTCATGAAATGTGACAGTTTAAAGGTCGATATGATGAAATATATTAACCAAGCGAAGTAAGATCAAGGATAAAATCCGAAATTATCCGCGCGGACGACGTTCAAATCGCACAAAAGGTGCCCGGAAATCGTGTCTATTTCCTCAAAGGGTCTATTTTCATATACAATTAATGAAATGTGACAGTTTAAATTTCGATTTTATGAAATATATTGACCAATCGAAATAAGATCAACAATGAAATCCGAAATTATCCGCGCGGACGACGTTCAAATCGCACAAAAGGTGCCCGGAAATCATGTCTATTCCCTTATAGGGTCCATTTTCATATACAATTAATGAACTGTGACAGTTTAAATGTCGATTTTATGAAATATATTGACCAAGCGAAATAAGATCAACAATAAAATCCGAAATTATCTGCACGGACGAGGTTCAAATCGCACAAAAAGTGCCCGGAAATCGTTTCTATTCCCTTATAGGGTGCATTTTCATATACAATTAATCAAATGTGACAGTTTGTAGGTCGATTTTATGAAATATATTGACCAAGCGAAAGAAGATCAACAATAAAACCGGAATATATTGCGCGGACGAGGTTTATATCGCACAAAACGTGCCAGGAAATGGTATCTATTCCCTCATAGGTTCAATTTCATATACAATTAATCAAATGTGACATTTTAAAGGTCGATTTTGTGAAATATATTGACCAAGCGAAATAAGATCAACGATAAGATCCGAAATTATCCGCGTGGACAGCGTTCAAATTGCACAAAAGGTGCCCGGAAATCGTGTCTATTTTCTCATAGCGTCCATTTTCATATACAGTTAATGAAATGTGACAGTTTAGAGGTCGATATGATGAAATATATTAACCAAGCGAAATAAGATCAACGATAAAATCCGAAATTATCCGCGCGGACGGCGTTAACCTCTCACATTTAGTGGGGCAACAGACCCACTTAGTGCGGTCTCAACTTGAGCACGAACATCAACTCACGACGAAACTAGAGGCTCAACAAAACTGGCTAAAGTTAAAGCTGTTATCAACGATATCTCAGGTGAACCAAATAGCCACATCTGCTGATCGAATCACTTATGACCAAGCACTAACTCAAAATCTCCATTCCATCGAACGACGAATAGACGGTTATATGCATTTGAGCCACCAACTGTTGGAAGCGATACACATAGCACGAGAAGGAAAACTGCATCCGCCCCTTCTCACTTCACAACAACTGGATCCCATATTTCGGGACATCCAGGACCATGCTCCCAAGGTATACTTCCCAGTATCAGGCGCGCATATCAGTGTATACGAGTTGGCTCAACTGGCTACTATCACCATCTTCTCCTCTTCAAATTATAATGGACATTCCATTGATAGATAAGACGGAATACAATCTCTACGAATTACATGCTTTACCCGTTCATCAGTCTATCCTGGGAAACGGCACCGGCACAGCGTATGTTCGATCACCATTCACGCATATAGCCCTAGAGGGAAAAAATACACCTATATGCTACCAACCAGAGAAGATCGTCGAAAATGCAAGAAAATCCTGGACTATGCCCTCTGTAATGGCCTACTGCCTATCTACGAGGCAACTCAATCGTCGTGTGAACTCCAACTGCTACTCAACCCAACTATTTCATCATTTAAGTTGTGCGACATCAAAGTTTCGTACAAGCACCTGCCCTTTTGGCAGGTTATACCATCACTTAACGGTTGGATTTATTCTACCATGAGTCAATTGGACGCAGAGATACGTTGCTATAAAATAGCCAGCGTGACAATGAGGTTATATGGAGTGGGATTGGTCTGATTTTCACCCGGATGCACTCTAAGGACGGCATTAGTAACATTGCCCTGATTGGAACCCATCGCCAGGACAACCATCAACATCTACGAACCCACTGTTCATTTGAACTTGACCAAATTATCTAAGAAATTACTCCAACGCGAATCTTTAGGACCCAACACTCACTCTGCAATAGAAACATCTTTAGTAAATGAAAATGACCCCATATACCAGGAGGGTGAGAAGACATTAGATCAATTAGAGCAAAAATTACATGATTTTAGCTCACAACGTCAAACGCTCGCAACCCAGTCAATCTTAATACATGGATCCTATGCGGGTATATGATTGCTGGCTTCACTGTTCCTGTTGTATCTTGGTCATTCTAAACTGCTGACTATCGGGGTTATATGCTGCACTTGTATACAGCGAAAACGAACATCAAACGACACGCCTGGATCAACAAGACATGTGGTGTCATCACCCCAAATACATCTCTCGGTACTTTCGTCACTGGATGAACCAATGGATGGATTTAACGGGAACAGCCCAAGCAAATTTTGAAAAGATGTCAATTACAGTAAGGATGTACTTGTATCCTTTGTTTACTCTCTCGTATGACTGCATTTCAACAAGATCAGCTTGCCAGGTCTCATCAATGCCACGGATATCGAAATGTCGACGTTGATAATTCCTTCTAGCTTGCTTGTGCAGCTCCTTCACCAACTGCTGCTTCTCAGCGTCCATTTTTGAGCGCGGTCAGTCTAGTGTCCACTTGACTAATGAGCTCTGAATTTCGGTACACCAATTTTTGAATTGATTCACCATCAATTTTCACATTTTTTCAAAGTTTATCTGTGGAATTTTCCAAAGTCTCAATCATCATATTATTATTGACTACTTCAGTGCGCAAGGAAGCTATAACATCATAAATAGTCTGAAGTTCATGCTGTATCATATGCTGCACCATATTCAGATCAACAGCATCATTCTTCTCTTGAGAATCAGCCACTTCACACAGCCTTTTATTATTCATGTCATAATCTCCTTCAGATGTGTCTTTGAAGCCAATTCCAGAAGGACCACGACTTGTACTCTCTGCTTGCTTGGATGACGTCCGAATACATCGATGCTCATCTGGCAAATGATGAAAATCTTGACAAAACACTCATTAATATATAATTCCTGCTTCTCGTAGTTCTTCAATAATTGATATAATTTCATTGGTGTGACTTGGATTTCCAGCTGCTTGAGACGCTAGCAATAAGCGTAATCGATCGGCCAATTGATTAGGGTCATCCCAGTAAATGTAATCCATCAGACTACCCTCTATAGCAATCATGTGTTGTGGGATCAGACCTTTACCTGATAATAATTTGCGTGATTTACTTCGTCTATCTGTATTTTTTGATGGAGATGTGGGAATTAATTTCTTTATCAATTTTTGATATTTAAAGGCCTTATTGTCACGAAGTTCACCATCTGGTTTATAATGCTTTTCATACGCGTTTGTTGCAATGATAATTTGTCTATAATTTTCAAGATCACTGGGAGTTATAGAAGACTCTTCAGGAACCTTTTTAAATAAAAGTTCAAGCAAACCTTTACTTTTGGGAAAATTCAAATTACCCACATGAATATAGTTTGGGCTGAAACTTATCAGAGAATCTACAATCATTAATCTATCTTTCGTTAATTTTCTTACTCCATACACATTATCGAGTTCTCTACTTCTTTCACCTAATAATTTAAGATACTTGTTTGCATCATCATCAATCCATGAAGATCTAGGTGTTTCTGAGTTATTTTCCGCTTCACTACGAATTGATAACTCCAAGTTACTGGGATCTTCAGACTCGTCTGCTTCATCCTCATCATAAATTGACTTATATGACAAATCGTCATCATCAATACTTTCTTCAACTTTACTCTTTGACTGAATCTACTATGAAATACAATGACGAACTCAAGGGAATTGTTATTTTTCCCGTTATATATATGCCCAAGAGCTTTAGATTTTTTACATGCCATTAATGCGACTATTTGCAATATCTACACAAAAGTCGACATTCTTCAGATTTTTTTCGGAACCAAGAAAATTTACTTTTGGGATTCACAGCTGACCGAATCTACTATGATATACACTGACGAACCCAACAGAATTTTTATTTTTCCAGTTACATATCTGCCTGAGAGCTTTAGATTTTTTACACGTTATTAATGAGACTATTTGCAATATCTACACAAAAATCGACATGAATGAGATTTTTTTCTAAACCAAGAAAAATTACTTTTGGGATTCAGAGCTGACCGAATCTACTATGAGATACACTGACGAACTCAAGAGAATTGTTATTTTTCCAGTTATATATATGCCCCAGAGCTTTAGATTTTTTACATGTTATTAATGAGACTACTTGCAATATCTACACAAAAATCGACATTATTGAGATTTCCTTCTGAACCAAGAAAAATTACTTTTGGGAATCAGAGCTGACTGTATCTACTATGAAATACACTGACGAACTCAAGAGAATTGTTATTTTTCCAGTTATATATATGCCCCAGAGCTTTAGATTTTTCACATCTTATTAATGAGACTACTTGCAATATCTACACAAAAATCGACATTATTGAGATTTTTTTTTTGAACCAAGAAATATTACTTTTGGGATTCAGAGCTGACTGAATCTACTATGACATACACTGACGAACTCAAGAGAACTGTTATTTTTCCAGTTATATATATATATATATATATATGCCCCAGAACTTTAGATTTTTTACGTGTTCTTAATGAGACTATTTACAATATCTACAGAAAAATCGACATTATTGAGATTTCTTTCTGAACCAAGAAAAATTGTTTTTGGGATTCACAGGTGACCGAATCTATTATGAAATACACTGACGAACTAAAGAGAATTGTTATACTTCCAGTTATACATATATGCCCAAGAGCTTTAGATTTTTTACATGTTATTAATGAGACTATTTGCAATATCTATACAAAAATCGAAATCATTGAGATTTTTTTCTGAAACAAGAAAAATTACTTTTGGGATTCACAGCTGACCGAATCTACTATGAAATACACTGACGAACTCAAGAGAATTGTTATTTTTCCAGTTATATATATGCCTGAGAGCTTTGGATTTTTCACAAGTTGTTAATGAGACTATTTGCAATATTTACGACAAATTCGACGTTATTGAGATTTTTTTCTGAACCAAGAAAAATTACTTGTGGGATTCAGAGCTGACTGAATCTACTATGAAATACAATGACGAACTCAAGGGAATTGTTATTTTTCCCGTTATATATATGCCCAAGAGCTAGCTCAAATGAATTTCAGGTCGCACGACTGAAAATCATTCGAAAATTAATATACCTACCAGTTGTTCATTGTATTAATTCATATTTCAGACAGAGACACGGTCTTTAAGACCAATTTATAGTGGAAATTAATTAATTTACTTAATTTAAGTTAAAAATGAAATTCAGTTATTATTAAAATTCAGATTCTTGTATTACTGTGTATCTCTTAGATTGTCTAATGTAACACTTGTCACAGTCTTTACAGATAACTTTATATATAGTATCAGTGCTTTTCTCAATACGTGTTAAATCCTTTTGGTAACTGAAATATTTCAAAGCGTCTTTTATTGGTTTAAAAACTGCCTTCAAGTTATATTTTTTAAGAAATTAGGTACAACATTTTTAAATTAATGGACAGTATGGAAGGACTATAATTTGATCTAGATTAAAATCATTGTTTTGGTTATTGCTGTTAATGTTATTATTATTGTTGGTATATATTGTGTGTAGATGACGTTCTATCTGCTTGATAACATATTCATTTGGGAAACCATTGAATTCAAAAGTTTTAGTTAGTATTTTCAAATTGCTCTCATGGAAAGAGGGATGTGAAAGTTTTATTGCCCGATCAACCTAACTGTTGATGACGCTAATTTTATATGGATGATATGTTATTGAGCTGAAATTGATGTAGCGACCCGACCAGGTATCTTTCCTAAATCAATTGGTCATAATCTGGCCATTATGGTGAGTGATAGATACGTCTAGAAAATTAATACTATTGCTTGATTAACGTTCTATTATAAATTGTAACCTATTGTGAAAATCGTTGAAGGTGTCTTTAAAATTAACAATTGAATCTTCATGTAAGCAAGCTAGGACATCGTCGACATATCTACAAAAAATCAAGGTTTTTCTAGTAAAAATCTATTCAAAATCTCAGATTCCAGTTCTTTCATTACGAGATCTGCAACAGCCGCAGAGATCGGAGACCCCATGGGGACACCAAAAATCTGTTTATAAAATTTACGTTGAAAAGAGCAGTGAACATTAGTTAAACAGAATTTTAAGATTTTCGAGAAAAATTCAAGAGGTAATTTAGTATGTAATTTTATTTTCTGCCAATTCTTTTCCACAGCATTCAAAACTAGGTCGTGTGGTATGTTAGTAAATAAGGATTTAAGGTCTAATGAGAAAATTTCGAAGTCATCAGGAATTTCATACTTATTGATATTTTCAACAAATGCCAACTATCTTTCACGTGTCTCGATGTTTAACCCAGAATACGTTTAAGGAGGGAGTATGGTTAATTCGGTCAAAAAAAAGCTATTTTTTATTTTTTTTTATATAAATGTACAACATCTCAAGAATGACATATCCAAATTTCAAGCAAATCGGAGCAAAAATAACGGAGATATAGACTGTTCCACTTCCATTTCGATGGCAGCTATTTCAACAGCCGAAAGCAATCTGTTTACAGATATTGAGCGTTTTTTATCTGCTAGATTTTGCTCTTTTATTCTTGTGGCTAGTTCTGGGTACTTAAGTAAGAAGAGTCGATTATGTTCTCTTCTTACACTTTGCCCGCTTTTCTTTGCCAAAACATAAAAGCGTCTTACATCTCTGTTCATACGGTATATCCATTTTAATCTCCTTCTTGGTTGTTGAACCTCTCGTAAAGCATGACCAAAATTCCTTTCAAGGTGCTGTAGTTCTTGTGGGATTCCGCTGTTCAGATCATTCTTATTATAGCCCGGATGTGGTTTTAGTGGATCCAGTACTTGACGTTCACTATCCCTAGCACCTAGCCTGCTAGATTCTGCTCTTTTATTCCTGTGGCTAGTTCTGGGTACTAAAGTAAGAAGAGTCGATGATGTTCTGGTCTTACACTTTGCCCGCTTTTCTTCACCAAAAAATAAAAGCGCATTACATCTCTGTTCAAATGGTATGTCCATTTTAATCGCCTTCTTGGTTGCTGAACCTTTGCTTCTGGCTCTGGTTATCTTTGGCCATCTGCCTCTGGAGGATGTGGTGGTGTTGGATCATCACCAGTTTGAGGAAGAACATCAATTGCCGCTGCTTGTTCGTGTGACGCGGCTTCCTCTAACTGATGTTCATTGACGTCCTTTTTCCACGCCAAGTCAACCTGCTTTTTCATCTCCATTGCTCGATCTTCTGAGATATGTAGATCAGTCCTCATGTCCCGTACCTTAGCGATAAGATCTCTTAATGCAACTTTCTGTATTTGAGCATACTTTGCGATAAACTTCGTTCTAAAATTGTATCCTTTTTCACGTGGGGTTTCAAACTTCGCACTTTCAAAATAGAGACACACCAATTCCTCATTCATTGTGGTATCCCACTTGATGCTTTCCCGCGATATTTCTGTTGAGGTGGTTGGCTGCAAATAGCTAACGCTGGCCAAAGCATCCTCAGCAGGTACAGTTGATGTTCCACTACTTACCGTTTGTCGCAGATGTTCTTGCTGGTCAGTTGTTAGATTAGTGAGATCTGCCTGACCATCTCGCAGTTCACCATCACAACGGTCCAGCATGCTGTGGCCCCCAGCGTTGGCTCCAGGGGCGCCCCGACGATCCTCGGGAAGAGACAAGGGTCTCAAAATTTTTAAAAGACTCTCCATTAAAATGTATGGGTTTTGGTGTTCCTCTTAGTCACTTTCCTCTTCGTTCTCTGTCTGTCTGGTATGGGAAACCCTGTCAGTAGCAATGCTACAGTCATTTAAAAATAAAAATTAATGTCTCAAGCTTAAGATGGTTACAGCCCAATGTGTCGAAGGCATTTTTTTGTTAGAGTTGGATTTTTGACACATGCGCGCGCGTCGTCTAACTAATATTGCAAAAAACTGGAAAAGGAAGTTAGCTCAAAAATTATAGCGCACAATGCAACCAGGCTAATAGGCTTATAAGCCTGGTTGCCGCGACCGCATTAAACAGCTATTACCATGGTGATATTAGCTCTGCTAATTAGGGTTTATCACAAAATGTTTTTATTCAAATTAAAATTTTTTACATTATATTCAACTTTTTTTTTCGTTTTTACGAATAGTAAATGATAATTTAAATTTAAAATATATAAACAACCTATTATTATTATTAAAATAGTCGAGGCCTTTTAAAAGCCGATTCTGTTCTCTCTTCTTCTTGCTCCCTACGCGCTGCACGGAGACGTTCGAGGATTACCCGGGAAATTGGTATAGATCCCGGGCATGGTGGAATTTCTCCTGGTTCCAAAGCGTCATCATCATCATCGGCATCATCTTCAGTATTATCTGCCTCAGGCTTGTCCACAGCAACAATCGGCTCCTCACCCGCGTGCTCGGAGTAATCTGAAAAATAAAAATATTAAATATTTAAATTCGCTTTTTTATTTATTTTTTCTATACCCACGTGATTTGTGTACTTACTTATCATGATGTGTAGATTTTTCGGCACTGTTATGTTCAGTGGAACCACCGGAATTCCTAGTTGAGGGTATAGTTGCTATTGTTGTTGAACTTGCATTGGTTGGAACCTCTGCTCCAAATCGTCCCACTGCCACAAGAAGTTTTCTGCATCTGTGATTAAAAATGAGCGGAGATTAATACTCTATAATACACAATTGTGAACACTAAAAAAATGTACCAACCTATTTTTAATGTTTTCAAAATGCATAATCACAGTGTGCGTGAGAGAGACAGAGAGAGCTATAGTATGATGAGAATTAGAGCGATTCCTTGTAACCGTAGGGGTGTGAGTCAAAGTTTTCAATGAATCGTCTTGTAACACATACAGGTTTAACTGTTTTACTTTCAGTTAATGTGATGACACCGTGGAATGCTGTGCGTCTAATGGCTCTAAAATTTAATTTTATTGAATCTACTGCCCAATTAACAATAATTTCACGAATCATGTTAAAATTAACATATTTAGAGTTTTTATAGTTGAACGTGATCCCCTTTGCTTTACATTTTGTATGGATTTGACCGTTTGCATCAGCAACTTGGTAGGCGTAAAATTTGGGACCTCCGAAAACAAAGGTCTTTATAAAGCTCCCCTCGCCGTACTCCCCCTCGATTTCGTCGATCATCTGACCCAAAAGACGACCAAGAGGAGGATTATACTCACCAGGTTCGTTTCGTCGTACATAAATGCACGAGTCAGTGTCGTAGTACAATACCCTACGACCCAACTGAGACAGGTAGTCGTACAAGACTAAACGAGCCTGGGCACTCTTCACTGGTGCAGGGCATTTTTGTGATTTTGAGACTAGGGTTGCGATTTCGTAGCTTCGATGCAATTGTGCTTTCGTCCATGTAAGGTACCTTCAGATCGTTCGGAGGTCAGAATCTGTCGTCTAGATTTAGAAATGGCTTTGTCTTCGTTCTCGTATTCAGCTGATTCCCTGTTTGGTGTTTGGTACTTTCGTCCGTTTTCTTGGTAGTTAAGTTTGCAGGAGGCTTGGGCAGAGTAGTCGGTTTCGTTGTACTATGTTTGACCTGGCTAGACATAACAATAATGATGGTTTGCTCCGACTGAATTCTAAGTATATCACAGTCGGATTGCTCATCGAAGACTGGATTTTAAGACAGGGCATCGACTCGTTGATTCAATTCACCTATCTTATATTCGAAAATAAAATCGCAGTTGTTCAATTTAATTGTCACTTAAGAATTCTGGTAGCCTATTTCCTTTTTATCTCAAAGTTTGCAATGTTGCGAGCTGTGCACGTATTCAATAAAATGTAATAATCAAGAAATTTCAAATGATCATACAGACGTAAGTGAAAAATGTGAGACTGAAGATTATTTGTTTTTATAATAATTGCAATATAGAAGTATAACTGTCTTTATTAGAACAATTGTATATATACAAATGTATATTTTATGTTAATAAATCAGTGGCTGTTATGTGAATTCATTTTACAACCCTACTTATTAAATTTTCATTTTACTGTAACGTTTGTATGTTCCTAATTTTTTTTGTACACGTACATTTTCATCGTGGCACTAAAGGATGTCTCGTTCAAAAAAGGTTTGATTTCGCTAGTATATCGCGTCCAGATAGAACTCAAATGTTTTTTCAATGGCAATGGCCAAAAACCATACATTTTTCATAATCAACTAAAAAAAACTTCCGCGAATCAATATACTTCAGATGCTGCGCCGCGGCGAATCCGTCGCGAAATCCATCAACTTCACGATTTTCTGTTGCGCATTTCACAAGGTAAGAAAAAAGTTGCACGAATAGAAAAAATACAGCATGAAACAGGTGGATCGTGGTGAATGCTTTTCAAGAATTACAAATGCTTGCTTAATTTCAAAGTGACACTCAAGAATTCGCTTTAGGCAATTCGTTGTTTTCTCCTATTATGAAAACAACCAAATGCGCACGTCATATGAACTAGGGTTCAAGTTGAGCAGTCTGCAGGTCGGGGAATTATAGATACTTCAGATGCTACTACAGATGCTTCAGCCTCAGTAAACAAAGAATCGAATATTGCATGAAATTCATGGTCGCTTGTAATTTCTTTCAATTCTCACATGGGCTGTAAGAACGGAGGGTTGACAAGACGATGTATGATCTCAGCACGTTTTGATTTTGATTTTAATTGTGACTTTTTACCTGCGCGTCCTTTCCGGTAGTCAATCCAGGCCATTGACAGGACGCGCTGATGGGCTGCTGCGTCTTTGCAGACGCACCTGTCAATTGGCAGGTCCTCTCAGCAGCCTGCTGCACCTTTTCTCGAACCGCATTAATCGTACATCTCTCTCCACACAGGTTCATTTCTTCAAACAATCTTCTCGTTTAGGGTAGCTGTGAAGATTTTATACAGCGTGTTTAAACAAGTTACTGGCCTGTAATTCTCTGGGTTGGACAACGCATCTTCTTCGGTAGGTGTATAGTACGTCCTAACGCCAGGGATTGCGAAATGTGCGTTTCCGACTTGAAAAATGAGGCGAATATGCGGGCTAGATGTTGGTGTGTAGAATTTAACTTCTTCCACTAGAAGTTCTTGATACCATCTGATCCTGCAGCGTAAAAAGTTCTTCGTGCCCAAAGTGTTTTTTTTACCCCTTCGGCAGTGATTGATGGACATTCCTTCTAAGATATTATGAGGTTGTCGCAAAACTCCTTGAAGTGAATGATATTATTAGTATCTTCTTAGAACTCCAGTGTTTTCCGGATCTTGTATACCTCTCTCCAAAAAGTCTCTACTTCGTTGGGCTTGGGTGGATTTTTGACAGGAACAGGGAGATGGCTGGACAGGCGCGATGTGTCAGCGAGAAACTGTTGATTCTCCCTGACCCATCTCTATCTCTTCAATATTCTTCTCCTTGCCTCAGATAACACCCGTATTTTGTCAACAATGGGCTGCTTGATTGTCAGAAGCTTTGACTTGTTCAGTGTGTGATGGTAGATCCTCAGTTCTTGGACGAACTTTCGAACCCTTTCCGTGAACGGTCTATCAGATGTTATGTAGAGTCAATCACACACTGAACACGGGACTCATTCTGTCTTGCCCATCCAATCTTCTTATTCAGTTGATGCAAGCGTCTTTTGGTCTTTTGACCCATCGTCGGTTTCAGCTTTCGATTTGAATCAGCCAAAGCTCTCGTAGCATCATAAACTGAACAATTAATGGTTCTGAGGTCGAACTGCCTGCTTTCTGCAGTTAATCTTATTGTTGCTTCCTGCTCTTCGTCTGCGGTCTCTTCATACATCGGTTGGGGAAGCGTTCCGCGTACATATCTCTTTTTCCAGGGGTAGTCGGCTTGATTTCGTAAAGACTGTTGCGAAGTGTGCTGAAGCTCTGCGTGTTTCTGGCACCACAGATGTGCATACACGCCACGAAGCCTCCGTGAACAGGAATAATGCTGGCATCGTTGTAGTGTAGCTAGTCATCCTTGAGTTGATTCGTCCACTCAATGTGGACGTTTCGCCGGTTCTTGTCGGCACTGTTTGCCGACCCATTGTCGGGTGCTCTGCGCGTTCGATCGTTTTGAACCGCATCTACAACTTGTTGGTGTTTTGATAGTTTACTTCTACACACCATCATTTGGCCCGCATATTCACCTCATATTTAAAGTCGGAAACGCCCATTCCGCAGTGGATCTCATTAGGACGCACTATACTCCTACCGAAAAAAGGCAACTTGTCCAACCCAGAGAATTACAGGCCAAAACCGTATTCAAACACACTGTATACCTTCTGTACAGCCATCCTAAATAACAGGATTGTTTGAAAAATCGAGTCTGTGCGGCGAGAGGTGTAAGAAATACGTGCCTCGATAAAAGGTCATAGCAGGATGTCGAGAGAACCTGCTAATTGACAGGTGCGTCTATAAAGACGCTGCAGCCCACCATTGCGTCCTGTCAATAGTCTGGATTGACTACCGGAGAGTTTTCGATTCATCATCTTATAGAATTATCATCTGTCTGTCGGTAAGCTTGAAGGTGCATCCACACATAGTGAGATTCATAGCGAGATTGATGCCCCTTTGGAAAACTAGATTTACTAGCTTATCTGGAAAGATCTAGCCTCTGGTAAAAGCAAGCTTCAAACTGCTATAAATATCATCAAGAAGTACACAGGAGCAATTGGGATGGACTTTGGATTGGATAAATGTGCCAAAATTCAGGACGTAACATCAGTAAAAGAGTCTCTCCGAAGCAGATACAAGCATCTTCTTCGACAGATTTGGTCATCTAATCTGCAGCTGTTGAACAAGGTATCTGCAACTAACATGCCTGCCCTCCCCGTACCACTCTACCTGTTTGGGGTGGTTCACTGGACGAAGAACAAGCTTACGGCCCTTGATATCACCACACGTAAGATCATGCATAAGCATAAAAGTTAGCATATCACCTCGTCTGTTCCGCGATTATACATCTCACACCCTCAAAGCAGACTCGGACTTCTGAATTTCCAATGTCTTCATAAACGAATTGTTCTAAGTACAGCTTACATCGTTGCCACTGGAAAAGATGATCTCCTAAAAATGGTCAGGAATCACGAGATGATTGGCAAAGGAGCGTTCCTTCACAAAGCCACGGAGCAGTCGAATGAGACTCTTGGCCTGAATTTTAACATCAGAAGTGAGCAAAGTGCGTTACTCCATCTCCATGATTCACTTCTAAAAGCCGAAGTGAAGAAAGCAGATGTTGAAATATTCCATCAAGAGCTACTCGACAAGAAAATGCAAGGAGATTTTCACAAGAATGTAGAAAAACAGTCCCTATCGAAGGAGCAAACTTTTGCTTTTCTCAAATCATCAGGGCTTAATTCAGGTACAGAGGGTTTTATTTTTGCAAGCCAGGAAAGAGTCCTTTCCACCTTAGCATACCATAACCGCATTTTACGTCAAGAAGTTCCAAGCGATAGGTGCAGAGCGTGTCATACACACGTTGAGTACCTAGAACACATACTATCAGGGTGTTGAATCGATTAGCTTTGAAACACAAAGGATACTATTAAATGTTTATATTTAATACTTAATAGTATTTTTCATATTTTTAATTTTCCCACCCTAATGTTTGAAACTTTGAAATGTTTCCAAAGTTTCATTAAACTTTTCATTTGATCAAAGTTTCATGAAACTTTACAACCCTACGCATGAGTGCAAAGGATCTTACATAGTGGTGGAGTAGTAGGGAGATCTTATAGTAACAGAGTGCAGAGAGAGAGAGAGAAAGAGAATATAAATGCTTTGCTTAACGTGGAATAGTAAGGATATCGAAGAGGAGTATTTAGAGCTCGGATCGCGGCACTAAAGGGAGACGCAATTACAGAGAGAAGGTATAGAAAGTATACTTGTCAGAGAGAGAGACAGAGACTTCGGTTCGTACGTTCGGTCGTTTTTATCAATTCACTCCCGTTCCAAAAGAAGTTTCACTTCAAAAAATTCAGCTTGGAGAAAATGATATATTCTTACACTTTTTTTAACAACTTTTAGGTGGTCAATAACCCCCTTCCCCCGCGGCCGAATTCCACTTTAGTGACCTACACGTTATCCTCAAAAGTAAAAATGGTGCCATTTTCTGATGAAAATTACTCGCCAGATAGTTATTAATGACATAGGGGACGTGGTTCATACAATATTTCATATCACAACCCAATTATAAGTACAATTTTACTTATTTTATCTTCTCAGAACTTCAACGTTTAAAGGCCTAGGCCTAGAAATACTGTTTTAGGGATTGTTTACAGGAGATAAAATGGCACTTATGATGGACGTGTGTAAAAAATACATTACAGTTCTCCGACTACGCGGTGAGAAATTCTTACCCAGTAGATGAGTAGGCTGCGTTCTGGATCAACTAGTATTCGTGCGTGCCTGTGTCAGGTAAGCCTGTGTGCGTGTGTCTGTGTCAGGTTGACATCGAGACCGTTCTAGAACATTCCTCGATGAAGTCACAGAGTAATATTGCGCAATTCTGCCAGCCAAATACATGTAACAACAGCTTCAAGGTAATTTCTTATCTCGAGAATTTTTTCGCGTAAATACATTCATGGTTATATTTTGCTTTGTCCGAGCAATTTCTACTGCGTTATATAGTTATTTTGAGGACGAATTATTGCTTCCTTACAGGTGGCGGATTCTAAGCCATGGTTTCTAAGACACTTTTACAAGACGAATTCGAAGCCACGGTTTCTAAGCCACTTTTACAAGACGGGTTCTAAGTCACCTCTACAAGACAGAGTCTGGATATGTATGACATCATCATGAATATCCGTACTCCATCAGGGGGGCTCTAGCTCAGGATTCCTACCTTACCGACATCAAGAAGCTTCTAACCTGTAGTGGTTCATGTCCGTGCTAAGCTTCTAGAACATTCTCGAAGCTAAAAAAGGGGCACCAAGGGAGAAGGACACTTTTGGTTGAAGGCTGGGCTTGGAGAGGACTGGAAAAGGCACACGATGAAAGAAATACATTTTGAGGTCAAGTTTGTTGCTGTGGAGAGCTAAAAAAGGGGCACCAAGGGAGAAGGACACTTTTGGTTGAAGGCTGGGCTTGGAGAGGACTGGAAAAGGCACACAATGACAGGAGGACACTTTAGAGTGAAGGGAGGACCTGCAGAGATCTGGGAAAGGGGCACCAAGGAGGAAGACACTTTGGGATAAAGTATGCTTTTTATAGCTGGAGAAGGGGTATAAGAGGAGGAAAACACTTTGGCATGAAGTGTGGACCTCTGAAGTACTGGAAAAGGAGCTCGAGGGGAGGAGGACAATTTGGGTTGAAGTTTGGGTCCACGAAGATCTGGAAAAGGGACAAGTTACGCGAAGAGGGCGGATGGGGGCATTTTGAGGTGAGGTTTGGACGCGTGGGAGCTGGAAAAGGGCACACTGGCTTCAAAATTAATTTTGTAGGCATTCTCATAGTCTTTCATTTAAAAAATCTTTTTTTTTTTGTATAAAGGAAAACAATGATACTGTAGGGGTTTATATGGTTATTCCTTTCTCTAGGACGTGTCAATAAAAAACTTATCCAATCTGAGAGAATCCCAGGGTTGATAAGAGATCGAAAAAGTATCTACGTTTATTAGGTTCTCGTCGTTTGAAGCTTTGCGTTTTGCGGCAGCGGGAGCGGTGGCGGTGGCGGGTGAGTGGCACGTGCCGTCCGGTTGTAATTCAATCGGGTATTTAGACAAAGAGCGCACGAACGATGGACGATTATACGCCAGCTAGTCTGTTCTTAATACTCGAAAAACTGTTACAAACGAATGGTTACTTCCACGAGCTAATCTTGGCTGCGATCCGAGAATTATTTACTTAGCCGTCTCATCCTCGAGACTCTCCCCAAGAGTGCAGATGCAAAAGCAACCCTTTTTCAAAATTCGAAATTCGATCCATCTTTCTCTCTCTCTGTCTCTCGATGTCTTCACTTCACACGTGTCCACTCTACAACTCTCTGTTCTATCTTATTTCTAACTAAATTACACTCAAATTCTTATTATTTCCTTGTTTTCCCAAAGTTTATTTTACAAATTGTGTTTTCTTTAAAATTCATTAGGGGAAAGTGGGGTATGGTGTCAGGCTTTGAATGAAATGTCCTTTAAAATATAATTGAAATGTGATTTTGATGTCTGTGTTTGTTGGTGAGAAGCTCACATTATAAGGTTACATATGTCATTACTTGAATCCGGTTTTTAACAACGTCATTATTTGATATTTAATTAATTCGTTTGTCTTGCATTTCGATCAGCGTACCCCATACTATGGGGCATGGTGTCCGTCATATTACTTAAACGTACAAAAGGTCGAAGAGGAAGATTTGGAATGTACAAAATATAAAATAAAACTAAAATTATGAAGTAAAAAAATACAATTGTAAAATCCTTACGTTCTGGACGTAACATAGAGCAAGCTAAAAGTTTGTTTTTACCAGAAGCACAGACCTTCAGGTCATCCATATAAAATACCTGAGTGACCTTATGCTCGCGATGATTAGTGTCGCCGCAAAGGTATCCATGGGAATTTCGCAGTGCGAGAGATAGAGGCATAAGTGTGATGCAAAAGATCAGAGGGCTCATGGATCGCCTTGAAAGACGCCCCTCTGGATGGTGACGTTGTTTGTTGTCATACGATAATTTCCAGATGAGATAGTAAGTCTAGTTTTCTAAAGGGGCATCAATCTCTGTATGCATCTCACTATGTGTTGATGAACCTTCAAGCTTTCCAACAGAAAGATGATAAGTCTATGAGAAGTTGAATCGATAGCTTTCCGGTAGTCAATCCAGGCCATTGACAGGACGTGCCAATGGGCTACTGCGTCTTTGCAGACGCATCTGTCAATTAGCACGTTCTTTCGGCAGTCTGCTACACCCTTTTTCGATCCACGTTGTTCGTACATTTCTCTCCACACAGTCTCGATTCTTCGAACAATCTTGTTGTTTAGGACTGCTGTAAATGTTTTATACAGCGTGTTCAAACAAGTTATTAGCGGTGTTATTGGCCAGATGTTATTGTGTAGAAGCAAACTTCTTTCATCAGAAGTTCTTGATACCATCTGGTCCTGCATCGAAAAAGTACTTCGTGCTCCTATGTGCTTTTTTCACCTCTTCGGCAGTGATTGATGGATATTCCTCCTCAGATGTTATGAGTTTATCGCAAAACTCCTTGAAGCAGATGATCTTATCAGTATCTTCTTTCAACTCCAGTGTTTTTTGAGATCTTGTATACCTTTCTACAGAAAGTCTATAATTCGTTGGGCTTGGGTGGATTTTTGACAGAAATAGGGAGATCGCTAAAGAGGCGCGACGGGACAGCGAGAAACTTTTGATTCTCCCTGATCCATCTCTCCCTCTTCTGTATTCTCCTCCTTGCGTCAGATGACAGCCGTATTCTCTGGGTTGGACAAGTCGCCTTTTTTCGGTAGGAGTATAGTGCGTCCTAACACCAGCCACTGCGGTATGAGCGTCTCCGACTTTAAATATGAGGTGAATAAGTAGGCCAAATGATGGTGTGTAGAAGTAAACTTCTTGGATGTTATGGATGGTCCAGCACCGAAGAAGATCTTTGTGCCTCTAAGTGCTTTTTTCACCTCTTCGGCAGTGATTGATGGACATTCTTCCTCAGATTTTATGAGGTTGTCGCAAAATTCCTTGAAGCGGATGATATTGTCAGTATCTTCTTTCAACTTTAGTGTCCCAAACGACAAAAAAGAACAATCAAAGGTGTAACAACCGTGTCGAAAACTGAATGGCACCTGCGCGAGGTGTCTTAGATGGTGAGTCTGGTATACCAGGTGATCTCCTAGAATTTTCAGCCTTGTCCTTACACGTTGGGATCCACAAGAATGCACGAACCCTTTTTGTAGTGGCTCGTGAGAAGAACAATGACAGACCAAACGATCCAACGCGCAAAACACGTGACGATGGGTCGAAAAATAGTGCTGACGAACCTAAAGTTCCGGGAGCTGAAAATAATACAGATAGAAATATGACGACGAACTGGCGAAACGCTCACATTGATTCGAAGGGTCGACTCAAGGATGACCTGTCAATGGCCCGGGTTGACTACCGTAAAGCTTCCTATTCAACCGCGTATAGACTTATCATCTGTCTGTCGGAAAGCTTGAAGATGCATCCACACATAGTGAGATGCATAGAGAGATTGCTATATATATATGGGTGTGTGTGTGTGTGTGTGTGTGGTGTAAAGAAAAGGTTAAACAATCATCGTAAAGTTTCATTCCGAGCAACTGTCAATTATAAAAATAACACTGTAAGATGAGTGGCTACAGGGTACAAAGAAATCACATCAGCGGGCTGGCTAAACCCTCCTGTGTCTCAAGGACCCGGAGCAACCCATGGATGACAGCTTCCCGCATCCACCTCGCAAGTGCCCTGGTATGTTATTTACGCGCGGGTATGGGTTAGGGTTATGTATGGATATGAGTATGGCTTTTGGGTTACGAACCAATTATAGTTTCGTAGCTCCTAGAGTAGCGGTCACAAGGACACTTACTTTAACTGAATACGTAGGGTACAGTCGTTTCAGATGCCTTTTTAGGTCCTCATGCCTCAGACCTTCAGACCTCAGGTCTCGTGCATGCAACGGACACTGATCTCCGATAATCGTAGTTCCAGAAAATTTGGTACTTCTCGTTTTCGACAATTGACTCTATCTCTCTCGGAGCGTTCGGCAGAGCAGGGTCGCGGCCAACGTTGTAAGATCGACAAAAATGGTAATAAAGCAGTCTCAGGGCTGCGTTTTGTCTGTGGAGATACACCGTTTCCGCATAAGTGGGACACTTGGATAGTATGTATTCTGGGTAATCAGCTTGTGCATGACACGCTTTGCACCTGTCACTGACAACTTCTTAATATAAATGCTGTCAGGGTACATTGAGGTGTAAATGACATCGTTCTGACATGCGAAAATGAAACTCTCTGTTCCTGAATTGAGTCATGATGATCTGAGGAAAGTAAAAGTTTGCTTCTTCGACAAGGACTGATCGTCTAAGTTTCTGTGAAAGTTATCGTAGATTTTTTTGTCGAGTAGCTGTTGATTGAATTTTTTAACCTCTGCTTTCTTTACTTGAAAATCATTTGAAAAAAGTCCAATTTATTTTTGATTTTCAAAAATTAGGGTCAAATTTTGACTTTTTTTGAAAATCGTTATGAACACCAGTAAGTTTGTAAAAAAATCTACCAAAAAAATTTGTAGGTAAATTCTGTTTAAGACAATAGGAAAAAAGTTACAAATGTTTGAAAGTAAGGCTTTGCTTCAAAAATTCAAAAATTATACCCCCTCTACTTTGATAAATAATTATCAAAATAAATTAATTTTCGTGTGACAAGTACTATCCGATAGAACTACAATCAGGCCAATTTTTAGCCCGATCGGAAAACTTTCATTTTGGAGGTGGGTACACTTAAGAAATTATGCCCCATATAGCTAAATTATAGCTAAATTATAGCTAATTACCTCTTTATTTTTGATTCTGATAGATGGTCTCATCTTCCTTCGAAAGCCATTGGAAAATTAGAAAAAAGTTAAAACTTGACAAAATGGCGGCGGTTTGTCTGAAAATATTCAAAGTCAATTTACTCAAAACCTCCAGCGTTTTTTTTTCTCGTGATATTTTTCTAGATTCGTCATAATCTAAACAGTATATTTCAATATAGTTTCCCAGGCGCTTGTGCATTGGAGAGATGAGCAAACTATTTCTTTGATTGAAAAAATAAAATTCACTCTTCTTGCCCAAACGATACAAGATACGAAAAAAGTCAAACAAACAAAACTGTCTCTAAAGAAAGGTCTATAAAAATTTCTCTTAACACTTTTTCCTATCTCGCGTCATTTTGGATATTTTTGCGAAAGTGTGTATAAAATCCTTCTACATTTTTTTTTCTAGGCAATACAATTATATGGTGTGATGCAAAATCATGAAGAACCTAATTTAATATCTTAATAACTTTTTGCTCAAATGATAATGAAGCAAGGCTGAAAAAATTGAAAGTATCGATTATTTAAAAAATGCCGATTTCAAAGGGAAAAGTTCGATGCAAAATTTGTTGAAATTATTATAAATTATATGAATTTCCTCATTTTTTATTACATCATAATATTACATTTGGATGTATTTTTGCCGAGACGTTTCCACCTGTAATTTCAGGAACTTTTTAAGGCTTATTCTAGAAGGAAGAATACACATATTAAAAATAAAACTAAAATGCAGAGTATTCAATCTATATATAAATTTGAAAACTAAATGTTAACAACCACCGCAGGGTCCCACTGGGACCAACTGTCATCTAAAAAATGACATCGGCTCCCAGTAGGACCGCCGTAAATCCCATTCATGGCCGCTTCTCACAACCTTGAGTTGGGTGATCACAGGACACGACGAAATCATATTTTGGATACAGTCGATGCAGCTCCCTTTTAAGGTCTTGATACCTTTCCTCCTTTTCTTTCTCCTTGGCAGTGATGTTGTATTCGGAAGGTGGCCCTGGCGCTGAAAAGTTCTTAGTTCTAGCGATAACTTTCTTCACTTCTTCAGCAGTAATTAGTGGATACTCTTTCTCTGGAGCATGAAACCTTTGCCTTTGACAAAAGTTACGAAAGAGTGATATATCTGAAGCATCCTCATGTAGCTGATAAGTATCTCCATACATTTTCTCCCAGAAGACTTGAATCTCTTCTCGGCTAGGCGGATTTTTAACGGCATATGTCGTTTCATTGAACAGGCGGGAAGGCTGAGTTGAAAAGGTGGAATTTTCCTGAATCCTTCCTGAATTATTATTATTATTATTATTATTAATTTTACCATAAAAAGTTCGTTGATGTTTTAGCAAAAAACGCGTTTTGACTTAAAAGTGTTAACAAAAAAAATTGAAAAAAATGAGAGCCAGGTTACCTCGAGAAACATATCACCTAACTAATACACTTTGATTTTTTGATTTCGGATGATTCAGTGGTCAGTTAGAACCGTCACAGCAAAGTAACTTTTTTTCGAGGTGCCTTCGGAGATTTGCTGCCAACGGCCTATTTATTAATGTTTTGCAGTGAAAATTAGTGAGAATATGGTTAAGATTTTTTATTATTATGTACTAATTAAAGAAATAAACCAACATTACCTGTATCGCTTGAAAAAATTCTGGAAAATGTGCCTTTTTTGTCCGAATTAACTATACTCCCCCCTTAAGTCCTGCTATAATCTTTGTTTGCAATACATGATTAATATCTTCTTAGTTTATTAAAATAATTGTCTATTAAGATCTGATTCGAATCTACATGTCTAAAATCGGTATATAGTTGCATTTTCTTTAGTAATGCGAAGAAAGGTTTTAGGCAGCTACTAGATGTAAGCAGATTTATTATAACAATAAAATGCGCAGTTCTTATCCAAGTTCTTTCCAAATACCCTGCACTTACCCACATCATAATTTCAACTTTTATTAGACTGGCTTAAATAGGAAGTAAATTTCTAACCGAAACTTTCACCACATTTGACTACGTGGATTAAATTTTTAATTAGTGTGATGGTTTTCTCGAACTAGATACGTTTGCAATCTGTTCGGTACGGTTTGAATTATCGATAAGTAACAGCTTCTAGCCAAAATACTTCTACACTTTGCGTAATTCGTAATATTTTCAACGATCAAGAAAGGCAAAAATTTATATGATCTTTTAGTACACAATTTGTTACGTTTTCCAAGGTACAAGATAGGCACAAAATAGCATCCTGTTTGAAAATGCACATTACGAATCTTCAGATAAAACGTTTGGACTATAATGTACAACTATATATTTCTTCTTGATTTCACTTTACTATACGATACAGTGTCAGAACGCATTTACCTATGAAGAGATTTCATTGGTGACATGAAGGTAACCAGCGGAATGCCAGGGAAAATTTTGAATTAGATTATGAAGAAGAAATGGAGCAAGCTGATTCTGTTGCGGATTTTCACCAAGAAAGGGCAATTGATTCAAGGGAAAACATGGAAATTTTAAAACCGGAAATCGCGACACAGAATCCGGTAGCAGTCTACCGTGACCCAGTCCGCTCGAATATCTCGCGCTCTTCGTGCTCAGAGCCTTCTTCAGGTGCGAGTAGTTCTGGTATATTTGCCCTTCAGGAAAAAGAGCCAAAGAAACCAATCCCTTTAAGAACCGCTCTCACTTTTATTCCAGCAAAATTTGACGAAGAAAACATGTCAGTGGGCCGCTTCATTAAAGATTGTATTTTTGCCCGAAATTACATTGCAGACGAAGATCGTGAACATTTATTTTTGGTAGTACGTTCTAGGGTGGCAGGAACTGCGTACAACGACCTTGCAGATGGAGATGTAAACTCACTAGAGGATCTCTTAGAACATCTTAAAGTTACCTATACTGAGCGCCGAACTCTAAACCAAGTTAATCAGGCTCTTTCTAAGTTGGCCCAGCGTGAGAAGAAGAATGTTAGCGAATTCGGTGCTCGGGCCAGTCAGCTTTTGACAAACATGATCGAATTATTAGAAGATCAAAATTCACCAGAAGATGCGCAGTGTCTGATTAGATTAGCGAGAAACACTGCTTGCGAGAATTTTATTTGCGGTTTGAAAAATGAATTAGTATTGGGTGTAAAAATTAAACATCCAAAAACTTGACAAGCACCAATTAATGTAGTTAGAATGGCAGAATGGGACTTTGAGTTTGTAGATGGCTTAGATCGGATACCTGTAGAAAATAAGGGCAAAGATAAAGAAAAGGCAGAAGAATCGGGTAAAATAGAGGAATACAATAATCAGTGCGGTCGATTCCGGCCATACTATAGCAGCGCACGTGCCAGAAAGTATGAGGTAGGTCGTGGCGCAATGAGAGGAAGAGGTGGAAGTACAAGTAAAGCCAGCGATAGAAATGGTCGAGGCGAAGGCGAAAGCTCAAAGTCTGACGTTTCTTGCATTAAGTGCGGCAAGATCGGACACATAGCATGAAATTGTAGTAGCGCGTACGTCACAAATTTCAATGTTCCGCGTTGCCATAATTGCAATAAAAATGGCCACTTTGCGCGCGATTGCATGAGTCTTGTTGAAAGAACATGGGCATGTTTTACCTGCAATAAAGTGGGTCATGTTGCTCGTGATTGCCTGAAAACAAGGGTAATAACAGTGAAGATAAAAAAACATTATTATGTAGATATTGCAAAAAGACTGGACACGAAATTGAGAAATTATTTAAAAGATTGGATAAAGTAGCTGAGAATCGCAGGGATAAAGATGAAGATTTAAACGAGAAGTGAGTTCGATTGAATGGTGCGACAGCATTAGCTTTTGTGGTAGACATTTTTCTTGTTCCGTTACATAACCTCAAAAACAGCTAAAAAACGCGTTTTTTGCACTGGTGGACGTAGGTAATGCTCGAGTCATTAGCGACGAAACGCTCCTAACATAAGAAATCGCGACCGGACCATCACGATTTCTATACATACCGGACCGATATCCGGTACCCCATATTGATGATTTCACGCATACTCAACACCATAAGAAAATCTTTTCATAAATCAATCGCTTGCGTGCTTACGACCAGATTACAGTCGCACCCCAAGATATCGCAAAAACGGCTATTTCACCGTTCGGCCTTTTAAAATTCCCACTAATGCCATATGGATTGCGGAACGTGGAACAAAATTTAGAACTCTATCCAGGAAATCGTACATGGGCTCGAGTACAGTTTCGTCGATATCGACGATTTTTTTGTCGCGTCAGACACGGAAGGGGAACACCTCCAGTAAGTGGAAGTACTTTTTCGTCGTTTCAAAGAACACGGAATTCTAATCAACTCCGCAAAATCCAGCTTCAGTGTCGAAACATTACCGGATAAAATTTCAGCGCTTCAAAAATGTCCACAACTCAAAATAGTCAAACAACTTCGAAGATTTTTGTGCTCTGAATTGTTATGGAATATTCGTCTCCAACCCAGCCGTAATTTAAGCAGCTCTCTAGCTTTGCTATCAGTTTCAGTCCCAAACGCAGTACTTGCAATAGTAAGTGATGCTGCGAATTTACCGTGGGGGCAGTTCTTCAATAGCGGGACTGGCAACCCTTGGCATTTTTCTAGAAAAAGTTCAATACTGCACAGAAAATGTACGTAGCCTACGACAGAGAGCTTTTAGCAGCCTACCTGGCTGTCAAGCATTTTAAGCATATGTTGAACGTCGTTAGTTTACCCTCTACACAGAATACAAGCCTATCACATTTGCATTTAAACAAAATCCTAAAAACTGCACCCCCCTCCCTTCACAATTTTGGTATCTGGACTTCATCGCTCAATATACGACGGATATCCAGTACTGAGTACATCAAAGGACTCGAAAACGTCGCACGATGGGCTGAACCGGGAATTTACTATTCAAAATCACCTACAGACTACAATTCTCAACCGATTTTCAATTCTTTTATTTAGAAGTGATGAGCGATAGTTGCGCAAGAGCGTATATGGGTTTGATTTTTTAATTTTTGTCATTTTATATTTTTTATATAAATAATCAACGAGCGAAAATGGGAAATTTTTTAATTATTATATTTTATCTTCAAATAAATAACTTAAATCATCCCATTCTCGACGAAAATGAATGACGGAGTATCCAGAAATATAAATAATTTACAGGATATCAAATCTAATTGTTATAAACAAATTATATTACCAAAATGTCAACATATTGGAAATACAGCATTGCGACCATAGTTTGTTCGATGATCAGTCGTTTTGAACTGTATCTTATTACGCAGTTCTTTAGCAGGCACATGGAGAGAAATCTCAGCTAGCAACGTCGGACAATCAATGCTGCCGTTCAGGATATTATACAAAAAATTTAGATCGGCGAACTCGAACCTAACATTAATCTTAGTAATGTTGAGCAGAGATCTAATCGCACTATAATCATGTTCGTATCTACTCATTGGCATTCCTAATTGTCTTGTCTTGCTGCAAAACGCAGAACACGATTCTGAGCTCTTTCCAGTCTGATTTTACTTATCATGTATCTTCTCCCAAAATAACGAGGTGTTTTCCGGGCGCGAATTCCATGTCCATATACTTTCTTACACTTTTCACAATTCACTCTTCTTTTTGCCGCGGGTTTTATACAAGTTTCATTTCAAATATGCCCAATTTTCCAACTTCCCGCTAATTCCTCCCGCCAATTTCAGCGTTCACTCGCATCCTCCTACCATTTTTCGACGGGTGAAATAGTCACCCATCGAGTGACCCCTACCCGTCACTCTGGTGATTTCAGAATGGTTCACCCGGGTGGGTCCGCCCACTCACCTAGCGCCGCTCAACGACTCCGAGTGCACTTGGTGAGAAACCTGAACGAACCCAACTAAAGTTCTAGTTGGTTATATTACTTTGAGAACTGTAACGAGAATGAGAATATTACCGAGAATAAAAAATGTAAAGTGCTTCTTTGTAACATATTTGAAGAATTATAATCCCATACTATTCACACTATCGATTTCGGAAAGAACGAAGAGGGTTTAAAAATTTTCTTGTATTGTGCTTTTTATTACAGAAATCATTATAAATAATTTGTGCTAGTTGTGCATAGTCGGCTAAAGTAATGGGTTCATTATTTATATTATTACAAATTCTGATAAATAAATAATAATTACGAATAAAATAATTATTTATGAATTAATAATTAAAAATGAAATAATTAATTATTAATCATAAACGAAATAATTAATTATTAATTACAAATACAAGAATCAATTATGATAACTCAATTATAATTATTGTAATTAAAAGTTGACAATTATAATAATGAGTATTAATTGTTGTTCAAAATTTTGTTCACATAAAATGTTGCAAGATTAACTATAATTTTTATAATTGAATGTACTTTTTGTATAATATAATAATAGCAAAGATAGTAAAAATATGAAGAATTCAATACTAAATATACTTTTATAATTAAAATTTGTTATGACTTTCATGATTCAACTAATGGTACTGCTACAATACTCGCAGACCTTTTCTAATTTTGAAAAAAAAAAAAAATACATCCATAAGTTGTGAAAGAACTTTCTTTTAATTCATGCATTTTAACTATACGTATTTGCAGTTCGATAAGTACGTAAACGTAATTTATTGTCTTCCCATACATTTTCCAAAGTTTCAGCCCGATATTTTATTTAGAAAAAAGTTGTTAGATTCAGAAAAAATTTTAGAAAATTGAAAAAGTGAGGCCGGTAAGGTAGGTATTTATGCGTGTCACAAGCCCTTAACGATGATTGTACATAAACTGCTAAGTTAATCGAAAAGATATTTCAAGGGTTATGTTTTGACATTATTCGGGTTGAACTCGATGAGTGCACTACTCAGTAATATGTTTGAACGAGTTATAATCATTTATCAAGTCAGAAAGAACTAAATAATTTACGTAGTGGCTAGAGTGCCAGCGCCAGCACGATTGCTCGTTGCCGGCAGTTTTTTCCCTCCGCATGTGAAGTTCCGAAAAGCGTGTAGTGATGTATTTTTCATTCACTGATTACGAATATGGCTATAAAAATTGCAAAAGAAAAAAACAATTTTCAAGGTCAAACCATAAAAAAAAAACATATTTTTAAAACCTTATGTACTGATTTATTCCGATGCGTTGATTACGAACATGGACATGAAAATGCCTGCAAATATAATTTTCAATGTTATACCTTGAAGAAATTACGGTTTTTGCTTTGCGAAGTTTAAACACTATCGGCACCGATAAAAAGCATATTTCAAGTATATGGAAGGGACTGTCACGCATTTTAGAGTAAGGCCATATAATTTAAGAGTTATTAGTTTCTGGCTTTTGACGCTTTGGATGAAACCATCTGTGTATATATCACACTTTATCGTCGATTTACGACTCAAGAATCATGGTTAACGACCCGTGGAGGCGGAAAGGCACCCCTTTGACTGGTCACGAAAATAACGTTGGTCAAACTCCTACCCCTTTCCAACGTCTCGTGGGGGCGGGAAGGCACCCCTGTGACTGGTCACAGAAATAATGTTGGTCAAACCCCTACCCCTTTTCAACGTCTAGTGGGGGGGGGGCGGAAAGGTGCCCTGTGACTGGTCACAGAAATAATGTTGGTCAAACCCCTACCCCTTTCCAACTTCTCGTGGGGGCGGGAAGGCACGCCTGTCGCTGGCCACAGTAATAATGTTGGTCAAACCCCTACCCCTTTCGAACGTCTACTGGGGGCCGAAAGGCACTCCTGTGACTGATCACAGAAATAATGTTGGTCAAACCCCTACCCCAATCTAACGCTTCGTGGGGGGGGGGGGCACCCCTGTGACTGGTCACAGAAATAATATTTTTATGCCACATGCATGATTTCAGCCCTTTTCGACGCCTATGAAGCGGGTTTAAAGCTCTACTTTTTACTCCATAGGGACTGAAAAGTGCCGTCAGAGGTGAATAATGAAAATTATACATCTATGAGCTCGAATTTTAGGATTATCAGCCCACTCACCTTAAAAACTGTGAGTGTTTCACTCAAAAAATAGTTACAAATTCGAGATTATTTTTGTTTTATAGGATACGTAGTTTTCGTTTTCATTGTGAAGAATAACATGAATAAAAATGGCATTTTTGGAAAAACAACGTAAGTAACGACAACAAATTAATACACAAAAGTTATACACCCTACAAAGATCTATCAATCTTTATATTCTCATCCTAATGAAAAGGTACTGTCTGTCTGTAGCATTAGTAGTAGTAGTGGTAGTAGTAGTAGTAGGTCGTAGGCATGATAACTTCCGAAAGGTTTATGAGATTAGATTGAGCTTTGGCATACTTGTTTGAGGCCTGAAAAGAAAGAACGGGTTTTTTAACCAGCTATTTTAAACAGAAATTCAAGAAGTGAGAGCATTTTCAAAATTTTTGTGACCTGTTTTTCAAGGTTTAAAAATTCTATGTACGCTTATTTATAGAACTCGAAAACTGGAACAATTCATTTTTTCAACTTTTCTCGATTAGAAGAATATTATCAGGTTGATAGCATTTTCAAAATTAAAAAAATCTTCCCGCTGCACGATACTACAGACTATAGAATACGGACAGACAGACGGTCAGACGCCGTTGTGAAAATCATTTTTTTTACTGAGGGGGCCTCAAAACTTGAAAATTTGATGAAAACCGACTATGTCAAATATAATATAAACCCAATACCTTCTCATTAGGATGAGAATGTAAAAAAACGAAAATGAAATTTTTTTAGCAAAACAATGCAGGATATGAAAGAAGTTAGATGACAAAAAACGTTGCGTTTTGGAAGCCATACAAGATTATCATAACAAATTTTCAAATTTTTCTGAAAAATTGAAAATTCAAATTTTGACCGCACAAAACATAATGACAAAATATGCCCGCCGCGCGGGCACATTTTCATTGCGCGCTATGTGCGCGGCTCGCTTCGTTCGCAAGTTTGAGCGCGCCTAGGGCGCGCGACTGTTGGTTCTCGCGCTTCGCGCTTGATAATATATTTATTTCGCGCTTCGCGCTCGATAATATATTTTTCTCGCGCTACGCGCTCGGCCTTTATATTTTTCACACATTTGTGCACAGACCTTTTAAAATTAAAGGTCGAAGCGTTAACGACTGTATTTTGATGATTGTGATTTCTCCTTGATTAAAGGTCCTTCGGCTTTAACGAACACATTCTTATAACGTATTTCGTGTTTCACACTCGTTTTTGTCCAAAATTTGAACTTTTCTACATTAAGTTCAACACTATTATGTCTGATGTATATTATATTTATTTATGTATCTTGATCTGGTACGGCTTATTCAGATATTGCAAAATAATGCACAATTTTTATTTTTCATGATGGCTTTAATATTTTCTCCTTACTTTGCACTAATTTTTATTCTCAGCTGCCCTGAAAATACCTCACTCTTAGTACAAAGTGGACTATAAGTTGAAAATTTCAGAAAAGAAACCGCAACTATCTAACATAACTGTAGAAGAAGATATTTATAAACAATCTTAATTTGTTAAAAAACATTAGATTTGTTAAATTGAATCCATTATTACCTCACACTAATTGAAAAGTAGAAAATTCCTAAAAACTATAATTGATTGTTTAATTAATCTATATAAGCGTCTAATTAATAATAGAAAGTAGTATCTTATGCATTATGAAGAATTAGAGCCAAAAGCTCGCAAAACACAATTTTTCACCTATTAGATTGTTTGAGGCCCAATAACACAGACTTCTGGGGACGATATTTAAAAAATAAATTTGGATTCCTATTTGAACAAATGAAAATTGAGAAAAAAAATCCAATGCATTTTCAAATATTTCTCGAAAACTAAGGGAGATCCTATTTTTACATTTACAGGGCTTTTAGAGCACATCGTAAACTATATTTAAAAATTTTTTTCAAGAAAATCAAAAGTGGATTTTTTTTTAAATTGAGTTAAACTATTTGTTTATAAAATATCCAAAAAATTATTAAATTTCTGTTTTCAACAAATATATTTTTTGAACTGCATCTTATTATGAATCATCGAGAGAAATTCATCTTAATATGTTTAAAATCACCAAAGTAATGAAGGTTTAAAAAAAAAGCTGTACTTATGGTTTCTTAGATTCTAGACTACTGGTGAAAGAATAATTAACTGCTATTATTCTACTTTAATGACTATCAATTAAGAACTGAATTTCAAAGTTAAATAATAAAACTTATTTTCTAGAAGAAGAGGAAGATGAGTAAATAGATTGGGGTTATGTTCAAATCTATTAAAATAGATTTATTCACCAAATTTTCAAAAAAATTATACCTTATTACAACTAGTAAAACCGGTTTATGATAAGTTTAAAATTAAAAATAGTTTACATCTAAAAGATACATAAACTTAAAATTATCGATTATTATGATGATTACGATACTTATTATTATTATTATTATTATTATTATGACTTCTTACACATCGCAGACAGGGTTATCATTTTATTTCATTCAATAAAATCACACACACACACAAAGACGCATTTCTTCCAAATAAGAATTTCCAATAAAACTTAAAAGTAAAGACATACAATTGACGCAGCATGAAAAAGAGAGAAAGATACTTGAAGACTTATAGATATCAATAAACACATATCGCAAACATATATTTGATAAACTCTTAAAGTAACACATAGTGCGCTGTATTAAATATAAGTATACTATGCTAGATATAAAGTAGCAAGTTGTGAAGAGCAAGATCGAACACAGGATTCAAGATGTGTATTAATAGCCCCCTTGTTATAATCCCCACCTTGAAATCTGTCTTCAGATTTGTGCGCATCACTCCATCTGGTCCATCAACACTGTTCCTCATAATATTCTCAAAAGATTGGTAGCTCTAAAAGAGTATACAGAGCTGGAATTTTCATCTCCGAATGTGCCGCCTGCCACGTAAGGTCGTCTGCTGCTAGAGACCGGACTCCAACGAACAGTGTTGTACGAAGTCTCTGGCGTAAATTTCCCGTTCTTGCTTATCTTATGAGATAGAAGGAGCGAGAGTAGATCACTTACACCTTCTAATTGCGTCAAAATTATTTTCTTCAAGGAACCATGCTCGTAGCTTCCGGAGCCTACAACTTCTCATATTGTGAAGACTTTCCCAGCTCAGTGGGACACAAAGCGTGAATAGCGCCCAAACCTTGGCGAAATTCGATGTATGATAATGAGGCAAACAATAACCTTCAGGTGCACGTGAGTGGAAATATGTACGGCGGTGTGAGATGCGAAGCGAAAGTCGAAAAGATGTTCATCGCAGCCTTTGAAATTAGTTTCTACTCAAACTCTGCGCCATTATCAGTAAACAGTACCTCTGGAGGTCCCCATCTAAAAAATAGCAGTTTCATGAAACGACGTTTGGACGCTCACGGCATTGGCCTTTTTCAGAGGCAGGACTTCAATCAATTTGGTAAACATGTCATAAAAAACCAAAACACATACCAATATGTTTTGGTTTTGTTTGACCAGAGAGACTAGGTAGCAACGGACCCATCATATATGCCACTTCATCGAGCGAAGCTGCTCGATTAATCGTTTCCCTATCAGAGCTAGTGAACGTGCCTGATATACTCTTACCTTTTCACAAGCTTTACATGCTTGACGTATTTGTCAACGTCGTGAAACATGCCAGGTTAATAGTAAAGCAATGAAATACGCTGGAAAGTTTTATCCACACCTAAGTGTCCAGACGTCGTAGTATCGTGTACTTCACTCATCGCCTTTTCCGGAAGTTACAATGACAAGGCCAGCTTCTATGCCTACAAATCAGGCAACAGTGGTTTAGTGAGGCGTTAAGGGCGATGATAGTACAATTGCCCTCTATTTTTCAATCAGGAAGTTGACACAAAATTTCCTAAACTAATTTAGTTCTTCAGATGTAACAAAGATCGTCAGTCTTGACAATGGCACATACCACTTCCAAATCTGGGTCGAACCTGCGCGACAGGGCATCTGATATATGGTAAAGGGAATCTTTTCTATCTTTCCCTTAAGTGGTAGAGCCATCGGAGACTACTGTGATCGATTATCACAACAAAGTTATATCCTCCGAGGTACGGTCTGAACTTTTCTACAGCTCATGCTACCGCTAAGAATTCTTGTTCCTTCACGGTATAGTTTGTCTCGACGCCTTGCATAGATTGACTAGCAAAGGCAATGAAGTGTTCCACGCTATCTTTGGATTGCTTGACAATTTTAGATTATAGGTGAAAGGAAGAAATAGCGTACTTTGCAGAAGGGAGACTGTCGGGTCTAGCAATACCATTTTTTCAAAGATAAAGGTCAATTCCTCCATATTCTCACTTGCGGGGTATGTGTAGCGGGCGTAAAGTTTCATTTAGCGGGCTTAAAGTTTCATGTTGGCCCGGAGGCGGGGTGCGCATGTGCGAAAGTCACTGGGCTGGAAGCGGCCACATTACGCCTGCTTCACGTGCATGCATTGGGGCGTTTTCAAGGGGGCTGGAAAAAAATAATTTTATACGCATTTTAACGCAACTTTTTGCTTATTGATACTTCAACATCATTTTCAGAAACCAAAAATCTGCAATTTGATTCGAGAATTATCTCCGTGCGTCGTTTAGTTTCGAAGATAGCACCTCACTGTTCTTTTGTTAATAAGTTGATAACAAATTTGTTATTTCTAACTATAATATTTACCATCGTGCACAAAAACGATCAAAGAAATTCGTATATCAGAAATAATTTCAAAAATCTGTGTCTGTACAGGCAAAACCTTTATCTGCAACTCTTCATCCCGTAGCTGTAAAATTGTTTTTTGCTAATATTTTCACTAAAATCTGTACAAAAATGCAGGTATCTATACTTTTTTGGAAATATAGTACATGTAGAAGTATAGAACCAGGAATGTGAAAAGTCTAAGAACTCCGAAGATTATCAATTACATTCTCATCAAACTTTTCAGTGTTTTGTGTAAAAAATATTCGCAAATTATCCTTGTTTTGCAATTACTTCTAATTTGCATATATAAATCAATGCCATTTTTCAAATTAGAAAAAACAGGAACACGTTTATTATTGATGTATAAGTAAACTTATTGTTGAACAAATTATACATATTATTAGTGTTATTTTCTCATAATATTCATTAAAAACAGTTATTTCATGTAATTACTATATTAGTTATTTTATACGAATTGAAAATAATATAGAAAATAATCTTTATAGATTCTCGATAATATAAAATAATAGTGCATTCAAGTTCACAAATGTGTTTTAATTTACTTTTAAGGTTTAAAATTGCATGTATATATCCACGACAAGGAATGTTTAAATTGTAGAAACTCACAAAGGAATAAATCAATTCTATTTTACTTTAATACTCGCTGCAATTAATTTTAAAAAATGACCCCTTATTTAACACAATTTACAAAAATATATTTCTAAGTTAATCATTACTGTAGACTATGAATATAATTGTATCACGTATAATTGTATAATATATAATACTGACATCTGAAAAGTTGCTGAATGCTCATATTGCCCTATCTATTACAGCAGCTTGTAACAGATAAATAAATTTGCAAAAAAAATTGTTTTATTTATAATAATTGCACTTGATTTATTTTTGATTAATTGTGAATCTTTTTCATGCTCATTTTGCATAAAATTATTCATGATAAAATAGATTTATTTTCGATCTTAATTTTAAAACCCCTTAATGATTATCCTGCTATACCGTTTTGGGGTCCACGGATTGGAAAATGGAAGAAATCAATAATACCGCTGCAAAATACTATGGATGTATTCACTATGAGTGTATTTAATTGTGCTCATTTAATGAGAATTTTGCTTCCTCATAGGTATCAAATGAATTTGCTTCCTCAGTAACAAAAAATGTCTTTGTCTTACCGCAAATTTTATTTACAGAGAATCAGAGAGCCCACCGAAAAGTCAATTGGTGTGTTCTGTTACAATGAACAAATTTTTAATTTACTTTAATGTTATATTTTCAAATTAAAAACAAAGTTTTCCTCATAGAAACAATGTAACTTTTTTTTAACTTTCTAAGTAGCTATTGATTAATCAAGAATGTTCATTGAATAGTCAATAGATTCAGCCACGCTTCTCGGAGACGCGAACAATTATATCCGATGCATTACTGTTATATTCCCAATATAAAAAAATCCTCTTATAAGCAAGGCAATTAATTTTGTTACAAGTTCAAAAAGGATATTGGTAGGTTATGGTAGGTCATGAAAGGTTGTTAATTTGAGCAATAGATGTGTCTCGAAGACGCGAACAAATATGCCAGATACAGTGTTGTAGGAGTTCTAATATGAACAATGTTTTTCTCATATAAACAGAATAAACACATTTTTTGAAACTTCATAAATCGGTACTGGTGGGTCATAAAAGGTTCAACACTAGGTTTATTGATTATTTAAACATCAAAAAAGTTGTTCTCATATAAACAGAATGAACCATTTTTTTAAACTTCGTAAATCGGTACTGATATATCATAAAAGTTTCAATAACAGGTCGATCGATGCATCTCAAAGACGCGAACAAATAAAAAGGTAAAATTAAATATAAATAATATAATATAAACAAGGTAAAATTTTTGTTTGAAATCTCTAAACGCAAAAAAATGCTTCTAAATGGCAGATCTAGCTGAAAATCCTTTCATTCCTGGATATCAGTCGGAGTTAGAATTCATCCGAATTTCATGATCCTTCTCTTTTACTTTTCGAGATATGGTGAAAAGAAAAAGTTACAAACACACACACACGGATATTTCAAGATCAACCAAACCCTTGGGTTTTGAATTTTTCTAATGTAACTATCCCACACAGAGTTATTGACATTTTGAGATTAGGTGATCGTTTTAGCAACAAATTTGGGGAAAAAACTATATTCAGTTACTTGAAATCATTAAAGACATTGAATCTTATATTAAAAAAATACCTGAGAATAAAATTGATGAATTTAGATCACATTTTATGGGTATATCTAATGATTTTTCAAATAATGAAAAATCTAGCAGATCAAAAACGCTCAATATCTGTAAACAGATTGCTTTCGGCTGTTGAAATAGCTGCCATCGAAATGATAGTGGAACAGCAGCTTCCTATTGATGAACCTTCCTTGGAAGATGTGGACAACGAAGACCTGATTAAAGCTGAAGGCATAAGTGCTAGGGATAATGAACATCCAGTACCGGATCCACTAGAACCACATCCGGACATTGATAACGATGACATTAACAGCGAAATCCCAAAAAAACTACAGCACCTTGAAAGAAATTTTGGTCATGCGTTACTAGAGTTCACACACGTAGAACCAACACAAAGGCATTCTCTGCGCAAGATGACCATCAGAAATGATTTGCGTGCACTAATAGAGCACCTGAACAGCAACGTTTTATCTATGCATTTGAACGCAGCACAAACTGCGTTGGAGGTACAAACCCTTGTATGCTGTGCAGCTGTGGTAACCGTTAGAACGTTGGGCCGCAGAACTAGGCCTACAAATGCAGTCTTTGCTCCAGGAAGGGAACGAGATCCACCATTGAAGATTAGGTTGGATATGGATGTCAACGAAGTAGGGTGCAAATTGGGTCGACTTAATCAATATAAAAAAGGAAATAGAACCAAAAAGCTGATACAACATATGACTAAAATCATCTACTCTCGTTACATCGAAACATTAACTCCAGCAATATTGGATGAGATTATAGACGCCCAACGGCAGAGACTTGATGTTATTACTGCTAGACTGTGTTGGTACAAGAAAAGAAGTGCAAGGAGGCAACAAAATCGAACTTTTCAGGCAGATGCAAGAAGGTTCCACCGTAAACTGAGTGTAAAACGGAGCAACCAGCAAGACACCAACGTGCCTCAATTGGAAGACATGACTAACTATTGGTCGGGTGTTTGGGGGAAAATGAACAGAAGCAATTTAAACGCTGCTTGGTTACAACTAGAGAAGACAAGAGCTAACAATGACCCTGAAATGGTGCTGAGTAACATCACATCTTTGGATGTTTTAGCGTTTCTGAAAAGAACAAGTAACTGGAAATCTCCAGCTCCGGAGATGGTGCACAACTTCTGGTAGAAATTCCTGACTAGTGAACATCCTGCGTTGGCCAGGTGTTTTCAGAATATCATCGAACAACCAGATCTGATGCCAGGCTTTATACTCCAGGGTACTACGTATATGTTGCCTAAATAACCAGACGCTCAAAATTCATTTGATTTTCGACCGATAGCCTGTCTTCCAACAATATATGAATGCCGTACAGCTATCATAGCATATAAGGTATATTCTCACTGCGACGAGAATGACATTCTTACTGAAAAACAAAAAGGATGTTGTAAAAACTCGCGAGGCAGTAAAGATCTAGTCACCATAGACGCTGTTGCCATGACGCAAGCTTTGAAAAAATCGAAGGACTAAAGACGCAGCATAGATGGAGCGACGCAACAGTAGCAACTTTCATAACCGAACGGTTCAAAGGTCATGCGCGCACTTGGTATGAAAGATAATAGAGATAATAGAGATCGCAAAAATAATCATCATTTCGGGAATAACAAGCATCCAAGAGCGGAAGAAGATACGGAGGCATAAAAACAGCGCACTAACAAGGGCAATTGCTTCAAATGTAATCAGCCGGGGCATTACGCCAGAAACTGCAAAACCCAGGAAAAGAAGAAGCCGAGTGTTTTGGGTATAGGCTCTGGACCGAAAAGCAACGATCCTCGTTTCTCTGACGCTTTTGTTAACGGGAACAAATGCGTGCATATGTCGATCTCGGCAGCGAATGCGTTACTTTGCGGCGAAGTGATGCTCTCCAAGCGGAGATAAAGAGTTGCGCAACGGATCGACTACTGCGAGGATTTGGCGGCCCTTCACCGATCTACCAAGAATAGTCGTAGTGCAGGAAAAGGGGCAACTGCGGCTGTTCGATGAAGCCAGTGCAGAGCTACCGCAAGTCGACCACCTACCAGCCCGTAAAATGGCCGTTTGGGCAGCCAAGGCGACCGTAATACCTTCGAACGAAGCAGCAGATATTAAGGTAAAATTTGGCAATTATAATTACGAGGGAGATTTATTCATAGATCTAAGTATTCGTTCTAACCCGTTGTTAATCTATCCGATTTTCCACTTATTATAAAAGAGTCCCAAATAATTGCACGTGCCGAATTTACGAGGGAAGCCGATGAAAGAGAGATTTCAGTCTTGTCGATTAAAAATACTAAAGATAAAAAGTTACCAGACGACAAAATAATAACAGGCGGGCAGTTATCAGATTTGCAAAGACAAAGGGTGATAGAAATACTTAACGAATACCGCGATTGTTTCGCTCTAAGCGTAAACGAACTGGGTAAAACTAAACTTGCCGAGACGGAGATCGAACTAAATGACTCAATGCCGGTGTATTACAAACCGTATCGCCTTTCTTACGCCGAGAGGAACCAAGTTCGAGGACTTGTTGACGAATTGAAAGAAGATGGGAGAATAAGAGAATCTGACTCACCCTACGCGAGTCCGATTCTCTTGGTTCGGAAAAAGAATGGCGAGATAAGAATGTGTGTTGATTATCGTGCTCTTAACGCTAAAACGAAGAAACAACGATTCCCTTTACCCGTAATAGAGGAGCAAGTTAACAATTTAGAAGAGGCTAAAATCTTTTCGTCTTTTGACCCCCCGGCCGTGTGTTCTCGTATGACTCAAGAAATTCTAAAACCTCTAAAAGATAAAATAATTGAAGCCTATATTGACGATTATATAATTGGAGCTGAAGACTTTGAGTCAGCGATAAAAGCTCTTAAACTTTGTTTATTGTTGATTTTATTTCGCTTGGTTAATATATTCCATAATATCAGCATATAAACTGTCACATTTTATTAACTTTAAATGAAAATGGACCCTATAAGGGATAGACGCGATTTCCGGGCACATTTGGTCCGATTTGACCCTCGTCCGCGCGGATAATTCTTGATTTAATTGTTGATTTTATTTCGCTTGGTTAATATATTTCATAATATCAACTTTTAAACCGTCACATTTTAATAATTTTATATGAAAATGGACCCTATATGGAAATAGACGCGATTTCCGGGTACATTTGGTCCGATTTGACCCTCGTCCGCACGGATAGTTTTTAGTTTCATTGTCGATTTCATTTCGATCGGTTAATATATTTCATAACATAAACTTTTAAACCGTAACATTTCATTAAATTTGCATGATAATGGACCCTATAAGGGAGTAGACACGATTTCCGGGCACATTTAGTCCAATTCTACCCTTGGCCGCACCAATATTTTTCGATCTTATCGTTGATTTTATTTCTCTTGTTTAATATATTTCATAATATCAACTTTTAAACCGTCACATTTCATTAAATTTATATGAAAATGGACCCTATACGTCAGTAGACACGATTTCCGGGCACATTTAGTCCGATTCGACCCTCGTCCGTAGAAATAATTTTTCATTATATTGTTGATCTTATTTCGTTTGGTTAATATATTTCATAATATCAAATTTTAAACTATCACATTTCATTAATTTCATATGAAAATTGACCGTATAAGGTTATTTACACGATTTCCGGGCACATTTTGTCCGATTTGAACCTCGCCTGCACGAATCATTTTTGATTTTCTTGTTGATTTCATTTCGTTTGGTTAATATATTTCATAATATCAACTTTGAAACTATCATATTTCATTCATTTTATATGAAAATGGACCATATCAGGGAGTAGACACGATTTCCGGGCAGATTAGGCCGAGTCGATCCTCGTCCGCAATAATGATTTTTGATTTTATTGTTGATGTTATTTCTCTTGGTTAATATATTTCATAATATCAACTTTTAAACCGTCACATTTTATTGATTTTATATGAAAATGGACCCTGTTTGGGAATAGACGCGATTTCCGGGTACATTTGGTCCGATTTGACCCTCGTCCGCACGGATAATTTTTAATTTCATTGTCGATTTTATTTCGCTCGGTTAACATATTTCATAATATAAACTGTTATACCGTAACATTTCATTAAATTTAAATGAAAATGGACCCTATAAGGGAGTAGACACGATTCCTGGTCACTTTTCGTCCGATTTGACCCTTGTCTGTACGGATAGTTTTTTAGTTTATTGTTGATTTTATTTCGCTTGGTTAATATATTCCATAATATCAGCATATAAACTGTCACATTTTATTAACTTTAGGAAAAATCACCATTTTTGGTATTTTTCCGGCTAATTCAGAGTTTTAAAGATAAACTACGATCTAATTGGGTTATTTTACAACGAAATTGGATTGAGCGACCCAAAAAATTGTAAAGGTATGTTAATTAAGTTCACTAGACATGAAAAGTTCCATTTTTACGCCAGAAATACAGCAAAAATCGCTGTTTTTGTCATTTTTACGTCCACTTTTGCGTTTTTCGGAAAAATACGAGCTAACTTGGGTATTTGGACCCCGGATTCGGATTCAGCGCCCCGAAAAACATATAGATATGCGGGTGTAGTCTGCTGGGCAGACCACTTTTTTCTTTTTGCGGGCGACATAAGTTTGCCGAATTATGAAATACCCGAACTAGAAAATTGCCGAAATATAAAATTTCCTGACTTAAACAGTTAGGTTTTTAAGGAATATTATTTATTTATAGAAAATACTATAATCAAAAATTTATATTTTTTAAAATATTTTTAATTTTTACAGTATCTAAAATTATTGTTCTAATTTAAAGTAACAATGACTGGAAAAAATTGGAACAATTGAAACAAAAAATTGTGACGACTGAAAAATCCCGAAAAATAACATTTCCGACACTGTCAAATTCCCGAATTGAAAAATTTCCGAATAATAAAATTTCCGAATAATAAAATCCTCGACAGAATTTTGCGGAATTATAAAAATAAAATTCCCTAATGTAAACAATACATTTTTTTATACAAGTTATTTATTTATTGAAAATATTATAATCAAATATTTTCATTTAAACCAATATTGTTAATTTTGACAGTTTTTTAAAATTATTGTTTAAATTTAAATTAACAATTAAACAAAAAATTGTGACGACTGAAGTATCCCGAAAAATAAAATCCCAAAGACTGTCAAATTCCCGAATTGAAAAATTCGCAAATAATAAAATTGCCGACAGAATTTTGCCGCATTATAAAATATTCGATCTAGTAAATTCCCGAAATATAAAATTCCCTAATTTAGAAAATTAGTTTTTGAATAAATATTATTTATTTATTGAAAATACTATAATCAAATATTTATATTTGAAAGAATATTTTTTAATTTTTACAGCATCTAAGATTATTGCTTGAATTTAAATTAACAATAAATGAAAAAAAAAGTTGTATTTTATTACTCCCCCTTTTACGGGTTTGAGAGCTCCGTTCTTTTTACATCTTTTACAATTTCACTTATACACTATGCCTTATAGGGAGTCATCGTGGCTCAGATGGTCCAATGTTTCAATACTGCAGCCTTGGCAGCCACGCTGGCGCGGGTTCGATTCCCAAAGCAGGAAGCGAGGCTGAACGTGCTTTCTGAAAGCTTCGCTTCTGTCCCTTGGTATAATACCCTACAGATACCCTACAGTTCATAATTAACTATACTCTTCTCTTCACTCACCAACTTGATTCCTTTCATCATTCATTCATATTGTATACAACACGCGGATCACACTGATAAATACGAAGAAACACGTTGTCGTATTATCGAACTCGAACTTTAATTCGATTCGATTCGATTATTATTCACAACAGTGATCCCAAAATAGTTGCGTATGCTTGAACTGAACGGTGCACATTGGCTCGAGTTCGCATACAGGCGCGCACTACAGCCAATCAACTATACTACAATCCAAACATGCGCAGATAAAGGCAACTCAATGAGCATCAATGATTTCAAATGCAGTAGCACACACAGGCACACATACTACTGTTGAGCGGAGAGGATATGAGCGGTCCACTGTAGGAAAGCGTTACGCAAAGTGTTACTCTCGAAAATCGTCATAATCGAAAACGACAATGAGAATTTGAGCGGTCTACAATAAGCAATCGTCACTCTCAAAAATCGTCATAATCAAAAACGACAATATCGTTTAGAGATTTTATATTAAGGAATCTCGCGCTTCGCGCTCGATAATGTATCTACCTCGCGCTGCGCGCTCGGTCTCCGCACTTCCCACATATTAATGCACAGACCTTTTAAAGTTGAAGGTCAAACCATCGACAACTGTAATTTGGTGATTGTGAATTCTCTTTTGTTAAAGCTCGATTTTCTACATTAGGTTCAACACTATTACATCAAATGGATATTATATTTATTTCTGTACCTCAGCATGGGATTGCTAATTTAGATATTGTAAAATAAAGCACAAATTTTATTTATCATGATAGCCTTAATATTTGTTTCTCATTTCGCATTGCATTTTATCCTCAACCACCCTGAAAAATGTATCATTTCAATAAATTTATATGATTAAAATTCATAATATGTCTTGGTATTGAAACAAACGTATTTTTATTGGCTTGTTTTTTTAATTTAAAGAAGTACACATTCTATAAAAAAACAATTTTGCTATTAAACATTTTATTGCAACATGTGTGGTTTTTACATATATTTAATTTGTTTATTTTCAATGTTATTTTTTACGGTTTGAACCAAAAATACGTATCCTAACGTAAAGTGATTCTAAGAAAATTTTTATAATAAAGGTTTATAATAAATTTGCAGATCATTTTTGGTAGAACAACTTTTGCCTATTAATTTTTTTTCGTTTCTTGTGTGGTTTTTCAAAAAGTTTAATTTTTTATTTTTAATGCTATTTTTTACGATTAAAACAAAAACTAGGCTTCTTTAAAAAAATTATTTGTGATAAATTTTTATTTCATTTTTTTGTGTGAGCAACTTGTGTCTAATGAATTTTTTCATACACGGAAAAAATAAGTCTTGGAAAATTTCCTAGATTAGTGCTGGACTTTTGGACGGGCCATCATTTTTATAAAGTCGTCGACATTTGATTGAATCCGCAAAAGTCATTTTTCACATAAAACCAATACCTTCTCATTGAGATGAGAATGTAAACAACGAAACAAACGCGAATCAAGATAAAAAATTTACAGAAGCCGGAAGTGCGAATGGATTTGCAGAATAGCATTAACAAACGCATAAATCAGGCAACTTAAGAGGCGCTTAGAAGCAATAAAGATATAGAGGAAGCGTGGATTATGTTACGGCATATCATTGTTAAAAACGCGATTGAAGTATGTGGTACGGCGGTTGTAGGAAGAAAATCTGGTGATCCATGGTGGAATGATGAAATCAAGTCAGCCCAAGAAGAAACAAAAGAAGCGTACGAGAGAATGTTAAACATCACAGGTCTCAGCGATGAGGAGAGAAATAGGCTTGAAAATGACTACAGACACAAAAAGAGGAAAGTTGAACGACTATTCAAGGAAAGTAAAGATAAAATCAGAACAGAAGAACCGAAGAAATTAAAAAACGACTTTCAAGGAAGCATGAAACTAATGTTTAAAGAGATGAAAGAAAGTCAAAGTACAGAGTTTGTGAGCATGAGAAACAGCAAAGGTGAAGTGCTATATGATACAGATGGGATAGTAGACGATTTAAAAGACTCTTTCGAAGAATTATTAGGAGGAGAAGATATAGGTCAACAGAACTGCGACATAGAACATAATGAATTAGAAACCTAATTGAGAAGGTCTGTGTCACTGAAGTTAGAGATATAATTAGGAAGTTGAAAAATGGTAAGGCTGCTAGTGTAGACAGTATTAGCGCTGAAATGCCTAAATACGGTGGCGAGTACATACCTCACAGGTTGTGCGAATTGATCAATTTATGTATCGAGACAGGACAAGTTCCAGACGATTGGAGAAAGGCGATTATCGTAACCATATACAAAAGAAATGAAGATGAAAACAACTGCAATAATTACAGAGCTATCAGCTTACTAAGTAGCGTAAGTAAAATATACTCAGAAATGCTTATTCGTAGGTCAATGGAAATTATAGAAGAAAAGATATGGGAAGTTCAAAGTGGATGTATGCATTTGTTGACCAAGAAAAAGCATTTGATAAGGTAAATAGAAGTACACTTTGCGAAGTCCCTAAGAAGTACGGACTCCATGGATGGCTCCTACAAGCAATAAAAACAATGTATACAGGCAGTAAAGCGAGTGTAAGGGTTAATGGGAAAATGAGTGACTGTTTTAATATTGTGCAAGGCGTGAAACAAGGATCCGTTCTATCCTCATGGCTATTTATCATATTCATGGATAAGTGTCTAAAAATGGCCCTCTTCGACAAGGAAGGTATAGATCTCGAAACAGTGAAGGTGCGTGGATTGGCTTTCGCAGATGACAAGATTGTTATGGCAGAATCAATCGAGGACTAAGCTACGGAGAGACGAGAAAATTTTCCTCACAACTTCTACAAGTTGAATGTCGACGTCATTCAATGTACTTGCAAAATTTCAAACATGAGAGTTTTTATTATCTGATGTTATAGTTTTTTGACCAGTGAATAATTTAAATAATATGATGTTAATGTTTTTGTCTACATGGTGGATATTCAATATTTTGTGAATATCGATTATTAATTTTTTTAAAGTTTTTTTTTCTCTTCTCTCCGTAGCTTAATTGGTTAAAGCATCAGACCAGAAATCTGAAAGATCTGGTGTTCAAATCCTTAAGGAGCTAGAGAGATTTTTTTCACAACTTTAAAAAAATTAATAATCAATATTCACAAAATATTGATTATAGGCCATGCAGACAAAAAACATTAACATCATATTATTTAAATTATTCACTGGTCAAAAAACTATAATATCAAATAATAATTCTATTCAAGTTGAACAATTTCGCACAACATTCACAAGAATGATATAAATTTACCAGAAATAAACCTAATAGCAGATGATGATATATTCATTAGAAAAAATAGAACTAACGAAAAACATTTTTGAAAAAATGAATCTGATAACGATGGAAGTTCCCTAGCGGGAGAACTTGCTGAAATAATAACTGTTAAGGTTAGAGTAATCAGAAAAATGTTGATCAACGATAGTGCCGCGAATAATTTATTTTAAAAATGCTTGCGATACTTTTAATTCCACTCATTCAATTCGAAAGAAAAACATTGTTTGAAATGTTACAATATACCAGTACTAGTAGGCATGCAAAATCATCTTTCATTAGAGTAAACGATATGCATAAGAAAGAAAAAACAATCTAGCCACGAAATGCAAAAATTATTCACATAATTTGTCTGGAAAAAAATTTCAATTAAGTTATAGAACAGATAAAGTTCCGAATAGCTGAATTTTCCAATTTCATTGAAACTTTGAATACTTATGTATTTTGACGCGCTGATTACGAATATAATAGTGAAAATTGGCGACAAAGCGATTTTCATGGTGAAACCATAAAAAAACACCATAAAAATAACGTTTTTTGCGTTTATCTCAGTAAATACGTAGAATATCGAAAAAGGTTTTAACCATAAGTTTTAGCTTGTATAAAAATACATCTCTTTTGTGGAATACACTTTTTGCCTGAAACCATTATTTTCTGAGAAAAAGAGGATTGCGTTGTAAAAACAAGAAAAAGACGAAGAAAGTTACGGAAACGCGTTCGGTCACGTTTTTTGCGTTTATTTAAACCAATACGCACAATATTATCAAATATTGTGAACAAAAGTTGTACATCTAATCGATTTGCACATATTTTGTCTGTAACATTTTTATCTACAAGTAATAGTTTTCGCGAAAATTAGTGGTACATCGATTATCATGGAATCAACGATTTGTACCTTTTTTTTTAATGTAAACACGGGCGAACGGTACAAGCGGGGATTGTCGGGAGATTGCATAAAGTTCAGGGGCAATTTCCAAGCGGACGAGCGCACGTCCCATTCTTCGATCCGTCCCTTCAATTGTCGCTTACTCACTCACTCACTCACACACTTACTCGCTCCCACTTGTCCAATCGATAAACCCAATCGATAGTAAGTATTCGATTTCACTAATACTCGACTGAACCAAACGAATTGAATATCATTATAAGTTTTAAAAAATGTCGTTAATGAGCGTCAACCTCTGCTAATGATAATTATGATTCTTCTAGATCTCACAAAAAATGTAATCACATTAAATTGCTTCGCTTCAAATGATCTTTGGTTCAATCGAGCTCAGTGCAATTGAAAACCTGCTATAATCGATATGAATGAAACCGAAGAAACAAAATGGCGACGCAAGAGACACTGATAGCGATTTTCCCAAGTTTTTTGTTTAAAATCACTAAAATTGTCCAGTATACCTAATTTCCCATAGTGTTTTTAGTCAAACATTATCATGTGCAATTATTCTTGGAGAGAATCTTTTTTTTTTTTTTGTCAATATAGAAATGGAGACAAGTGATGCTTCTACGAGTCCAGCTTAGGGCATATTATATCTCATATACAGTACATTTTTTTTACAATACAAAAAAGTAATTTTATGAGAAAAGGAGATACAGTAATTAAAAATGATAGTTGAGAAAATGGAATATTTGAAGTGCGGAAGTAAAAAAGGCTTTCTTAATAGTTATGAAATTTTCCTATTTCTAGATTTTTAGGAAAAAACTGTGTATGATGACCGATTATTTTCAATAATGAATGAATAACAGCAATTTTGTTATAAAGTCATTCTTTTTGGTTGAAAATTCAACTGTTTTGTTGAAAATTCGTCTTTCTGGGTTAAAAATGCATATATTTTGATGGAATCTGCATCATTTTGGTCAAAAATCACAACTATTTTATTGAAAATACAACAACTTACAGTTGTAAGTGAAACTACTTTGTTATTCATTTCTTTTTGTTTGGTTGATGATTCATCATTTTAGTTAGACAATCTTTTTTTTCATAATTCAACTATATTTTGTTGAAAATAATCTTTTCGTTTGAAAACTTTCGTGTTTGATTAAGAATTTATGTTATTCAATTGAAAATAGAATATTAATCTTGTTGTTGACTAATATATATCATTTTGGTTAAAAATTTATTTCTTTGGTTGAAAATTTAACTATGAGGTTGAAGATTTCCTTAAAAATGCAAATATTTGTTTGAAAATAGGGAGATAGAGTGAATTGTCCAAAACGAGAAGTGCCCAATTTTCTGGAACTACGATTTTCGGACAGCAGTCTCCGTTGCACACTCGAGGCCCGCGATTTTGCTGGGAGCGGGTGCAATTTTTAAGATTAGCACCTGCTCCCGGCGAAATCCTGCGGTTGTCCTTATGACAAACTATTAACTATATATATATTATTTGTATTTCAAATTTTATACCATATAACGTACGTAAGTAATTCGAGAAGCTGTATAGTTCTATTTTTATAAAAAAATTTAGAATATATAATAATATAGAAACTGGAAAATACATACGAGAACTTTATTAGACGAATAGTCTAAAAAATCCATAGAAATTGCAGACGACAAAAATAAAATCTAAAGAATATTAAAGAACTATATATAGATATTGCACTGAAAGTTTCATCAGTTCGAATAAAAATATAATATTGTAGAGTAAAAAAAATAATTATAACTCATAAAAAAATGTAAATTATGAGAAATAAATGTAGAATTATTAGAAATATATGAAACAGTAATATAAATTATTCATGGACTTGTATCTTTGGTATTTATCAAAATAACCATGTTGTGCAAAGCGTGGATATTTTACCTTTATTGTAAATGTAAACATTTTTTAATCGGTAACTTTTTTTCAATTTGAATGGTTCTTGTCCGAGCTAAGTTGCCAACAGTGCGCCTCGACAAAGATATTATACATTTCCTTAATGCGCAATTTATTCGAAAAATTAAAAATAATAAATTAAAAAATATTTTATATAAAATTTTTAATTTATATTTTTAAGTATGTACTGACTGAGTATCGACTATTCGATTGACTAGTTCGGGGGGTAAATAGTGCGGGGACAAAGGAGTTGGTGAGCGCAATCTACGGGCTGAGAGGCATGGGGGGATCGGGCAATTTTCGCCGGGAGCGCCGTCTACAATTAGTTCCTTGAACTTATGCCCCGTGCCTCGTCTAGGCTTATAATATCTTCGGTTCGGTAGTTTAGCTTTTTTCGATAAAAAGAATTAACTTTATACCCGCACACCTTTATGTAAATCAAATTTTGAAAGGTTGTAAAACGTTTTATTTTATGTCTATGATATTGCTGATTACGAATCTAAAGTCAGATTTTCAACATTCAAAACGCCCGATCCAATATGGATGTTCAAATGATGAAAAAGTTTACAAATGTTAGCAAAAATAAGTAAACTTCATGAAAGTTTGCGTACGAGCAACTTTGGGCTACTGATTACGAATCTTAAGTCTGATTTTCAAAATTTTAAATGGCTGATCAAATGTGGCCGTCGAAAAACTTGACAATTTATACATTTTTGTAAAAATCAGTAGCTCTGGATTATTTGGAGCTCTGGTTCAGAATCGTAGGACAGATTTTCATAATTCAAAATAACCAATCCAAGGGGCCATTCACAAAATACATGATACATTTTTCAGGAATTTACCCCCCCCCCCGCGATGCTCCTTCCATTGCACGATTCAAATTCAAAAGTTTTTAATGCTTTAATTTCGGACGCTTTTAATGATAAATAATACAGTTTCAATTCCTTTGAATTTTAAATGATCTATTTTCTATATTTCGAATTTTAAAATAGTCCATTTTTAACGTTTTTACATTGTAATATTTTCGAAATTTTATTCCGAAATAACCCAATTTCGTGATTCTTCAATTCAAAAAAAATATTTAATTTTTTGCGTTTCGAATTAGAAATAATACAATGTTATTCAACTCCTTTTTCTAATCAAATTGTCAAAAATCGTTCGATACATTTTTTTAGACGTTTTCAGTTAGAAATTACTAATTATTGTTTTAAAAATATTTAAAACGTAATATTGAAAAATTGGTTTAATAACAAATTTTTAAATTGTTCATATGATTCAAAGTCAATAGATTTCTTGCAAAAATGTTTGTTGATGCTTATCGAGCATTTTTTTTTCTAAAACAGGAGAAATCACAAATATTTACCGGGAATAAATATATTACTATATCTATATCTAACCTTGATGTAATTAGAACAGATTTGTAGTAAACAATCTGACTTTATTTTTCACTTGAATTCTGAAAATTAATTATATTCATGTACAGACTCAACTTAAACTTCCAAAAATTATACATATTTTTAATTTCTGTTTTGAATTTCGCGCAATCGAACATTAGCGCCGCCATAGTTGTATTTCCGAACTTTTTTCCATTTCACATAGGTTTAGTTTCGGGAGCCTCACTCACGTTAATTACCGTAGGTATAGCATCAGCCAATAAAATAATAGTTATAATCCAAGTACGACTTGCGCCGTGACGGTTACTTTTACAATTTCCAAAACAGCAGTTCTTGGTCGCACCAACCTTTTTACTTTTATCCCGGTAAATGAGACATTTGTTCGTGGAAAGATTTTTAATTTCTAATTGCTCGACATTTTTTTTTTCGACAATATTTACTATTGTCACATACGTTTCTGGGAAAAATGGTACGAAACCAAAGATATTATACACCTAGATGCGGCAAGTAGGAGCGGAGTAAGGACAGAATTATTAGTAGGGTAGGATAAATGTAGATGGCGCTGTCGGTGAAAAGTCCTAACCCACCCTGCTGTGCCTCTCTACCGACTGAAGTATACATCCTCTCTTAACAGTTGTCGTGAGTAAAATGGGCGAACGAGGCGCTGTCGCCGAAATGATTTTAAGTAGATAATATAGTTTTCTGAAAACATTCATGATCACTAGAACAATTAGAACTCTGTCTTACCCGCCGATCAAGGTCAATAGCAATCTATATATTTCCGTTCGGTTCGCTTTTGATTCCTGGCCTATGACAAAGCCACCGAACGCGTCCTCGGGTTGTGGATAGAGGGTCCCTGTACCAAGGGTTTCTGCTGAATATTAGTGCTTCTTATTTATTATCCCAAATTTTCAACTCGATGTGGCTATTCGTGTGAAAATAAGTTTACAAAGAAAAAAGTGTCGGTAAGGTAGGAAGACGGTCACGTGACCCACTCGTCACATGGCCTTAATAGGTTTTCATTTCCTCTTTCCCAATCAACACAATTAAAACTATTTCAAAAATGGTTATCAAACACGAAAAATTGTTAACATAGAATGTATTTAATTGTTTATAACAAATCTATTAAACAAATGCACCAAGGGAACGTTTATTCGTCGAAATTTATGATTTTTTTTCAACAAATTCTTTCAGAAGTAAGACAATACTGATATTTAATCAAGAATTTTAGCGAATAATTGAATTAGCAATTGTTATAAACAATTGATGAAATAAATACACAACTGTACATTTTTTCCCTTGAGTAAGTACTTTTTCTATTCTATCTTGCTTAATAGCAGCTCAGCAAAAAGTTGACCATTATTACGGTTAATAACAAATAACATAAACCAATGGTACAAATGAACATTTCTTCATGGAAAAAATCAAAACTATTTATTGCTTGTAACAATAATGTTCGTTGAAAAAGTACAAACATTCTAAAGTTTACTTTAATTTATGACTAGTAATTTGAGTTTTGTTGTAGTTTGTATTTTACTTCAACTGATGCTAAAATGAAAATTCATTGTTCAATTATAATTAGAAATAATAAAATTGCAACAGTTTCATCCCCTGAACTGTACACCTTTCATGAAATCTCATAAAATCCCAGGAAATCTTTGCAATCGTTTGAAATTGTATGATTTATTTAAAAAATTTTGCAAGTCCCTTAAAATTTGTTTATTTATGTGAAAGTCCTTTGAAATCCTTTCAATGGAATCCCCTCTCAAATGATTGAGCGTCCTGGAAATCCTTTATAAAACTGTGAAAATCCTTAAAATTGCTTAAAATCCTTCAAATCCGTGAAAATTCCTTTAAAATCTCTTTAAAAACCCATTAAAATTCTTGAAATTTCGTTATAATACTTGGAAGTCTTACCAAATTTCTTAAAATCTTTAGAATCACTTTAAATTTAAATAAAATTTTTTCAAATTACTTGAAATTCCTGATCATGTATTAAAATTCACTAAAATCGCTTAGAAGTAATTAAATTTTCCAGAAATCCCTTGAAAATCTTTTATAATGTTTGAAAATTCTTAGAAATTTCATTATATCTCTTAAAATCCCGTGAAATCATTGAAAACCCTTTCTTTTTAAATTCGGTAAAATCCCATAAAATCATTTGAAATCTTTGAAAATCTTTTGAAATCACTTTATTATTATTATTCGTATATCATTAAGCCGTTTCCCTTTCGGGGTAGGCGTGAATTGCTCAGTGGTAAAGTAGTGATGTGTGGATGGGTATATAAAATATATATAATGAGAAAATTCATCAATTAAAAAAAGTGTTAATAATTTGAAGAAAATTTTAAAAAGGAATTCGTTTGGTGGCGGCCAACTACTGTAAACCACTCTGCCCGACCGGTACGTGACGAATACAATAGGACCATTATATGACCGTCGCATCACTCTCACTGCCGTTTAGATGCCGAAATCGGCCAAAACAGGCACTCAATCGGCACTGGCGGCTCAGTGTTGTTCGTCAGTGCCTCTTCGGTGCCGTTTCATCGGCAGGGAATGTCCGTTTGTGTGTGTAACTTTATTCTCTTCACCATGTCGCGGAAAGGAAAAGAGCTATGATCATGAAATTTTGATGACGTGTAGCTAGTTAAAAAATCATTCTTTTTTTGAAACTCGTTTTTTTTTTTTGGTTCAAAATTAATTTTGTACACTGAAAATGTAATTTCAATTTTTTGTTGAATATTCATATTTTTTCATATTTAAGATAATAATAAAAGAGATCAAATTTGAAGAATTTTTTTCATTTTAAATTAAAATTGAAAATTATTTTACCTTTTTCGTTAAAAGTTTCTTAAAAATCCGTCGTTAAGAAGTCATCAGCTCTTTTGGTTCAAACTTAAACTATAGATTCAACTATTATACTTTTTTTATACTTTTTATACTTTTCTTTATACGTTATACTTTTAACTTACTATAATAAGTTAAAAGTTGAAAATGCATTTTTTTTGTAGAAAATTAATCTTTTGAGTTTAAAATCCATCTTTGTAGGTTCAAATGCAACTATTAATTTGAAAATGTAAATATTGGGTTGAAATATCAACTTTTCAGTTTAAAACGTCAACTATCTTCTACAAATTTCGTCTTCTTTGGCTTGATAATTCATCTGTTTTGGCATGAAATTCAAGTATTTCGACGAAAATTAACCTTTTTGATGAAAACTCAACCATTTAAGTGAAAGTACATCTTTGCAGCTTGAGAATTGAACTAGTTAGTTGGAAGTGAAATTGTTTTTCGTTGAAGTTTAATATTTCTAGTTTAAAAATTCGACCATTCGTTTGAAAATATATCTGTGCAGGTGAAAATTCAATTATTTATTTTAAAATATCACTATTTTATTGAAAATTTGTTTATTTTTCTGTATATTTCAACTATTTGGTTGAAAATGCAATCGTTTGGTCGAAACTTAATTTTTTTGTAGAAAATTGAAATATTTGCTTGAAAACTATTTTTTATGTTGAAAATTTGTCCTTTGGGTTTAAAAGTCAACTGCTTTCTAAAAGATTAGACTTTTTAGGTAGGAGATGCAATATATTTCGACTTGAAACCTTAGACATTTAAAGCGTTTCATATTGAATTCAATATGGTACCTACATTAATTTTATTTCAAAGAATTTATTCCCCTACTATATTCAAATTACATAAGCGGTGATATTTAGTGACGAAGAATTGTCAATCGATATCATTTGCTTCTGTCATAAACAAATTGATTAAACAAATGCATAGTTTGACCATTTATAATTAGAAAATTATCGTTTTTTATTATTGCCTTCAAATCATATCACCGACAATGTTTTGTGATGTTCCAAAAGAATTAGTGTGTGCGTGTTTGTAACTTTTTCCTCTTCACCATATCGCGAAATGGAAAAGAGCTGTGATCATGAAATTTGTGGTTGAATATTCTTCTTTTTCCGTATTTAAGATAATAATAAAATAGAAAAAAATTGAAGGATTTTTTCCATTTTAAATTAAAATTGATAATTATTGTACCTTTATCGTTGAAAGTTTCTTAAAAATTCGTTTTTTTTTGCAGAAAATGAATTTTCTCGCTTCAAATTTAATCTTTTCTGGTTACAAATGCAACTATTTGGTTGAAAATTAATCTTTTTTATTTAATAAATCAAGTATTTCGTTGAAAATGCTTCTATTTGGCTGAATTACCCTATTTTTTATTTCAGATTAACATCTTTTTTGTTTGAAACATGAAACATGTTTTGTTGAGAAGTAATGAGCTCTTTTGGTTCAAAATTAAACTATACTTTCAACTATTATACTTTTGTATACTCTTTATACTTCTCTTTCTACTTTATACTTTTGACTTACTATAATAAGTAAAAAATTGGAAAATGCATTTTTTTGTAGAAAATTAATCTGTTGAGTTTAAAATTCATTTTTTTAGGTTCAAATGCAGCTATTACTTTAAAAATGTAAATATTGGATAGAAAGTGGCTTAAAACGTCGAATATCTTTTACAAATTTCGTCTTCTTTGGCCTGACAATACATCTGTTTTGGCATGAAATTCAAGTATTTCGACGAAAATTAATTTTTTTGCTGAGAATTGAACCACTTGAGTGACATTTAAAGCGTTTCATATTGAATTCAATATGGTACCTACATTAATTTTATTTCAAAACATTTATTCCCCTACTATACCTCTATTTTCTTGAAAAAATCATCCTAATACACACATTTTGAGATCATTTTTGGCTGTGAAGTCTGGGAGTATCAAAACACCTTACATGTTTTAGCCTTGTGAAATAGCTCGGCCTTCTTCGCTCCTTGGCGGCGGCTGCGCGGTGCACACTGGGCTGAATCGGGAATATACTATTCAAAATCACCTGCAGCCTACAATTCCGATTATAAACTTTTCTTTCGAGAGGGTCCATGCCTTACATTCTTTAATTTTTGTCATTTTCTATTTTTTGTATAAATAAACAAAGAGAGAAAATGATACACTTTTAATTATTACTTTCTATCTTAAAATCAATGACGTAATTAATCCCATTCTCGAAACAAATGTCGAAGTATGCAAATCTGAACTAAACGGAAATTACGATGCATTGTCACGTTTACCAATTATATTCTTAAAAATCTTTTCAAATTTGAAAACCATTGAAATGCGTAGAAATCCTTTGGAATAACATTTGACACATACTTTGATCCCTGGAAATCTTTGAAATCTCTTGAAATCCTTAGGTATTTGATGAACTAATATTTAAAAGTTTCTCCACCACTTACACATAGCATGCATTTTCTTTCCTTCTCTATACTCCAGTATTTTGTCCACTCTTCTGTATTACCGCATCTTACCCTCGTGATCACTTGTTGCAAATTCTCTGTCCGCCTTTCTTTTAAAATGTTTTTCTATTGACTTTACCCTTATCCATTTATATTTCTCATGATATTTACATACCCTTATTTCATTTTCTATTTCTTACTTAGAAATATCCTTATCTGTTTCTATCAACTCTTTTTCTATTTTGACCATTCGCACAGAGGGTTACAGTCTGTAACATACATAAAGCCAACAGTATTAGCAGTATTAGAGCTAATGACGGAAGAGTGACAGAGATGGTTAGAAGCTCTCCTAGTGTCCTATTGTGAATATGGATGTACCTTGCTCCCTTGTGAGTCGGACAACTAGGTAGGATAAGTCATAGGGTCTTGACTTGTTTTATCACCAATATATATTTTATGGTTGAGAGATCTTCCAATAGGCGAAGGACCAATTTTCTGACATTACTTCTAATTTATTTTTTCGCGGTTTTTAGAGACTGTTCTTATAATTCAATCTGAACCAGAAAATGTTGCAGTGACGCGACCCAGTAAGCATTGCATTGCTGATATTTCGTCCTCTTTTAGAAGCACCATTGAAACTTCCATTATCTATTGTTTATCGTGGCTCCATTCGTGTAAAATATTTAACTCGCTTAAATATTATTTGTGTCACCGCTTTCAATAATCTTGAAGGATTTTCTGAATGTGCAGCTATCTCGCGGATGCAGGAAGTGACTTAGAACTGAGGTTCAACTTTCACAAACACATGAGGGATTCACATATTGAAAAGTGACCAGGAGCGAGAGAAAGAATGTCGTTTGGATCAGATAAATGAGTGTGAGAGGACGCGAGACTAAAATAGCCTCCAAAATGGTGTGACGAAGAGGGAATAAATTTCCATTTTGTTTCTTGATCGTTCAGGAATTGACTGACTTTTTCGTTGTGAGCTTTGAATGGTGTAGGCTTCTGGCTTTTGTTTGATTCGCCATTTGCGCCCATTAAATCGGAACTATTTCCGAAATAATAAGAATTAGGTATATTTCGCCTAGCTACATGAAGTAAACCTTAACTCGCGACCTGTTGCGATAATTTTTCTCCTTGATAGAAATGGACCACAATATTCCACCCAAATATTACAAAACGAGCGAGCTTCTTCTTACAAAAACCTTACAACGTTTTTTTTATGAATTCGTTTTGTTTAATATTCAAAAACAGTATATTTGTGTTCAGCATGAATACTGGAATAATGACTGGACAATACTGAGTTGAGAATACCAAGATTTTCAATTAGTATTTTAATTTCACTTGATTTTTAATTTTTGGAAAGGAAATGTAATCATCTGAAACATTAAAGTTTGATTATCGCACAATTGAAGACTATTCTTTTGAATTTGCTTTCAAGAGTTAACATGTTGCTAATTAATTTTGTTTTGATACTTTTATATTTATTAGTAAAAAACTTATAATTTACCAAAAAAGTGTACAATAAATAAAAAATTGTACGTATCTTGTCTGTAAACATATAACGTAGTACAATTATACTATGTGCCTTGTTGGTCGAGATTACATTTAGTAGTGTCTGTTTGTAGCAAAAACTTTACAAAAGATTTTTTTTCATACGTTCGTTCTGTTTAATTTTTTTAAAAAGTGTCTTTGCTTTCATGATGAATACTGGACAATACTGAGTTAAGAATCCTAAGGTTTTCAATTAGTATTTTAATTTCACTTGATTTTCAATTTTTTTAAAGGAAATGTAATAATCTGGAACATCAAAGTTTGCTTATCCCACAATTGAAGACTATTTTTCTGGGCTTGTTTTCGAGACTTAGCATGTTCATAATTAAGCTTGTTTGATACTTTCATATTTGTTAGTGAAAAACTTATAACATATCAAGAAAATGTACAATAAATAAAAAATTGCATATATCTTGTCTGTAAACATATAACAGAGTACAATTATACTATCTGCCTTGTTCTTCGAGCTTACATTTAGTAGTGTCTATTTGTAGCAAAAACTTTACAACGCTTTTTTGATACATTTGTTTTGTTTAATATTTGAAAAAGTATGTTTGTGTTCAGGATGATTGCTAGACAATACAGAGTTAAGAATCACAAGATTTTTAATTACCATTTTAATTTCAATTTCATTTGATTTTTAATTTTTGGGAGGGAAATGTAATCATCTGGAACATGAAAGTTTGCTAATCGCACAATTGTACAATCAAACGAATCTTATCTGTACGCTTCGAGTGCTCAAAGTGAACTATTGATGATTATTTGTTTGGATATGTTTTGAAGAGTTAGCATGATATTAATTAAGCTTATTGGTTACTTTTCTATTTGTTAGTGAAAAATCTTATGATTTATCAAAAAAATATATAATAAATAAAAAATTGTACATGTCTTTTCTGTATACATATAACATAGTACAATTATACTGTATGCCCTGCTCTTCGATATTACATTAAGTAGTGTCTACTTGTAGCAAAAACCTTACAACGTTTTTTTTATGAATTCGTTTTGTTTAATATTCAAAAACAGTATATTTGTGTTCAGCATGAAAGTCCGAGTTACATTTATTTGTATGTAATAATTATCTTCTTGAACTTAGGCCATACTTCTTTACATTACGGAACTCAGGAAATCATATCAAATACTTCTTATTACAGTCAATAACAAATCTATTTCGCTCAACGAATATTTCACAGTGTCAACGAAATTTGTCGATGTCTTAAGCATAGCGTTCCTTAGATACAAACAAAAAATTTCTTCAAAGTAAAGAAATATTTCTTCGAGCACATTTTGCTCTAAGATTTCTTTGAATCAAAGAAATTTTCTTAGATTCAAATAAGTTTTTTTCTCAGTGTAGTTTTGAATTGTTTGCAACGGTTTTATGTTACTTTAAATCGAGGGCTGGCCACCGGAATAACGAAGACTTCGTAGAGACCACCCTTCGACTAAACAGATCTCTTCTGACTTCCCATGAGACTCCCTCGAAAAGTTAGTCGTAAGGTAAGTCACTGGTACCCGCCGTGGCGAGCTGGTCGCCCGAGCGTCCAAAGCACTCGGTCAAAATCGTATATATGCTATCGCCTATGCTTTAGAATCGAGCCCAGCTGGATGATGGCGGCTAAGCTGGGCTAAGCATTTGCGGCGTTGTGCCGGCTATGTATGTTCCCCCCTTCCCGATTGAGAGGGACACTACGAGCCACTCACTTTCAGACTATGAGTTCTTACGAGGATTAAAGAAATATCGAGTGATTTCAAAAGATTTCAACTGAATATATATTTCAGGAAAATATTTTAGAGAATTTTAGAAGATTCCAAGGAATTCTTTTTATTTCAATAATTTGAAGAAATTTTAAAGTATTGAGCATATTGTAGTGTATTTAAAAAAAATCCAAGGCATTTTAAAGAGATGTCAATAATTTCAAGGAATTTTCAAAGATTTTAAAGAACTTAAAACCTTTAAGGGAATTTTTAAGTATTTCAAGGAATTTTTTATTTATTTCAATTATTTGAAGAAATTGCTAAAGATTAGGAATATCTTGAAAAATTTCAAACAAAAAAAAGATTTGAAAACTTTTAGAGTTTTCTTCAGGATTCCAAGGATTTTTCATTTGATTTCAGTATTTTAATTGATTTCAGAGGATTTGAAATATTCTTGAGTAATTTAAAAGATTCCAACGCATTTTCAAATGCTTTAAAACGTCTTACGTTATTTTTGAAGATTTAAAAGGTCTTGAAATATTTAATGACACCAATGAATTTTTTTTTATTTGAATAATTTGAAGGAATTTCAAAGGATTTTAAATATTTTAGGCTGTTTTTAAAATTTTAATTTGATTTCAAAGAGATTTAAAAAATTGCAATAATCCAAGGAATTTTCAATTGATTTCAGTAATTCATTTCAGAGGATTTTAAATATTTTGGAGTATCTTAGAAGATGTGAAGACATTTTCGAACATTTGGCGAATTCCATGAATTCCGTGATTTCCGTGAGCTCTGTGAATTCCAGGAAGTCCGTGAATTCCATGAATTCCGTGACTTCCATGAATTCTGTGACTTCCGTGAATTCTGTGAATTCCACGAATTACATGAATTCCGTGAATTTCATGAAGTCCGTCAATTCCATGAATTCCGTGAATTCCATGAAATCCGCGAATTGCATGAATTCTGTGTATTTCATGAATTCCGTGAATTTCATGAATTCCTTGAATTCCATGAATTCTGTGACTCTCATCAATTCCATGAATACCATTTATTTTATGAATTCCGTGATCGATGAATTTTCTGTATTTTGTGAATTCCGTGAATTTCATGAAGTTCGTGAATTTCGTGTATTCGGCGAATTCCATGAACTTCGAGAATTCTGGGAATTCCGTGAATTCAATGTATTCCGTAAATTCCCTGAATTCTATCAATTCCATGAATTCGATAAATTCTTTGAATTCTGTTAGTTGCATGAATTCCATTTATTCAATGAATTCCATGAAAGCCATGAATTTTCTGAATTTCGTGAATTCCATGAATTTAGTGAATTTCATGTATTGCGCGAATTCTATCAATTCCTTGAATTCCGTGAATTCCTTGAATTCTGTGAATTCCATGAATTCCGTGAATTCCATGAATTCCATGAATTCCGTGAATTCCGTGAATTCCATGAATTCCATGAATTCCGTGAATTCTGTGAATTCCGTGACTTCCACGAATTCCATGAATTCCTTGAATTCCATGAATTCCTTGAATTTTGTGAATTCCATAAATTCTATGAATTCCTTAAATACCATGAATCCCGTGAATTCCACGAATCCCATGAGTTCCGCGAATTCCGTGTATTTCATGAATTCCGAGAATTTCCTGAATTACATGAATTCCGTGAATTCCGTGAATTGTGTGTTGTCCAAGAGTCTCGTGAATTTCCTAAATTCCGCGAATTCCATGAATTCCGTGAATTCCATGAATTTTGGGAATTCCATGAATTTCGTGATTTCCATGAATTCCATGAATTCCGTGAATTCCGTGAATTCCGTGACTTCCACGAATTCCATGAATTCCGTGGATTCCGTGAATTCCGTTAATCCCGCGAATTCCGTGAGTTCCGTGAATTCCGTCAATTCCGTGAATTCCGTTAATTACGTGTATTCCGTGAATTCCGTGAATTCCATGATTTTCGTGAACTCCGGGATTTCCATGGTTTTAGTGAATTTCGTGTTTTCCCTGAATTCCATCAATTCCGTGAATTCCATGAATTTCAATAGTGCCATGAATTCCGTGAATTCCATGAATTTCGTGAATTTCATGAATTCCGTGAATTTCATGAATTCCGTGAATTTCATGAATTCCGTGAATTTCATGAATTCCGTGACCAGACTTCACAGCCAAAAATTCTCTCAAAATGTGTGAAATAGGATGACTTTTTCAAGAAAATGGAGGTATAGTAGGAGAATAAATTCTTTGAAATAAAATTAATGTAGGTACCATGTTGAATTCAATATGAAACGCTTTAAATGTCTAAGATGTCAAGTCGAAGTATATTGCATCTCCTACCTAAAAAGTCTTTCCTTTTAGAAAGCAGTTGACTTTCGAACCGTAAAGGACAAATTTTCAACGTAAAGAATAATTGTCAAGCAAATGTTTACCTTTTTTAAAATATAAATTAAGTTTCGACCAAACAGTTGCATTCACAACCAAATAGTTGAATTATCCATAAAAATAATTAAATTTTCGATTAAATAGTGGTATTTTTAAATAAATAATTAAGTTTTCCACCTGCAAAGATACATTTTCATGCAAAAGGTCGAATTTTTAAACAAAAAATATGAAACTTCGATGAAAAACAATTTTATTTTCAACTACCTAGTTCAATTCTTAAGCTGCAAAGATGAACTGTCACTCAAGTGGTTCAATTCCCAGCCAAAAAGTTAATTTTCGTCGAAATACTTGAATTTCGTGCCAAAATAGATGAATTGTCAGGCCAAAGAAGAAGAAATTTGTAAAAGATATTTGACGTTTTAAGCAACTTTCTACCCAATATTTACATTTTCAATGTCATAGTTGCATTTGAACCTAAAAAAAAAATGAATTTTGAACTCAAAAGATTAATTTTCTACAGAAAAAATGCATTTTCCAATTTTTAACTTATTATAGTAAGTTAAAAGTATGAAGTATGAAGTATAAAGAGAAGTATAAAAAGTATAAAAAAGTAAAATAGTTGAAAGTATAGTTTAATTTTGAACCAAAAGAGCTCATGACTTTTCAACGAAACATGTTTCATGTTTCAAACAAAAATATGTTAATCTGAAATAAAAAATAGTGGAATTCAGCCAAATAGACGCATTTTCAACGAAATACTTGATTTATTAAATAAAAAAGATTAATTATTAACCAAATAGTTGCATTTGTAACCAAAAAAGATTTAATTTGAAGCAAGACAATTAATTTTCTGCCAAAAAGACGAATTTTTAAGAAACTTTCAACGAAAAAGGTAAAATAGTTTTCAATTTTAATTTAAAATGGAAAAAAAACTTCAATTTTAATCTATTTTATTATTATCTTAAATTTGAAAAAAGAAGAATATTCGACCACAAATTTCATGATCACAGCTCTTTTCCTTTTCGCGATATGGTGAAGAGAAAAAGTTACACACACGCACACACGGACGGATTATAAATGGTGAAACTATGCATTTGCTTATCACATTTGTGTATGACATAAACAAATAATATCGATTGACAAGTCTTCGTCACTAAACATCACCACTTATGTAATTCCTTGAACAGCGTAGTTAACAAATCTTTTTTGAATATGTTAGATTCTGCCCTTTAATATTTGGGATATTTTTAGTTGAAATCTTTTTTTTTTATAGATATGGATTCTTTACTTCAATATCTAGATTTCTGTCCCAATGGTAAATCTCTAAGATATTAACTAGTAGCATCTAGGTAGTCTGCTAGAATAGCCATTTTTCTCCGTGTGGACTTGATTCTTGCTGACTGAACATTTTGCGATTTTATTCATAATAAAGTTTGTGTTCATTGCAATTGGCTATTAAATTTATTTTAATGAAGCCAAAATATTCATTGAAAGAATAAATTTTTTAAACGTTCACTATTTTCATTTTAAATTTTAAATGAATAGTTTGAGTTCATGTAAATAAATTGAATAGCCGACTATAATAAACATGAATTGTGGTGTAAGAAAAATCTTAAAAAATTCTAGTGCTTGCATTTAACTATTCCTGCTAAAATATTCAATTTGAAAATAAATTCCGTGAATTCTGATAAATTGTGACAAACTTCGCGCATTACAAGTATTTTTTGGATTCTTGCATTTCCAATCAACATTAAGATGAGTATTCTTTTCATGTAGTGTATGATGAAATTGCCAATGACATGTTACATAACCAAACGAACAATTTCAAATTAATTGTTTTTGAATCAATAAAAAAACATAAAGGTATTTTTTAAGTATTGCTGAGCTATTTTCAATGGTGACAATAAAACTTAATGATTGTCCTAAAAAAGACCTGTAAACTGCATATCGAAAGTATCTAAAAAAGCAGTTCGAGCCAAACATCCGGACATTCCGTACGTTTATCTACATTTATCACACGTTTATCACACTAAAAAAGGCAACTAGTCGCATGAATTTTTATTTAAAAAACTTTAGGAATACAGAGTAAAAGTTTTAGAAATAAGCAATTATAATTCTTAATAATAATATTTTTTAAACAACAAAAATTAGATCGAACTATTTATGTATAGCAAAATGAAATCAAATAATACACAATTACACGGCATATACAAATTCAACGACACAATATTGTAAAGTAATTCCAGTACCTATTACACTTAAAATTTTGTATTCTATCCATGTATTTTAAATTTCTAATAGATTTTATCCTATACATTCTAAACTCAATTTAAAGAAGTGATATTTTGATACTTTTTTCATTGTGACGCGCACGTTCTCCCAAGTTTTCACAGTCCTTCGTTCTTTGAATTTTGCATTAATTGTCAAACCAGAATGTATAGAAAGTAATTTTATATGCAGCTAAATAAGTTAGTATAACTAATATTTTGTAAGCTTTATCATTTATGTTCAAGAAGGATGTCCATTCAGAAAAGCACTCAGAGCCAAGAACTCTACGTTTAAGTTTATAACATGATTCAGCGGACATCCCGAGTCAACGGTTCTACATAAAGTGGTATCACCCTTAGTCGTAGTTAGATTCCTGTTGGCCAACATGCGGCACGTCCATTCCACGACTACAGTGGGCACAACCATGTGTGATCATGGCCGCCCTAGTCACCTCTCCAGAGGTGTTGTTAAAGGCTCCTTCGATGTCCATAAAGGTTCCAATCGCGAGTCCTTTCTCCTTCGGTTGTCCTTCAATTACGTTTACTGCTCCGCTTAGGGCCGTCTCCGTTAAGTGACCAGCCCTATAGGCGTATTGCTCTTTGTGAAGTGGCCTCCTTGACAAGACCTTATCGCGGATATATCTATCCACGAGTCTTTCCACTGTTTGTAGTAGGAAATATGTTAGGCTAATGGGACGGAAATCCTTGGGTAAGGTATAACCGATCCTACCTGTTTTCGGAATAAAGACTACTCTCGTACCTCTCCATACCGCTGGAACATGTCCCAGCGTCAGACTAGTCCTAGCAAGTCTCACTAGCGACCCTATGATGTCATCTCCAGCCCTCTGTAAGAGGACTGGATAAATGCCATCTGGGCCAGGAGATATGTAAGGGCTGAAGGACTTCAGGGCCCACGTGACCCTGGCAGGGGTGGCAATCTCGTTGGCAAGCCGCCGTTTCGGGCCACCTGCTGTGTCCTCTTCCTGAGGCCTATCATGCCTGACGATTCGCCAGGACGCTGTCTTAAGTAAGGAGTTGAAACCCTCCAGCCCTTGGAATACCTCAGGGGGGTCTTCCGGTTTACGCGGGAATCACGCCGTAGCTCTCACCATCTTCTGGATCAAGGAGGTCACGAATCTTGGTCATTCATCTGGGTACACTCTTTTGAGCACCCTCCAGGGTATCCTCCCTGAAGAGCTCATACTGCTCCGTAGTGAGCATTGAGTCCAGGTAATTGATATCGGCCACCACCATCGTCAGGGGGTTAGTCCTCTGAGCGGCCGTCTGTCCAGCTCCCGACGACTCTCTGTTCGTAGGCTGCTGGGCCGCTTTGTGCCTCTTCAGAGTCTTAGCTACCCCCGGTGGGGTGTCCTCCGAGCCCCTACCTCTCTTCTGGGCCTCAGTGCTAGATATCTGCCCTGTAGCTGCCAACGATCCAGCTCCCGCAGCTGCTCTACTAGCCTGCTACGATTGCCTCTTTAGACTCCTTTACAGGGAACCTTTGAGCCGTTTCTTTTTGTTGGGGGACTGATTAGCCTCTCCTGTTACCATAGCCTCGTTTAGAGGGACCGTCAATCCCTCAGCTCCCGAGAGAGCTGGGGCCACAGCCGCCACCTGAATTTGGCTTGCCGGATAGACAGATTGAGAGGAAAGGGTTTTGTTAGACCCTTTAAGGCCCAACCCCTCTCCCCCCTCAGCCAAATCCCTTCCTCCTCGAGCGCTTCTCCGTGCCTTTTTCTCGCACGCTCATTCGCTCTCTGTATAAGGCGGTAAGAGAGGGGATCGACGAGTGGCAGATCTTAACTCTACACTTTCCGTGGACATCCGTAATTTTAAAAAATCGTTTAAAAATGTATCGATCAGGTACTGAGTAGCAGACTTCACGAGCACAAGCGAGCCACCGGCCGGGCCACTCCCCCTCCAGTGATGCGTGATTTGTGCTGCGCGTCGGAGTATATCAACAACTAAAATTTAAAAAATCTTTTAAAAAATTTATTTAAAAAAAACACGAAGTCAATTATTTTTAACGCTCATTTTCGCGGTCAGAGAAATTGTATTTCAAAAAAGAATTTCGTAAAAATAGTTGTTTAGTAACAAACTATCAATTTCCCTCATTTTTAACTCAGCCTGAAATCTGGCCTCATTGTCTTTTGCAAAAAATAAATATAATTATGAGTTTATTTTCTTTAATTTAAGGACCATTTTTATTTAATTTTTTCTGTTTTAGTGTGTGATAGTATTTTGTTGTTTTCCCAGGTTTCGAATTTTGTAAATGCTTCAATTAAAAATACGTATTTGACTCTACTACGAACTTTTTCAGTTTATATGAATATTTAATGGGACATGATATTTTAATTAAATCCTCATTTTATAAAGTACCGCGTTTGTTGAAATGTAGAGTGAAATTGGATTTTATATTGCAAAATAATTTAAAAATGTTAAACAGTCCTTTAAAAGCTACTAATTATCTTCTTCTTCTTTATTAATTTTCATTTGTATCTAATTTTTTCTACTTCTGGAATTTTGTGGACTTTTCTTGAATATTCTGAAATGTTTTCGAACATTGTAAACTGTCTTAAAATAGAAACATCTTAACAATTTTTGAATGTTTCAGAATCGCCTGATCCCTTTTCAAAAAAAGTCCATTTTCGTGTTATTTTCAATTATAAGATTCTAGTAGAATTTACATACAGTTGATGGAAAATTTAATTTTCAACTGTTAAAAATAGAAAAAAAATTGATAATTGAATTCTCAACAGACGAAATTTCAATTCTCTAAAATTGAAAATTGAATATTCAACAGTTAAAAATAGAAGAAAATTGAAAATGAAAGAAAATTGATAATTGAAGAAAATTGATAATTGAATTCTCAACAGATAAAAATTCAGTTGTTTTAAATTGAAGAAAACTAAAAATTCAATTCTTAAAAATTGAATTTCCAACTGTTAAAAAGTAAAGAAAATTGAAAAATTAAAGAAAACTGATAATTGAATTTTCAACAAATGAAAATTCAATTGTTGAAAATTGAATATTCAAATATGGAAAATTGAAAAAAATTTATAATTGAAGAAAATTGATAATTGAATCACTAGAAGTAGAAAATTCAACTGTTCTTAATACCATATCCTACATCTATCAACATGTTTTTCTATTCCTTTGTAAAACTAAATTCACGATTATCCTTTTCAATCCCCTTTCCTCTATCTCATCCTATCCTTAGTCTATCTACCTCAATATTTTTCTCTTCCCTTGTCAAACTAAATCCACGACCATCTTTTGCAATACCCTATCAATATTCTATCTCACCTCATCCTTTATATATCTATGTCAATCTTTTTCTATCTCTGTTAATCTAAATTACCGTCTATCTTTTTCAATCTCCTCTTCCCTATCTCATCCTATACTACATCTGCATTTTCTAATACCCTCTTTTCTATCTCATCCTATCCTTTATCTATCTACGTCTTTTCTTTCTATCTCTATATCAATCTAAATTACCGTCTATCTTTTTCCATCCCTTCTTCTCTACCTCATCCTGCATCTATCAGCATCTTTTTCTATCTCTTTGTAAAACTAAATTCACGTGCATCCTTTTCAATACCCTCTTCTCTATCTCATCCTATCCTTTGTCTATTCACCTAGATATTTTTCTCCTTTTCAGTCAAACGAAATTCACGTCTATCTTTTGCAACACCCTATCAATACTCTATCACACCTCATCCCTTATCTATTCATGCTAATCTTTTTCTATCTTTGTTAATCTAAATTACCGTCTTACTTTTTCAATCTACTCTTCTCTATCTCATCCGGTACTACATCTGTCAACATCTATCTTTTTCAGCACCCTCTTTTCTATCTCATCCTATCCTTTATCTATCCACGTCTTTTTTTTCTAGGTCTATATCACTCTAAATTCCCGTCTACCTTTTTTCATCCCTTTTTCTTTACCTCATCCTATTGCTCAATTCCCATCTATCTTTTTCAATGCCTTCTTTTCTATCTCACCGTATGCTACATCTACCAACAACTTTTTCTATTCCTTTGTAAAACTAAACTCACGTTTATCTTTCTCAATACCCTGTTCTCTATCTCATCCTATCCTTTGTCTATCCACCTCAATATTTTTCTTTTTCTTTGTCAAACTAAATTCACGTCTATCTTTTGCAACATCCTATCAATGCTTTATCTCACCTCATCCCTTATCTATTCATGCTAATCTTTTTCTATCTTTGCTAATCTAAATTACCGTCTTCCTTTTTCAATCTACTCTTCTCTATCTCATCCTATTCTATATCTATCAACGTCTATCTTTTTCAGTACCCTCTTTTCTATCTTGTCCTATCCTTTATCTATCCACGTCTTTTTTTCTAGATCTATCAATCTAAATTCCCGTCTATCTTTTTTAATATCCTCTTCTTTACCTCATCCCATTCCCTAATTTTCGTCTATCTTTTTCAATCCCTTCTTTTCTATCTTACCGTATCCTACATCTATCAACATATTTTCCTATTTCTTTGCAATAAAACTCCAACTTTTATATCTTAAACGCCAATAAATTGTTCTCTTTGAACGGAGTTGGCCCCTGGAGACCTTTGAAACAAGTTTCAAATTTTGATTTAAAAATTAAATATTCTTATAGAAAACTTAATGCCGCAACTTTCCGTAAATTTTAGAAATTTATGAAAGTTTATGAAATTTTTGGAAATTATTGCTAATTTATGGAAGTTTGTGGAATTTTATGGACAGTCATGAAAATTCATCGAAATTTGCAGTAATTTACCGGTAGCTTTAAATAACAATTCTGTTGGGCACATAGGCAATAATTCCGGCTACAAATTCTGTAATTTGGAAGAAGACCGTTAACTGCAAAATGAACGAAGCCGAGAAAATCGACAAAAAATGTTGGAATCTTTATTCGCGTTCATCGCGGATTCTAATTCATTTTCTAAACTTTTGTTGGCAACATTTTTTATCAAAATCGCTAAAAAACGCAAAATTTACCATTTTTGAACACTGGAAACATTACTAATAAAAATTTTTGTTTAAAAAAAAAGAAATTAAATCATGTTTCTTTGATTCAAGCTGAAGAAATTCCAGGCTCGACATATTCACCCTATTTTAAAATGTGGGCATGGTACTGAATAAAAAAAAATGTTTCTGGCCATTTTAAAAAGATTTTGAATTAAAAATTTTTTTTTCATTCATAATTTCTTAATATTAACTATAAAAAACTGTATTAAGAACAAATTCGTTGTATTTTTCAAAGCAATAGGGAAATTTTTTCGAATTTCCAAAAATTTGAATTTTAAGACTTTTATCTTTTGGAGGAATGTAATTTGAAACTTTTCTTTTTTATGATTTACAATCATAAATTCTTCAATGTTAACGACTTTCAATTTGAAATTCGTCAATTTTGATTATTTAAAACTAGAAACTTTTCAATATATGACAGAAGTTTTAGGCTCCGGAAGCTACGATCATGGTTCTTTAAAGCAATCAATTCCGACGCAACTGGAACGTGTTCGTCATCCACTTCTGCTCCTTCTGACCTAGAAGGTAAGCAAGAGCGGGAAATTTACGCTAGAGAACATCGTTCAACACTGTTCACTGGAGTCAGGTCTTCAGCCGCGGGTGACCTTACGCGGCAGACGGGACAGCTGGATATGAAAATTTCACCTCTGGATAACTTTTTAGTGCTATTAATTTTTGTAGAATGTTATGAGGAACAGTGTTGTCGGACCAGGTAAAGTGATCCCAGAAGAACAGCCTTTTGCATCCGGTTCGCGATGGAATGAGCCTGACGCTGAAGCCGGAATCTTGTTGAGTTGACTAAGAAATGAAGCCTTAATACCTCCAAGACAGCCTATTATGAGAACTACAAGATGGACTTTGTAGCCTTGGTATAGCCTGCTTAGCTCGAAAAGATATTCTCAATATTACATACGAATCGACCAATAAGTGAATTTACACGGTTTGCCGGGCACATTTTGTCCGATTGCACCTTTGTCCGCACGCATATTTTTAGCTTTTATTCTTGACTTCACTTCGTTTGTTTATTATACTTGATAATATCAACTTTCCAACTGCTACATATTCTTAATATTACATAAAAATCGACCAATAAGTGAACTTACACGGATTGCCGGGCACATTTTGTCCTGTTGGACCCTTGTCCGAACGCATATTTTTAGATTTTATTGTTGAGTTTACTTTGTTTGGTTATTATACTTGATAATATCAACTTTCCAACGGTTACATATCCTCAATGTTACATCAAAATCAACCAATAAGGGAACTTCAACGGTTTGCCGGGAACATTTTGTCCGATTGTACCTTTGTCCGCACGCATATTTTTAGCTTTTATTCTTGACTTCACTTCGTTTGGTTATTATACTTGATAATATCAACTTTCCAACTGCTACATACTCTTAATATTACATCAAAATCGACCAATAAGTGAACTTACACGGTTTGCCGGGAACATTTTGTCCGATTGCACTTTTGTCCGCACGCATATTTTTAGCTTTTATTCTTGACTTCACTTCGTTTGATTATTATACTTGATAATATCAATTTTCCAGCTGCTACATATTCTTAATATTACATCAAAATCGACGAATAAGTGAACTTACACGCTTTACCGGGCACATATTGTCCGATTAGACCTTTTTTCGCACGCATATTTTCAGATTTCATTCTTGAGTTTACTTTGTTTGGTTACTATACGTAATAATATCGACTTTCCAACTGTTACATATCATCAATGTTACATCAAAATCAACCAATAGGGGAACTTCAATGGTTTTCCGAGAACATTTTGTCCGATTGGACCTTTATCTGCACACTTATTTTTAGATTTTATTCTTGACCTTACTTTGTTTGGTCATGATACTTAATAATATCAACTTTCCAGCTGTTACATATTCTCAATGTTCAATCAAAATCAACCAATAAGTGAACTTACACGATTTGTCGGGCACATTTTGTCCGATAGGACCTTCGTCCGCACGCATATTTTCAGATTTTATTGTTGAGTTTACTTTGTTTGGTCATTATACCTAACAATATCAACTTTCCAACTGTTACGTATTCTTAATATTACATCAAAATCGACAAATAAGTGAACTTTTACGGTTTTCCGGGCACATTTTGTCCAATTGGACCCTTGTCGGAACGCATATTTTTCGATTTTATTGTTGAGTTTACTTTGTTTGGTTATTATACTTGATAATATCAACATTCCGACGGGTACATATTCTCAATATTACATACGAATCGACCAATAAGTGAATTTACACGGTTTGCCGGGCACATTTTGTCCGATTGCAATCAAGAGGTGGCAAAACTTATCGCCTTAATAGGGCGACGAGATGCTCTGACAGTTAGAGGAGTCGGGAATATAGGGAATATAGGAACCTATTAGGCGAGAGAATTACGCTGAAAATGAAGGGAGTAAATTCGAAACAACATAGCTAGTCGAGAATGTTCGTACTGTTAGGGGATTAACGTTATCGGAGCAGAAACTCGATGAGAGGGAAATTCGTAACTATGAACACCTGGAAAATATATGGGTAGACGACTACGGAAGGGCGTCTCCCGTAATTTTGCTGGGTCAGGATCATTGGGACCTGGCAATTTCGAGGGAGAATCGCGCCGCTGGACTTCAGGCCCCAGTTGCATCCCTAACTCCTTTAGGCTGGGTAATCCACGGTTGTTTCGGTATTGATTACCATGCTAATTTACTGACCGTGATGTTGCTGAAACGTGATGATTTAAGCGAAAATTTGGATATGAAATTACCTCAGGAAGAAGTGGATCTTTCTTCAAACGAATTAGTTAAGGCTCATTTTCGATTTGAAGCAATCGGAATACTGCGTAATGACAGTGAGAATGTAATGCTGGAAAAGGGTGGGCAAATGTTAGAAGAGAATACACGCCGAATTGGATGCCGCTGCTAGGTGCCTTCACTCTGGCAGGATAATAAGATCGAATTACCTGATAATCGTAAAACGAGTTTCAATCGCCTAGGTAATATAGAGAGGAAAATGGATAAGAATGCCAATTTTAAGGAGGAATACTGTGAAAAAATAAACAACCTGGTAAATAATCGCTATGCGATAAAGGTCCATACTTCCGCGGGAGAGAGGAATGAAAACGTGTCGCAAGCGAAGATTGGTGAGATGCGGTATTTACCACACTTTATCCTAATAAGCTGAACAGAATGCGGCACGTTTTCGACGGGACCACAAAATTTGAAAAGGCGTGTCTCAACGACAATTTATTAACACGACCTGATACACATAAGTCTCTGCAAGGAGTATTAATGCGCTTTAGACAAGCACCGGTGGCGTTTACAGCAGATATGAGGAAGATGTTCCTCCAAATAGAAATTCGACCAGAATACTGGTGCGCTTAACGCTTTTTATGGCGGGAAGAGGATCGGGATCGGGAACCGGACGCATATTGTATGACTTCGATGTTCTTTAGTGCTGCATCTTTCCCCAGTACAGCCCTATATGTGAGAGATCGAAACGCGCAAGAATTTTAAACCAAAGTCCCCCAGGCCGTCAATGCAATTATCCTTAAACATTAAATGGATGATTACTGTGATAGTGTGGAGACAGAACAGAAAGTGATTAGATTGATCCAGGAGGTTACTGAAATACACCGTCGAGGGAAATTCCAAATTCGTAGCTGGACTAGTAATAAATCAGTTGTGCTTGAAACCATAAAATTGTAGAATTTTCAAACCAAAAAGGCGAATTTTCTACCAAACAGTAAAAAATGTTGAAATGCTACTTTGTTAATCATTAATTTTTTCCCATGGAGATTCATATGATTGGTTAAAAATTGAACTATTTCATTGAAAATTATCTTTTTTGTTGAAAATTCAACTGTTTTGTAGAAAATTCGCCTTTTTATTTAAAAATTCCACAATTTCGTTGAATTTTTTTTCTTTTCTGACTGTAAAATTTTTTTACTTTTTTTTTCAAAATGAAAGGTTAAATCATAAGAAATAACTCGCATGAGAAAAAGTAGAATTTTGACATTTTTTCGAAAATATTCCACCGCAATGTCTTACCTAACACTAATATTTCTCCTACTTAGAAGAAAATCGCTCTTATGGCAAATTTTCTACAAAAGAGTTGAATTTTCAACAAAAAAATTGATAAAATAGTTTAATTTTCGAACAAACAGATGAATCTCTAAGCGAAAAAATGAATTATTAGTAAAGTAGCATTTTCATTCAGAAGAGATGAATTTTCAAAACAGAGAGAAAAAAAAGTCAACAAATTTGTAGAATTTTCAAACCAAAAAGGCGGATTTTCTACCAAAAAGTAAAAAATGTTGAAATGCTACTTTGTTAATAATCAATTTTTTCGTTTGTAGATACATCTGAATGGTTGAAAATTGAACTATTTCATTGAAAACTATCTTTTTTGTTGAAAATTCAAGTTGTTTGTGGAAAATTTGCCTTCTTGTTTAAAAATTCCACAATTTCGTCGAATTTTTTTTTCTTCACTAAAAAATCTTTTCGAGTCTCTGGTTTGAAAATTCATCTCTTCTGGTTAAAAGTGCTACTTTGTTAATAATTTATTTTTTCGCTTGTAGATTCATCTGTTTGGTTGAATGTTAAACTATTTTATTAAAAATTTAACTGTTTTGTAGAAAATTCGCCTTTTTATTTAAGAATTCCACAATTTCATTGAATTTTTTTCTTTTCTGACTAAAAAATCTTTTTTACGTTTTTTTTTCAAAATGTAAGGTTAAATCATGAGGAATAATTCGCATAAGAAAAAGTAGAATTTTGACATTTTTTCGAAAATATTCCACCACAATGTCTTACCTAACACTATTATTTCTCCTAGTTGAAAGAAAATCGCTCTTATGGCAAATTTTCTACAAAAGAGTTGAATTTTCAAAAAAAAATCGATAAGATATTTTAATTTTCAAACAAACAGATGAATCTCTAAGCGAGAGAAGGAATTAATCAAAAAGTAGCATCTTCAACCAGAGCAGATGAAATTTCAAATCAGATAGAAAAAAAAAGTCAACAAAATTGTAGAATTTTCAAACCAAAAAGGCGAATTTTCTACCAAACAGTAAAAAATGTTGAAATGCTACTTTGTTAATGTTGAACTACTTCTCGAAATCTTGTTTTTTTCTGATTTTGTAGAATTCATGTAGAAATTCTGCACAAAGTAGACTAAATTTCCTGCATAAATTCTATATAATTATTCTGATCAAATTCTATAAAATTTTTCCATTTTAAACCTGTGAAGACGAATTTTCAACAAAAAGTTTGAATCCTCAACCAAAACAGATTAATTTCTAAACAAATAGTAGAATGTTCAACCATAAAGATGATTTTGTAACCAAGAAGATATATTTTCTACTCATAAAAATGAACTTTTAATCAAATAGTGGAGTTGTCAACTATAAAAAATCAACTTTCAAATAAAAATATCAATTTTTTCAAGATGAACCAACATTCATCCAAATAGTACAATTTTTAACGGCACAGATGACTTTTCAAACAGAAAGATTAACTTTTTAGGAGAAGAGACAAATTATCAAAAAAATACAAAAAATTTTGACTAAATAATTAAATCTTCTAACCGCAGATTATTCAACCAAAAGGAATTATTTTTTCACCCAAAATATGTCAAGATGTCCTATAGCAATAATCTGTCACATTCACATGATAGAAAAAGTAGCAAGAAAAAAAAACCCGAATGCGAGTGAAAACTTAGGGGATTCAATGTTGACAGGATAAATAAATGAATAAGAGATTATTATATGAATTATAATTATTAATTGTAAAACTATTTTATTTCTAAAAATTAGTAACCGTTTTTCTTATTTTCCATGCACAGATACAAATCGACTAGCGAATACTCGGCTAGTCGTGTTTTTTTCCTACTGTGTTCATCAAGGCGCTTTGAATTCGGGGGAATAATTTGAATGAAACTTTCATAGAAAGCTTTCCGAATAATGTCTCCTCCATATTGCTGGACAAGCTTTAAAGAAGTTTCTCAGGGCAATTTTTTCTTCTTTTCTCTGTCTTGCCTTACAAAATTGCCATAGATACATGAAACAACAACTTACAAAAAAATGTAATCGTTTCTTTATTGTTACAGATCATTCTACTGAAAGTCCTCTTCTTTCTGACGAGCCACCTCTTCCTGTCAGGTCCAGGTCTCCTCCTGACAGGTTCATGGCTCCTCCTGGCGGGTCCATAGCTCCACCGTCCAGGTGTTTGGCTACACCTACAATGCTTCCTTCTCCTGATGGACAAGTATGTGGAGTTGAACAATTAGGATTTATTCAGATTATTTCCCGCAAGAATCGGCACCGGATATTCAAATTTCAGAAATATACTTTTCCTGTCAATTCACAATTGCAAATAAGAGTAAGAGACAACCATTTTGAGCCTGTTCCAACCAACGAACAAATTGTTATATCAACATCGGATGGTGACGTCTTTGCAATATTAAAGAGTTATAATGTTCTTGCTGGAATTTATGCAAAAAATTAATAACATACCATAACGATGTCGTGTACACAAATATGTGCATCATCTTGTTATGTACCACTAGGGTGGTCCAAAAATGCATTGGAAATTTTTATTTTTATTTATTTTTTTTTTATTTTTATCGGGACACCCCCCAAAATTTGTTCGAATCCACCTAAAAATAAATCCATTTTTTTTTGTTCGAAAAAAAAATTATATTCAGGGGTGCCGCAAGCCCCATGAAGTTTAGCATGCATTTCCCATAGAAACCCCATAAGTGAGAAAATGGGTTTTGCGAGTTTTTGACGCTAATTATGATTTTTTTTGCGGTTTCTTTAATGTGACTTGTTTCTAATACATAAACTATTACTTTATGCTGGAAATTAGATATTTTCATGAATTGTTTAAACAATTTATTATTATTTTTAGCAATTTTCTCATAGAATGAAGTTAGAAAGACGCGGTTTTTTCACAAATTTTCCATTTGTTGTCTAATTTTCAATCAGAGGAAAGCGATAGTTTATTTATGTCAATAATAGTGATTGTTTAAACAATGTATTATAATAAGTAATAATATTATATTTGAATAGTGCTAGAAAGATGCGGTTTTTCTTATATTCCTGGCATTTTGTCCAATTTTCATTCGGAGTGAAGTAATAATAAATTCAAGTTGACAAAATAATTGTTTAAACAATTTATTATAATTATTAATAATATTATATTTCAATAATGCTAGAAATATGCGTTTTCTTTTAATTTCTGGCTTTTTGTCAAATTTTCATTTAGAGTGAAGTGATAATGAATTCGAGTTAACAAAATAATTGTTTAAACAATTTATTATAATTATTAATAATATTATATTTAAATATTGCTAGAAATATGCGTTTTCTTTTAATTTCTGACTTTTTGTCCAATTTTTATTTAGAGTGAAGTGATAATTAATTCGAGTTAACAAAATAATTGTTTAAACAATTTATTATAATTATTAATAATATTCTCTTTGCTTAATTGATAAAATGTTGCGGTTTTTTTCTGAAATTTTCCACTGTTTATTTTTCATTAGGCGTGACTTAATAAATTATTAGATTTAGCGAAAATAATTGTTTAAACAAATTATAATTGTTTATGACTATCTTCATCTATGTCGATTGCTCCTGAAAGTTGCGGTTTTTCGGAAATTTTTACCTTTCTGTCCTTTTTTTACTTAGTGAGGTAATAATTAATTGAAGTTAACAAAAAAGTTTTTTAAACAATATAATATTGTTTATAACTCTCTATTCTCAGATAAGTGCTAAAAATTGGTTGACTTGATATTTGTTCATAAATAAAAAGGTGATGCAAAGTCACAGATTTTAGAAAAAACCGCCACTTTCTAGCACTTATCTGAGAAAAGATAGTTATAAACAATATTAAATTGTTTAAACCAACAACTTCGTTGAAGATATATCTACTTCGTTGAAACTTAATTAATTGAATGAAAATTCGTCTTCCTCCATGGAAAATTAAACTTCTTGTGTGCTATTTCAGCTATTTGGTTAAAAGTCTATCTATTTTGTTGAAAATTTAACAATTTTGTTCAAAAGTCATCTTTTTCGGTTGGAAATTTGTCTATTACTGAAGTTCCTTGTATGTAATAATAATAGGTTGTCCATAAGATAATGCTTTTAGTTTAAAATACGATTGTACATACATATATTAGTTACTTCAAACGGATACAAGTATAATGTAATGGAACACCACACTAGTTTTGCAATGAAATGGAAGAAACGGAATATGCTAGAACCGACGTAATGCCATATCGTATCAAGTTGTTTAGCTCTTGATTTTTAACAACAGTTCCTAAAAATAGATTTACATCTGGGTAGTCTAATCCTCAAGCGATTAAATTAACTAATTTTTATACAAATTTTATTATTATTGTTACTGTTTGTTTTACTTAAAATTTAACTATTTGATTTTTGGTTGAACATTTATCTTCTGCAGTTGAAAATTTGACTATTTTGTTGAAAATTCATGTATTTTAACACAAAATAATCTTTCTTTGGTAGAAGATTTATCTTTCTGGTTCGAAATTATTTTTTTTTTTATTTGAAATTAAATTTTCAACTGACAATTTAACTATATAATATTTGTTTGAAGATGAATCTTCTTTGGTTGAAAATTAAACTGTTTCTTTGAAAATTTCTGTATTTTGTTTAAGCTTTTTCGTTTGTGGTAGAATATTATTCATCATAGTGAATAATTCACCTTTTCTGTTGAAAGTTCGACTATCAGGTTTAAGATTCCATTAAAAATTAAAATAGTTGGTCAAAAATTCATGTATTTTGTTACAAATTGTTCTTCTTTGATAGAAAATTAGTTTTCTTATTGAAAATTAATTTTTCATTGATTGAAAATTAGTGTTTTTATTGAAAATTGATTTTTCTGACTAAAAATTTAACTGAAGTTTTTGCCAACGTTTTTTTCTATAGTAAATTTATTCATTTATTTGAACATTTAACTATTTCGTTGAAAAATTATTTAATTTGCCTAAAAACTTATTAATCTAACTGTAAATTTAACTATTTCGTTTTTTGTTGGAAAATTGTCTTTATTGGTAGAAAATTAACCTTTTTAGTTGAGAATTCCATTGAAACTTGAAATGCTTGTTTCAAAATTTATGCATTTTGTTAAAAATTATTCTGTTTTGGTAAAAAATTAGTTTTTTTTAAATTAAAAATTGAATTTTCTTTGGTTGGAAATTAGTGTTCTTATTGAAAATACATTTTTCCAACTAAAAATTTTAATTAATTTTTTGTTGAAATTTTTTTCTGATTGACATTTAATCTTCAGTGTATTCTAGTGTAATCTGAGTAATACGGTGTAATCAAGTTCAATATGAGTAATCCAGTGTATCCCAGTGTAATCATAAATAATCTGAGTAATCCAGCGTAGTCTTAATAATCCAGTTTATTCAAGTCTAATCTGAGTAATCCAGCGTAATCTAGTGTGATCTGAGTAAACCAGTGTGATCCAGTGAAATCTGAGTAATCCAGTGTAAGTAATCCAGTGTTATCCAATGCAATATAAATAATCCAGTGTAACTTAGGGTAAGCCTGAGTATGCTGAGTGATCCAGCATGATCTTAATAATCCAGTTTAATCAAGTGTAATCTGATTAATCTAGCGTAATCGAGTGTAATCTGAGTAATCCAGTGTAATCCAATGTAATCCAGTGAAATCTGAGTAATCCAGTGTGATATGAGTAATACAGTGTAATCCAATGTAACATAAGTAATCCAGTGTAATCTGGTGTAATATGAGTCATACAGTGTAATCCAGTTAGATTTGAGTAATCCAGTGTAATGCTGAGTATATCTACGTAATCCAGCGTAATCCTAATAATCCAGTTTAATCTGAGTAATACAGTGCAGTCCAGTGTAATCTGAGTAATCCAGTGTAATCCAGTGTGACTAAGTGTAATCTGAGTAATCCAGTGTTATCCAATGTAATATGAGTAATCAAGTGTAACTCAGTGTAATCCTGAGTGATCTGAGTAATCCAGCGTAATCTTAATAATCCAGTTTAATCAAGTGTGATCTGAGTAATCCAGCGTAATCCAGCGTAATCCAGTGTAATTTGAGTAATCCAGTGCAATCCGGCGTTATCCTGTGTAATCTAGTGTAATCTAGTGTAACCTAGTGTAATATGAGTAAGGCAGTGTAATCTTAGTCTTTCAGTGTAATCCAGGGCAATATGAGTAATCCAGTGTAATCTAGTGTAATATGAGTAATCCAGTGTAATCTAGTGTAATCTAGTGTAATATGAGTGATATAGTGTAGTCCAGTGCAAACCTGAGTAAACCAGTGTAATATGAGTTATCGAATGTAATCTAGTGCAACATGAGTATTACAGTGTAATCCAGTCTAATATGAGTAATCCAGTGTAACCCGGTGTAATTCTGAGTTATCTGAGTAATCAAGCGTAATCATAGTAATCCAGTTTAATCCAGTGTAATCTGAGTAATCCATTGTAATCCAGTATAATCTAGTGTAATATGAGAAATACAGTGTAATTCAGTGTAATCTGAGTAATTCAGTGTAATATGAGTAATTCAGTGTATTCTAGTGTAATCTGAGTAATACGGTGTAATCAAGTTCAATATGAGTAATCCAGTGTATTCCAGTGTAATCCTGAATAATCTAAGTAAACCAGCGTTGTCCTAATAATCCAGTTTATTCAAGTCTAATCTACATTCTCACTTGAAACACATATATACAAATTTGAAACAAATTTCTAAGATTAACAATATTCATGAGGAATAAATTTGCTTTCCAGACAAGTACAAAAAAGCGAGTTGTTTTTAATTTAACTCACCTTCTTAGACTCACTTGATTGAAAAAATATTTTAAAATAAATAATAATAAATTCCATAATCAGTAAATAGTGAATTAATTCACTTTATTTAATTTCAGAAATTTTGCCTGTTGCCAATCACCAATGCTCGTCAGGATTTGGCTCCGTTATATTTACATTCGGATGAAGACCGCTGTACGAAATAAATCATTAAAAAAATTGTATTTATAATTTAAATATTGGCACTGTTTGACTCATACTTTTGCCTTTCCTTTGCAAAAATACAAATGTTACTTTGTATCCAAAATTCAATTTGTAAATTGGAAACTAAAATTATACAACTTTGCCAAATTTCTCTAATTTGGTTGGAAAAATATTCTGTAATTAAGGACGTCGAATTTGCGAAAATTTCATTGATTTTAGAAATTCATAATCTTGACATAAAAAACAAATTATCCTTATATTAAAAAATTTGGAGAACAACTTTTCTGTATTCGTGCACTTACTTCACTATCGCATCTAGTTTCTGAACCATTGTACGCATAATCACCTGAATAAACTTCTTACCTGTATTTACTATCACTTATATTACACATTTAACGTTTAGGAATAAAGTCGGGTTTCTGAAATCAGATTACCTAGTATTTAAAAAAATGAAATTTCATAGTAATAAGTAATTTATTTTATATGTAAGGATTATTATTTCATTTTTCAAATCTGAGATTTTTTACCTTAAATTTTTACAATAAATCTTTTTTTCTCAAGGTGATTTTTATACTACCTTGATAGTCTTTTCTTACATTTATATATATATACAAATATTTAACTGAAACACGGCTCTGAAAAACGTTTTCAAGCAAAGATTGAAATTTTAACTCTTCATCACGCGGGATAAAAATTCAACTTTAAATCCATTAAAATGCTGGTATAGAGATTTGAAATATTATATATTTTTTTCTTTCAACCTTTTTTTATATATGAACGTGCTGTCTTTAACTGATTTATTTCAGCCATTTAGGAAAAAATCCTCCTTGAAATAGAATAGCAATATTCTTCTCCTCTTTCATTCGTACGATGAATAATTAAATAGGCATTCAAAGAACAAACATTGTCTAACTAATGTATAATATTTTTACTTTAAAGCGGTAGAGATGTTTTTTACCAGTAAAAATATTCGAGCAGAAGAAGCCAGTACTGGTCAGACATTATTTTTTAGCATTTCTCCTTCAGCTGATTCATGTTTTTAAATATGGTTACATTATATTTAACTAATCTACAATTAAAAACGAATATATGACAAGAATTCAATGAATTCAGACAATTGAGAATAATTCAGAGAATTCAGAAGAATTCAGAGAATTGAGTAGATTTCAGAGAATACAAAAGACTTGGAGGAATTCAAAATAATTTACGGTGTCCTATGATAAAGGTATTAGGATAATTGCAAAAAGCTTCGAAAAAATTCAAATTAGATATTTTCGTGAATTGTTTAAACAATTTATTATTGTTTCTGGAAATTTTCTCATAGAATGGAGTTACAATGACGCCTTTTTTCACAAATTTTTCATTTGTTGTCGAATTTTCAATTAGATGGAAGTGACAATTCATCAATGTTAATAATAGTAATTGTTTAAACAATGTATTATACTTAGTAATGATATTATATTTGAACAATGCTAGAAAGATTCCTTTTTTTTATTTCCGGCTGTTTATCCAATTTTCATTTGGAGTGAATTAATAATAAATTCAAGTCAATAAAATAATTGCCTAAACAATTTATTATAATTATTAATAATATTACGTTTGAATAAGGCTAGAAATATGCATTTTTTCCTGCCTTTTTATTTGATTTTCATTTTGAGGGAAGTAATAATAAATTCAATTAAACAAAATAATTGTTTAAACAATTTATTAGCATTGTTGATAATATTCTCTTTGCTTAGTTGGTGGAATGTTGCGTTTTTTCTAAAATTTTCAACTGTTTGTCTGTTTTTTATTAGGTGTGACTTGATAATCAATTAGATTTAGCAAAAATAATTGTTTAAACAAATTATTATTGTTTTTAGCAATTTTCTCATAGAATGGTGTTAGAATGACGCAGTTTTTTTCACAAATTTTCCATTTGTTGTCTAATTTTCAATTAGATGAAAGTGATAGTTCATCAATGTTAATAATAGTGATTGTTTAAACAATGTATTATAATCAGTAATGATATTATATTTGAATAATGATAGAAAGATTCGTTTTTTTTTTAATTCCCGGCTTTTTATCCAATTTTCATTTGGAGTGACGTAATAATAAGTTCAAGTTAACAAAATCATTGTTTAAACAATTTATGAAAATTATTAATAATATTATATTTGAATAATGCTAGAAAGATACGTTTTTTTTTTAATTTCTGGATTTTTGTCCAATTTTAATTTTGCGTGAAGGAATAATAAATACAACTTGACAAAATCATTGTTAAAATAATTTATTATACTTATTTAAAATATTATATTTGAATAATGCTAGAAAGATGGGAGTTTTTTTTAATTTCTGCCTTTTTGTTTGATTTTCATTTTGAGTGAAGTAATAATAAATTCAATTGAACAAAATAATTGTTTAAACAATTTATTCTCATTTTTGATAATATTCTCTTTGCTTAATTGGTAGAATGTTGCGTTTTTTTTCTGAAATTTTCAACTGTTTGTCTGTTTTTTCTCTAAATGACAATCGTGAACCATGTTCCATGCAGCTACATTCAGACTGGAAGCTAACTATGTTCAGATGATTGATGTTAAATTGGCCGTAAGCAAAGAAAGTTTAAAAAAATAATATAACCTATTGGATGTTTTAACATTGTCTTCTACAGAAATGAAAGAAAATATATAATAAAAAAAAACTTCCTATATATTTATAAACCAATAGTAATATGTAAAAACATTAATCATGGTAAGTTATACAAGTTTTATTCAAATGTACCATTATCAGTGTGTACATTTTTTGAAAAAGAATGCAAATCATGTAATAATGAATATAGGTTTAGTGTAAAACTTGAGCCTCCCTTGACTCTACTAATTTTTTATTCGAGGTCGTAATTAGGAAAGTGTAAAAATTGTATATAGCCATAAACTTTACGGCAGGAAACCACAATCGATTTGGTTGATGCAAAGTTATTTTTGTCGAGGCGTTAATTACTCATGTGCTTCATTAGATGAAAACAAAATTATATGGACAAGAACTGTTTAGTAAGAAGTTTGACGAGGTGGCTGAAAGGTGCGTTTCATTCTTGACATCAATAGTGAAAAATTATATTTGCACCGAAATTTCACAATTTATCATGTGACATGAAATTATGAATGTGAGTCTGAAGGGTATTTCGAACTTAAGATCAATTAGTGTATCATTTTGCGCTTTGGAGTAAAGAATGTGATGAAATTTTCAATATAACCGTCAGGAAAATTATAGGAAAATATCTTTTACATCCTTGATGAGGAAGGTTCTTAGGTTTGATAATATTCAAATTGAAGTAAGATGTATGTATCTGAATGCATTACAGTTGAAATATATCTAATACAAGATTTAAAACAATTACCCAGATGCATGCGTGTGTGTAGGCATGTATCTGTATCAGACTCTTCTTACCGCCACAATATCTGAGGTGCGTGTTAATGTGACCTTCGATAATTTTGATATGTGTGCCAGCGATATAAACTGCTAAAAGAATTCATCAACTCGAGAAAGAAAAAAATATTTGCACGAAATCTGTTGGTGTTAGTTTGTGCATATGGATAACTTAAATGAAAACTACAAACACACTGCGTCTATACGATAAATTTGAACATGTTTAAAGGGAATATGTTTGCAACAAAACCAAGTTAGTCTGAAACTTGGCGGAGTCACAAAGTTATACACGATTTCAGTTCGAGCTTGCGCTCATTCTTCGGAAGATGAAGTTCCTAAAGTTAATAAAATCGAACAGTTTAATTGAAGTACTTTTTCTTTGCTTCCTGATTTTGATTTTTTCTGTATGCAATGCTAACACCATTGAATTGGATTGGTACAAGAGTTTAATGAGAAAAGTGCTGCAGAAACAACGGGTATACCAAGCTATTTTGTTGTTATTAGTAAAGTAAATATATTTGCTCTTTAAAAGTCTAACTCCGATTCTATTTTTTTTTCAAGGCTTGAACTCATGCCTGTTTTTGACATTATTTGACACTTTTTTTGAGCGATGATGATATTTTGAAAAAAAATGCTACGAAAGCCATTATTTTCTTGATGTATATTTTTAAATATTTTTGAACTTCGACGATTGGCTAAATGACATGTGTAACATTTTGAGTATAGGAATATATTTTTTGCCATTTTAATTTTTGAAAGTTCTTGGTTCGTTATTTTGAAGTCGAAAACGTCCAAAATTGAAAAGTTTTGAATTCGAATACTAAAAAATGAACATATGTTCAATCTTACTCTTCAAAAGTACAATTCTCAATCAAAGCCTTCATTTTTTATATGTTTTAAATTGAACATCGTTTACCAATTAACTATCTTAAATTGAAAGAGTTTGAAAATCAGCAATCGGATTTAATCACATTCAAGAGTAAGAAACATATAATTGGAATCAAATTATATAAGTCGTAAAGAATTAAATGATTTTTGAATAAAAATTCTACTGGTTTGTTAAAATGTCGTCCTATTGGATTCAAATCCATCTTTGATGTTGGAAAAGTCATCTTTCTTGGTTGAAAATTTATCCTTTTTGGTTGAAAATTCAACTCTTCGGTTGAAAATTATTCTGTTTTAGTTGAGCATTCAACTATTTGTTTGAAAATTCGTCTTTTTTGGTTTAATTCGACAGTTTGAAAATTAGATTTGTTCAAAAATTAATGTTTTAAACTGAAAATTTCGAAAGTTCCATTTGTGGTTTAAAAAAAAATCTCTACTGAAAAAATGAATTTTCAAACAAATAGTTGAATTTTAAAATTGAAAAAAAATTTCAATCAAAAGTGGAAAATTTAACTTTCCAGTAAATTAAAATAATTTTTAACAAAAAAAATCAATTTCCATGAATATAATAAGATTTTCAAACAAAGAGATGGAAATATATGTAATATAAAATAATGAATCTTGAACTAGAATAGTTGAATTTGCATTTAATTATATTGTTCAAAATACGTTTTTTTTGTTAAAAATTAATCTTTTCAAATAAAAATTTGACCATTGCATTTTTTGTGAAAATCTCTCTTTCTTAATCGAAAAGTCATGTATTTTGTTGAGATTTCTTTTTCTGGTAGAAAATTAAGGGTTTTGCTTGAAAATTCATCTTTCTTGATTTAATCTCTTTCTATTCGGTTGAGGATTCAACTATTTTTCAAAAAATTCTACTTTTGGTAGAAAATTGATCATTTATGGTAGAAAATTCATCTTTCTGAGATGAAAATTAAAGTTGTTGCTAAAGATTAAACTGTTCGGGGTGAAAATTCAACTGTTTTCTAAAAATTGTGTCTTTTTGGCTAGAAAATTTTGTCGATGATTTGACCTTCAATTTTAAAAGGTCTGGGCGCAAATGTGGGGGAAATACAAAGACCGAGCGCGTAGCGTGAGGTTAGCGCATCATCGAGCGCGAAGCGCGAGATAAATATATTATCGAGCGCGAAGCGCGCGATGAGAATTTGCCCGCACAGCGGGCAGATTTTTTTCTTTTGTTTTTTGGTCAAATTTAAGAAAAAAACAATATGAGAAGAAATATATTGAAAGAAATGTGAATCGATTAAAAATTTCAATAATATTAAATATCAATAAATATGAATTATTCTAATCAATTTCACTAATTGTTGATTAATTTATTATAATTAACATAAAAATTATAATATGTTAAATAAATGTTGTTTCTTTAATAAATTATACATTATAAATTAAAAATGGCAATTATTCGAGCTGGAAAAGGGAAGGGGGAGAGTTCTGTCACACCCTACCCCTTTTCCAGATTTATAAATTTTATACAAAAACATTCAAGTTTTTCTAAAAAAAAACACAGATATAATCTCAATTTTTTAAAATCAACTTTTAGACTGAACCAATATATAAAGAAGTGTATAATATTGAAAGTAAAGTGAATCGATCAAATATTTAATCAATGTTAAATATTAATAGACTTTAATTGTTTTAATAAATTTCGCTAATTGCTGATTATTTTTAATATTGAACAGTTTAATAATTTTAAATATTACAATAGTCAAAATTAAAAATTGCTGTAATTAACATTAAAATTAAAATATGTTAAATACATTTTGATTCAATAATTAATTATAAATGTTTATAAATTAGAACAAAAATTTTAATGTCAATTTTTCGATCTGGGAAAGGGAAGCAGAAAGTTTTATCACGCCCTACCCCCTTTCCAGCTTCATAAATTTAAAATAAAAACTGGAAAAAGGAAGAGGGAAGTTTTGTAATATCCTACCCCTTTTCCAGCTTTATAAATTTTTTACCAAAAAATTTGTATTTTTCTGGAAAGACAACAATAATCATAAAAATTTGTTTATAATAAACTTTTAAAACGGAGCCAAAATCAGAAGAAATGTATTACATTGAAAGTAATGTGAATCGATCAAAGATTTCATTATTGTTCAATATTATTAGATTTTAATTATTTTAATAAATTTCACTAATTGTTAATAATTTTAATTTTCAACCTTTCATTAATTTAAAATAGCAGAATAGTACAAATTAAAAATTTCTATATTTAATATTAAAATAATAATATGTTAAATACATTTTGTTTCGTTAATAAATTATAAATATAATCGGTTCTTGTATTGATAAAAATAAATCTAAAAGAAACTCTTCAAAAATAAGAATTGGAACTGAAATATCGCTGCAAAAATAGAAATTCAGATAATTAATTTAAATTTAATGAGGAAGACATTTAAATCAAGAAAACAAATTTTAAAAACCATAAATGATGACTTTCGAACAAAATTATTGAATTTTTTATTTAAATAGGTAAACATTTTCAAAAAAATAGTTGAATTTCGATTTAAAAAAATGTCAGTTTACGTTTCAACACCAAATTATAAATTTTAAATGAAAAATAATTTTTCTAATAACATTCATCTATTTTGTATGAAAATTAAACTACTTTCTGAAAAATCCATTTTTTAAAGATTTATCATTGTAGTTGAAAATTTATCTCTTTGTTTGAAAAGTTAATTATGTTCTTAAAGATTTTTTTTCGTTTCTTTAAGGTCTATTTAAAATTTTTTTAACTTCTAATAAAGTTAAAATTATTCTTGGTTGAAGATTCATGATTTTAGTTGATAATTTGAATATTTCGTTGAAAATTTAAATTTCTGTTAAAATTAAAAATTTTCAGGTTTAAAATTCAACACTTTGGTAGAAAGTTCATCTATTTTCTTTAAAATGCGACTTTTTGTCGGTAAGAAATTTCTCCATTTAGTGGAAAATTCGTCTTTTTGTTCGAAAAATTAACTATTTATTGAAAATGTATTTGTTTTTGAAAGAAATCCAACTACTTCCTTAAAAGGTAAATCAGTTGGTTAAAATTCATTTAACAGGAAAGATTCACCTCTTTGGCTGAGAATATTAAGCTATTTTGTTGAAAATTCGTTTTTTCTTTAAATTAATTTTCTTGTCTGAAAATATAATTATTTTATTTTTCGTTGGACGTTCATCCTTTATAAGTTGAAAATTTAACTAATTGCTAAAAAATCCATGTATTTTTTGGAAAATACTATTTTCTCGGGGTAAAACATTCTATTATTTTGTTGAAAATTTGACTGCTGAAAATTGCTATTTTCAAGAGAAAATCGTCCGAAATTTTCTTTTGTTAATGAAAAATCATCCACACACTTGTGACCAACGGTTCTGGTTTTGTCCATTGAAAATGCTTTTTAAAAAATGGAAAATTAAATGTTGAATAATTTCCCGCAAAACTGAATTGTAGAATTTTTATCTGAACTGTACGAAACAGTCAAATTTTCTAAAAAAAAAAGTTTAATTTTCAACGCAAAATTACGATTTTTCAACAAATCAGTTAAATTTGTAATCAGTTTCATTTTTATCCAAGAAATGTGCTATTTCTATCAAATTAGATGAATCTTTCAATTGAAGCGACAAATTTGCAAAAAATCAGTTTATTATTTATCCAATACTAATTTTAGTTGAATTTTCAAACCAAAAAGGATGACTTTTTGTCGAAATTCTGTTGTAGGCCAGCGGCCTAAACTGACAACCTCTGGAAATCGAAAGCTGTCTACGTGACTTTCCACTCGAGTTTTCTCATGAAAATTTGAGTGAAAGGGCCTACGGGTTGAAAATTAAACTTTTTTGTTGAAAATTGATGTATTTTGTTTAAAAATTGAATTATTCCATCTTTGGTTAAAAATTTATCCTGCATATTGGATAAGTTGGACATTTTTTTTTCATAGAACATTAATCTTCTTGTCGAAAAGTCATCTTTTTGGTTGAAAATTTAACAATTTTGTTGAAAATTCGTTTTTTTTTGTTTGTTCAAAGTTCTATAAGTGGAAAATCCAACTATTTGTTACAAAATTCATGTAACTTGTTAAAAAGTCGTCTTTTTGGGTAGAAAATTAATAATTTTTATTGAAAAGTCGACTTTTTGGTTGAAAACTCATCTATTTGGTAGAAAATTTATATATTTTGTTAAAAAATCGTCTTTTTGGGTGGACAATTATTCTTGTTTGTTGAAAGTTCCACTTTTCGGTTGAGAATTAAATTATCTTGTTAAAAATTCATCTTTCTTGATTGGCAATTATCTTTTTTGTTAAAATTTAATCTTTTTCGATTTAAAAGTCCACTGCTTTCTAAAACATTCGGCTCTTTAGCTTAAACAATTAATCATATTTCTTGAAAATTACACTTTTTTGGTTGAAAACTCATTTATTTATTAGAAAATTGATATATTTTGTTAAAAAGTTGTCTTTTTTCGTGAAAAATTATACTTGTTTGTTGAAAGTTCAACTTTTTGGTTGACAATTAAACTATCTTGATGAAAATTCTTCTTTCTTGATTGAAAATTATCTTTCTTGTTAAAAATGTATCTTTTCCGATTTAAAAGTCCATCGTTTTCTAAAACATTAGGCTTTTTAGCTTTTAAAAAATTTACTTTTTTGTTTAAAATTCATCTTTTATGGTAGAAAAGTCATCTTTCTTGGTTAAGAATGAACTTTTTTGATGGAAATTAAACTATTTTCTAGAAAAATTGTATTGAAAATTCAAATATTTGACTAAATTTGAATTTTTTTGTTTGAAAATTCGATCATTTGAATGGAATTGCATCTTTCGATGATGAAACTTCAACTATTTAGTTAGAAATTCAATTATTTTGTTGAAAATCTAATCATTTAAAAAAAATTAACTACATATTTTGTTAGTGATCATTTTTTGTCGAAAATTCAACTCTTTGGGTAGAAAATCGTTTTGGTTGAAAATTTAACAATTTTGTTGAAAATTCGTTTTTTGTTGTTGAAAGTAAATATTTATCAGAGTTTTTATCTGAAAATTCAACTATTCCATTTTTTGTTGAAACTTTATCCTGTATAATCTATAAGAGGAAAATCCAACTATTTGTAAGAAAATTCATGCAACTTGTAAAAAAGTCATCTTCTTAGGTAAACAATTAATCATATTTCTTGAAAATTAAACTTTTTTGGTTGAGAACTCATCTATATGTTAGAAAATTTATATACAAAAAAAGTTATTTTTCAACCGAAAAGGTTGACTTTTATCCATGATAGATGAATTTTTAATCCAAAAAGACGAATTTTCAACCAAATATTTGTTTTCGACTAAATCAAAAAAGGTGGATTTTCTTATTTGGTTCTATCAATTTAGTTCGAATTTAAGTGAAAAAATGACAAAAAGGGGAAACAAGAGGAAAAGGGGAAATAGGAGAAGTTTCTTGAAAACAGTGAAAAAAAAGGATTTTTTATAAAAAAGGGGATAATTTATTTTTAAGTAAAGATTCCGACTTGAAATGAAAGTAGATTTAATATTGTTATCAAAAATTGGTTAAAAATTATTATTAGGAGAAGTTCAAAAATTACTTCATGCTATTTTGAAAAAAGACAAATTTTTTAGAAGGCAGTTGAATTTTCGACCAAAAAAATGACATTTTAACGAAGTGGTTGCATTTTCAACAAATAATTATATTTTCCACGAAATATTTGAATTTTTAACCACAGGGTTGAATTTTCAACATACAAAGATTAAATTTCAATCAAGAAAATAAATTTTTAACAACAAACAAATTAATTATGAATCATACAGACAAATGTTCAACAGTTAAATTTTCGACCAAAAAATATGACTTTGTAAACAAATAGTTGACCCTTTATCAACTTAATTTAATTTTCAACAACATGGTTCAATTTTCAACTAAAATTATGAACTTTCATTACTAAAAAAATTAATTTTTAACAAAGAAGTTTTGCTTCTGACCAAGTAGAAAATTTTCAATTAAAGATGGTTAATGCTCAACAAAAAATGTAATAGTTGATATTTGAACAAAATTTGTTTATTTGCTAGTGAAAACAATTGAATTTAACCGGAAAAAGATGGAATCACACCTACAATTTTTAGAAATGATATTTAAACAAAAAAGATTTTAATTTTTAATAAAAAACAGTTGAATTTGACTTAAAAAGACGAATTTTCAACAAAATAGTTGCATCCTCAGTCAAAAACCGATTAATTATTTAACAAAAACAG
>JAABKJ010075445.1:182166241-182545625 GCA_011634705.1 Andricus grossulariae
TTTGTTTAGAAAAATGTTTTAAGTAATCAATAATTGTGGTCGATTTGCAAAGTATCATAGTAAAGAGTCATCCAAAAAACATACGTACTTGATTCCGTAAACACAAATTGAGCCTATTCATTGAAAAGTAGCCGGGAAGGCACCTCTGTCACAGGACACAGCAATAACTTAAGTTACACACGACCTCATTTCCCGCCTATCATGGGTGCGGGAAGGCACCCTTGTGACAGGTCACATAAATAACTTAGGTCACACACGACCTTCTTTCCAGCCTATCGTGGGGGTGAAAAGGCACCCCTGTGACAGGTCACATAAATAACTTGGGTCACACACGACCCCCTTTACCATGTGTAGTGGGGGCGGGAAGACACCACTGTCACAGGACACATAAATAACCTAAGTCACACACGACCTCCTTTCCAGCCTATCGTGGGGGCGAGAAGGCGCCCCTGTGACCGGTCACGGAAATAACTCAGGTCACGCACGACCTCCTTCCCAGCCTATCATGAGGGCGGGAAGGCATCCCTGTGACAGGTCACAGAAATAACTTGAGTCACAAACGTCCTCCTTTCCAGCCTATCGTGGCAGCGGGAAGGCACCCCTATGACAGGTCACATGAATAACTTGACTCACACACGAATCCATTTACCAGGTGTTGTGGGGCGGGAAGGCACCCCTGTCACATGTCGCAGAAATAACTAAGGTCACACACGGCCCCATTTTCCAGGTGTTTTTGGGACGGGAAGGCACCCCTGTCACAGGTCACAGGAATAACTTGAGTCACACACGACCTCCTTTCCAGCCTATCACGTGGGCGGGAAGGCACCCCTGTGACAGGTCACATGAATAACTTGGCTCACACACGACACCATTTACCATGTGTTGTGGGGAGGGAAGGCACCCCTGTCACATGTCGCAGAAATAACTGAGGTCACACACGGCCCCCTTTTCCAGGTGTTTTGGGGACGGGAAGGCACCCCCATGACAGGTCACAGAAATAACTTAGGTAACAAACGACCTCCTTTTCAGCCTATCATGGGGCGAAGGCATCCCTGTGTCTGTTCACATAAATAACTAAGGTCACACACGACCCCGTTTCCAGCCTATCATGAGGGCGGGAAGGCATCCGTGTGACAGGTCGCAGAAACAACTAAAGCCACACACGACCTCCTTTCCAGCCTATCATGAGGGCGGGAAGGCATCCCTGTGAGAGGCCACATAAATAACTTAAGTCACACACGACCTCCTTTCAAGCCTATCGTGAAGGCGAGAAGGCACTTCTGTGACAGGTCACGGAAATAACTTAAGTTACACACGACCTTCTTTCCAGCCTATCGTGAAGGCGGGAAGGCACCCCTGTGACAGGTCACATGAATAACTTGGCTCACACACGACCCCATTTACCAGGTGTTGTGGGGCGAGAAGGCACCCCTGTCACATGTCGCAGAAATAACTAATGTCACACACGGCCCCCTTTTCCAGGTGTTTTGGGGACGGGAAGGCACCCCTGTCACAGGTCACAGAAATAACTTAAGGTTAGGACTACGAATTTAACATACCCGGATGATTTTAGAAAGGTCTCGTCGTACTGAATATTATTCCTGGTTGTCCACGTATTAAAAATACATCTTCCCCGAGTTGGTTGAGACAAAGAATTTAACCCACTCGAACGATTTTAAAAAGGTCTCGTCGTACTAAAAATTAATTCTGGTTATCCAGGTATTGAAAGTACATCTTCCCCAAGGAAGACTGATTAGGACTAAGAATTTAACATACGCGGATGATATTTAAAAGGTCTCGTCGTGCAAAAGTTAATTCTGGTAGTCCACGTACTAAGAATACATCTTCCCGAAGGAAGATTGGTTAGGCCTAAGAATTTAACATACCCGGATGATATTTAAAAGGTCTCGTCGTACTAAAAATTAATCCTGGTTGTCCAGGTATTAAAAATACATCTTCCCCGAGGAAGATTGGTTAGGGCTAAGAACTTAACATACCCGGATGATATTGAAAAGTCTCGGCGTACTAAAAATTATTCCTGGTTGTCCAGGTATTAAAAATACATCTTCCCCGAGAAAGTCTGGTCAAGACAAAGAATTTAACATACCCGAATGATTTTAAAAAGGTCTCGCCATACTAAAAACGATTCCTGGTTGTCCAGGTATTGAAAATAAATCATCCCCGAGGAAGTTTCGTCGAGCCTAAGAATTTAACATACTCGCACGATTTTAAATAGGTCTCGTCGTACCAAAAATTAATCCTGTTTGTCCAGGTATTAAAAATACACCTTACCCGAGGAAGTTTGGTTAAGACAAAGAATTTAACACACTCGAACGATTTTCAAAAGTTCTCGTCGTACTAAAAATTGATCCTGGTTGCCCAGGTATTATAAATACATCTTCCCCGAATAAGTTTGTTTAAGACTGAGAATTTAACATACCCGGATGATTTTGAAAAGGTCTCGCCGTACTAAAAATAATTCCTGGTGGTCCAGGTATTGAAAATAAATCATCCCCGGGGAAGTTTGGTTAAGCCTAAGAATTTAACATACTGGCACGATTTTAAATAGGTCTCGTCGTACCAAAAATTAATCCTGTTTGTCCAGGTATTAAAAATACACCTTCCCCGAGGAAGTTTGGTTAAGACAAAGAATTTAACACACTCGAACGATTTTCAAAAGGTCTCGTCGTACTAAAAATTAATTCTGGTTGTCCAGGTATTAAAAATGTATCTTACTCAAGGCAGATTGGTTAGCGCTAAGAATTTAACATACCCGGATGATTTTATAAAGGTCTCGTCGTACTAAAAATTAATCCTGGTTGTCCACGTATGAAAAATACATCTTCCCCGAGAAAGTTTGGTTAGGACTACGAATTTAACATACCCGGATGATTTTAGAAAGGTCTCGTCGTACTGAATATTATTCCTGGTTGTCCACTAGGTTTCTGAGTTTACGAAATTGAGCCAGTATTATACTGTTTTTTGTTCTTTTTGCAAGTCGGCGCTTGCCATCATGTTCCCTCATCAGATTTTTAATTTCAGATGTGATCCAGGGGGCAACGTTATCATAGTTTTTAGAAACATGTAGCGGAGAAAATTTGTTGAATGAGGTGACTAGGTAATTAGTCACTGCGTCGATTTTATTAATTATATCAGTATCTAGTAATATTTTTTCCCAATCATACGTCATTAGATTGTCGTGGAATTTATGTTCATCAGTTTTAGAAAGATTCCGCACCAGTCTTTGTGCTGGCTTCGAATTTAGATTAACGAAAAATTTGAAGGTAATATTAATCAAGTCGTGATTAGAAAGAAAAGGAATAGCATGTTGTTCATAGGAGAAATGTCTAGGGATGCCGACAGGTTAAAGCCATTCTGGGGTATACGTACAGGATGGGCAGAACAAGGGAAATCATGAGATTATCTAAGAAAGACTTAATGCCAGTACAGTTTAGATGCTCAAAGGGCACAGCCACTGGAATCTAAGGAAATTATAATGCGATCAGTGGTTGACATCCTGGGCTCTTAAATCAACTAGGGGAGAGTGGGGTATGGTGTCGGTGCGGGGCGCGGTGACTATTACAAATCACGCCAGTATTATTTGATATCCATATTAGTTTTTCACATAAAATAGTTTTCCCTGTTTAAAAAAATAGTGATTTGATGCAATTTCTCTTTGAAAATTTGTGTCAAAAGTGTAATTATGAAAAAACAGTTTTGGCGGAAACTGATCTGAATTCGTAGTTCGTACTCATTGCGGACAACAACGGATAGAGTTTGAAAAAATAGCAATCTTTACAGGATGCGAATTGAATGAAAAATTGTTATTTGCACAACTAATTGTTATATAATTTTTATATTTTGACACTAATTTTTATATTGGAAATTTGGATAGTGAAAAGACAAAAGAGATTTATAAACCAATGTAAAGAACGTATTAAGAAAAAAAGAGAAGCGTATTGACGGAGAATCCATAAATTATAGACTTGGCCCCCGTTTTGTAAAAATATTCTTATAACATTATATAATATTGTTATAATATAATATTCATAATAATGAGAGAATTTTTAGGCTCCGGAAGCTACGATCATGTTTCCTTAAAGCAACCAATCCCGACGCACCTGGAACGTGTACGTCATCCACTTCTGCTTCTTCTGTCCTAGAAGGTAAGCAAGAGCGGGAAATTTACGCGGGAAAAGTTCGTTCAACACTGTTCCTTGGTGTCAGGTCTCTAGCCGCTGATGACCTTACGCGGCAGACGAGACAGTTGGAGATGAAAATTTCACCTCTGGATACTTTTTTAGAGCTACCAATCTTTGTAGAATGTTATGAGGAACAGATGCAAATATGTGAAAAATAATGTTCAACACAATCAATTAAAAATCCTGAAAATAGTCTATAAATAAGAGTAGACTAGGTATGCCAGGATTTGCTTAAAAGTTGTTAATTTAACTATTTTTTAGTAAATAATTTAAACTATTTTAATAAAAACTTTTTTACTTTAAGTGAATTATTTTCTATGGGAACTATTGTTCCCTGAATCAGATAACACCCATTCATAATCGCTGCTGAATGGGTCGCAGAAAAAAAATACGTTGCCCATTAAAAAACTCATGTTCTCATTCAAAAGTCAGCCTGACCAATGAGTGGCAATCTGGAATTCCAGTGACAGATACGCAATTCAGAAGTCATCAAAACCCATTCAAACACAAATGAATGGATTTTTGTTTCCTGGTTTGTAACGACTATATTGATCCCGCATATAATTCCATTTTTTTTTTCATTTCTTCTCCTGCAAATGACTAAAAGAAAAAAATTAGATTTATAAATGACATACATATACACACTGGATTTTGTGACCACTAAAAAGCTTCTTCTATGAGGAAGCAAAAAATAAACATTGTTGATATAAATTTTCTGTTTCCCGCATTGGATTGTAGGCTTGCGAATCGGTTTTATAATCTAATACTTTTACTTATTTATTTAATACGTCACAATACTTTATCAAAATTTTTGTTTATTGTATCTCTAACTGACATTAACCTAAAATTGGAGCACGTGTATTTGCGGATTGCGACCAAAAATTCAATTTGCTCATTCACAACAATTTTTTTATTCTTCGATTCGACATGCTAGGGAATAGGTAAGCCAAAGATAAATGAGAGAGACATGATCCTGTTTGGATACTATTGTAAAATAAGTAAGTAAGGTTAGGTTTGCACAGATTTAAAGTTTGACAAAATTTATTAGAATAATATTCGAATTAATGTTAAAGTTGCATCTTATCGAACCGTTTAGTAGGAATAGACATACCTGTAAATGGGATTTTCACTGTTTCTGAAAGTTCCAGATCGATCTCGTTCCATGCTGCTGTTCTTTGTTGAACAGTTCCAGATGTCTGGTACAAAATGGGAATTTATTTCACGCACTGAAAAATAAAATTGTCTGTCATTGCAAAAAATACAGTTAAAACAAGTTAAAGCACGATTCACGACAGTTTATCGGCAAATCGGGATATAGCCGGTGAACGTCAATGTACTAACCTTGGTTATTAAGTACACAGGTAGGTAGGGTTAGTAAGTAATCACATCATTATTCCTATTGGCTATTCCTTGTGGTCCACATTGTTCCACCAATGGAAAGTGAAGCTGAATGTATGCACAGTAGGGTGGGTCGAAAATAAATACTTTTGGAATTCGAAATCGCTACAGCGCGGAAAAGTAGCGTATTGGGGTCCTAAAATATATATATATATATAATATATTTTAATTATGCCTAATCGAGCGCGTAGCACGAGATCCAATAGGTGCGCGCCCTAGGTGCGCTCAAACTTGCGTGCGAAGCGCGCGAAGAGAATATGCTTGCAAAGCTGGTAGATTTTAAATTTTAAATTTGTAGCTTTGAAGAGGTGCATAACAAGACATTTTGCGTACTTTTTTATTTATGATTTCCAAACGAAGTCGCCCAAAATTTGAAAATTTCATTATGGTTATATGATTATATGCTTTATTGTCTTAATTTAATACTTTTTACAAGTTTTTACCATTTTTCTGTGCCCTCCTCAATTACAATACCAAATAAGATTTTAATTTTACATGGAAAATATTTTCACTTGAATTTTAGATAAATACATCATAGTTATGGTTCTCTCCCTTTCCCATATATATATATATATCTTCCTTCCTTAAAAAAAACTTAAGAACTTACAAACTTAAAACTTTGCATGTGCATTAACAATTAACTTATGCCTATGATACCAAACTACAGATCATCATTAACCATTAAATCCTATATTAATGTATTAAGGTCTAAATTCATTCCCTTGCATATTTATATCTTTGATTCTACGTATCACGATTTGTTCAACTTCCAAACTCATTTTTTCTCTTATTCACTCTGTCGCGCTCTCTCTGACCTCCCTCTCGGACATTTCTCTCGCTTTCTTTTCAAACTCTCTGGCAAATTGGTAGAGGACAGAGTTCGGTTTTCCCTTAAATGTATTGATGATCAATTCTTCTAAATCCCGATCTATCTTCCCGTCCTTCCATCTATCAACGCCGTCCATCCATCTTTCATCCATTTTTCCATCCAGCCCTTGACAAATCCATTTATGTGCGTCAAGTTTTCCTCTGCTTCCCCACAAATTCTACACATAGTATCATTATATCCCTTATCCTCAGCCTTTCCTACGTTCTCACGTCTTAACCTCGCCCACTGCTCCTTATCCTCTGAAATTGCCCTTTTTCATCCCAATAATGTTCTCTCCCCAAGTTGGTCTTCTATTTTCTGTATCCACTACAGTAGGCCGAGTTATCTATTTTCACTCAATCCAACTGAATTTCCTGCTCTATTCTTCTTTCTACTCCCTTAATCATATTATCATTCATCTCGTTGACCCTGCTCCCTTCAAAAGCCCAATCCAGCGTCTCTCCATCCCCAACAATTCTACATGCTTCGAGAATTTAGCACGAATATGTGATCTCTCGTTGACCTTCCCTCCCTTAATTCCCGCTTGGCTGTCTTTTATTAATCCCTTCTTTTCTAGCCAAACCCTCAATCTTCTATCCATGATGGTTGCTAATATTTTATATCCTATGTCTAATAAAGAAACTCCTCTGTAATTCCCTGTATCCTCTTCTTCCCCTTATTAGGATACCTGATTTTGTAAACTTTACACAGCTCTTGAAACAAATCGTTCCTTGAAGACATTTTTTCGTAACGTCAATGTGGAACAGATTTTGAAAACGCACAAACGATGTTTTCACAAGAAAGGACCTCTAGAGGCATTTTTTAATGCTCATACTTTTACGCACTCTATGAGCGTTTTAGGAAAAAAAATGTTCATGTGCGCAGAATATTTAAAAAAGATTAAAGAAAGAAGAGATTTATGAAAATAGGAACTTAATCATATGATAACGTAATCTTTCAAACAATACCCCCTCACCCCATTATTCGTAATAATTTACGTGACCCCTCCCCCTTGATGATTACGTAATATATGGACGATCCCTTATAGGCTGTAATTTCAATGTTGGACTCGGTTGATTCAACCAAAAGAGTTTGATACGCTCTACAAAATTTTTTTGTGTATATAACAAAACATTACTTTGGTTGAACAAATAAATTTGGTAGAATCACCCATATTTTTGTAAACACAATAAACTTATTTGGTTGAAGTAACAATATGGTTTTGTTGAAGGAAAATTTGTATTTGTATATATAAAACAATATATTTAAAAAAGGCGTTCAATTTGCAAAGCAAGTAATGAATCACAATTAAATGGAATAAGAATAATCCATGATTATAAGCGAAATTGTGATTAACCGAAAGACTTCTCCTTAAATCAAATGCATGTCAATGAATCAAAGCATTTTTTTTTCTTCTATTTTTTTCTTTAGTGAAGGAATTTTGGTCTTATTTTTTAAAACAAATAGTCGCATCATTTCCACGAAGAATTCTTGACACTAGCCACATACAGTGAAAACTTATTTTATTCAAAACTACTTTAAAAACCTCAGGGATAAAAACGACAATACGTTGCTTTCTTTGGCATATCAGTTGACATTACACATATTGAAAACTGACGCTTTGGGCGTCTACGCATGTGCGGTCGCGTGTTTGATACGAGCAGCCAAATTCTTTGATAGTATTAACAAACGGTACTTAACAAAAATTTTTGTTTCAGACAAATAAATTGTTTTGTTACACCAACCACTTTTTTCGTAATCACAACCAAAATTTGTTTAAACGAACAAAAACTGCTCAACTAAATTATTTTGATACCGTAACTTTATTGTTTTTGTTAATGTGTCAAGTAACTTGTTAAATATGTAATATTTTTACATCTTATTTAAATTCTCCATTAAATTATATAACGGGCCGTTAATTTTCATACACGGTGTGTTTGTGCCTGATTCTTATACAATATATCTGAAGTTACGACTTTTTGACAAGTTCCAGGGATTATTTAATGGTTTTGATTCCCTGCCTAGAAGTAGGCCAGAAATTGGCAGATGGGAACATTTGACCTCCTATCTATTACAACTCTCTTCCCACATGAATAGCTATGATAAATCTGAAAGCTATGAAGCTGTTCCCCTCAAATTGTCTCATGATATTCCAAAAACGATTCAAAGTGATATCAAGAACAATGATGATACTGATGATAGCAAAGAAAATTGATTACCGGAAAGAATGAAGTTCACGTGCCCAATGGAACGAAACCAAATTCATACCGGAATAAAACGTGAATATGATACAACTTTCAATGTGAAAAAGCATTTAAGTTTTAAGACTCTCAATGACAAGGAGGACAATGTTACGGAAAAGCATGAGATATATAGTGAAGAGAATAAAGAATATAAGCTAAATGATAATAAAATGGATGAAGAGCTGGATGAACAAGTGATGGTATCAGAGAAGATTAATGAGGAAGAGATAGATGATGAGGAGGAGGAGTATATGACTTGCAATTTTGTATTAATAGTAACCATTCACTACAAAGCCATGAGTGTCAAGCAATTACCAATCAATTGCGTCAAAAACATGTAATATATTAGCAAATAATTTTATAAATCTAGGTTAGAGTTTTTATAATGAATTTGATGTATTAAAAATAGTTTAAGACTGTTGTTCAATAAAAATTTAGATTAAACGAATAAAACTATGTGTATTGAATCCTCATTCCCTATCATGTTAGAAGTTATTTTTTAATAAGTTTTAAACAACCTTAGTTAGTAACTTATGATTATGACGGAAACTTCATGCTGTGCATGCGCAAATGACCATGCGCTGAGCAATAAGACTGATGCGTGCACCACAGGGTTTGCCAGTTACGCATAATTATCGAGTTTTTGAAATATAATGTATTGAAAACCGAGTTAGGTACTTTCCAAAATGACGGACAGGCACTAAGCCTCACTTTTTTTCAAATTGATTTGTTTTTATTATTTGAATCCTTCACAATGTCCATAAAGCCTGAGCGCGCGTAATTCAAATTGATAAAATGTAGGTTGATCCAAGCTACAGTATTAGATTGCGAATGCGCAGAGTACCACGTAGATGCTAGTAAGGTAGATCACGAATATTTTCTTCAACTATTTGGATCGGAACTCTCAATTTCAAAAAATTATAAGTATAAATTGTCGTTCGAATACTATTGGACCCCTTCTGCTCAACTCACACGATAGAAAGAGACACGTTTTGAAACCTTCGTTTCGAATTTACATGCATCTCATTTGTATTAATGGTAACCATTATTAACAAAGCAATGAGTGCCTTGCAATTCTAAATAAATGGCGTCAAAAACATGTTACATAGGTTACACATAGGTTAAAAATTTTTATAATGAACGTGATCTATTAAAACTGGTTTAAGATTGTTGTTGAATGAAAATTTATATTAAACGAATAAAACTATGTGTATTTAATCCTAGTTCCCTATCCTGGTCCACCTCTACTGAGGGGGGCAGGCCGGGGTGTTCAAGGATTTGTTGACCCTGGTGCCATTCAGCTCTTGACACGGTGAGCACATCGTAGCTTGGGAGCATGAGGACTCGCGCCCTCGATATTCCAGGAAGCTTTGCCATTACCTCCTGGAAGGATCGTTCCTTAGTTCAAGTCCCACCGACTAGTGTCCGTCAGTTCCCCAGAGTAGTCGCACCTCGCAGTTCAGCCCATCTGGTTCACCTTCTCCAGATCTACCGTCTAATGAGACCCGTAAGCCCTCCCACCAGCTACAAGGTCCCGCGATCCCTAGGGAGAGGTTGTTTGACTTAAAATTCTAACCTTTTTTATTTTGATACTGCAAATGCTATAACTCTGATAATTTTCTTTTTATTTAAAAAAACCTATAAATAAATTGTTTGGCTTTCCCAGTACTACGAACATCCGTACACGGAATTTTCAAATCTAGAAAAAATGATTTCAAAAATGTTCAAACTTTTCGAATTTTTTTCCTAGAGATCTGGTAAATGAACTTGACTTTCAATCTTCGACACTCAGGGATTAAACCCAAGGCCAATCTAATAGATTAGATCTTTCACAACTTTTCGAGCTCACATGCATACATGCATGCATATAAATGCTGTGAAAATACGTAAATAAATAATACGTGAATAAAAATACATACAGGCATACATATATTATATACACACACGCTCAGGAACCATCAGACCAATTTCTTGTCCTAAATAAAAATTTTATGTGCATCAATTCGGTCAATATTTTTGTTGTTAGGCTTTAGAGAAAAAATTTTTGCAAACATGTTCAAACTTGCATATGCAGATATAAACTGAGAGAATGAAGAACGAAATACTGCTTTTAAAGTTGTCCTTTATTTGCTATTGTCTTACAACTTTTAAAGTAAAATATTCTTCTATGTCGATAGTGTAAAAGTTATAGTTCTCTATTTATTTCTCCATTGAAAATAACGTTAGCGTGATTCATGTACATAACTTTAGGGATTTGACAAAACCAAAGGGCATAAGCGCCCAATTTTGAAAATTCTAAAAGGGCATAGGCGCCAACATTTGGTAAAGAAAAATTGCATAAGAGCCAAAGTTTGAAAATTCCAAAAGGAAATAAGCGCCAACATTTGGCAAAGCAAAAGGACATAAGCGCTAACATTCGGCACAGAAAAGGGCATAAACGCCAAAGTTCGAAAATTCCACAAGGGAATAAGCGTCAACCTTTGGCGAAGCAAAAGAGCATAGAAGTTGAAGTTTTAAAATTGCAAAGGGCATGAATGCCAACATTTGGCAAAGCAAAAGGGCATAAGCGCTAACATTCGGCACAGAAAAGGGCATAAACGCCAAAGTTCGAAAATTCCACAAGGGAATAAGCGTCAACCTAATGGATTTTGATGTACTTTCATCCTGCAAAGTCCCAGTCGAATCGGCGATGCCCATCTCGCGTCCTCTCCTTGTAAGTTGAAAGTCTGCTACATAGAATGATTTTAATTTTAATTAATTTGTACATTGAATCTCTGAGTGCACTATCTCGATATCTAAGAATAATGAATCTTTACGAATAAGGGTCCATTATTTTAAAATGTCTCCAAGCCCTCGTGAAAAGAAATACAAATTTAATACCACTTTAAGACCAGTTTTGAACAACGTTTGGTCTTTTTCTGGTATGTACCCTTCAGCCTATACCTGCATCATTTCTAGGGCATTGAAATAGACACTACTCTCTCTCTCTCTCTCTCTCTCTCTCTCTCTCTGTCTCTCTCTCTCTAAAATAAGGATTGCGGGCTGGGACAAAAGGACTGTGGTCTTCTGGGGACCAGAAAATATCAGTTTAAGACCACTTTAAGACAGGCTTATATCTGCCTATGCTGTAGTCTTAAGTTGGCCTTTCTTTTTACAAGGGAGCGTATGGGTTTCTGTAATAGTTTTACACTATATTTCAGCCCTTTTTGGGAGAATATACTGCGGAGACGTCACAACATTTCAAGAGACACACTGAACTATTAAAAACATAACCTCTTGTATAAGATTACATGCTTACATGTTTGGGCATACATGTGAATCGTTCAAATTTCCGATTGCTAAATTTTCAATTTCATTAATTAATCTCTACATTAATTACTAGTGTTTAAACTAAATACCAAAATCTGGTTCCTTTATTCACCAGATTCTGTTTTTCGTTTGGACTGATCATTTCTCCCGTCAGTCTGGTCGACTAGAGGGAGCAGATGCTGAGCCAGACGCTGGCCTCTGTCATACAAGTCAGACGTTGCTACTAGGGTACTAATACCAAACTTCCGTATTTTTCTTTTTACGAAAAAAATATAAATCGTTTAGAAGTACATTCGTCGCATCTTTCTGAGGGCGTTTTAGATTCAGAGAATTAATGCGAGTAATATTATTGTTCTATAAGGCGAGAATAGGGTGCTGAATACTTACCTTATTTATACGATTCTACCTAAGGTGCCATTTCCATATATTTCTTGTACGTTACAGCACTAAAAATATGTACAGGGACAAGTCTATAATTATATATAATATCCCTCCTAGAAATAATCAATTGAACACGATTCAGAACGATTCACAGTTGTCAAAATTTCAATCGTTCCTAATCGGTGTCCCATTTTTGAATCGATTTTAAATATTTGCTACTGTGTATAGATGTTATCTTTCCATTCCTAATGTTCCTAATTGTTTTCCGTAGTGAAAATGCCTATTAGAAACCAAATAGAAACCTAATAGGATGTGGCTTCTGTCAGGTCCTATTACTTTCGAAAGTGGGTATAAAAGGATTATCCTTCGAACCCAAGCTCTGACGATTTCTGAACATTTCTCATGAATTCTGACTTTTCCTGACGATCTCTGTCGAGAAATGTAACAAAAGTGGCCAGAAATGGTCAGAAGTCCTGACTTTTTGTCTGACGATTCCTGACTTTTTTTTTAGTAGGGAGCAAAATATCCATGAGATAGAGTCCTGGTGGTTCAGGTGATAGCGCGCCAAGCTTCCGAGCTTGGTGGTCACTGGGTGATTTTGAATAATGAACTGCTAGGACGTGTCGAAAAATATAATATATTGCTTTTGTTTTTGGGTAGGGCTACAAAGTTTCTGGTAGATGACAAAATAACTCCTGAAGAAGATGAGTCCTAAAAAAATGTCTTCAGTTCGCACAAGGTCATTATACGTTAAAATAGGGAATGATAATAGATTTATCATGGCCAAAGGCTAAAAATTTTGATTTTCGATCCACATAAGCCGTGAAAAATGCATATTGAAACAACATATATAACTGCATAGTACAGACCCAACAGAAAAATGTTTTGTGTTCACGCATTCATGTTAAAGTGACAGATAATTGTAAAATTCATGAAGTATGAGATATTTTTAACTATTGCAAGCTCGAAAATAATTATTTCTGATACCGTTAAGTGTTAATAAATGCATATTATATCGAAGTTTATTCATGCTTAGTACAGACCCAATAGAAATGCGTCCTGTGTTCGCGCGTTGATGTCAAAGTGACAGATAATCGTAGAATTCATGCAATATTAGATGTTTTTACCTATAACAAACTAAAAAATCGCTATTTCTGATCCGGATAAGCGGTAAAAATGCATATTGTAATATACCTGCTTATCATAAACACAATGGAACAAATTTAGCCTGAGCGCCATCTGTCGGGAGTCTGTGCGTGGCAGATTTTGTAAACAAGTCATTGTTTGTTGTATTCTGCGAATTTCACAATGTCGAATTTAGTTGAGCAAAGAGCTTGCCCGAAATTTTGTGTTTCTCACAAAATATCATGTGCAGAAGCGCTGAAAATGTTAACGGTAACCTACGGGGACTCGACAATGTCGAAAACACAAGCGTACGAGTGGTATAAAGAGTTTGAAGCTGGCCGTACCATGGTTGATGATTTGTCTCGTTTTGCTCGTCCATCCACCTCTGTGACCGACGAAAACATTGAAAAAGTTAAGAAAATTGTCCTCAAAGATCATCGTGTGAGCATCAGGGAGGTAGCAGCCGATCTTGGTTTCTCGTTCGGATCGGTGCAGAGCATTATGCACGATGTTTTGGACATGAGACGAGTTGAAGCGCGGCTTATGCCGTGAGTTTAAGGCGCTTCCTCAGGCTTGAATTTTAGCCCATGTATTACATAACAGCAGTTTCCTCCTACACGGATGAATACGATTCCTATAATATCAAACTTATCATAATTAATACAGGAGTTTAAAAATCTTACATAACCATGACAGTTCCAGAAAATCTAGCAATCGGAAATTTGAATGATTCACAAGTATGCCCAAACACGCAAGCATGCAAGCTTATAAAACAAAAGGTTATGTTTTTAATATTTCAGTGTTTCTCCTAAAATTTTGTGACGTCTCCGTAGTATATTCTCCCAGAAAGGGCTAAAATATGGTGTAAAACTATTCCAAAAACCTATTTATTACCATTTTACGTTATTTTAATTTTGTATGATATATTTCATGACCAGTCTACGCAAGGATCTGCTATACCAGACTCTGGTGCCAGAACAGGACGCCAAAGCGGAACCAGCCGGGCGCCAGGCTGCAAACAGATTCTTTTTCTAGCGCTCAGCTGGCGCCAGTCTTCAGTTATCTTGCTGCTAGGGTACCGACAATTTTCCCGCTGAAACTGCAGCCTACTGTCTAATTATACATGACCGTATGATGCAGTATCAGCCACTGAGTGGTAGTGTGAAGAAGTTGGTTTAAGATGATAGTGGTGGTAGAAGTAATGACAGTGATGGTGTAATGTCAGTGGTGGGGGTAATATCAGTGGTGGTGGTGGGGATAAAAGGTATAAAAGAAAGATGATTTCAGCAAAAGAGTTTAGTTTTCATCGATACCCTACTGAAAAAGCCTATATAGTAAACGACATTGGAACCTATGTGAGAGCCTATATTGGATCCTTTTTTGAATTCCTGTCTCAAATTACGATATGAAATAAGAATATAGGATGGGAATCTATATCGGTTCTAAATTATGTGTTTTTATGACGGTTCCTACATGGATGGGTTTGCCATCAATATTTAAGGAGGGCGCAGTAATTTTATATGAAAAATACGGCTGCGCAGTATTTTTTGGGTGTTTTTAAGATTGCCGACTATGCAACCAAAACTTGCAAAGCATATTTCATAAAAAAAAAATTATAATCCCATGTGAGATTTCATGTAGGAGCATTTCATAGGCTTCGATAACGATATTCATATAAGAACCCATGTGGAAACCCACAAAATATTTCTCATCCTATCTCAGATAGTAATTTGAGACAGGAATTCAAAAAAGAATTCCATATGGGTTCCCACATAGGATCCCATGTAGTTTACTATGTAGGCTTTTTCAGTAGGGTAATCCTTGATCACACGTGCGCCACATTCATAAAAGTGTCTCGCGGGTTCGGTGGGTAAGACAGGGATCATATATATAAGCCGAGCCGAAAAGCTGTGCCAGGGATCTGCCTTACGGACAGTTCAATTACACCGGCCCACAAAAAAAAGTGGTCTGCCCGGCGGACTACACCGGCATATCTATATGTTTTTGGGGTCGCTGAATCTGAATCCGGTTCTGTCCTGGCATACTATTCTAGCTTCCTTCACGTCCATGCATTTTTTCATGCAAGCTCTCGTGTTTCTATGGCTTAACTTGATAATAATGCTAAGAAAGTAAACATATTTAATAAATCATAATTGAATATTACTTTTACATATATTTCGATGAATGTTTGATGGAATAAAATATCTCAGACTTGTTAATCCTTGAGAAATCATTTTTTCGCTCATTAATTCAACTAAAACAAATAAACGATTTTTTATATTCTCTTACCAATATAATTCTTTCTTCATTCTTTCTTCATGCATTCTTAGAAACAATTTGCACTGATTTCATCATTTTCAAGCAATTTCAAACAGTTTGAACAAAATAGGAGACTTGAATATTCGAGAATACCTATTTTTTATCGACCGAAAATTGTGAGAATTTGTTGTTTCCCAAAATATAAAAAAGCTCATTTTTGCCACTTTGTTGTTAACTGAAGAACAGTTCAAACATTATATTTATTTATTTTGTTATAAATCTCACGAAGTACTTGGCGTCGAAAAACAACGATTGAAAATGATTTATCAAATTAGCAATGTAAAAATTAATATCTCGATAATTTTTTAAAAATTGTCTCGAATTTCAACACTTTCTGGGCACATTTGTATAGAATGTTTGGTTGATCAATATTAACCAATATAAAATGGTTAAAATGTGGTATGATTTTAACAATTTTAATTTTCAAACAACAATATCTGTCAAAATATTGCAAATTTTGCAAAATCCACTTGTTGCCTTTGACATGAAACTCACAGGATAACTTCCCTATACGTCTAAGTGAAAAAACATGAAAATGGCAAAAAATAAAACACACAATTTGGTTAAAAGTTGAAAAGGTTTAAGGAATAAATTTGTCTGTTTCGAAAAACAATCTTTAAAATAAAAATACTCATAACTTCGTAGACACTTTTTTGTTCTCAAATCGGAAAAATACTTATCGCCTAATTTCCTCTAAAAACAACATATTTTGTCGCCAATGATTCTACAACTTGAAGTGTACCTGCCTGCCTGATTTTTAATAGATCTCGTCTAGAAATCATTCATTTTAAATGAAGGAGAACATTTTCTATTTAAAAAATCTGTCCGCAGCGTGGGTACATTCCCATCGCTCTCAAGCATGAGCGTGCGTCTTTTGGATCTCGTGCTTTACGCACGCACGGTCTTTGTACTTCCTCGACATTTGCGTATAGACCTGTTCAAATTAAAGGACTAACTTAAACCTCTTCTTAGAAAGATATTTTTTCAATAAAAATCATAAATAGGCTTGGATATACTTCCGAAAAGGGCATATGACTGATTTTCTTCGGGCTCCGTGTACTTATGTATTTTGACGCGCTGATTACGAATATGATAGTGAAAATTGGCGACTATATTTTATATGGATGACCTGAAGATCTATGCCTCTGGTAAAGGCAAACTTTAAACTGCCATAAATATCGTCAAGAAGCACACAGAAGAGATTGGGATGGATTTTGGATTGGATAAATGTGCCAAAATTCATGTGAAGAAAGAAAAGATTGTTGGCGTTCCCAAGGACCCTGAGCTTGTGGATATAAGTGTTATTAGACATCTTAACGCCCGAGAGAACTATACATACCTGGATGTGCCCTAAAGCCGTATTCAGGACGTAACATTAGTTAAAGAGTCTCTCCCAAGCCGATACAAGCATCTTATTCGGCAGATTTGGTCTTCAAATCTGTCGGCGTTGAACAAGGTATTCGCGATTAGCATGCTTGCCGTCTCCGTTCTACTCTGCTCGCTTGGAGTGGTTCACTGGACAAAGAACGAGCTTACGGCCCTTCATATCAACATACGTAAGATCATGCATATGCATAAAAGCTTTCATATCCATTCGCCTGTTTCGCGATTATACAACTCACGCCGTCAAGGTGGACGCCGACTTCTGAATCTCGAACGTCTTCATACCAGAAGTGACCGTGACCGGATTTTATGTTAAGAAGTTCCCAGCGATAAGTGCACACTCATAGTACCTAGAACACATACTATCTGGGTTTCATATCCATGCGGGAACAACGTATATCTACACACATAATGCGGCCCTAAGAGTGCTTTATTACCACCATCTTTGCTGCTCTTACAATGTTGGCCGCGAACCTGCCCTGCCGAACGCTCTAAAGGTGATAGTCAAATGTCCAGAACGACAAGTGCCAAATTTTTTGAAACTGCGATTTTCAGACAGCAGTCTCCGTTGCTCACTCGAGGCCTGACATTGTTCTCCAAGACTTCGAGAAACGTTCCATATTCCTGATCGAATTCTCGGCTCCTTCCGAATACAACATCACTGCCAAGGAGAAAGAAAAGGAAGAAAGGTATGAAGATCTTAAAAGGGAGCTGCAACGACTGTACTGAAAATATTCGGTACAATTAATTGTCCTTGTGACAGGTGCTCTCGGAGGTGCGAAACTATCTCTGGTTCGTAACCTTAAAACCATACCCGCGTGCGAAAAATATGCCACGGCACTTGCGAGATGGATGTAGAAAGCTGTCATCCTTTGGTCGCTTCGTGTCCTCAAAACACATGAGGGTTTCACCTGCCTTTCGTTGTGATTTCGTCGTGTCCTGTGACCACCCGTCTCACGGTTGTGAGACGTGGCCAGGAGTGGGACTTACCGCGGTCTTACTGTGAGCCGGTGTTATTTTTTGGATGGCAGTTGCTCCCAGTGTGACTCTGCGGTGGTTGTTAGCCTTGTTTTTTAATTATATATATATATATATATATATGTCAATAAAATAATAATTATTAAATTAAACTAGTAACCATTCACTACAAAGCCATGAGTGTCAAGCAATTATTAATAAATTGCGTCAAAAACATGTAATATATTAGTAAATACTTTTATAAATCTAGGTTAAGATTTTTTATAATGAATGTGATGTATTAGAAATAATTTAAGATTGTTGTTGAATACAAATTTAGATTAAACGAATAAAACTATGTGTATTTAATCCTAATTCCCTATCTTTTTAGAAGTTATTTTTCAATAACTTTAAAATAACCTTAATTAGTAACTTATGATTATGGAAGAAACCTCATACCGCGCATGCGCGCATGACCATGCACTGAGCCATAAGACTGATGCGTGCACCACAGGGTTGGCCAGTTACGCATAATTCTCGAGTTTTTGAAATATAATATGTTGAAATCCGAGTTAGGTACTTTCCAAGAGGGCGGACATGCACTAAACTTCACTTTTTTGTTAATTGATTTGTTTTTATGAATTAATTCCTTCACAATGGCCACAAAGCCTGAGCGCGCCAAATTCAAATTGATAAAATATAGGTTTATCCAAGCTACAATATTAGATTGCGCATGCGCAGAGTACCACGTAGATGCTAGTAAGGTAGATTACCGATATTTTCTTTCACCATTTGAATCGGAACTCTCAATTACGATGAAGGATAAGTATAAATTGTCGTTCGAATATTATCGGACCCTTTCTGTTCAACTTACACGATAGAAAGAGATACGTTTTGAAACCTTCATTTTCGAATTCTCATGCATCTCTTTTGTATTAATAGTAACCATTCATTACAAAGCCCTGAGTGCATAGCAATTCTAAATAAATTGCGTCAAAAACATGTAATATATTAGTGAATACTTTCATAAATCTAGGTTAAGATTTTTTACAATCAACGTGATCTATTAAAACTGGTTTAAGATTGTTGTTGAATCAAAATTGATATGAAACAAATAAAACTATGTGTATTTAATCCTAGTTTCCAATCCTGTTAGAATCAGTCAATAAATTAATTAGTTTATTTATTAATTATTCAAGTTATTAATTATTTTTACCCTAATTAGTTTTATCTTAGTTTAGTTATTTTTACTTGATTTAATTAGTTTTGCCTTGGTTTAATTATTTTAAACCTAATTTAATCACTTTTATCTTGGTTTAATTAGTTTCGGCACAATTTAATTATTTTTATCTTAGTTTAATTAGTTATAAGTTATTCCAATTAGTTTATAGTTATTTTTTATTAATTTTCATATAACCTTAATTAGTCCAGGCATTCTGGCTTCAGAACAGTCTCAAATGGACGTATACTGTTATTGGCAGTATTTTGGGGGGAAAAGATGTGGGACGTGATGTTGAACAAGAATACGCTTTCGGCCGAATTCCAAAAGTGTGGCAACTATTTTTAATTAGCGAAATGTGATCACTAATAGTGTCACCTTTCAGAGAGGTGTGTTTCAGGGCGACACCATGAGCCCTCTCCTCTTTTGCCTCAATTTATTGCCACTACCTCCGCACTTCGCCATTCCAAAGGGTTCCTCTGCGGCACACCTCGAAATCGAAAGCATAAGGTCACTCATGTATTTTATATTGATGATCTTAATATCTATGCTAAAAATCAAGAGAAACTATATCTAGCTCTAGACATTGTCAAAGAGTACACTCAAGATACTGGAATGGAGTTCGGTTAGAAAAATGCGCGAAGGTTTATTTGAAGAAAGGGAAACTCAATGGCGACCCGGAAGACCCTGATTTCGTCGACAGAAGCGCTATACGACACCTTGGTGCTGGAGAGACCTATACGTACTTGGGTATGCCACAGAGCCGCATTCAGGACGTGACAAATATAAAGGATACTCTCCGATTCAGATACAAACGTCTTATCCGACGGATTTGGTCTTCCGAACTTTCGACGAGGAAGAAAGTATCTGCGGCGAACATGCTTGCCGTCCCAGTAGTACTCTATTCATTTGAAGTGATTCCATGGACGAACAACGAGCTCAGATCCCTTGATATCGGTTCCTGAAAGGTTATGCAGATGAATAAAAGCATGCACCTTAAATCTTCTGTTCCGCGACTTTACATCTCACGCCGTTAAGGTGGTCCCGTTTCTGGACAAAGCAGCGGAGGAGGCTGCTGAAACACTCGGCATGGACTTCAACATCAGGGGTGAGCAAAATGCATGGAATCTTATCCATTTCGAGTACTCACTCCTGAAGGCCTGGATTAAGAAAGCACAGGAGAAAAACTTTCACGAACAGCTCCTCGAGAGGAAGTTGCACGGCATCTTCCACGGAAATGTGGAGGATCTGTCGATGTCGTATGAGCTAACATTTGCTTTTTTTAAATCACCAGCATTAAAGTCGCCCACAGAGGGTTTCATGTTGGCATGTTGAGACGGTGTCATTTCCACTCTAGCATGCCGTTGCCACATTTCGAGCCAAGACATTCCCGATGATAGCTGCAGAACGTGTCATGTACACCCCGAGCATGTAGGATACATACTATCTGGTTGTTCAGCTCATGCGGGAACGACCTACATCCAAAGGCACAATGCGACACAAGAGTGCTTTATTACCATCCCTGTCACTCTCACGGCATCAGCGCAAATACCGCTCCGCTAAACGCTCCTAGGCAAATAGAGTAAATTGTCGATAATAAGAAGTTTCAGATATATTGGAACTTTATATTCTCGACAATTATTTCTGTTGCGCACTCGAGGCCTGACATAGTTCTTTTCGATTTCGAGAAACGAACCATGTTCGTAATCGAATTTTCGGCACCAGCTGACAAAAACATCATAGCCAAGGAGAATGAAAATCCGGGAAAGAAGAGACATGGAACATTGCGTTAAACAGGCCATGCACGAATCTCAACAATGGGTCCGAGAAGCCCCGCATGACCTCATACGATAGGACGTCCATGCCAGGGGCAGACTTGGCCTTGCAATGGGATAACGCCATCTGAAACTCTTTCCATGAAAAAGGCTGGTTCATGGGGTCGAGCTCATCCGGGTTCGGAACAGGGTCTCTTATCTGTGGAGGGATGTCCGGGCGAATCAGCTCCTCCTGGAGACCTCTGATGATGGGTGAATCCGGATCTGTGACCACACCAGTATGTGGTTCTCCGGCTCTAGAAGTTAGCGCTTTGACCGTGCGCCAAATCCTCGACAAACTAGCTGCCGGATCCAAGGATTCGCAAAAGGTTCGGAAGGATTGATGCTTTATTCCCCTCAACTCAGCTTTTACCTCGCTGTCCGCCTTTCTATAAGCATCCATTTCCTCATCAGTCTGGCTAGCCAAAAACCTCTTTCTCGCCAGTCTCCTTCTGGATTGGATCACCTCACACTCGACGTTCCACCAGAGTGGCTGTCTAGCTCTAACTCCACCCAGGAAATCAGCTCTATAGGCACAATTCGTATCTAGGGAGTCGAAAACCGCCATTATAAATTTATCATAAATGTTTGCAGGTATGACTCCCCTTGCAAGATCTGAGCTGAAGGCCGGAATTAGACTCTCCATTTTCTCGTTAAACAGGTCCCAGTCCAGCTATTTAGTATTAAATCTGTTAGAAGAGGAGCGACAGAGAGATGGAGAGGCATCCAGCCTTCCAAAGACCGGCAAATGATCCGAGTAGTAACCATTGCCGCCCACCCTGACTGTGGAGATCGATGCAAGGGCAGCTGTGGAGAAGACCAGATCGAGGTTATTGACCATCCGATTTCCCAGAAAGTTCGAGTTGGAAGAACCCCACATCGGTCTCCCATCCAGGGACCTGTCAGGTCGATACTGTCAACACAGTAAGCGTCCTTGATCAAAATCAGCGATCCTCCTCCACTACCGATAACTCTATCACATCTATGGACTATATAGCCATTGATTTCAAAAGTCTGCTCTCGAGTAAGCCATGTCTCAGATATGCAGGGTACATCAAGGTCATTCTGAAATAACAACGACTCGACTTCTTCCCTCTTGCCAACCACACTACGAGCGTTCCAGTTAGCAAACTTGACAAGTTTGCGTTTGTCTTCCATATCAAGGAGGCGCATGAATATACCCCAAATTCCACATTACCTAAGTTTCATTTGACCGAAAATCAAGTTGCCGAACAATAATTTATTATAATTTTTATTTTGTCGAAGTGTGAACTCACATAACCTCTATTTGTCCTAACTATCAATTATCATAATTTCTATTATACCGAATTATCATTTGGCATAATTTTCTTTCGGCGGTCTGCCTCTGGGCATACTGCCATTTACTTTACAACCCTTTTTCTTCGTGTCAGGTACACATAAAATATCTAGTTTCCTTACGTCCATAGTTTCTCGTAGTTCTCTTATCTTAAGATGATTCACTCCTCTAGCATTCCAAACACCGACACTCCATTCGTTGCCTGAAACTCGACCTTTACGTTTACCGTGTGTATGCAATTGGTCGCTGTTTTATGCTGAGAATTTCACCAGCCTTCAGCAGCGTTATATTAGATAGGAGTTCATATTTTCCTATCTGCCAATTCACGGCCTACCTGAAGGCATGGAACCAAGAACTCATTTTTGTTTACACATCATTTTTAATCATAATTTGTCAAAGTCGTTATGATAATCCTGTAGGGCCTGCAAAAAAAAACACTTTTTATGCCTTGACTTTTTTTCGTGTCGTACGTTGTTTGGCTGAAAATGTTAATTTTCGTTTCATCTTTTGGATTTGGAATTTTCATCCAAAGTGGCTGGCTAATGAAATTGACCTTTCGTTTACGAGACTAAAAGAATATACCAAAGGCCAATCCAATAGGTCAATTCTTTCTAAAGTTATCGTGTTCACAAACAGACATACAGACAGACACATTCGTAAAAAGCTTTTTTTTTGTTTCAGGGGTTCTCAAAACGTGGACATTTGACAAAAAACGGGGGGGGGGGCAAATTTTACACAAATCTAATACCTTCTCTGGATGAGAATGTAAAAATATGACCTCACGTCAATATTGTTCTAGTACAGTAATTTGATGCATCGCTTTTAGAATACATTCTCAATTTCAGTCCGGATATGTTAGGACAGGAGCTATAATCAAGCAATTTTAAAGTTATCAAATGCATATTTTTTCGCTAACAAGGTAATTCCAAGGTCAAATTTAAAAAAACGTTTAGGCGGAGAAAACCACGATTTTTATACATTTTTGGGGTCGCTGAATCGGAATCCGGGGTCTGTTTGACTCCAACAGGTCAGGGTGAAGGTCAGTGCAAAGTCAACTTTTGTTTATCAAATGCTCCCTTGATTTAAAAAAAAAATGATATTTTTAAAACAATCAAAGCCTAGAATTTAGTGATGATTACTTAAAATTATATTCATTATATTCTGCTAAATAAGAAACAAAAGCGCTATGGAAATGTCCTATGATTGTGCAAAACGTTACCTGTTTTCCACTTTGGTACATGCAATTTATATACAACTGTTTTAATGGCATATAAATTGCAAACGTTTCTACCATAGCACTTTAAAGATGAAACAACAGATGCAAATTTCAATGCTCCTGAGTACCCTGCCTAATATGACGGATAGGATCCGATAGAGTCAGATACAAAGCCGGATAAAGGTGCGAATAGCCCACGTCGGATTTTATTCCGTCAAAATTCCCTAAGATATTTAAAATCTTTCAAAATATTTTGGGATTTCTTGAATTTTTTTAAGCTTTTCAAAATCCTCTGCAATTTTTAAAAGTACCCTAAAATATTTACAATCTTTTAAAATTCTTTCAAATTATCGAGAAGCTTTGATTCTTTGACATCTTTTAAAATACTCTAAAAGTTCTCTTTAGAATTTTTTGAAATTCCCTAAAATCATTTAAATCTATTAGAAATGCCTTGGAGTCTTTTCAAATTCCTTAAATATTTATTTGAATTATTTTTAAATTACTTGAATGTTAAAAATTTTTAAAGCTTTCGAAAATGCCTTAAAATCTTCTTAAATACTCTAAAATATTTGAAATTCTCTGAAATCAATTAAATTTTTATTTTCAAAAATTAATTTTTAAAAATTTCAAAAAACGGTTCAATAGCTTTTGTAAAATCTTGAAAGAAATCTTGAAAATTTTAAGCATTTTTTTTTAATTTTAAAATATTTCGCAAAATTTTGGGAATAATTTAAGTCCGTTGAAAAGATGTTTGAAAATTCGTCTCTTTTAGTGAAATCCTTTTCAATTAAAAGTGCAACTATTTGGTTGAAAATTAATCTGTTTTGGTTGAGGATTCGACTATTTTTGTGAAAATTCGTCTTTCTTGAATGAATTTCATTTTTTTGAATTCAAAATGTTATTTTTTTTTAGTTGAAATATCAATTATTACATTCTTTGTACAGAATTCATATTTTTTTGTTGAAAAATCCACTTCTCGGGTAAAAGTTGAACTATTTTGTAAAAAATTCATCTCTCGGATCGAAAATGTAAGTATTTTGTTAAAAATTCATGAATATTGATGAAAATTTGTCTTTATTGATCGAAAGGTAATTTTCATGGTATAAAATTCATCATTTCAATAGAAAATTTATTTAATTGTTCAAAAGTTAAACTATTGCTTTTTTAATTAATTGCATTAGAGATTTATCATTTTAGTTGAAAATTCATGTCTTTGGTTGAAAGTCTAACTACTTTGTTAAAAATTCGCCTTTTGTTGGTGGAAAATTAAGAATCATGGTAGAAAATTCATCATTTTGGCTAAAAATTCATCTAACCCGTGAAAAATTCCTCTTATTGGTTGAACATATACTTCTTTTTTCTATGTTATTTATATTTAATTAATGTTGCAAAATATCTGTATAAAATAATTAGAAGGTATCACATGATGATGTCTGTAGCCTCTAATAAGAAGCTCCTTTTCATTTTTTTCTCTGTTAAAGGAGTACATAATGGATTTCTCATATCCCATTTATAGGTAAATTTTGCCATCGTTATCATCTCGAAAAATTGTAAATATAATTATAATTCAATTTATTATAATTGACTCTTAAATTTGTTCAACACTTAACTTATTTGTTTTTCAGGGTAGCTGAGAATAAAATTTAATGCAAAATAAGAAACAAATATTAAAGTAATCATGAAAAATAAAATGTGTTCATTATTTTGCAATATCTGAATGAGCAGCCCTAGACTGAGGTACAGAAATAAATATAATATACATTTGACATAATAGTGTTGCATAATGTAGAAAAGTTCACATTTTAAACAAAATCGAGTGCGAAACACGAGATACGTGATAAGAATGTGTTCCTTAAAGCCGAAGGAGCTTTAACAAAAAAGAATTCACAATCACCAAATTACAGTTGTTGATGCTTTGAACTTTAATTTTAAAAGGCCAGCGCACAAATTTGGGGAAAAACAAAGACCAAGCGCGTAGCGCGAGGTATATACGTTATCGAGGGCGAAGCGCGAGAACCAACAGTCGCGCGCCCTACGCGCGCTCAAACTTTCGAGCAGCGAGCGATGAGAATGTGCCCGCCCAGCGGGCAGATTTTTTTTGTATATAACAGTGCTTTGACTTGACACAAAATTCGGTTTTATAATTATATCACTACCATGTAACCCCATTTCATCTCTCCAATCATTTGTGTACGGCAGACCGTACGAATGTCCTCAGCCCTAATTGTGAACTATTTTGATTTTAAACAACACAGATTTTAACTTTTCAATTTAAAATAATTTAACTGTTAACATTTTATTTAAAATTATTATTCATTCTTGAAATTTTCAAATCAAATATTTTAAATAATTTATTTTAAAATTTTGTTTACTAAAAATCGGACAATTTCAAGATATTACGTTGAAAAATTGAAATAAAAGAATGCAAAACAAGATTGTCATATCATACATATTCCAGTGTTTTAAATTGCATAATTTAAAGCCTTTCAATTCGAAATTGTGTTTTGTTTTTAGTTGAGTTTTAATAGTGTTCAATATTTTGGAACATTTTCAAATAAACCATAATCCGATTTTCAATTCCTATTTCCAAAATCATCTCATTTTTAAGGCTTCAATATCAGAAATTGTCTTAATTTTTCATTATTTTGAATATATTCTGAAGGCATTTAATTCAAAGTTGTTATATTACGAATCCTTTAAACTGAAAATTGTGCAACTATCAAGTCTTTTAATTTGATACTCTACAGAAATCAAGGCTTTCAATATGAAAGATTTAATAGTGAAAATTGTCCTGACATTTTTAATATTTGGATTTGAAACTGCAACATTGTGAAATTTGAAATTGGAAACGTGCAAAACTTAAGAAATTTAAAACGAAATATTTTTCAAATCCAGTTTAAAAACAAAAACTTCAGTTTCAAGGCCTCAAAAATTAAACTATTTTAGAATTGCGCATTCAAAACTATAATTTTAAATCGAAATTATAGTAATTTTAAAGATATATATATATATATATATATATATATATATGGCATGTGTATACAATTTTCGGACCCCCCCCCCCAGGACACTTCTCTGAATCCGCGCCTATTGACAACTTGTAGTTAATCATGAAATGTATAATTCAATATTATTTGTTAATTTTATAAACAAATTATATGAGCAAATCCCCAGTGTGCATTTTTAAAAGCAGAAAGAAGTAATTTTTAATCTTAGTTATTGTTAAATGATGTTACCAATTATGCTTATAGCGATGAAAATTTGTCATTTGATATTATTTGTTTATTTTTATAAAAAAAAACAACTAAAATAACTGACAATATAATTTAGGAAAAATTCAGAAAAAAACGATTTCTCTCTGCCGATAAATTTCTGCAGTATTTATTTTTCGTATTTTTTTTTTATATAATTTTTTTACTCAGTTTGTCGATAAAAGCAAATAATTATATCTTCAAATTACATATTACGTTAAAAATGAACAATTCACAATGTTCGCCATTTGATATTATAATTTTGTATAACAAATGACTCGAAAATACTTGTCCGCAGGATAATGAAAATAACAGAAGAAAAGATATGGGAAGTCCAAAGTGGATTTATGCCAGAAAGACCATGTACGGGTCAAATATTTAGCTTAAGACAGATCACAGAAAAAAGTTTGAAAGTAGGAAAGATAAGTTTTTTGTGCGTTTGTTGACCTAAAAAAAAACATTTGACAAGGTGGATAGAAGTAAAATTTGGAAAGTCCTCAAAGAGTACGGAGTCAATGAATGGCTCCTACAAGCGATAAAGATAATATATTTGCAGGTAGCAAAGCAAGTGTGAGGGTTAATGGGAAACTGAGTGACTGGTTCGATATTATGCGTTATGTCCTCATGGTTATTTATCACATTTATGGACAAGTGTCTAAGAATGGCCCATTCGACGAAGAAGGTGTAGATGTCGAGACAGTGAGGGTACGTGGGTTAGCTTTCGCATATGACAAGGTTGTTATAGCAGAATCAATCGAAGACTTGCAAAGAATGTTAAACAAACTGAATATAAGCATGAAGAGCATGGGCCTCAAAATGAACGTAAATAAACCAAAAATTATTGTTTTTGAAGGAAAGAGTGAGAAAACAATATGCAACGTTGTCTTAAATAATGAGAGAATAGAACATGATGATAAGTATGTATATCTAGGTAGCCTATTTACTAGTGACGGGAAGATAGATGGGGAGTTAGATAGGCGCATAAACGAGGGTCGGAAGGTTATTGGTAGAGCAGGGTCCATTCTCAGAAGTAAAAATATATCAACAAATACTAAAATGACCGTACATAATTCAATATTTGTACCGACGGTATTATACGGTAGCGAGACATGGACATGTCAAGAAAAGGACAAGAGTAAAATTAACGCGATTGGCATGAAACCTCTGCGCTTCTGTAAGGCGATTGGGTATTTTTAGAATAACGAATTCAAAAATCCCGCCCACATAGTCACGTGATCAAATGTAAAGTACATTTGTGGAAAACTAAGGACGTAATATACGTAGTAATATACATGTCGAAAACCAGGTAATATAAGTGATGTATTATACGTACCCATCCCTGATAACACTACGTTCGACTCACGCACGCAAGTCTGCTTATACCGCCCATCTGCTTGGTCAAGCCTAAATATTTTATAACTCAAAAACTAAAACTTCAACTGATTTTTGGAAAAGGAATTTTCGATTTATTCTTTGTATTTTTATACAGCTATATAAGTATGGGCACTTGGGTCTGGGACACCCTGTATAGTCTATGATTTTGAGTGTTTGCTCCGATCGCACACAAAAAATAATGTTTTTTATTAATTTTCTATTCTAAAAATTCCCATATGGTGGTTAATTTATATTTCTTCTGTTCAACACTTTTAAATTAATTTCAGGCTACTCCAAAATAACACTCAAAATCATGGATTATATAACACAGGCAACAAAAAAAATAAAAGGTCATGTACTTTTTCGGATACCATTGTATCGTATGTATTTTGAGGCGCTGAATACAAATTTAAGGTCAAAATAGCACCTTATCCGATTAGTTCCAGTCATAACCTCCAAAAACGTTAATTTCGAGTATATGATGGAAAAATTTGGCATCGTTATGGATTTCAAGCGGCTGAAATCAATAATGAACTCAAATCAGTGATATTACTAAAAAGTCCGTAACGTAACCTCAAAACAAAATTGTTTAAGCAGCCAATTGTAGGCCCGTGTCATATGGCATCGACAAAATTAAGTATGAACGAATTAATTGCTAATTTGTGTAGATTTCAACGTTCTTTCAATGCTTCTGGGACAGCAGTCAGGAAATACGAAGTCTCCTTCCTTCTTGTGTTTCTGGGATAGCCGAGATCGTGGTAATCATTATATAAGAAAAAAGTTTGGCCAAAAAGAATGTCCCTAGTACGAGGATCCGAAAACGTCATCACAGGCCCATTATTGAAGCCATTAAAAGTCCTCCTACTTCCCCTCGTCAAAAGAAAGACCAACTTAAGACTACAGTATAGGCAGGTATAGGCCTGTCTTAAAGTGGTATTAAACTGATCTTTTCTGGTCCCCAGAAGACCACAGTCCTTTTGTCCTAGCCAGTTATCCTTAATTCAAAGAGAGAGAGAGAGAGAGAGAAAGAGTGATGTCTATTTCAATCCCTCGTGAAAAGTAAGACCAACTTGAGACTACAGTATAGGCAGGTATAGGCCTGTCTTTAAGTGATCTTAAAATGATCTTTTCTGGTCCCCAGAAGACCACAGTCCTTTTGTCCCAGCCAGCAGTTTAAACTCCCAATATCCCATCATTAACCAAAAATGTTGTTTGTTTTTACGTATTTATAACGGCTCAGGAGATCCTTATAGACAATCACAATTTTAATTTTTTTGAAGAAAATTTTTCAGGGTTATAGTCTTTCAAAGACACAGATTCTGAATTTTTGAATTAACAATAGATAATTTGGTAATTACAAATGTTTCATTCATTAATTTTAATCCTTCGCATCTGTTAACAGTGTGATTTCTTAGTCCAGAATGTTCGTCATGAGACGAGTTTCGCCGACTTGAAATCACCATGCTCAAACCATAAAAGTAAGACATAATGTTATGTCTCGTCTCAGTTTTTTAGACGCAGCCAGACATCGATGTCTTGGAGACGAATTCAAGATAGTGCCAAGTCGAACTCAAGTCGAAGCATTTTTACTCGGGATTTTATATATTGTGCAATCTTTGGAATATTAATCAACAATTTTAAGTTATTTTTGCCATTATGAAATTCCATAATTTGTATAGCTTTTTTTCGTATCTCAGTGAAGAAGAAAAAAGTGAAGGTGTGTCACAAAATCCTCGGAGGGGGGGGGGCGATCGCTTGTTTCGCCACCATTGTATTCAAATTTTTTCCTTTGTTTACACAAAACCGCATATTTTCTTCAAAAATTCAGAAAATGTTCACAATTAACAAAATGGCGGCGGTTGTTCTTAAAATATTAAAAGTCAATTATCTCAAAAAAACCCACACTTATATTTTTTGTCAATTTTTTGTTGAATTTGTACTATTATAAGGAAAATACCTTATGAGTTTTATGCGGGCTAAATAACTTTTGTGGCCAGGAGAAATTTTTTTCATAAAATCGAATTTTCGCATTTTTGTAGCAAACAACAACTTATATGAAAAAAGGATAAGAAAATAGTTTGTGCAGTGAAAAAAGTTCTACAAAAGTTCCATTACTCATGTACGATATCTTGTCCCATTTCTGAGATTCCTACTACTATTTTTTAATCTAATCCAGTGTTTTTTAAAAACTTAATTTTTTGATTTTACGAGGTAAAAATTTGATATTATATAAGTTATGTGATTATGATATTAGATTGATGATATTAGATAAGGTATGATTTAATTAAACCTAGGATAATTTTTTCTTCTCAAAAAGTCGTATTGTTTATATCTGTCCATGATTAAAAAAGGTAAAAAATTGCAACTTCCAAATGAGGTATTTTAATTCTAAAAGCTTATTTCTAAAAGAGAAACTTAAAAGAATTAATGATTATTTAATAATAAAAACAACAATATTCTGTTCTTAACGTTTTTGTCGCGTACTACGTTGTGACACGAAGAAATCACAAGGACAGGCCGGCAAAACTCTCGTGTGTTTTGAGGACACGAAGCGACCCAAGGATGACAGCTTTCTGTATCCATCTCGCAAGTGCCGTGGCAAACATTCTTTTTGCAAAAATTTACATAAAAAGAAGACTTCTTACAAGAAAATTGAGTAAAATATGTAAACTCAATTCAAAGAAATCTTAAAATGATTCATAAGCAAACTCTGCAGACTGAAAAGAATCATGAGTTTAGTGTCTCTATTTAAATTTTGTATAAATTAAGATTGAAAAGAAATCCATTTTATCATGAAAGATTTTTGCAAAATAAGCAGCAAATTGATTCACAGTTCAAAAATAAACTTTCCAAAAACCTCACTTTTCGGCTCATTAGAGACAAGAATAACACAATGGAAAAAGAGGCAGAAAAGGGGAAAAAGTCAACCAAAAACCCTCTCATCAGGGATTATTTATAGGGAATAACTAAAAGTATGAAAAACCAATAAAACCTGTAAAGAAAATATTTAAAACACTGTTAATACAAAATTTGATTAAGTTTAATGTCATCAATCATATTGATTGAGAAATTGATTGCTTTATAAAGAAGAACTCTTTCTGTTATCTAGTCAAAGAAAATTACTGTAACCAGTTAATTAATATATCCCATACATGGTTATATCTTGAGAGGTCCATTTTTAAATTAATAGCCTTGTTTCCCTCTCTCTTTATGAATAACATCTTCTTGCACTCTTTTTTTTCTGTTTTGACTCATGATAAAGAATTTTAATATCATTCCAATTAAAATCATGACCACGTGTAATTTTATGCTTAGAAAAGACTGAGTGATATCTGGGACTTCTGTGAAAATTATTTCCATGGTAATTTTTCCTGAGTTTAAGTGCCCTTTTTGTCTGCCCTACATAAACTGCATTGAAATCTTTACAGTTAATTTTGTAAATTACACGTTTTTTGTCTAATGTTTCATATTTATCCTTTCCCAATTTTACAATCATATTGTTCTTAAAAGGAACTGAATAAATAGTATGTAAATCCAATTTTCCCAACATTGACTTCAAGATCTTCGAGATTTTGCCAAAATATGGAAGAATGACAGTCTTAAGTGTATTATAATCTGCTCTGTCTACTTGGTTTTGACAATTGTTTTTGTTTTTGATATAATTTATTCTGTTATGCGCATTTTTTTCAATGAACTCAAAAGGGTTTAGAAAAAGAATTTGTTTACAAAGTTAAACATTTTTTTCATGGAACATTGGATGTGATAATTTAAGGGATCTATCAATTAAATTTTTAATAATTCCTATTTTATTTTGAATAGAGTGATTTGAGAGAAAACTAAGTGTTCTTCATGAACAAATAGTTTTCCTATGCCAATCAGTGATAATATGCCTTTCATCAGTTTTAATTAAAGTCATGTCGAGAACATTTAATTTTCCTTCAGTTTCAATTTCAACAGTAAATTGTAATCTTGGGTGTATACTATTAAACACATTAAGAAGGGGCTAATCACGCACTGAATATTTGATGCATGCCGTCTCGCCGTTTCAATTTTAAACTGAAGCTGTGCAATACGCTCACAAGTCTTACTCAGGCGTACTGAAGTATCGTCACTTCTATTATCGCTAAGCAGGGAGACCGCCTTCTCGTAAACTATACACTTCAGACTTCCAAAGATTAACATCTTCGGGAAGCAAATCGGGGAGAACAGTATTAGCTTCAGCTAATTTGTCCATCCGGGAAAATACTTTTGGTGGATAGATCTCCTATTTCTCATGTTGGCATTATCTGCTATTTGCAAAGGTGGTCTTAATGGAACGGGTGGTATATTAGCTGGAAGATTTTGCTCTTCTTGGTTGGCCCGACCATTTAAATCGATGTAATTGCGTTTGTTTCGGGCCATTGCCTGGTCGTCGCCTCGGTTCGGTCCTATTGCCACTGCCAAATAAACCATGGCCTCCATCCGAGAAAGGCCTATTGTGGGTGGCACTGCGCGATACTGGTGACGTGACCGCATAATTCGTTGCATTGGGGAGTTAGCCCAATGCAACGTGATTGACTGCAAGAGCCGGAGCTATAATATTATTATTATTATCATTGTTATTATACCATTAAGCCATTTCCCTTTCGGGGTAGGCATGACTCACTCGGTGAGGAAGGGAGTAATGCAAGGAAGGAGGTATTGATTTTTTAGATTGATCTAGAATTCTCGTGTTATTTATTTAAATAACACGTTCGTTCCGCAACACTGCTCCGACTCGGGATGCTGATCAATCTCTCTAGCGATCATACCAAGGGACAAGTCACAAAGTCATCATGTGAGTCTCCCCACTCGGCCCCATTAGTATCCAAGGTCTTATGTTTCAGGCGTCATTCACTCTACTGAAACTCCTTTTATTAACTATTTGTCGCCTTACTTTTCTGTCCTGGCATACTTCTCTAGCTTCCTTCACGTCCATGCATTTTTTCATGCAAGCTTTCGTGTTTCTATGGCTTCTTATGTCTCTTTGAATTAGGGTCTCATTCACACATTCTAACCATTCTTTCCGCGGTTTGCCTCTGAGCACATTGCCATTTACTGTACCTTGATACGCTTGTTTCGTTAGTCGTTTATCATTCATTCTCTTGAAATGCCCAAACCATCTCATCAAATTTCTTTCACATGTGTCAACTAGTGTCTCCTCCACACCACATTCTCTGAGGATTATCTCGTTACTCACTTTGTCCATCAGCATTTTCCCGCATGCTATGCGTAGGAATTTTATGCCAATCGCGTTAATTTTACTCTTATCCTTTTCTTGACAGGTCCATGTCTAGCCACCGTAAGCAGAGTCAGTACAATATAGAAAATTGTGAATGGTAATTTTAGCGTTTTTCGATATAATTTTACTTCTAAAAATGGATCCCGAGACCATACTTTGTTGAATCATGGAATAGAGAGCACTCAGTGAACTTGTTAATGGAATGAAGAAAGTTGAAAATGTATTTACATAAAACTTGGTATATTTAGGTTTGGATGGCCGCTGTTTTCAATTCTGTTATCAGATTTATAAAATTCAATATGGCAGATCCAATATCGTGGAACAAATTTGTGAAATTAACTCTGATTGTAACAGTAGAATTAGTATTGTAATATAATTAGTACATAGAGTTTTTTGGGGCTGCTGATTACAAATGTGTTATCAGACTTCTGAGATTCAAGATGGCTGATTCAATATGGCAGACTTAATTTGTTGAGTTACCTCTGATTGTGATAAAAACCACGATAAAGGAGTTTCCACCCAGATAACAATCGTACGACGCACATTACTCGCACGTCGTGCGAGTAACGCCATGCGACTCATAATATACGCATATTGCCTTCACCTGCCGGATTGAGTGACGGTTAAATGAGTGCGTGCACAATGTGTCTCATATCGCCATCACAAATGCGAATATCATTTGTGCATATTAAATAGACAAATTCTAGTGGACACGAAACCATGAGCGCGTCCCAAGGATATATGTCAGTCCAAACTGCGTCTCAAAGACGTTGAATATGGTAAAGATGTCATATAAAAACGTCTTAAAGGCACATATAACGTTATCCGGACATCTTTCGTACTTTTATTACCGTATAGGTCGGTATAATTTCAAATTTAATATTAAATCTTTTAAACCTTATTATATTATAATTAATTACTTCCATTATGATATTTTTAATAATCACAAAGTCAAAAAAAGAAAAATATATATTTTAATCGCGCGTCATTTCATTTTCCCTCTCTTTCCATCTTTGCGGTTTCTTTTCTGTTTTTCGGACAAGGAAAAAGTGATTGCGTGCTTGCGTGCTTGCAGTTTTAAAATCGAAGATATATAATATTAAATAAATAATGTTCATTAAGGCCTATTCCGCTTCTTTTGGTGTTGACAAAATTTTTTTATTAAAAATTTGCCGACATGTTTAACCTGTATTTCAGGTCTTTTTCGGGGCTTATTATATGAAGAAAAATACATGTATTAAATAAAAATAACCTGGAGAGTATTCAATCTATATATAATATATATAAATTATGAAACATGTCGGCAAATTAAAAAAAAAATTAACACCAAAAGAAGCGGAATAGGCCTTAATGAACATTATTTATTATATACCGCAAAAATACATTTATTATATATATAATATTCTTTAGCAAAGTTGTAAGTTATTCTTTCATTAATAAAAGTATTTACTTTTAAGTGACTTATTATCTAATTTCTACAATAAAAAATGCATATATTTCCCCCATTTTTCCTGTTTTCAATTCTACGAATTTTTAGGTTATTTTGAGCAACTAGCGAACCCTCGCGGATTAGTTCCTACGCAGGTTCATGTATAGGATCCTGAACATGTTCCTGTACATGAATCCACACCTCAATTGACTCTGCGAAGGAACCTGTACATGATCATTCAAAGGTTACTTTGTATGTAGGTCCCTTTGCAGGATCATGTACAGTTTCCTTCGCCAAATTCCAGTACAGGAACCGTCAAGATTACCTGTATAAGTTCGTGTGCAGTTTCCTGTACAAGAACATGTGCAAGATCCTCCGAGGTTCCTGTACAAGAATTTTCAGCTGGGTTCCCTGCATTTTTTACCAAAAATAGTTGTGTATAACCGCTGCAGATAGTAGGGGAGAGTGGGGTATGGTGTCCGTATGGAGCATGGTGTCAATTACAAAAAACGTCCACGTTTGTTGATTTTCATATTAGTTTTTTGCATAGAATGACTTTCTGTGTTTGGAAAAATAGTGATGTGATGAAATTTTTGTTTTAAAATACTTTACAGAAGAGCTATTATGAAAAAAACAGTTTGGACGGAAACATGTGAAAAAGTCTTTGGCAGAAATTAGGCACTCACATCATATTTTGAAATACTTGATGCATGAAAATATTAGATATAGATATTAGTTCTAAATGTATTAAATTTGATAAAATCTTAAAACATAACATGCGGGGCATGCCGTCTGCGAAATTTGTTGGAGATATGGTAACAGTGCTTGATAACAGGTCGGTAATTTGATCCATAATGTAGAAAAACTCAGAAATTTATTTATGTCCTATCTAATAAAATTCGAGGTAGTTGATAATAAAGTAATACAGATAATGAAAATCGAAACGTAATTTGAAGTTATATTTGATAATAATACGGCAACTACCAAGTTCACGTTTAATTACTTTGAAAGAAACTGCCATGTGAAATTTGTGATTATAACCTGCAAATATAAAAATTGTCGTTATAAAGGTTATAAATGTATCTACATTCCTAACTATAATTTTCTATTAAGATATACTTAAAAGTATTCTCCTTACTTGACCGCTCAATTTCATGTTTTATTCCTTTGAAAGAGACCAGCATGTAAACTTTGAGGTTATAGCCTAAAAAGACTAAAACTTATTGTTATGAAGTTTTTTCCATTACTAATTATAATTTCCCATAACAAATACACTTCAAGCAATTCCCTTTATTTATCAGGGTGATCCTAATTACATGGGTTGAAATATCTCAATAAATAGAATTTCGAATATTATTGATCAATGCCTGTTTTGAATAACTAGGTTTTGCGACATACTTTACTTTGATTGATAAGAAAACATTTATTTAGTCTTAATCATGTCTCGAGTAATTTTTTTTCATTACATTATACTTTCAAGAATTATTATATTGTACGCTTTTTATTCTACAACGTTCATTTAAGTGAAATTGTAAAAGATGTAAAGGGAACGGAGCCCTCGAACCCGTAAAAGGGAGAGTAATAAAATACAATACATAAACAAATTCAGAGTATGGCTATTTTTTATCTTACATTAAAACATACATGCAGGTATAACCTTCTTAATAATAAGCACAACTTTTCTATCTGAACTATAATATTGAAATCAAAACCTTTTAAACAAATGATGTATTAAACAAACTCATTTTTCTAAGAAAATATATGCACAACACATCTAATAAGAATTACGAAACCAGTACAAATTTTAATAATAGTAAAAACTTTTCTTCTAATTAATTTCAGTCTTTTCTTTTTTTGTTAATCGCTTCTAGTACTTTAATAATCTCTTCAATAAAATTATATTGTGCTTTTTAAGATTTTCTGAAATAATTTTTCACATACAATATATTTTTCCCTAATTTTTACTGTAATGTAATATTCAAACATTTTAATGAATTAATTCTGTGTTTTTTGTTTCAATTTTTTAAAATTTAAATAGATTTCAAGCTCATTTTAAAAAAATATACAATTTCAACTACAAGTTGAAACTTTTCTTATTATAATTATAAATAATGGGAAATTATGAATATTTAGCAATGCATTATATTTTTATTTTAGTTACATTTTCGACGTCTATGACTTTTCAAATTTAAACTATTTTTGAAATCTTAAGCAATTCAAAATGGTTTCATCTAGAAAAAATTAAAATTTTAATTAATATTTTGTCTCATTTATTAATATTTCGGTTCAAAATTATATAGCCTCAAATTTATGAATATTTAGAAATTCATTTTTTTTACTTATTTTTACTTTAGTTACATTTTCGACATCTACGAATTTTTTCAAATTTAAACTATTTTTGAAATCTGAAGCAATTCAAAATGATTTAATCTTGGGCTAATTATTTTTAAAGACAAAATTATAATTTCAATTAATATTTTGGCTGATTTCTTAATGTTTCTTTTCAAAATTATACAGCATTACTTTTTTCGAAAAGAATTTCTTTTCATTAGAATAATAAACAATACAAATGATGAACATTTACAAATTTGCTTTATTTTACTTCCATTTACATTTTCAAAGGCGATTACATCCTTATAATTTTAACTAGCAATAAAAAATTATGAACGTTTATGATTTTATCATATTCATCTTTCAGTTACACTTTCGAAGAATACGACGTCCTTCTAATTGTAACTATTATTTAAATCTCAAACGATTGAAAATATGAATTTATCTGTGCTATTTTTATTAAAAAACATTAACATTTGAATTATTTTTGGAATTTAAAGAAGTTTAGAAAATTTAAAAAATGTGTTTACCCTTGGCTAATTTATCTTTAAAGAAAACGGAGTCAACTAAGAATATCTTTCCGATAACTCATATTTGAACATTGAGCGTCTCACTCAATGTGACCACCCCCCTAAGCCATGAGCGTAGAGTGATCGTGCTCGTGGCAATTTGGCACCTAGGGGTTACGAAGGTGTCCTAACGGCCTCTCGGGGACACCGGACGACCTCCACGAGTATTCAGTCTTACCCCTGCATGCGGGGCTCTGCAGGGGCGGACCTTTTCTTTCGCTAGCTGCTCGTGGGATCAAAATGGAACACGAAAATTCAAATGAAAAATCGAAGAAAGGAGGAAGGGAGTTGGCGGAGGGAGGAGAGGGGTTGAGCCTTGAAGGGTCTAACGCAACCCTCTTCTCTCTATCTGTCTCTCCGGCAAGCAAAATTCAGGTGGCGGCTGTGCCGCCAGCTCCCTCGGGAGCTGAGGGATTGACGGTCCCTCTGAACGAGGCTATGGTAGCGGGAGAGGCCAATCAGTCCCCCTAAAAAAACGGCACAACGGTTCCCTAAAAAGGAGACTGGAGAGGCAAGCGCAGCAGGCAAGCAGAGCAGCTGCAAGAGCTGGGACGTCGGCAGTCACAGGGCCGACATCCAGTACTGAGGCCCAGAAGAGAGGTGGGGGCTCAGAGGACACCCCACCGGGGGTGGATAGGACTCTGAAGAGTCACAAAGCGGCCCAGCGGTCGACGAACAGAAAGTCGTCGGGAGCTGGACTGACGGCCGCTCAGAGGACTAACCCCCTGACGATGGTAGCGGCCGATGGCAACTGCCCGGACTCAATGCTCACTACGGAGCAGTTTGAGCTCTTCAGGGAGGCTACCTGGAGGGCGCTCAAAAGAGTGTCCTCAGATCAATGGCCAAGATTCGTGACCTCTTTCTGCAGGGGAGGGGTCTTCGTATTTGTGGCAGGCGACCTAGCGGCTGAAGCTTGGTTACTCAAAGCAGTGGTCGAGACAAAGCCGTGGGAAGGTTCAGCGCTTGAGGCGGGTGGGGTTGAGATGCTGCAGGAGATGGTGAGAGCTAAGCCGTGGTTCCCGGGTAAACCGGAAGACCTGTCTGAGGAACTCCAACGGCTGGACGGTTTCAATTCCTGACTTAAGACAGCGTCCTGGCGAATCGTCAGGCACGATAGGCCTCAGGAAGAGGACACAGCAGGAGGCATCAAGCACCTCTTAGTTGTGCGGACACCTGCGTGCCAGACGAGGGCTCTTGCGGCTCTCGACAACAGGCCCTATTATCACTTTGGACACGTCAACTTTCGGGTTGCTGGCCAGGGACCGCAGGAGTCTGTTGAGACACAGGAAGATCGGGGGCAGACTTGAATGTCTGCTCCTGGTCTCACTATTACCCAGATTAACTTCCATCACAGCAAAGGCGCCTCTGCAGTTTTGCAGAGGGGCATGGCTGCGAGGCACACATGTATCTCGCTAATCCAAGATAATTGAAGGAACTTTTTATGCTGGATCTGATATTAAAGGGTTCCATAAGGGTCCGGGTTCGCACCCGGACAATTAAGATTTTAAGGGTCCAGTCCGGACCCGAATCCGTAGGGAACCTTTAAAGCTCGGGTTCGACCTAAAAGATTCCGACCCCTGGTTTGTACTATTCTACTAATATACCACCATGTTCTCCATATGTGACTGTGCTCTTACTTGAAAGACCATGGCGACTTTTCAACTCTGTGTCTGCTGTCAAATTTATTTTTGCGAATAAAGTGTGGTAAGTCGCAAATTCGGCCATTAATTCGCTAATTTATGTCATGTATCATCCTTTTGGAGTGCTTTGTACGCGGAAATATGCGCTAATTTCTTATTTAAAGCCTCTTCTTTAAACATGAATTCAGCAAGTGGAATTCGCTTTCGTTGCTCTTCTCCAGGGTAAAGTCAGCTATACTTTACCCACTTATCAATTTCCCAGCTCGACATTACCCTGTAACCTAGCCAACTTTACCCAGAAATAATGATTACCTGCAACACTGGTTATCCCCAGTCTTTTCTGTTTACAGTCTAAACTCTAGTCGTCTACACTGAGAAAACAAATTTTTGGATCCAAAGAAATGCATTTCTTTGATTAAAAAGCATTCGATTTAAAATAAGTAATTCATCGATGCATGAAACAAATATTTTGGTTTCTTTGAATCAAAGAAATATGCAGATAAATGAAAGCAATATTAATTAAGTGGAAGCGATATTTCTTTCATATAAGGGGGTCGATACTGTTATTTTAATAAATATGTCATTAGTTCAATAAAGTAAGTTGTCTAATTAAGTAATAATTCATTCACTTGGAAGATATATTTCTTTTAATAAATAGAGTGAAGCGATTTACGCCCAATAAACATTTCCTTCAAGTGAAGAAGTATATTTCTGAAATAACTTCATACACCATTCATTTGAAAAAATATTTTTGTAAAATTATTTACTTGTACCGAGTAGTTCATAACTATGCCGCCAGGTGCGCAGAGTTTATGGTCTCACAATAGAAATGGATTCTCCAGTCTAAGTTAGCCATAAATTTTCACCATTGATATAATCTGAAAAATGTGGTGGTTGGTGTTTAGTCTTCCTAAGCATTAGTCAGTTGGTCTTGCTTGAAATTCTTTTTTGTCCGACCCCCCTTGAAAACGCGCCATTGCATGTACGTGAAGCAGGCATAATGCCGCCGCTTCCAGCCCAGTGACGCTTGCACATGCGCACTCCGCCGCCGGGTCAACATGAAACTTTACGCCCACTACGTGAAACTTTACGATCGCTACATAAAACATTACGCCCGCTACACATACACTGCACCCCGCAAGTGAGAACATGGAGGAATTGATCTTTATATTTGAAGAAATTGTAGCGGTAAGAGATTTGGGTCGAATGAAGAGGTCGTCACCGAAACAAACGCCTATTTTGAGGGCCTTGAGAAAACCTATAATTTGTAAGGAATGAAAAAATTGGAAAAACGCTAGATTAAATATATCGAACTAAAAGGCGATTATGTTAAGAAGTTAAACGCTCATTTGACAAAAAAAACATCTTTTAGTCGAAAAGTCACTGACTTATCAAACAGCCCTCGTACAAATAGAATTTTCTCTTAAATTGAAGTTTAAAAGGATTTATATTTTTCTCAAAAAGAATCTTTTTGTAGGAAAAATTATCATTTTGCGACAAACTTATGTAATTTTGTAGCCAAATAAATCTGTTTAAAAAATATATATTTTCACGTGATTCAAAACAAAACAAGAGAACGATGCTTTTTTCATGTTATACCCAAAGAACTAACCAACATGATATATAGAAAGTGATTACCAAATACAAATATAGAAATAATTTACTTGTTTTAAATTTTCTCTTTAATCAAAGTAGATTTTGAATAATGAGTAGAGCTAATATTAGGCCAGTGGATAAGGTAACCTAATTATGCATTTCGTGTCAGAAACGGACGAATTTTTACATTCTCATCCAGAGAAGGTATTAAATTTGTGTGAAATTTGCCCCCCCCCCCCCAGGTTTTTGTCAAATGACCACGTTTTGAGACCTTCTGAACCCCAAAAAACAGGTTTTTGCGAATGTGTCTGCCTGTGTGTATGTATGTGTGTATGTATGTATGTATGTAGATTTTTAGTCTGTTAGCACGATAACTTTCAAAAGAATTTACAGATTTGATTGGGCTTTGTTATACTTTCCGAGTGTTCTAAAATTAAGGTCAAGTTCGTTAGTCAGCCATTTTGGATAAAAATTCGAAAAGTTAGAGCATTTTGAAAATGTTTAAAGCCATTTTTTTCAAAAATTTTAAACTATATGTGCGGCTGCTTGTAGTACTCAAAAATTCAAACAATTTATTTCAATGACATTTTTTGATAAAATGAAAATTTTCAGACTTACAGCATTTTCAATATCTAAAAGAGGAAACGAAAATTAACGTTTTCAGCCAAACGACGTACGACACGAAAAAAATTCAAGATGAGCAAAATGTTTCTTTTTGCATACCCTAAAAAAATATCATAACGACTTTCTGCATTTTCTTGAAAAATCGAAAATTCACATTTTTATTACACAAATAATAATGAATTATTAAACATTTAATTTTACGGCCAAACTAAGCAAGATACGACAAATGATGATTCAAAAAAAATTATGCACTCAAAAAAGATCTACAAATTTTCAATTGGTCACTTTTCGATAGGATCTATAGTTTTTGTTTTATTCGTAAGAAAGTACATTAACAGTGAAAAAATCAGCCCGATAAGTGGGCACAGGAACCATGAGCAACAGTGACCTTGAAGCTATCAATAAAGAACTTGACCAACTTTACTCAGATAATGAGGATTTTGCTATGGTAATGAAAAATCACACTAAAGTCCTGAACTTAATGCTTGACTCTTCATCAACTGACTACAAAACTAGCATAAGGGACATTCGTCAGTCTTTCGGCATCCATCAGCCAAAGTTGTAGATGTCATGTCAACAGTTAGATCACTGGAAAAAATAATTTTCTATCATTTTAAGAAGTGATGTTATGATATCGATCGTGTATAATGATAGTTGGCGCAAGTTCCATGAAGTTTAACACGTATTTCCCATAAGAAAAAAAATACGTTGTTGTAAATTTTATTCAGAATCCTCAATATTAGCTGAATTAAGTTAACACTCATCATTTCACTTCACAATTAGCCATAGAATACAAATAAAATATTACTTTTCGAATATCAACCCCATAAGTTTGTTTTGTAGGGTCCCAAAAAAACCCCGTAAGTGAAAAAATGGGATTTTGCAAGTTTTTGGTGCTAATTATGATTAGTTGTGGTTTTTGGAGCGCAAATTGTTTCCGATCATAAAATACAACTTTATACTGATAATTAAATGTTAACATGAAAAATCTCAAATTCAAAATAACGGATCCAAAATGGCGGCTAAAGATTCAAAATTGTTACATACTTGTCTGAAACTTGGTATTAGGGAGTTTTTGGGGTGGCTGATTTCAAATTGGACGTCAAAAATGTCAAATCCATAATTGCGGATCAAATATGGAGGATACATTTTCAAAATTCTCACATATTTGTCTGGAACTTGGTATACGGGGGTTTCTGGGATCGCTGATTTCGAATTTGGTGTGGAAAATTACAAATTCATAATGGCGGATCTAATATGGCGCATAAAGTTTAAAAACTCTCACATATTGGTCTCAAATATGGTATGAGGGAGATTTTGGGATTGCTGATCTCAAATTTAGCGTCGAAAATTATGAATTCAAAATGGCGGATACAGTTTCAAAATTCTTACATATTTGTCTGAAATATGGTACTAGCGAGTTCTTGGGATCGCTGACTTCAAATTGGACGTCAAAAATATCAAATTCAAAATGGCGAATCCAATATGGACGATACGGTTTCAAAATTCTTACATATTTGTCTAAAACTCTGTATACAGGGATTTTTGGGGTCGCTGATTTCGAATTTGGCGTCAAAAATTTAAATTCAAAATAGCGTAATATCCATACATGATGATATTTATGATATTAATTATGAGCAACAAGTAAATCATTTGAAATATTTTTAATCAAGTAAATTTATATTTGCCGTGAATTTTATGAATGTTAAAATATTTCATAATCCATAGCGAGTGCCTTAAGAAGATTTATTGGAACAAATTCTGTATTTATTTATATATAGATATATTATCTACATATCTATGGGTAATAAATATATATATATTATATATATATATATATATCATTAATATTTAATGAAATATAATTAATATAAATAAAGGCGAAGTAATCTTTCAATCAAAGCTCAATTATATAACCTATATTATAAGGTGTACAAAAATTTCGAGTTGAAGCCGCACCAGTCAAATTCAAAATTGTCTGAAAATGACGAGTGTCGCTATCATACAAAAGATGTGCAGTATGTATAGGGATTTGACCTGCTTCGATAAAATATCGTGTGTCATCGAAAAAAGGTGGGTTAGCACCATCGCCGAATATTTTAAAGTCAAAAGCGATAAGAGAAATTTGTTCGCGGATAAGATATTTTTGAAATTTATCAATTTTGAAAAAACCGCATCCTTCCGACGGTATTTCCACAAGTGCATTGCGTGTCAGTTCTCGTGCTAATACCGTCTGCAGGATGCAATTTTGTCTGCGAATAGCATGCCATTTTTAATTTTTCCCCCGCTTATTAATTGACCGCGTTCTTTATAAATTCTACCTGAAAAAATCGCTCGAGGGAGGCATAGATTATCGCGATTTTCAATGGTTAAAATGGATCTTTTTTTGATTGAATTAGTATAGTTAAAGCTCCCCAACCGAGGCCTGTAGGGTTATGAAGAAAATCTATTGTTATTTTAAAACTGTCATCGATTCGAAACTCGGCGACGCTCTGTGTTACCATAAAAATCAAATTGTAAACGTCTTCGAAGTGACAATCGCGTAATCGATTCGAAACTCGGCGACGCTCTGTGTTACCATAAAAATCAAGTTCCAAACGTCTTCGAAGTGACAATCGCGTACATAACGAAAAGATAACGATGCGTCATCTTGCACATTAATGAATAATGACAAATTATTAAGTAATAATTATTTATAATTATTGAATAATTGTTAATAATTATCGTTAAATATTAATCAATTATTATCAGCTACTGATGATTGATTACTAATTATTAATAATTAACCTCAATTATCAATTAATTATTGATTATTAATGAATGATTATTGGAATAATTATTAATTATTAATGATTAATGATTAATCAATGAAATAAACATTGATTATTATTATTGAATGATTATTGGAATATTCATTAATTATTAAATAAATATAATATTAACATTATTATTGTTATAAGACGGCTTCTCATCTTTTTTTCACATTGCAGCAGCATTTAAATAAGAAGTTCTCGACTGCTCTCTCTCTCTCTTTCCATTTTAAGTGAAAAGTGAGAAAAAGGTGGGAAAATGTCAAGCAACAACTATTTCTTCTAAATTTACATAATTTGACACGTTTCGGTCGTTAAAATAAAGCCAATTATCTTCAGTGAGACGTATTTAAATTTTACAGTAGAAAATTCATATTTTCAGTTCTAAAATTTAACATTTTAATAGTTAATTTAATTATTTGGTTGAAAATTCGTTTTGTTTGGATAAATCCATCTGTTTTTAAGTTCTAATTAAAATCTTTGTTTTCTTTTTTTGAAATATCATCTGTGACATTTATTGTTGAAAATTCATCTTTTTAGTTTGAAAATTAAGATCCTTGGTTAAAATTTGAACTATCCTTCTTAAAAGCTTAGCTTTTTGGTTGATTCATCATTTTAGTTCAAAATTCGTTTGCTTTCTTTGTTAAAAATGAATTTTTTTACCTAAAAATGTGAATATTTCGTTAAAAATTCAATTTGTATGGAGCATGTAGCAGTTAGGGCTCTTTCATTGTTATCTGTCTCAAATTTTCCTGGGAATTACTTCTAATTACACTGCTACATATTTTTGATAAGGTAAAAGTTTCGCAGATATTTGCCAATTCTAGAATCATACAAATTTTTCTTTAACAAATGAATAAGTGCCTCGAAGCTACAGATTTCCTATCATCAGGAAAAAGATATCATATTTAATCTTCATGGCTTCTATTATTCAATAATTATTATTTGGAAGGTTTGTTTATGTATATAGTTATTTGATTTCTAATTTAATTATTTAAAAAAATATATTATTTTTTTCTTTAACAATTCAAATGCTAAAATGGAAAGCAATTCAAAATTAAAATGCTAAACATTATTTACTCAAATACGCAATATTGAAAGACTTTTGTATTATTCAGCTTCTATTTCTTCATTTTTTTAAATACAAAGAATTTTAAAAGATTTCGTTTGAAAAATGTTCAGAAAGTTTTACAATTTTGATTGTAAAATAAAAATTCAGGTACGGGAACATGCGGTTTGCGCGCGTGCGTTTAGTGCTATCTTGGGCAGAAATATTCAATTATACTTCAAGTGTCACGATTAAATTACTATTAATTAAGGAATTTTTAGAAGAGGAAATATTCTTGATTGTATAATTGATTTATTTAACAATTTTTATGTTTTCAGGCTTTTTCATATTGCCATGAATGTATTTTGAAAGACATAAGTATCCTGGAATTGGAACGATTGAAATGAACCATGGAAGAGCCGTGCGTCGATGGAGGGGGGGGGGCAATGTTCGGGAGCCGAGTACATGACAATAAAGAGCTCAAATGCATCAATTTTGCGCAAAATTGTCAATTTCAGTTTTTTTTTTAGACTTTTGGTGTTCCATAAGGGGCGCGAGGTGGTTAGATTTTTAGTTTGATTAAAGGCGTGTAATCGAAGAGAGTTCAATGCATAAAAATGAAATTTATATTCTTGAAATTTATATACAATAATATATATAATTAAATTATCTTTATATAATAATAAGGGCTAGACGAAGCTAGATCATAAGAATAACCTCTGTGACTTTGACAACAGCGCCATCTGACACGCGAATTATTGGGTATCTCGAAGTTATTTGGGCAATGTTTATGGAAAAAAGCAGTAAATATCAATTCATTTTAATCAAAGATGTTAATCTCTGGTTCAAAATTAGTTGTTAAGATTTTTTGTTAATATTGAATTAAAATTAAAATTTCTTGCCAATAGTTCCAAATTGGTGGCGCTGTCGTAGCTACCCAACAGGCGTATTGGATTTAACGACAAAGACGAATTTTCAACAGAATACTTGAAACCTCATTTGACACAGATTAATTTTAAACCAAACAGTTGCAATTTCAACTGAGTTATAGATTTATTTTTTACCAAAAAAAAATTAATTTTCGAAAACAAACGGTTTAATTTTGTACCAAAAAGATGATTTTTTCTATAAAACAGTTAAATTAGAATTGTCTGATATTTGACATTACAATTTTTCAATCGATATCCACAATTTGAGAACCCCTGAAGCCGAAAATCAAGCTTTGGCGATGGCGTCTGTCCTTTCGTCCGTAAATACGATAACTCTAAAAAAAATGAACGGATCGAATCGAGCTTTGGCACACTTTTTTTAGGTCCTAAAAGAAAGAACGAGTTCGTTAACCAGCCATTTTGGATAGAAATTCAAAAAGAGCATTTTAAAAATGTATGAGACCTTTCTCTAAATTTAAAATTATTATTTGCAGCTATTCGCATTACTCAGAAAGTCAAACAATTTATCCTAATGACTTTTTTCGATAAAAAAAATTATCAGTTTTATAGCATTTACAAAATTAAAAAAAAAAAGAATCGAAAATGAACATTTTAAGCCAAACAACCCACGATAAGAAAAAAAGTTGAAAGAAAAAAGCGTTGCCTTTTGAAAATCCTGCAAGATAATCATAACAATTTTCTGATTTTTTTTTATTAATAAAACAGAAAAAATTCAGTTTGTGGTCAAACTATGCAAGAAACGAAAAAAACTGAACTGACAAAAATTGTGCTCCCAGAAAATATATACAAATTTGCCATTAAACACTTCTTTAATGGATGCGTAGTTTTTCTTTTATTCGTAAAAAACAGTAATAAAAATTAAAAAATTAAAATTTTGGACAAAGAACACAAGCTACGTAAAAAAAATAATACCTAAAAGTTGCCCCTAATAACACGGAATGTTCCAGGAACGTTCCTGAAACGTTCCGCGGGCACCTTCGGAACGTTCCAGGAAAGTTCCCGGGAGGTGTAAAATGTCCGCTGGTTGGGAATGTTCCAATGGAACGTTACAGGTACGTTCCATTGGGACCTGGGGGAAACCTTCCATTAATGTTATTTTTAACAACAATTATCTCGTAAACCGTAAGAGATAGGTGAAAATGGATGTCATTTTTGAGTTTTGAGTACGTTAGCTTTTCACACAAGAAAAAATAATTTTCAACCAAAAACAAAACAAATTTTCAACAAAATAGTTGAATTTTCAACGAAGAAAATTAATTTCCAACAAATTAGGGTAAGAGTCCCAATTACTGCGGTGTCATGGTTTAACCTCACTTTAATTCAATTTTTCATCTATTTTATATTGAAATAATATGGTTCTTCTGTTTCAGCCTCAAGAATAATGTACTTCGTGTATTAAAAAAAAAAATTGGCAAGTTCGAGAACCTAACATAACGTATTAAAAATGTAAAAAATTGAAAAAGAGAACATATTTTACCTATTACTACGGTTGAAAAAAGACCGTGTACGTATTACTGCGAACTGAGGTACCTATTACTGCGGATTTGAATTTTATTTATTTACGAGCATATAAATCATAAATGAACAACTGTAGGTTAAATTTCTGCCAAATAACTTTTTTATCCAAAAAAAATGCATTTGTTGATAAGTCATTTTCTTTAGAGTATAATTTAACCACTAAAGAAATACAATTTCGAAAGTGAAAGTGAAATTAGATAAAATTGTATCCGGTCCAGGGTTTTTTTCTGCATATTTTCCTTCAAAACGGGCTCTTATTGTTGATTCTGGTATTGAATATTTTAGTGATACAGCTGCAAAATGTTCTCCTTGCATAACCTTTTTCACGGCAAGCACCAAATTTTCTTTTCCTTAAGAACATCTTTTTAAAGATTTACTTTTAGTTTTTGGCTTCCACTTTAGTTCCTTCTTTTTCACTTTTTTCGCTGTTGCCATAGTTATACAAAAGAATAAATTCTTATTAATTTACAGAAATTTTTTGGTGTCAAATAAATTATTTGTACTCAGCTTATTTTGATTAGACGAAAAAAAGCAGTAACAGGTACACCCGCAGTAATTGGGACACTTTCCATAGTTCATCATTAACCAACACAGATTAATTTTTAACCAGACTGTTGCATTTTTAGCCAAAAAATATGAAATTTCTACAAAAAGAAATTAATTCTCAGATCAAAAAGACAAATGTTCAACAAAAAAGTTCTATTTATAATTGAACAAAATTTGTAAGTCAAGAATGTAAAACAACTTCAATTAACTTGTTGAATTTTCAAGCTAAAAAGACGAATTGTTACCAAAACAGTTGATTTTTCAATAAAAAATATAACTTTTTAACAAAATTATTGAACTTCCAACAAAATAATATGAATTATACAGTAACTTATTATTAATTTTGTTGCAGGGTTACTCTATGATAGATCAATTGTGAAACTTACGTGATCAACGAACTCGTGGAAAATTGCCACAAAATTTCTTACGTAAAAAATGGTTTTGACCACAATCCTCTTTCATCCTGTAAGATAGCATAGAAAAATCCTGGACCCCCCCCCCCCCCAATGATGGATCTTGAACCAACAAAAATTAATGTTTAACAAAAGAGTTTAACTTTCAACTCACAAAATTAAATTTGTATTTCAAAAAATATGAATTCTCAACGAAAAATCTAGTAGTTGTTATCCGAACAAAAAAAATTAATTTTCAATCAGAAACAGTTGAATTTAACAACAAAAAAACTACTTTTCGACATAAGTTTAATTTTCAACCTAAAAAGATTTTTCAGTCGTCAAAGGGGAGAAGCAATTGAAAAAAGGCTTTTTTGAAAACAAAAGAGTTTTTAATTCTGTTTAAAATTTAGGTTAAATAATCATTTCTGTCGCTTAGGAAAACTGGATCTGATTATTATAAGTGCTGCCTCAAAAGTGATAAGTTTGAAACATGACAACCCAATTTCTTTTACTTTGAACAAATGATTAAAATTGTAATAAAAATCTCATTTTATTTTCTATCACAGATTTGATACAATAATAATAATTTTAATAGTTTAATTTCTGAGGACGCTGTTATTCTACCTGATTTTACGAGTTCACATTTCGGCCGCACTGAAAAAATAGATGGTGTATTGTAGCGCAGCGGATGCCAATACCGTTTCAGTTTTAAATATTGCATCGTTCATACACAATTATTATTATTATAACTATATAAACTTAGAATATGAATTATGAAAACATTAAAGTATAAGGTTTCTCGATGGATATAATTGGATAGAAATTTCCTAGATGTTGAAACATAAGATTTGATGCCAGTCTTATATAGATAAGATTTTATAAAATTTTAATGGTAATCTGTTGACAGAAAAGTATAAGATTTCTCGATGGATATAATTTGATAGAAATATCCTAGATGTCGAAACATAAGATTTGATGCCAGTCTTGTACCGATATGATTTGATAGAATTTTAGAGAGAATTTGTTGACAGAAAAGTACACGGAGAAAAATGGATGTTTAAACGTAACATCTAGATCTCCAGAGTTAACATATTTTATGTTTAACTATAGGGCAGCAATCTAGATGTTCAAAGTTAGTATCTGTAGATATTAAAAATGGTTATGTCAAATAACGGCTGTAAATATTTGAGGAATTTGCTTATTTCAGAGCATTTAAGGAATTAATTGATATTTGTGAATTTAAAACTAAACTTGAATTTCAAAATTAAAAGTTCTAAAGCTTTTCTTTCTTCGGTCTTACGGTTCAATAAATACATACATAAAAAAACGATTATAGTGGTTTTAAAATCGTTTTATTTTCAACGTTTCAGCTCTCACTGCGGGCCTTTATGAAGAAAGTTTCCATTTCTGTCATTAAAAATTACGTAGTGTCAAAAAATAGACCTTTTAGAGTCAAACATGTAACTAATAAAAGGTTACATAAGGTGAGGATTTAATACTCATGTCGAAAATTCCTATACCTAATCGGATCAGATTTGTCAGCTTGAATGAAGAGCACATATATGCCTGTGATCTGATAGGAGTATCTCAGGTTATAAATGCTAGTCCCTAAACGCTTCGCTAATCGATATAGAGCACAGTGTCAGCTGAAGAACCTCACATCATCTAGTTGTCACGAAGTTTGGTGTATTTCCGCGATTCAGTATGGTTAAATTGATAGTTGAAAGGTAATTTAAAAAGTACTTAACCCAGTTGTTTGTGTTCTAACTGTAGCATATTGCATAATCCGTATTCGCATCACATCCAATGATTAGTGGCCATCCTTTCGAACTCTAGTAATCCACCAAGCATCTCCATTCCTCTCAAGGCGGCGTTTCTAGAGAATCTAGTTTGAAACCTAGGTGAGCAAATAAACTCGATATCCTTTCTGACGTGAATTGCCTGTCCTTAAATCAGGGCAAAAGTCATATGTTCTACTATAATACGCCTGCTCGAGATGGCCAAAGCAGATTTACAGTCGTGAAGATCAATTTGGATGATATTCAAATCCGAGAATTTTACGCTGTTCAAGAATAAGAGTTATCCATTGGTTGTTTTAAAGGCAGCTGCTCGTTTACTATCCTCGCGGGATTTTTCGGCCTGAAAAGTATTTTTATCTGAATCCTTCTGAATTCCAGATACGGTTTACATTTGACTTTCTCGATGGCTCGGACCACTGAAGGGTCCGCACTCAAGACTAACTAAGTTACGGTGTCGTCTTTCTTTGTATCCACGATGTTCACTTCCTCTACTTTTAACGTGGGGTTCTAACCTGAAAAACTTTTGAGGATGGACGATGGTTTCTCGGAAGTTCCAGGTATATAGCCAGAGTATAGTCATAAACTTGGCAATCTTGGCAAGGTCATTAACATCAATCACATTGATTCTTGCACCTTTCCATGGTTTCAAACCGCTTACTACCTCGAATAGTCATTTTTAAAACATCTCATCTGAGGAGACGATGGTAAGTAAATTGTTTTTAAAATCGGCAGTGCTCAAATCTCAAAATAATGTCACCAAGTTTACTCTGGCGCTCCTAATCTCGAGGACGGCCTCAATAACCATTGCTTGCTCTAAGTTGAGCTTCTCTTTCGGAAATCTCTCAGGTAGAGTGACCAATTTTATGTGGCTTTGAAGGGAGTAACATAGTTTTATTATAAGACAACGTAAGTAGAATAATACTATAATAATCGCGATATAGAAAATAGTAACTATCATAATAAAATTCCTATATCAACAAAGTAATATAATATAGACAACGGTCCTAAGTTAATAATACTTGGACTTAAAAAAAAAACTAATCTCAACGATGACAGAGATAATAATAAGAATCCTGAAAATGGAATACAGATATCCGTCACAAGTTTTCTGAAATCCTGCACCATAGTTCAAACCATGATTGTTACGGTGACATATAGCGCATAAATTCAACCAGCAATAATCTATTGCGCAGGTCTACAGTCCACCATAACCCACTGCGCAAGTCTACAGCACATCATGATCCACTGCGCATTCCTACGAGCCACCATGACCAACTGCACATGCCGATGACATACCAAGGATTACTGCGCATATATTTTTGGCTTAATTGGAGCTAATCTCCTCAGGTATCTAGAGAGAAAAATGTCATTCACTCTCAAAATTGGCCCTTTTCGAATCCACACATAGTAATATTTGAACCCCAATTACACCACGAAAACCTCATTTTTTACAGTTGTGGTCATTGAGACTTTTGATCACAATGACATTAACTACATTTTCCCTCAATTACAAACAAATTAGATGAAAGCCCATTTCTGTACAAATACTGCGGGGTTCTTTAAAACTAAAAATATATAATAGAAATAAATATAATTTTTATATTAATTAATTGTTCTTCAAAATACATTTTTCGAATATGTAGTAATTAGGAAGAAGAAAATTGGACGACAAGATTAATTATTATTAATTTATGTATCTGTGCAATAATTTAAAACATCCTCCACGAAGTAGTATAAGGAGAACCCACTCCCATGCGGCCTCTGGAAAATTTGGACGCATAGATTCGGATTTAGTTAGTTTGCATCATTCGCACCGCCTCTTGCAGAAAAGCGTTGAAATACAAGATTTACAAATGGCGGCGCCAATATTGAAGCCCGGTTTAAAGAAACAGACACATGCTTGTCCCAAAACACAGATTTTGGCGAATGCTTGTGCCTGCAATCTGCATGCATTAAGATCTATAGGTATGTGTGCATGTTCTCGCAAGAGGCGCTATGAGCAGTGCAAACCGTAGAGGGAAGATAGGTATAGAGGCGACAATGCGGCGGGCAGCTTGAAGCACGCTAAGGAGAGCGAGACGGCAGGGGAAGGAGTAGTTAGGCTTAGTTTGGGAACCAACGACGCGTGGCGCTAGTGCCACGAACCAGTTGTTTATTCTTAAATGTGTGTGAGTGGGGTAGGTGAAGAGAGTGCATCATGTACATGAGTCGAACTGCAAAAAATTTAGAACCCTTATACCTGGACTGATCTTTTCGAACTATATTCTGGCTATTCAGTTTCTTTCAATATCTTTGTGAATGGAAGTATCCACCGATACGTTTTTCATTTGAATTGTAGTATTTTAATATTTTGAGTAAAAATTAAAAAAGAAAAGAATTTTTATTTTAACGAACCCATTATACATTTTTTGACTCGCCCATCAGACAAGTAATTCGTTTCTTAGAATTATTAATTATAATAGTCATTATTATTATAATATTTGAGCATTCATTGAATAATAGTTGCTTTTAAATTGTGGATTATCTCCTTTGGAGATGATTAAATACCTTCAAAACCTCGGTTTAATTTCCAAAAGTATGACGTGCGAGTGCGGGAAGGAAATGAACTTAAATAAAGCAAGTGATTCAATTGATCGCTTCAAATCGCGATGTCAAAAAAAGACATGCAAGAAAAAAAGATCGGTACGTACGGGGACTTGGTTCGAGTAGTCGAAGCTGGGATTCTACGACATACTTGAACTTACATATTTTTGGTCAAACCAATACCAGCAAAGAAAAGCTCGTCACGAAACAAAAATGTCCGAACACACAATTTGTGATTGGTACAACTTTTGTCGTGAAGTTTCTATCGACGTTGTTTACGCGGAAAATAAATAAATTGGTGGAGTTGACCGCGTCGTTGAAATTGACGAATCAAAATTCTGAAAACGAATAGATAATCGCGGAAAAGACGTCGAACGCGATTGGGTTTTCGGTGGTGTCGAACGTGGAACCAATAGATGTTTTTTGAGAGTTGTCAAGGATAGATCAGCGGAAGCTTTGTTGAAGATCATCGAGGAATGCATTGAACCGGGAACTACGATTATCAGCGATTGCTGGAAATCGTACAGTGTGCTTCAAAGGAGGGGATTCCAACATTTTCAAGTGAACCATTCGGTGTGTTCCAAGAATCCCGAAACCGGTGCACATTCCAACACCGTCGAGGGCACGTGTTCGTGTGTGAAACGCATGTTTCCAGATGCCCATCAAAGTCGAAATTTATTTGATTCATATTTGGCGCAATTTATGTATGTCCGAATTCGCCAAGATGAACTATGCAAATTCGGCGCATTCCTTGATGATATTACCAAAGTTTACCCCGTATAAGTACTCCGGTAACATACCGATTTTTTCCTTCTCGTCCCTTTATTTAAATGTATTTACCTCTTCAAATTCCACCACACTGAGGCAAAAGCCAAAATCGGCCCTTTTGAGGGCCCACAAAAAATTAAAAAAAAATAAATCAACGCTTTTCAGGGCCCCAAAAAAATATCCCCACCAGACGTGGGAAAAGCGGAAGGGCTTTGACCAACATTATTGTTGTGACTAGTCAAAGGGGTGCCTTCCCGCCCCTCACGTGACGTTGGAAAAGGGGTAGGGGTTTGAATAACATTATTCTCGTGACCAGTAAAAGGGGTGTCTTCTCGCCCCCACGAGACGTTGGAAAAGGGGTAGAGGTTTGACCAACATGATTTTTGTGACCAGTCAAAGGGGTACATTCCCGCCCCCACGAGACGTTTGAAAGAGGGTAGGGGTTTAACCAAAATAATTTTCGTGACCAGTCGAAGGGGTGCCTTCCCGCACCCCACGAGACGTTGGAAAAGGGGTAGAGGTTTGACCAACATGATTTTTGTGACCAGTCAAAGGGGTACATTCCCGCCATCTGCAAGATTCGCTGCTTTGCAAATGATTGAAATATTCTTTGTAACACCTCAACAACGACAATGTAAAATAAATCGATCAAGTTCCTGAAATAGATACGACGTTTAATGAATCTGATGAAAACAGCACATTGTAGATAACAAAAGTATCAGCTCTGCATGCTAATAAAATTTTTTTTTATAAAAAACTTCTCAATAAGAATTGTTGAATTTTTGATGAATATCAGCCGAGAAGACAATAAAATTAGAAGTGAATTTCGTTTCGACATTTTTCGATTTTTCAAACGATAAATAAAACTGACATTTCACAGCTATAATGTTAAAGAATATTCATCTCTTTAACTCAAAACATTGCAATTTTTTTCTCGCCGGGTAGTGAATCTTCAAATTCAAGTGTCAGTAATTTTTTATCCAAATTTAATGCTTCGTCTACTCGTAATCGCATTTTCCGTACCGCATACTAATGAAACTCATAAAATTTCATTTTTGGTTGAAAATATTCATCCTCTGTAATTTGCTACAAAAACTCCTTTCCAGATTACCTTGTGCTGGATTGAAGCGGTTTATCAGACCAAACTGATTTGATTTTAACACCAATGGGATTGGAATTGGAGGTGAGAAGGGAAATGACCATCGCTCAATTTTCTTGGCTATGATGAAATATAAAAGTAAATCCGGTTGCGAACATCTTCATTTTGCACATTCAACTGACTTGATAAAGTCTTCGACACCGACATCATCACATACGCTCAATTCTTCGACGGTTCTGATGATACCCTTCGCGGGAATGGACGTTGTCGCGAGGATAGATACTGCCTGTAAACGAGATGCTTGAGAAGTCGCGAACTTTCTTTACCGAGTCGAGGATGGAGAGCTGCTCTATACTCTTGGCCTTGAAAACGATTTATTTGCACGCTTTCCTGATGGTGTTGGGTTACTGCTGGTATGTTCTGTGCCAAATTCATACTTATTCAAATTACAAATTCAGTTTACGCTCCTTTAGATTAACCGATTACCGGACACGAAATACCAGTCGCTATCGTTCAATGTAAGCCGGGGGAAGCTCCTGGTCAGGATGGTGATTCGTTGGAATTTCATTGAGCTTTTTCGGAGTTGAGTCCAGATTAACTAGAAAGTCATTTTAGAAGGATGTAAAACAAAAAACGGGTCCGATCCTCTGGGGTGATAGTTTCACGTGCATGATCTACAAAAAGAGGGATCAAAAGGATACTAGCTCATATGGGGATAACGCAATTGTCGGATAAGGTGTCCAACATTCTATGCTGATAACTCGGTGGTGATTGCTGATTCTCATGATGATCTCCAGAGAAAAATTATTGTTTGCGCTAAATCTTTTAAAAGCAACTATCAGGAGGTGAATACATCTAAAATGAAGACCGGTCACGGCCCTCGAACTTAGGGGATAACTCAGGGCCCTCACATGCAGGGGACAACTCCGGATCCTCAACCTCAGATTTCATCAATTTTGCAATTGATAAAATCTCCATGGAATATCTAATTATTAATTATTTTTAATAATTGATTATTATTTTTCATTTTTGAGCAAAAAACCAAGCCATTACGTTCAACTCTTTTTTTACTTTGAGTTATTTTTTTTTATTTTTTGCAATTTTGTAATTAATCAAATCCTAATTAAATATCTTATTATCAATTAAGTTTGATAATTAATTATTATTTTTAATTTTTAAGTCAAAACAATCAATCCATTACGTACAACTTTTTTTCCTCAAATTTCAGGTATTTTTGGATTTTTTGCAATTTTGCATTTAGAGCACAAATTTGAAAATGGTAAAACTTTTAGTACTTCCAATTTAGAACATTTAAAAAAAATTATTCAAATCTGAGCTGTTACAGACATATGCATGAATCGCCAGGTAAATAGTTATTAATAATTTTCTATGGTTAAACTTTTTGAATTTTTTCGAAAAGTCGAAAATTCAAACTTTGATTGCAGAAAAAATAATGAAAAAATGAAAATTCCATTTTGCGGTCAAACTATGCAAGATACAAAAAAATATGACGAGACTAAAATTGTGTACCTAAAAAATATCTACAAATTTGTTATTAATTACTTTTTGATAGGACGCGTAATTTTTTTTTATTCGTGAAAAACAACATTAAGAATAAAAAAATTGAATTTTTCGACAGACGACACAATTTATGAGAAAAAATGAATAGACAGAAGTTGCTCATGCAAAAAGCAACTACAAATTTTTCGATAGGACGCTTAGTTTTTGTTTTAATCGTAAAAAAAAAACAATACAAAAAAAAAATTTAATGTTTTGGAAAATGACACAAGGAAAGAAAAAAAAGGCAAACCTGTTCACTCAAAGAGGATGTGCGAATTTGTTATTTATGATTTTTGAAAAGGGCGAGTAGTTTTTTTCAATCGTAAAATATAAGAATAAAAATAAAAAAATTAAATTTATGGAAAAACGACACAAGAGACAAAAAAAATGAGAAGACAAAAATTGTTCAATCAAAAAATATCTACAAATTTGTTATAAGGTTTTGTTATGAATATGCATCGAAAATTAAAAATTTACTTTTTGGAAAAACGACAAAAGCTACAATAACTTTTCATTTAACAAAATTTGTCGCCTAAATTATATCTACAAATCTGGGTAGAACTTTTCACTAGTAATCGTATTTTCAGCTTAAGGGTGTTGGTTCAATCCGACTTGGAATTTTTTTTTGTATAGGTGCGTCACTGACTCAATATATAATTTTTCTCAAGCATTTGAGAACGAAAGAAAGAAAACTTGCCAAATATTTGGGGTTTAATCAAGAGGTGGCAAAACTTATCGCCTTAATAGGGCGACGAGATGCTCTGACAGTTAGAGGAGTCGGGAATATAGGAACTACGGACCTATTAGGCGAAAGAATTACGCTGAAAATGAAGGGAGTAAATTCCGAAACAACATAGCTAGTCGAGAATGTTCGTACTGTTAGGGGATTACCGTTACCGGAGCAGAAACTCGATAAGAGGGAAATTCGTAACTATGAACACCTGGAAAATATATGGGTAGGCGACTACGGAAGGGCGTCTCCCGTAATTTTGCTGGGTCAGGATCATTGGGACCTAGCAATTTCGAGGGAGAATCGCGCTGCTGGACGTCAGGCCCCAGTTGCATCCCTAACTCCTTTAGGCTGGGTAATCCACGGTTGTTTCGGTATTGATTACCATGCTAATATACTGACCGTGATGTTGCTGAAACGTGATGATTTAAAAGAAAATTTGGATATGAAATTACCTCAGGAAGAAGTGGATCTTTCTTCAAACGAATTAGTTAAGGCCCATTTTCGATTTGAAGCGATCGGAATACTGCGTAATGACAGTGAGAATGTAATGCTGGAAAAGGGTGGGCAAGTATTAGAAGAGATTACATGCCGAATTGTATACCGCTGGGAGGTGCCTTCACTCTGACAGGATAATAAGATCGAATTACCTGACAATCGTAAAACGAGTTTCAATCGCCTAGGTAATATAGAGAGAAAAATGGATAAGAATGCCAATTTTAAAAAGGAATACTGTGAAAAAATAAACAACCTGGTAAATAATTGCTATGCGATAAAGGTCCATACTTCCGCGGGAGAGAGGAATGAAAACGAGTCGCAAGCGAAGATTGGTGAGATGTGGTATTTACCACACTTTAGCCTAATAAGCTGAATAGAATGCGGCACGTTTTTAACGGGACTGCAAAATTTGAAAAGGCGTGTCTCAACGACAATTTATTAACACGACCTGATAGACATAAGTCTCTGCAAGGAGTATTAATGCGCTTTAGACAAGCACCGGTGGCGTTTTCAGCAGATATGAGGAAGATGTTCCTCCAAATAAAAATCCGACCAGAATACTGGTGCGCTTAACGCTTTTTATGGCGGGAAGAGGATCGGGATCGGGAACCGGACGTATGTTGTATGACTTCGATGTTCTTTGGTGCTGCATCTTCCCCCAGTACAGCCCTATATGTGAGAGATCGGAACGAGCAAGAATTTTAAACCAAAGTCCCCCAGGCCGCCAATGCAATTATCCTTAAACATTAAATGGATGATTACTGTGATATTGTGGAGCCAGAACAGAAAGTGATTAGATTGATCCAGGAAGTTACTGAAATACACCGTCGAGGGAAATTCCAAATTCGTAGCTGGACTAGTAATAAATCAGTTGTGCTTGAAACCATTGGCTATCCTTGGTAAAAAGATCGACTATTGTATTAATTGAAGATCCGCGCATCAAATCGTCAATAATGATTAATTTGACCCCTCATCATTAGAATAATCCGATGATTGAGGCAAGCCTTCATGAAATTCAATATTTTTCCATGTTTAACATAAGATGGCTCCCATTCGGAATAATAGAAAATTAATCGTTCAAAAACTGCATCACACATTTCGCCAATGTGATGAATGGATTTTTTTACAAAGGATGCCTTGCCACATCCTGTAGGACTGCCAATCATCGATGTCAACGGATTCTTAATTAAATTGAACTTTTTTGTTTGTTTTTTGTTTTCTTACGAAGAGTACGCAATAATTTTTATTTAAAAATTAATATATATAGACAAACTATTATTACTATTGTTAGAAGAAGAGTCGAGGCCTTTTAAAAGCTGATTCTGTCGACTGTTCTTTTTCTTCTTGCTCCCTATGCGCTGCACGGAGGCGTTCGAGGGCTACCTGAGAAATTGGTATAGATCCCGGGCATGTTGAAATTTCTCCTGGTTCTAACGCGTCATCATCATCGGCATCATCATCAGCATTATCCGCCTTAGGCTTGTCCACAGCAGCAATCAGCTCCTCTCTCTCGTGCTCGGAGTAATCTGGAAAATAAAAATATTAAATATCTAGATCCCCTGTTTTATTTAATTCCTAGCTCAGGGTATAGTGGCTTTTGTTGTTGTTTCTGCTGCTGTTGCAATTGTAGTGGTTGAAACCTCTGTTCCAAATCGTTTCACTGCCAGAAGAAGTTTGATACATCTGTAATTAAAAACAAAACAACAAAAAAACAAAATAAGATTATTTTCCATTGATATATAGACTCTCACACACGCAAGAGCATATACATTATAAAAACTATACTAACCTAAATGAAATTATCATAAAACATATATGTATGTTCTCGTGATAGAGAAAGAGGAAGAGCTAGAGCATTTTAATGTAATCCCCTTTACCTTGCATTCAGTGTGAATTGTTCCATTTCATGAAACTAAATGATACGCGTAAAACTTGGGACCTCCGGAAACAAAAGTCTTAATATAACTCCCATCACCGTACTCACCCTCAAGCTCATCAGTCATTTGACCCAAAAGACGACCAGGAGGAGGATTATACTCACCAGGCTCGTTTCGTCGTACATAAATACACGAGTCAGTATCACAATATAGTACCCTACGTCCCAGCTGAGACAGGTACTCATACCGTACTATACGAGCCTGGGCTGTAGTGTAGGCGGCGATCACTACATTTGTATTAGATGAGGGTTTACAAGCTTCGCGCAGATATTTACACGAGACACAGAGCATGTCGTCATTGACAGGTGTTATGTCAAAGACCTCTATTTCAGGATTAACAAAAAGCAGTGAATCACTGAATTTTATAATAATGTTCGAATATTTTTCTAATCAATTTATAGTGATTTGAATTTAAAATTGTTATTCTTTTTGATTTATAGGGAATTCTCGATTGATTGTCATGTTTTGTGGGAAGTTTCAAAGCTTTTTTTCGTCCTATAAAAATCATGGCATTGTTGGGACTTTCTGACTGGTTCCAGGGATTAATTGAATGGTTTTCACTGAATTTTACAATAATGTTCCAATATTTTTCTCATCAATTTATAGTGATTTGAATTTGAAATTGTTATTATTTTCGAATTGGAGAGAATTCTCGATTGATTTTCATGCTCTGCAGGTAGTTTCAAAGCTTTTTTTCGTCCTATAAAAATCATGGCATTTTTGGGACTTTTTGACTGGTACCAGGGATTAATTTAATGGTTTTCACTGAATTTTATAATGATGTTCGAATATTTTTCTCATCAATTTATAGTGATTTGAATTTGACACTATTATTCTTTTTGAATTAGAGAGAATGCTCGACTGATTTTAATGCTTTGAGGGAAGTTTCAAATTTTTTTTCGTCTTATAAAAATCATGACATTTTTAGGACTTCTTGGAAGGTTCCAGGGAAAAATTTATTTGTTTTTCACTGAATTTTATAATAATGTTCGAATATTTTTCTCATCAATTTATAGTGATTTCAATTTGATACTGTTATTCTTTTTGAATTGGAGAGAATTCTCGATTGATTTTAATGCTTTGAGGAAAGTTTGAAAGCTTTTTTTCGTCTCATAAAAATCATGGCATTTTAGGGACTTTTTGACTGGCTCCAGGGATTAATTTAATGGTTTTCACTGAATTTTATAATAATGTTCGACTATTTTTCTCATCAATTTATAGTGATTTGAATTTGATACTGTTATTCTTTTTGAATTAGAGAGAATTCTCTACTGATTTTAATGCTTTGAGGGAAGTTTCAAAGATTTTTTTCATCTTATAAATATCATGACATTTTTAGGACTTTTTGGCAGGTTCCAGGGATTAATTTAGTTGTTCTTCACTGTATTTTATAATAATGTTCGAATATTTTTCTAATCAATTTCTAGTGATCTGAATTTAAAATTGTTATTCTTTTTGATTTAGAGGGAATTCTCGATTGATTTTCATGCTTTGTGGGAAGTTTCGAAACTTTTTTTTCGTCTTATAAAAATAATGTCATTTTTGGGACTTTTTGACTGGTTCCAGGGACTAATTTAGTTGTTCTGCACTGAATTTTATAATAATGTTCGAATAGTTTTCTAATCAATTTATAGTGATTTGAATTCAAAATTTTTATTCTTTTTGAATTGGAGAGATTTCTCGATTGATTTTAATGCTTTGAGGGAAGTTTCAAAGCTTTTTTTCGTCTTATAAAAATCATGACATTTTTAGGACAGATTGTATCGAAGAAAAACTTATTTTAAATCATAACTTAACAAAATAACTAAGAATGAATCGTGAATAGCCACTAGAACTGTTTTCAATGGTACTGTTTTCTCTTTTAAGAAGAAATTCTATGAACAAATATCGGGTTGTCCTAAAGGTTTGTCTTTATACCTAGATACTCTTTATAAAAATATAAAAACTACGATTCCAACAATTGAAAATAAATGTGATGATATAGCTTTTAGATGAGGAAAAGATTAATTAATGATCAATGTTCATACTGTTTAAAAACTCACAATAGTGTTATAACAAAAACTTATGATCTCCCAAAGATTCACAAACCAAATTTAACTTGGAGACTGATTTTTTCCACAGTTGTTTCTCTTACTTAAAATCAATCTAAATATATTCCAAATATTTTAAAACTAGTTTCTATAAACACTAGTGCGTCTATAAAAAATAGTGAGGAACTTGAAGATATTCTAAAAAACATTAATGTACCGAACACCTATTCAATAGTTTCTTTAAGCTATTGTGTCAATGTTTGATAGCATCCCACTAGATCTTGCTTAAGATTGCATTGAAGAAAAACTTATTTCAAATCATAACTTGACAAAAATAACTAAGGATAAATTATTAATGATTAATTATTAATAGCCACTGAAACTGTTTTCTCTTTTAAGAAGAAATTCTATCAACAAATATCGAGTTGTCCTATGTGTTTGTCTTTATACCCAGATATTTTTAATGAAAACATAAAAACTAGTATGGTTGCAACAATAAAAAAAATGTAATAATATAGCTGTTAGATGGGAAAACAAAAAATTGAATAATGATCAATGTGCATTCCTAAAAACTATAAATAGTGTTATAGTAAAAGCTTGTGCTCTCCCAAAGATCCACAAACCAAATTTACCTTGGAGACTAATTGTTGCTACAGTTGGTTCTCCTACTTACAATTTATCTGAATATATTGCAAATATTCCAGAACCAGTGTTTATGAACACCAGTTTGTTCATAAAAAATAGTTGAAAACTTAAATATATTCTAACAAACATTAATGTACCTAAAACCCATTCAATAGTTTCCTTAAGATATTGTGTCAATGTTTGGTAGCATCCCAATAGATCTTGGTTTAGATTCCATTTAAGAAAAACTTATTTTGAATCATAACTTAACAAAAATAACTAAGGATAAATCATTGATAGCTGTTAGAACTGTTTTCAATGATACTGTTTTTTCTTTTAGGAAAAAATTGTATGAACAAATATCTGGTTGTCCTATGGGTTTGTCCTTATACCTAGATACTCTTTATAAAAATATAAAAACTATGATTCCAACAATTGAAAATAAATGTGATGATATAACTTTGAGACGAGAAAAAAGATTAATTAATGATCAATGTGCATATAATATTCTACCACAAAAGACAAAGTTTCAACAAAATACGGAAATTTCCAACCAAATAGATGAATTTAAAGCCAAAGGAATGAATTTTTAACCGAATAGTTGTGCTTTTTATAAAAAAAGACAAATTTTCAACAAAATAGTTAATTCGTCAACCAAACAGATCAATCTTCAACCACAAAGATTACATTTCTAGCAAAAAAGATTAATTTTTTTACAAAAAATGGAATGGTTAAAATTTTAGATGAAAAAATTAATTTTTAATAAAAAACTAGTTTTCAATGGAAGAGATAAATTTTGAACCAAAAAGATTAATTTTCAACCAAAAAAAGATTAATTTAAACAAAAAAGTACATGAATTTTCTATCAAATTTTAAATTTTGAATGAAATTTTTAACCTCGTAGTTAAATTGTTATTAACGGAAGAAATAAATTTTGAAATACAAAACACAAAGTTTCAAGAAAATACAGAAACTTGGAACCAAATAACAGAATTTTCATCTGAAGAAGATAAAGGTTAATTCAAACAGGCACTAATTGAATTTTTAGTTTAAAAAAATTAATTCACAATAACAAATTTCAAGAAAATAAATCAATTTTGAACCAAAAAAAAGGGTTATCAACTAAAATAATTCATCATCAACCAAAATAATTATTTTTTAACAAAGCGGTTCCACTTTCGACTAAGCAGTATTGATATTTTACATCCAAATTTCGCCTGCATTTTAAAATTGGATTTTCGTAAATCATGTATAATATATTAAATTCAAATTCTCATTTCACTGTGGAAAAGCTGCAAGATATGTTATCATCTTAATACGTGTTTGTGTAATCAGGTATTCATCGAAAAAAGTGTCTCATTGAATTTTGAAAACTCATTTATTGATAAGAATTTATTATAACTTGATTCCTTTCCCCAAGGACACAAGTTCCTATCCGTGCACCAGGTGTATGAAATACATTATCTCCGAGGGAGTATGGTTTTACGATACTTTGGGTTACCTGTTTCAATTTGGATACACATCGTCCGGAAATTGGTTTAAATCTACACAAAAATTATAGTTGGAGGTGCCGCAAGGCCCATAAAGTTAACCACGTATTTCCCATAAGAAAAAAGACGTTCATGTAAATTTTATTCAGAATCGTCAATATTAACATATTTCTTCACAATCAGTCATGAAATACAAATCAAAACTCGTTTTTCAAAAGTCGCCACCATAAGCCTGATTAATCGGCTTCGAAGAATACCCCGTAAGTGAAAAACTGGGTTGTGCAAGTTATTGGCGCTAATCATGATTTTTGCTGTCTTTCAAAGCACAAATTGTTTTTAATGCATAAAATACAACTTTCTACTGATTATCAAATGCTTATATAAAATGTTTGACCGGGGAGTAGTCGTGCCTCCACATGAAAATTCAGAACTCTAAAATTGTAACCATTTAAAATTACCGAAATTATTCAATTACTGATGTATCAATTTCACAAAGTTGATTTGTTTTTTTTTAACTCAATTTTTTAAATTTTAAATCTTCCTTTAGAATTATTATACATTCCTGAAATTTTCTAATCAAATATTTCTCAATTTAAAATTACTTATTTGTTTAAATCTTTAACTAAAAATCGGAAAATTTTAAGATATTGCATTTGAAAAAAAAATAATACAAAACAAGGTTGCTGTAATATGATTCCAATTTTTGAAATCGTACAATTTTAATTTAATTTTCGAAATTGCTTTATATTTAGATTTAAAATTATTAAATTCAAAACTATCAAGACTTTCGTTATGAAATTTTGAAATATTTAATAGCGAAATTGTCCTGACGTTTTGAATTGACTTTGAAACTCAAATATTGTGAAATTTAAAATTCCAAATCTACAAAACTTAATCTAAAAATTAATTCTAAAAAAATTATAGAAATTTGAAAGACGATAAATATATTATTGACAAGTATAATATAATACAGTATCAAGTGAGATTAACTGAATAGATTTTTTTAGTAAAAAACGTGATTTCTCTGAAAAAAAATCATTTTTACTCAAACCTTACAAAACGTTACAAACGTTAGAGAAATATTTTAATTTATTCTGAATTTAATTTCTAAAATTTTAATTTTTAATAGCAGTGTACCTATTCTCTGAAATTGTTTATTTATAGGATATCCTACCGTAATTTTCATTTGACGACCAAAAGCTTAAAGAGACGAGTGCAATATTTTCTATGGCGTAAGTGGCTAATGCCATATTGCTCATTCCATGTGCCCATTTATATATTTTCTCCTTATAAAAGCGATAATACATTAGAAATACCAAAGCCCTGATAACAGCCTGTGTCGCTATCGCAGCTTTCCATACGTCTTTTTGTGGCTTATAATGACCAATAGCTGCTGAGATGGACGGCAAGAAATTATACACCTGTTTTCATAAAAAAAATATGTATTTTTTGTAAATAAATAAATAAATAAAAATTTCTCTCCGAGGAAAAGTTACTTTCATAAATAGACACTCTAGGGCTCGGGTCGGCTAGAAGGTTTAAAAAAAAGTCAGGGTGTTATGATCAGGCTATTTGAAATTCCCGGGTTTTTCTCAACCAATTTTTTTTTCTCTCGATCAATTTAAACATTTTTTTTGTTTGTTATTTGTCCCAAACTAACGTGTAGAAATTGGATTCTTTTAAATTTCTTACTATTGACAGGCGTCGGACTCACTTTAGAGATCCAAAATAGTGTCAAAAATTTAAAAAAAAGTGTAAAAATAGTGTCATACTATTTTTCGAGTATTAAAAATGAAGTTGAATGTTTATTTAAAATTTTGGGGACTTTATTATTCGCGAATTTTCCAATTCGGGATTTTTATCATTTGGAAATTTTATTATTCAGGAATTTTCTAATTCGGAAATTTTATTATTGACGAATTTTATAATCAGGAAATTTTATTATTTGGGAATTTTCTAATTCGGTAATGTTACAACTGTTAGGGGATTATTTTATTCGCGAATTATCCATTTCGGAAATTTCATCATTCGGGAATTTTATAATCATGGAATTTTGTTATTCGCTAATTTTCCAATTCGGTAATATTATAAACTGTACGGAATGTTCATGATTCGCGAATTTTCCAATTCGGGAATTTTATTATTAGGGAAGTTTATTACTCCGGAATTTTCCAATTCGTGATTTTTATTATTTGAGAATTTTTCAATTCGGAAATCTTATTATTCAGAAATTTTATAATAAGGGAATTTCATTATTCCGGAATTTTCCAATTGGGTAATGTTATCAACTGTTCCGGAATTTTATTATTAGCGAATTTTCCATTTCGGGAATTTTATTAATCAAGAATTTTATAATTATGGAATTTTGTATTTCTGGAATTTTCCAATTCGGTAATATTATAGACTGTTTGGGATTTTTATGATTCGCAAATTTTCCAATTCGGGAATTCTTATTATTCAGGTATTTGATAATTGGGGAATTTTATTACTCGGGAATTTTATTAGTCAGGAATTTCATAATCAGGGAATTTTATTATTCAGGAATTTTCCAATTCAGAAATTTTATTATTGACGAATTTTATAATCAGGAAATTTTATTATTCGGGAATTTTCCAGCGGCGAAATATTATAAACTATTCAGGAATTTTATTAATCAGGAATTTTATAATTAGGGAATTTTTTTTCGGGAATTTTCCAATTCGGTAATATTATAAACTGTTTGGGATTTTTATGATTCGCAAATTTTCCAATTTGGGAATTTTATTATCCATAAATTTTATAATTAGGGAATTTTATTACTCGGGAATTTTCGAATTCGGGATTTTTATTATTCGGAAATTTTATTATTCGGGAATTTTCCAATTCTGAAATTTTGTTATTCAGGAATTTTATGATAAAGGAATTTTATTATTCGCGAATTTTCCTATTCGGGATTTTTATCATTCGGAAATTTTATTATTCAGGAATTTTCCAATTCGGAAATTTTATTATTGACGAATTTTATAACCAGGAAATTTTATTATTCGAGAATTTTCCAACTGGGTAATATTATAAACTATTCGGGAATTTTATTAATCAGGAATTTTACAATTAGGGAATTTTTTTATTCGAGAATTTTCCAATTCGGCAATGTTACAACTGTTTGGGGACTTTATTATTCGCGAATTTTCCAATTCGGGATTTTTATCATTTGGAAATTTTATTATTCAGGAATTTTCAGAATTTAAAGGGCTTTCAAAGGATTTTAAATATTTTAGGGAATTTAAAAAGATTCCATGGAATTTTTAATAGATTTCAATAATTTGAAGGTATTCCAAAAAATTGTACAGATTTCAGGGAATTTAGAAAAATTCCAAGGAATTTTCAAGAGCTTTAAAGAATTTAAAGGGCTTTCAAAGGATTTTAAATATTTTAGGGAATTTAAAAAGATTCCATGGAATTTTTAATAGATTTTAATAATTTGAAGGTATTCCAAAAAATTGTAGAGATTTCAGGGAATTTGGAAAAATTCCAGGGAATTTTCAAGAGCTTTAAAGAATTTAAAGGGCTTTCAAAGGATTTTAAACATTTTAGGAAATTTAAAAAGATTCCATGGAATTTGTAATATATTTCAATAATTTGAAGGTATTCCAAAGGATTTGACAGATTTCAGGAAATTTGGAAAAATTCCAAGGAATTTTCAAGAGCTATTCAAAGAGTTTCAAGGGATTTCAAAGGATTTTGGATATTTTAGGGAATTTTAAAAGATTCCATGGAATTTTAAATAGATTTCAATAATTTTAAGGTATTTCAACAGATTTTACAGATTGCAGGGAATTTGGAAAAATTCCAAGGAATTTTTAAGAGCTTTAAAGAGTTTCAAGGGATTTCCAAGGATTTTAAATATTTTAGGAAATTTCCATAGATTCCATGGAATTTTTAATAGATTTCAATAATTTGAAGGTATTCCAAAGTATTTTACAGATTTCAGGGAATTTGACAAAATTCTAAGGAATTTTCAAGAGCTTTAAAGAGTTTCAAGGGATTTCAAAGGATTTCAAATATTTTAGAGAATTTTAAAATATTCCAAGAAATTTTAAATATATTTCAATAATTTGAAGAGATTTCAAAGGATTTGAAAGATTTTAGTGTATTTTTAGAAATTCCAAGGAATTCTCAAGAGGTTTATAAAGTTTCAAGGGATTTCAAAGGATTTTCAATATTTTAGGGAATTTTAAAAGATTCCATGGAATTTTTAATAGATTTCAACAATTTGAAGGTATTCCAAAGCATTTTACACATTTCAGGGAATTTGGAAAAATTCCAAGGAATTTTCAAGATCTTTAAAGAGTTTCAAGGGAATTCAAAGGATTTTGGATTTTTTAGGGAATTTAAAAAGATTCCAAGGAATTTTTAATAGATTTCAACAATTTGAAGGTATTCCAAAGCATTTTACACATTTCAGGGAATTTGGAAAAATTCCAAGGAATTTTCAAGATCTTTAAAGAGTTTCAAGGGAATTCAAAGGATTTTGGATTTTTTAGGGAATTTAAAAAGATTCCAAGGAATTTTTAATAGATTTCAACAATTTGAAGGTATTCCAAAGCATTTTACACATTTCAGGGAATTTGGAAAAATTCCAGAAGTTGTTATTGTTTGACAAAACCCATATATTTGTGTTTGCGAATTAGGTAGTTGATATGGTGAAATTCGATTTTGATTTAAGAAAATATTTCCTTTAAACAAATTAAAATCCATTGGGTCCAATGGATTGCCAAAATATGAATTGATTGAAAGGACCAAGTTCTTGATTTAAGAAAAAGTGAACATTACTTCAAAAATAATGATCCTTATAAAAATTAATGAGTTTAAAATAAAACAAACATTCCATTGCCCTACAAAACTGCTACTATTCTTTAAAAGATTTGAATAGTTGGATTTTACAAATTCAAATTTATTTCAAGCATAGTCAGTGCTGATATTGAGAATGGAGAAAACATAATCTTATCATGTGACATACTTCAATCAGCACATCTTTTCATCATTACTATATTTAAAATTTGTTGCTAACTTATAACCTTAGTAAATAATTTCCATTATGAACTACTAAAAGTTGTGAATCCGAATTTTATCATCGAAAGAGATATTTAGAATGATCGATTTGTTTTTCTCGAGATAAATAAACGTTTCTTCAAACGGATGTCATGATAGTTCCATTCAAACCAATGTTTTCTTGTTCTGAAAGTATAATTAGAACAAATATGCCGAAACGTTAAATCAAAAAAATAATCATTTGAACAAAATGCAAATTTATGTATTTCAAAAAACATCGGAAAAGTATTTATTTTCATTTTGATGAATAATTATTTATCTGAAAACAAATATTCCTCTTACTCAAAGAAACTAAAATTTCTTGATCCTCGCATGAATGACGAGGCATGACTTTTTTTCTCTAAACAATATTTACTAAACTGAAGTAAACGAGACCTTCGTTTATGGAATAAAACAAAGAAACACATTTCTTGGGATCCAGTAATTGTTCTTTCAGAGCCGATGTTTATATTGTTGATAACCTTAATAAAAAAATTCTTTCTCACTCGATATTGTTGTTATATCCTTCCCTTCTTTTATTTTTTCATGAAATCTGTTATTATAAAAAATAGTTGTAATATATTATTTCGTTATTATATTAATATAAATGTCGAAATATCCATTCTTTGAAGAAGGGTGTAGTTTTTAAGTATATAAATGAATGAATTACTGAAAAGCAAAAAAGCATCCTTTATGTGATTCGGCTTTATGTGATGCGGTTAGAATTTGAAAATGCTAACGGTGAGAAAGTTGCGAAAAACCCTAATTTCTGAATATTTAATTCAATTCTGTAATAGAATATGTGACAATTAATTCATAATCACAAAAGACAAGAAAAAATTCAATACGCCACATGCTTTTAATGTTGTATGTACCAGTTTATATTAACTACAGATAACAAAACTATATTACTCATTATGTGATATATTACGTATCCTGGTATGTGACTTGGATATTTCAATTTTCAGGGAATTCTCTTCAATATTTAATATGTATAATAAAAACTAATGCAATTTTGAGTCCTTTTTTGAAATAGTTCCATTTTTGAGGAAGATTCATTAATATTTAATATGTATAATAAGAAAGAAAAAAAGTATTGCAATATTGCGTCCTTCTTTGAAATAGTTCAGTTTTCAGGAAATTCTCTTCAATATTTAATATGTACAATAAAAAAGAATGCAATTTTGAGCCCTTTTTTGAAATAGTTCAATTTTCGGGGAGGACTCTACAATATCTAATACGTGTAATAAAAAAATTCAATATTGAGTCCCTTTTTGAAATAGTTCAACTTTCAGGGAAAACTCTTCAATATTTAATATGTATAGTAAAAAATAATGCAATTTTGAGTCCTTTTTTGAAATAGTTCAATTTTCGGAGAAGAATCTTCCATATTTAATATGTATTATAAGAAAAAAAAATAATAATACAATATTGAGTCCTTTTTTGAAATATTTCAATTTTCAGGGAATTCTCTTCAATATTTAATATGTATAATAAAAACTAATGCAATTTTGAGTCCTTTTTTTAAATAGTTCAATTTTTGAGGAAGATTCTTTAATATTTAATATGTATAATAAGAAAGAAAATAAATATTGCAATATTGCGTCCTTCTTTGAAATAGTTCAGTTTTCAGGAAATTTTCTTCAATATTTAATATGTATAATGAAAACTAATGCAATTTTGAGTCCTTTTTGAAATACTTTAATTTTTGGGGACGACTCTTCAATATTTAATATGTATGATAAAAAATAATGCAATTTTGAGTCCTTTTTTGAAATAGTTCAATTTTCGGAGATGACTCTTCAATATTTAATATGTATAATAATAAATAGTGCAATTTTGAGTCCTTTTTTGAAATGATTCAACTTTCGGGGAAGACTCTTCAATATTTAATATGTATAATAAAAACTAATGCAATTTTGAGTCCTTTTTAAAAGACTTTAATTTTTGGGGACGACTCTTCAATATTTAATATGTATGATAAAGAAGAATGCAATTTTGAGTCCTTTTTTGAAATAGTTCAATTTTCGGAGAAGACTCTTCAATATTTAATATTTATAATACAAAAATAATGTTTTTTAAGTCCTTTTTTTAAATGGTTCATTTTTCGGAGATGACTCTTCAATATTTAATACGTATAATAAAAAATAGTGCAATTTTGAGTCCTTTTTTGAAATAATTGAATTTTCGGGGAAGACTCTTCAATATTTAATATGTATAATAGAAAATAATGCAATATTGAATCCTTTTTTGAAATAGTCCAATTTTCGGGGGAGACTCTTCAATATTTAAATAAATTAATATTAATATATTAATTTTAATATATTAATATTAAAATAAATTTAAAAAAATGCGAAATCTATAATTTCGGATAAGCAACCTCTTTGGTTTATAAACTGTAAATAATAATTTATTTTATAAGATGATTAAGGATACGCTCAAAATTTAGGAATTTTCAAATTTTAGCGTTAAAAGTTAAGCTGTTTCAATTGGAAAGTCCTATTAGTTGCAAAAATGTAAATGTCCGATTAAAACTTTATAAACTATTTTCGATTGAAAAATAACTTCAAAATAATATATTCATAAAACTGGTCAACATTTAATACAGGATTCATCACCGAACTTCATTGGGGTGTACTAAGGTTTTTGGGGTCGCCGATTTTGAATCCGAGGTCGGTTAACTTCTTTTATGTCTCGTTTAAGGTCATTCCAAGGTCAAATTGAGAAAAACTGGCTGAATAAATATGAAAAAATATGTATATAGGTTTTTGGGGTCTTTGATTCAAAATCTTGGGTTCTGTCAGCCCTGTAAGTTCATCCAGAGGTGATTTCGAGGTCACGTCAAAGTCATACTTAGATGAAAGTGTTAGAAAAACATGAATCCAAAATCATTGCAAATTTTTTCAGATTTTCCTGAATATTTCGTCTCAGTACGACCTTGGTATGACCCTGAAATGACCTACGAGTGACCTAACAGGGTTAAGCAAACCCCAGATGCGGACTCGGCGACCCCAAAAACCCAATATAGGATATTTCTCACATTTTTCTGACCGTTGCATCACAGTATGACCTTGACGTGACCTTGACGTGACATTCACGTGACATTGACGTGACCTTGAAATCACCTCTGGGTCACCTCACATGGTTGAGCGAACCTCAGATTTGAAGTCCGCGACCCTGGAAACCTATATAGGATTTTTCGTACGTTTTTCTAACACTCTCGTCTCAGTATGACCTTGATATGACCTAGAAATCATCACTGAGTGACCTCACATGGTCGAGCGAACCCCAGATTCGGACTCTGCGACCCCTAAAAACCTATATACATATCTTTTCAGATTTATTTAGCCAGTTTTTTTAACTTCGACCTCAAAATGACCTTGAACCAGAGAAGGTAGAGGTTAAACGACCTCGGATTTAAAATCAGCGACCCCAAAATCCCTAGTATACCCCAATTAATTCTGGTGATAGATCTTGCATCAAATGATGACCATAATTTAAGGCTTTTATTAAATTTAAAATATTGTTTCGTTCTAAAATTTAAAAATTTGAAATTTTTCAATTAAAGAGAAGAACAGTTACTCAATATTTAGAAATATTTCACTATTCGTGTGAAATCAGTAATTATTCGTGAAAGTAGGGATATTTAGAAGGTCTGAACAGATTCAAACTTAATTTTAAATTTGAAATGGCTTCAAATGATTTGAACTAATTTAAAACTTTTTAAAACGCTCTAATTTAAAACAAAATATACATCCAAGTCACATACCAGGATACGTAATATATCACATAATGAGTAATATAGTTTTGTTATCTGTAGTTAATATAAACTGTTACATACAACCTTAAAAGCATGTGGCGTATTAATTTTTTCCTTGTCTTTTGTAATTATGAATTAATTGTCACATATTCTATTACAGAATTGAATTAAATATTCAGAAATTAGGGTTTTTCGCACCTTTCTCGCCGGTAGCATTTTCAAACTCTAACTGCATCACATAAAGCCGAATCACATAAAGGATGCTTTTTTGCTTTTCAGTAATTCATTCATTTATATACTTAAAAACTGCACCCTTCTTCGAAGAATGGATATTTCGACATTTATATTATTATAATAACGAAATAATATATTACAACTATTTTTTATAATAACAGATTTCATGAAAAAATGAAAGAAGGGAAGGATATAACAACAATATCGAGTGAGAAAGAATTTTTTTATCAATGTCATCAACAATATAAACATCGGCTCTGAAAAAACAATTACTCGATCCCAAGAAATGTGTTTCTTTGTTTTATTCCATAAACGAAGGTCTCGTTCACTTTAGTTTAGTAAATATTGTTTAGAGAAAAAAAGTCATGCCTCGTCATTCATGCGAGGATCCAGAAATTTAAGTTTCTTTGAGGAACAGGAATATTTGTCTTCAGATAAATAATTAATCATCAAAATGAATAAAAATACTTTCCCGATGTTTTTTGAAATACATAAATTTGCATTTTGTTGAAATAATTATTTTTTCGATTTAACGTTTCGGCACATTTGTTCTAATTAGACTTTCAGAACAAGAAAACATTGGTTTGAATAGAACAATCATGACATCCGTTTGAAGAAACGTTTATTTAGCTCGAGAAAAACAAATCGATCATTCTAAATATCTCTTTCGATAATAAAATTCGGATTCACAACTTTTATTAGTTCATAATGGAAATTATTTACTAAGGTTATAAGTTAGCTACAAATTTTCGATATAGTAATGATGAAAAGATGTACTGATTTAGGTATGTCACATGATAAGATTATGTTTTCTCTATTCTCAATATCAGCACTGACGATGCTTGAAGTAAATTTGGATTTGTAAAATCCAACTATTCAAATCTTTTAAACAATAGTGGTATTTTTGTATGTCAATGGAATATTTGTTTTATTCTAAACTCATTTATTTTTATAAGGATGATTATTTTTGAAGTAATGTTCACTTGTTCTTAAATCAAGAACTTGGTCCTTTCAATCAATTCATATTTTGGAAATTCATTGGACCCAACGGATGTTAATTTGTTTAAAGGAAATATTTTCTTAAATTAAAATCGAATTTCACCATATCAACTACCTAATTCGCAAACACAAATATATGGGTTTTGTCAAACAATAACAACTTCTATGCTCAATAATTTATTTTGAAACTGCTAACATTTCTGATAATAGAAAATAAGGAATAACCTTAGCCGTAAATGAACAGGAAAAGCGGTAAGACCATTATTATTAAATTGTTATAGCCTTTGAGAACTCAACAACCTCAGCAGTGTTTCATGCCACTCTAAGGACTCTCTCTTATATCATTTTGTTCCCAAAATATTTTCACAAGAAAATACAACGCGTCTTACAGAAGTTTCCGTAACTTTTCATTCTTCTAAATGAATTACTGGTGTGAAGGAATGACGCTCACATTTTTAATTCTAAAATTCTTTGAGATTGCGAAACTGGGACTCAATGGAGATTCAGCGGCTGAGTCTGGGGGCAATTCGAATACCGCGCCACTTCTTATGTTTATGCTCACCCGCTTTCCATCGTTATTATACATTCCACGAATAATTGTATTCTTTTCCACTATTGCAATTACGCCATCGGTGGATGTTGTTGGAACAATTTGTTCATGGATTTGCAAGGGCTTGAAGCTAGAACGTCCTGCTGAGCGCAATTGAATTGCTTTATCAGCAGCAAATGTATATCTTTGAATTTCGAATTGCCGGGACGGATTTGTCTTGGGAATGAGTCGAATAAGTTTGATTTCTTTAACTTCAAGTCCAAATATCCTTTCAGAAACATAACTGTCAGAAGGAAACCTGGAACTGATATGATGAGAAGGCTCTGCAGAAGGAGACCTGGACCTTGCACGAGGAAGAGGCTCGGGAGGAGAAGACCTGTTCGAAAAATGCGATCTGGCAGGTGGAAGACGCCTTTCAGGAGATTGATGTCTTTCACCAGAATTAGTAGTTTCGGAACGAGAAATACCAGGAATAGGGGCGTCATTAGGTGAACAAACTCAAGAACAAGTTCGGTCAGACTCGTCGCTCTTTCCAGGTTTCATGTTCTACATACGGGGCATAATTTTCCAAGTGTACCCACCTCGAAAATGAAAGTTGTCTGATCGGGGTGAAAATTGGCCCAATTGTAGTCCTATTAGATAGTACTCCTCACACCAAAAATTAGTTAATTTTGATAATTAGTTATCAAAGTGGAGGAGGTACAATTTTTGGTTTTATTGAGAAAGGCCTTACTTTCAAACATTTTAAACTTTTTTCCTATTGCTTTAAACAAAATTTAACTCAAAATGTTTTCGATAGATTTTTTCACATGATAGGGCGGGTGGCGCTCGATCTCCCCTAGTACGCTCACGCCGATGATCTTTGTGCAACGCTTCAGTGCCAGTTTTTTGAGTTAGGTAATATAATATGGTAATATTATGTCTTTCTGATCGATTTTGCGGCTATAGTTTCAACAGTTGTTTTCTTTGCAGACCTCTTTTGCGGATTTTGTTTTTTACCATTCGAGAAGATGTCGTTTTGCGCCTACAAAAAAGGGGTGGGAGTTGGGCGTTTCCCTCTCCTTACTTCCCTGAGTTCCCTGAGTTTCTAAGTTGTGAATTAGAAGTTAGACTTTAGGGTTTAAGAATCACGAATTAACAGTTCAGAGTTAGGGGTTTGCAGTTAGGAGTTTGCAGTTAGAAGTTTTGCAGTTAGGAGTTAGGAGTTAGAGGTTATGGGTTAGGGGTTGGGCCTCAGGGTTTAAGAGTCGGAAATTAGCAGTTAGGAGTAAGTAGATAGGAGTGAGGAGTGAGGAGTTAGTCGTTGGGGATTCACAGTTAGGAGTTTGCAGTTTGAAGTTTGGCGTTAGTAATTAGGAGTTAGGAGTAATGAGTTAGGGGTAAGGCGTTAGCAGTTAGGAATTAGGAGTTAGTCGTTAGGAGTTCGGGGTGTTCAGTTATTACTTTGCAGTTTGAAGTTAGGAGTTAGGATATAGTAGTTAGTATTAAGGAGTTAGGGGTTAGGGGTTTGCAGTTAGACGTTTGCAGTTTGGAGTTTGAAATTTGGAGTTAGAAGTTATAAGTCAGGGGTTTGCCGCTAGGAGCTTGCAGTTAGGAGTTTGAAGTTCGGAGTTAGAAGTGAGGAGTTAGAAGTTAGGGTTTAAAAGTCAGGAAAGAGAAGTTAGGAATTGGAAGTTAGTAGTTAGGAGTTAGATGTTAGAAGTTAACATTTAGGGGTTAAAGGTTTGCAGTTAAGAGTTGGAAGTTAGGAGTTAGGAGTGAGGAATTAGGAATTAGGCGTTAGGCCTTATGCGTTAGGAGTAACGAGTTATGAGTTTGCAGTGAGAAGTTTGAAATTAGGAGTTAGGAGTTAGTGGTTAGGGGTTTGAAGTTCCGAGTTAGGCGTCAGGGTTTAAGAGTCAGGAATTAACAGTTAGGACTAAACAGTTAGTAATTCGGAGTTAGGAGTTGGGAGTTAGGAGTTAGTAGTTAGTGGTTAGGGGTGAGGGGTTTGCAGTTAGGAGTTTGCAGGTTGAAGTTTGGAGTTAGTAATTAGTAGTTAGGAGTAAAGAGTTAGTAGTTGGGAATGAGTGGTCAGGGGTTAGGGGTTAGTTAGAAGTTATGAATTAGAAGTTATAAATTAGTATTTAGGAGTAAGGGATGTGCAGTTAGAAGTTTGTAGTTTGGAGTTTGAAGTTTGGAATTTGAAGTGAGGAGTTAGGGGCTTGCAGTTAGGAGTTTGAAGTTTGGAAATGGAAGTTTGGAGTTATGAGTTAGAAGTTAGGAGTCAAGAGTTGAGAGTTAGGAGTTAGAATTTAGTATTAAAGAGTTAGAGGTGTGCAGTTAGAAGTTTGAAGTTTGTAATTTAAATTTAGGAGTGAGGGGTTATGGGCTCGCAGTTCGGAGTTTGCAGTTTGGAAATTAAAATTTGGAGTTATGATATCTTTTTCAATATTTTTTCCTTATGTTTCAGTCCTTTGATGGACTGTATGAGTTCGTCTATGTTCTCTATTTTTTTATTGTCACATTCTACTGGTTATCTCTCTTGAACAGTTTTTATATCACCTTCTCCGAAATAGGTAGCTTTTGGTTGTTATATTTAGCTTTAAAATCGAACGGATTAATATTTAATAATCTGTGATCAGGAAGCCCAGTGTCCTAAATGTTTACCTGAAATTTTACATTATTTACTAAACAATTATCTATTATTGTGGCAGTATTTTTTGTTATTCTCTTCGCTACTAGGTTGCTCAACTTATTCGCCTTTTCATAATTATTTATACTGATAACATTTGTATATTTTCAAGCTACTTCAGAATCTTTATCTGATAAATTTATATTGATATCGCCACAAAATATCGATTTTCCTCTAATGGAATCCAAAAGGTCATCATATCTTTCTCTGAATGTTTCGGCGCTAACTTTTGGCTGCCTATATATTGCCCCTATCACTCATTTTGACTCAATTAATTTAATTGAAATTACATTACAGCCTTGTGCTGATTCAAAAATTGTTATTGTATGTTGTTAGGTTTTAATTTTTTTGAACATATATTGATACTGCACCTGCCCTAGTCTCTCTTCAATCATGTTCTGCTAAATAATTTTCAAAATTATAATACTTAATTTCGTTTTCATACAGCCATGTTCATTCAGTTGTAATCAAGAAATCTATATCATTATTTTTCTTTTAAACAATAATTTAAATTTCATGATAAGAATTTCTTGAACCTATAATATTTAGACATTCTGCTATTTTCAGTCTTTTCCACTTTTTTCGTTCAGACGGATGACATCTTCGTCCTCAATCGATATCCTGTTGTCTCCTTGTTATCATTCTGAATTTGCTTTGACAGTTGAAATGATTTTTGGTTGTGCACCGTCATGTCCTCGTTCATATAAATTTTCTTATTTGCTTCTCCTCTTATTACACACTCTCCAAAACTAATGGATTTCACTTATTTTCTTCTTCTCAAAATTTGAGTTTTTGTCTCCTTAGTATTCAGTATCTGAAGTATAGGAGCTCCCTTTGTTCTTGCTTCAATCCTGTAGCATGCAACTACACTTTTGAATGCAAGCTATACCCTAATCCTTTCAAAAATTTAGATACTAGTTCCTCGGTAGATTCTTCTTCTTGCTATGGGATTTCCGAGATGACTAGATTATCAATCTTTTCTTCTTGTTCTCTCTGGTTATGTTTCGATTTTAATGACCAACGTCAGTATTCAACTCTTTGTTCTCCTCCTCAAGAATTTTCATACGTTGGATTAAGTTTTCATTACTTGCCTTAACATTTTCAAAAGTGTCCGACGTGAAGTCAACAGAATCCTTTGAACCTTTCACATGAAAGCAATGTTGATTTAGTATGCTTTAATTTCAATCTAAAGTATATCATACATTTATAGTTGTTTTAAACCTTTTTTCATCAATTGTTTTGATAATTTAATATTCAATATTTTTAGGTTTACACAACATTTAACTTTTTTCAAATGTGATTGAATTTATGAAAACCTTTGAGCTTTTTTGCTCCCACCTACTACCTACTACTAATTATTTAATTCTTTGTTCATATCTCTTGTGTAAGATAGTTTTTTTGTTGCAGTTATTTTTTTTTTACTTTGGGAGAAGAGCAAAAATAATTCGCTCAAACTAAAGATTCCAGAAAAAAAAACTTTCTAGCATTACTCTCAGCGAAAACAGTTATAAACAATACTAATTTTTGAGTCATTATTTTTGTTGTATTGAAATAATTCTCAACTCGACTTAAGTGGAAAGAAAATAAATAGTTGTAAATTTCACAAGAAAAGAATTTCTAGCATTAGTTAAATTGAATATTAATAATACTAATAGATTGTTTGAAAAAGATATTTTTTCACTCTAATTAATTACTTAACTCATCTTAATTGAAAATTGGACAAAAAGTTGAACATTTTGTACAAAACTGCAAATCTCTAGCATTATTCTAAGAGAATATCATTATTAGTTATAATAAATTGTTGGACTAAGTTCTGCATCGTATTATGACATTTGAAATTCAGTAGATCGATATTGTAATTTTTCAAAAAGGTTTGAACTAGATTAAAAAAAAAATGATTAAAAAAAATTACTGGGCATGGAATGACACAAGTCCATTATGAACCTTGAAATAATAACAAAATGCTTTGTATATGCCTTAGGTTGCTAAGGAAACTCAGGGTGGATTCAGTCAGTTGACAAGGTGAAACGAAGGTAGTCAATAATTATTTTTCTCTCTTTATGATAATTCTGCTAAGCGTAATATTGAAGACCACTTTTGCAATTTTAATTGCTATCATAAATTCCCAAGAAGTATTCGATTATCCATGATCATGACATAATAAAATGGCGCATCGCAATGCTCGAATTGATTTTAAATCAATTGAAATTACTTTAACTTTGCACTGCTTTGAATTTATCAAATGAGTCCGAGGCCTGTATAAGTTAAATTCATCACAAAAAATGTTTAAAAAGAAAATGAATTCTGACCTTAAACTCAGTAGATCGATATTGTAATTATTGAAAAAGGCTCGAACTAGTTCTTGAAAAGAAAAAATTATAGAAAAGTGACAACAAAATTACGCTTCCTCAGAGTGTAATTATCACATTAAAATAATTAAAAAAGCTATGTGTATGCTTCAGGCTTCTAAGGAAACTCAGGGTGGATTCAGTCTACTGACAAGATGGTCACAAAGGTAGTGAGAAGTTATTTCTCTTACCTTTCAATAAGTAATTTTTGAGGATTTGAATTCCAATTGATTTGTTCTTTAAAGCTAGTGTCTTGAAGTTGCTACAATTTTGAAAGTTTTATTTTGAGATAGTGTCTAAGTTTGAAGCTTTTAGGATAACGATCATTTGAATTGGAAAGCTTTCAATTACTGGCACAATTATTTTATCAAGACTTTAAATATTAGTTCAAAGTAACAAAATTGAATGTGATCACGTTTCAAATTTGCGAATATCCAATTAATTATCTTTATCATGCAATTAGGAAAACTTGGATGATTGGAAACTTTAGGAATGTACAATTCAAACTGGATACTTTCAAGTAAGCATGTTTGAGACAATATGTAATATTTATTATAGATAATAATTATAATATGACTTTATGCTCACCATTAAAAGAAAGAAAGCCCGCAAACGTGAGGAGTAGAGTGGCAAACGAAATCTTCATTTTTTTAAATTAGTCACCATGACACAGAAATAAATGAGGAAACTGATTTTCGGTGAACTGTGTATGAAGCGTGTCTCAAAAATGGCTGCTATATATACTAAGTTTGAACCTGCAGAATAATTATATATTGCAACATATGTAAGAACGGAGATGATCATCGCTTTTCATACATTTCACTGTCTCATGTATAAAAATGCAAAAAAAGATATAAAAAATGCATATGCCTCAAAGGCAACTCGTGGTTTCTCTGTGGATAGAATTCATACTCTATCAAATGATCTGAAGAAAATATTAAAAAAATTAAAATATGTTAAAATGATAGCAGTTATTTTAAAATAATTTTAAGTTTCAAAATTTCCTAATTTTTAAAATTAGAACGATTCCACATGATTACGCGGGGTTCAACAATTTTCAAATGGATTGAAAAGATTGCAAGTGTCTGAAGAAGGTACACTTTTGGGGAGAGTCTCTCCACACCAACAATTGAATATCTAACTTTTGTTTAATGAAATCGTTTAGATGTCGTTAGGATGCTTTTGAAAACCAATTTTTTTCGTTTAGACGGCAAAACTCAAAAAGATATTGAGTTTTCAAAATTGGAAAGCTGCGGAAAAAATTTAAATTTTTCTCCAAATTTTTTTTACGTATCGTTTGTATGTCGTGAGGATGCGTTTGGAAACTCACTTTTGACATTTGGACGATGAAATTGTGTGAGTTATCGAATAAAAAAGTCATTAGCACCATGCTTGCGAGTGTCGCCTTCTCAAGTGGTATTGACCTTTTTTGGTCAGCCGTGTCCTTAAATATAATATGATGTGTCAGACATCGCAAAAACTGTGGTACCGAAACTTTCCAAAATTTTGTTTAATTTTAGTTTTATCTAAATTTCCGTATATTTTCAAAATTTTTAAAATTTCCAAGATGTTCAAAATTTCTGAAATTATAAAAATTATCACATAGAGATAAACATATTTTGAAGGATCAATTTCTCTTTCGTGAATATATTTCGCTGGAGGGAGGCTGATAGCAATATGCGTTCAATTTCATATTTTTCTTTCACGCTTTGCAATAAACCTTTTTGTTGTTATTTAAAATAAAACTTTTACAAGTCACTCACACACCTGTTTCTTCCACCTACTCCTGATTATTCCATTTTTTATTTTTGTCACTAGTGGGAGACAGCTTTTATGTTTAGATTAAGTTCTTTAAACATTGCGAAAAGAGCAAAAATAATTTACTTCAAAAAGTAGAATACTACTTAAAACATGATTCTTCTTGAGGTTCACTTATTATTGTCCATAAACAAAAAGTCAAAACAAAACTGAAGATTTCAGGAAGAAGCGACTTTAATGCATTGCTCTAAGAGAACATATTTGTAAACAATAATTAATTGTTTGAATAAGCATGCTTGTTAACTTGCATTAATTATTAGCTCACGAAGTTAGAAGTAAACAAAAAGAATGTATATATGCTCTCTCTCTCTCTCTCTCTCTCTCTCTCTCTCTTGATCTCTTTGCACTCTTTTGCTATGCGATCTCCTAAAAACTCATGTTGATTCCTCACGAAAAATTACAAAGTTTATCCATCAAAGTTGCACATCTGCCGAGTGGCCCCACTGCTGCACACTTTTTTTTGTTTTTAATATTTTGAAACAGTGGAAATTATTTGCAGTTAGATTTATCAGAGACGTAAAACCTTCTTTGATAATTCTGAAAAAAATGAGTAAAATAGTACTTCTGCAAAGACAAATATCTTTCTGAACTTGAAAAAGCTCTCATCTAGAAAACAACGTGCTCATTAAATGGACAGTGTAGGCTAAAAATTGATTTGTTCACAGAAACTTTTGTGTTTCACTGTGAAATTTCAAACTGTTCAGCAAAATGATTTGAAAAATTGAAAACAAAAATTGTCTTCTATATCAATCTCGTAGAAAACTTCAAGTGAATGGAGTAATGGGTAAGTAATAATCGATTTGACTCAAATTTAGGGGAAGTTCTTTTTTGGAAATTTGAAACAACATTGCGATTAAACGATTTCCAAACGACAATTTCTCTATAAGGACCAGCCTATTGGACAAGGGATAGATGCGTATAGAAAAACAGAGGATTTATCTCTTTCTGCATCATCTAGATCACCATATTTCTCTCCTTTTTCTTATCTTCTTCTGATTCATTCTATGAACCTGAAACGTCGGTGTCATCATTCACAGTTACTGAATCGCTTTCAGCATGCAACTTTGCCGCCAACATAATAGCCAATGACTCATCGTTGAAGTACGTTTCTATGTTTACTTCAATCGTCTGCAGTAAGGGCATATGAATACAGACTCGATACCTTAGCATGGGGACAATAATAGGCTGGGTGTGTGTGTGTATGTCAGGATTTTAAGCTAGATTGTACTGTGTTTGTTCGCGTCTTCGAGATGCATTGAACGTCCCATTGCAGAACCTTTTATCACCAACCAGTATCGATTTATTAAGTTTAAAGAAATGTTTATTCTGTGCTTATGAGAACAACTTTTCAGATATTTAAAATACAACAATACTATATAACTAGTGTGTTTATTCGTACCTTTGAGACGCATTAATCGACCAATTGTTGAACCTTTCATGACCGCCGACACTTTTAGATACTCGGCTTTCAATTTTTTTCGTTTGCAATTAGAAAAGAGGATACATATTTTAAATAATCCAGACTTTCTAACATTCAATTGAAAATAAATCATGACTTCTTTTGTCAGTCCGCTCTCAACCGTAGCGTTGTTACTGGCAAGTTACTTGGTCTGGGCACAATCGGATGACACCACTGACGGTGTGACGAACCAGAGGTTCCGGAACAGCGGGGTCTTGTATCTTTACACGGCTGACTAAAACCGACGTGCACTACTGCTGGCACACGGCCCACAAGGCTTCCAGGTAGTCCAGGCGCCCTATGAAAAATGGGCAGTAATTGATAACTGAAATCTGATTTCAGATTTTTGTAGTATTAGCATGTAGAACAAAGCCTATGTATTTCAGTTTAAATGCTAGGACCGATTGTATATGTAAAGAATCGTTGAAGTTAGCAAAAACTGGTTTTTCGCAACGTACCTATTCGTCTGATAGACGAATAAAATCCGTTTGTTGAAAAATATAGGTTTCCCAAATATTCACAAAATAAAAGGTTGTGCGTTAAGATTCGTTCTTTTGTTATTAAGCAAAAATAGAAACTGTCTGAAATTGGCTTTTTTGAATATGCAATAATTTTTGCCACAATCATGAAACTAGTTTTGAACTTTCAAAAGGTATGCCCCTTGCTACTCTCGAAAAGAGTGCAATACCTCAGTCCAAGATACTTGTTAATTTTCTCAGAAGCTCATTTGTTGTTGAAAAATAGACTACTTTCAACTCAATTTCTACATTTGGGGCTAATAGGATATCTAAAAAAGTCGGTGATTGTCCTCTCAAGGAGTTTTGCTATCAAGTTCTCTTACCAAGGTGCGAAATTCGGTCGAATGCCAGAGCTTGACCATCGGCCCAAAGTCGGTCCTGCTTTAGTAGCCGATCTACGCTAACCAGAGTTGGGCCGACTAAGGTGTTTTGAAGCAACCATTGTCTCACCGACGTTGACAGCCATCGGATAAGCCGACCATTGGATAAACTGTGGCAGATTGGACGGTACAACCCCAATAATGCGGTAGGTCTGACTCTGGATACAGCAGTCGGTTGGCCACAAGTCACCCAATTTGAATGAAAAAGTCGCTCTACCCCTAAGTTTACTTTGTTTTTTAACGATGTAGTTTAACTTTAAACCAAGAAGTTGCATTTTCTACTATAAAAGATAAATTTTCAATAAAAAACGAACTTTTACCTAAAATTATGAATCTTGAAGCAAAAAAAAAAATATTTTAACCAATTTGCTGAATTTTCAACCAAAAAGCTAAAATTTTAACTGAAGAAGATAAATTTTGAATAACCAAAAAAGAAACATATTTTTAACAAAATAGATCAATTTTAACCCGGACAGTTTATTTTTCAACCAACAAAATTAATTGTCAACTAAAAAAGACGGATTCTTAACAACAACAAAATAATTTTCAACTAAATAGTCGAATTTTCTACTATAAAAAATCAATTTTCAATAAAAAAAGAACAATTTTAAACCTGTTGTTGAATTTAAAATCAAAAAGAGTAACTTTCTACCAAAAAAGTAGAATTTTCAACCAAACAGTTATAAAGGTCAAATTTCAATTGAAAAAAAGATAAATTTTCAACAAAAGAGCAAACAAATTTATGACAAAATAGTTCAATTTTTACCATAGTAATTCATTTTTCAAACAACAAAAATAATTTTAAACATAAAAAAGAAACGAATTCTCAAATAAATGAATAAGGTGAAGTTTAATACAAAAAAGAACGAATTTTCAAGAAAATAAATGCATTTTCAACCAAATAGTTGAATTTTCTACTAAAAAATATCAATTAAAAAAAAAAAAATCCACAAAAAGATAAATTTTCGATCAAGAATAATAATTTTGACTAAAAAAGACGAATTCTTAACAAAATAAATGAATTATTAACCAAATAGTTGAATTTTCTACTATAAAAACATGAATTTTCTACAAGAAAAAATTAATTAAAATTTTTTATTTGTAAATATTTCACTTTTCAACCAAAAAGGTGAATTTTCATCCATAAAAAAGAACGAATTTTCAAGAAAATAAATGCATTTTCAATCAAATGGTTGAATTTTCTACTAGAAAATAACAATTTTCAAAAAAAGCAAAAAAAAATTCCAAAAAAGATAAATTTTCAGTCAAGAATATTAATTTTGACCAAAAAAGACGAATTCTCAAGAAAATAAATGACTTTTGAACCAAATAGTTGAATTTTCTACTATAAAAACATGAATTTTCTACAAGAAAAAAAATTTTTTTTTTAAATGTTAATAGTTCACTTTTTAACCAAAAAGGTGAATTTTCATCTAAAAAAAAAGAACCAATTCTCAAGAAAATAAATGCGTTTTCAACCGAATAGTTGAATCTTCTACTATAAAGTATCAATTTGAAAAACAAATTTCCAAAAAAGATAAATTTTTAATCAAGAATATGAATTATGACCAAAAAAGACGAATTCATAACAAAAATAATGAATTATCAATCAAATAGTTGAATTTACTACAAGATCATGAATAATGCTGTGTATGGTAAGACAATGGAGAATGTGCGTAAACATGTAGATGTTAAACTCGTGACAAAGTGGAAGGGTAGGTATGGAGCAGAAACCCTCATATCTAGACCTAATTTCCACAGATGAGCAATCTTCCACGAACATCTAGTAGCTGTGGAACTTAGGAAGACTGAGGTTTTGATGAATAAACCCATGTATGTTGGGCTTAGTGTGCTGGACATTTCAAAAACCTTGATCTGTGAATTCCATTATGGCTATATGCTTAACAAATACGGTGAAAAATGTAAACTACTAAACACAGCCACTAATAGCTTAGTTTATGAAGTTAAATGTCCCGATATTTACATGGATATAAAACAAGTTATCAACAAGTTTGACACATCCAATTATCCTGTAAATAACGTTTAGGGTATGCCTTAAGTCAACAAAAAAGTTCTAGGCCTCATGAAAGATGAGTGCAGTGGAGAGGTCATTACTGAATTTGTTGGCTTGGGGAGTAAGATGTACAGCATCTGCGTGAGTGGCCAAGATTTTGTAAAGAAGGCCAAAGGTATAAAAGCAGGTGTTGTACAGAAACCTATCAACTTTGATGACTACGTTGATTGTTCGAGAAATGCTGCGATTCAAATTAGAACGCAGTATATCATTAGATCACGTCATCATTAAGTTGATACGGTTGAACAGTTCAAAGTGGCCTTAAGCCCCTTCGATGATAAACGGTATCTTTGGCCTGAAAGCACTGATACACTAGCTTGGGGTCATTATAAGATTGAGGATAATGATATTAAAGTAAATAATTAACCTATAAATCGACGTACATATTGTAAATAGTTTATAAGTCTATTAAAAACATGGTCGGGATTGATGATGATTGTAAAAACATGAATTATTGAACGATTTTTTATGTATATTTCATATGTTTTTATTTAATAGAACCTTAGATCTGATTACATGCATAAGTTTTGTTAACATTAGTTTTAGTGTTGAATTAACATCAGTTCAATGATGCTTTAGCATTAGTTTTGAAGCTTAGTTTAATGTTACTTTAACGTTAGATTAACGTTACTTCCTCCTCCCCCTCAACCTCATCCTCCTCCTCCTCCTCCTCATAAATTTTGTTGAAATTTGGAGATATCAGAGATGAAATTAGAAAATTTTAATCTATAAGAATTTACATGAAAAATTATTAAATTTTGTCTGAAAAAAAAGTCTTAACAAATTATTGATTTAACTTTTCGCGAAATTCTCTCATTTTAATTTTTGTTAAATCAGGATATATATAAAATCACCTGTCATAAAAAAAAAAACAAATAAAGAAAAAACGATCGAGACTCTTCTGGTTACAGAGATATCGTCATTTTGTTTTGTCTTCTTGGAAAATTTGTTGCCATACTTAACAATCTTTCCTTTCTTCAGATGAATTTTGGCACATTTATCCAATCCGAAGTCCATCCCAATCTCTCCTGTGTACTTATTGACGATATTTATGGCAGTTTGAAGTTTGCTTTTACCAGAGGCATAGATCTTCAGGTCATCCATATAAAATACGTGAGTGACCTTATGCTCGCGCGGGTTAGTGTCGCCACAGAGGTGTCTAAAAGAATTTCGTAGTGCGGGAGAGAGGCAGAAGTGTGGTGCAAAGAAGCAAAGGGCTCGTGGTATTGCCCTGAAAGACACCCCTCTGGAAGGTGACGTTGTTCGTTGTCACATGATAATTTCCAGATGAGATAGTAAATCTAGTTTTCCAAAGAGGTATCAATCTCTCTATGCATCGCACTATGTGTGGATGCACCTTCAAGATTTCCAAAAGACAGATGACAAGTATACGAGAGGTTGAATCGAAAGCTTTCCGGTAGTCAATCCAGGCCATTGACAGGACGCGCTGATAGGCTGCTACACCTTTTTTCGAGACACGTTTTTCGTACATCTCACGCCACACAGGCTCAATTCGCTGAACAATCCTGTTGTTGATGAAAGCTGTAAAGATCTTATACAGTGTGTTCAAACAAGTTATTGGGCTGTAATTCTCTGGGTTGGACAAGTTGCCTTTTTCGGTAGGAGTATAGTGCGTCCTAACACCAGCCACTGAGGAATGGGCGTCTTTGACTTTAAATATAAGGTGAATATGCGGGCCAAATGTTGGTGTGTAGAATCAAACTTCTTCCACCAGAAGTTCTTGATGCAATCTGGTCCAGCACCGGAAAAGTTCTTTGTGCCTCTAAGTGCTATTTTCACCTCTTCGGCAGTGATTGATGGACAATCCTTCTCAGATTTGATAAGGTTGTCGCAAATCCATCTCTCTCTCTCTTCTGTATTCTCCTCCTTGCGTCAGATAACAGCCGTATTTTGTAAACAACATGCTGCATGATTGTCAGCAGCTTTGACTTGTTCAGTGTGTGATTCAAGATCCTCAGTTCTTAAGCAAACTTTCGAACCCTTTCCGTGAACGGTGCACCAGATGTTATGTAGTTAATGACACATTCAGCCTTATCCTTGCATGCGGGTCTCTACAAGGATGGACGTACCCTCTTCCCTAGCTGCTCGAGGGAACAACGATGATAACACCAAACATAGTTTTAGTAAGTGCGGTTCAAAACAATCGAACGCGCAGGGCTCCCGACAATGGGTGAGGCAATAATGCCGACTATTCTAGATTTGGGGGGCCAAATACTAAATCTCAGCCGTCCCGGTACTACTCTATTCATTTGGAGTAGTTCCATGGACGAAGGACGAGCTCAGAGCCCTCGACATTGGGTGCCGAAAAGTTATGCACATGAACAAAAGCATGCATCTTAAACTGTATTCATTTCTCTGTTTTCTAATGATCGTGGCCGCTCTTCTTCTCAAAACAAAACAGGAAACATTTTTGTGTTCTTTCAACACCTCAATGCGATCTTCCGTCGGCATAATAAGAGTCTTGTCCAGGAATCTTTGAAACGAGTCATCGACCGCGTTTCTCACAGCAATGTACAAAGGTACATTAGACATAGATGGTGTCAGATTTAAACGAATCATATCATTAATTTCAGAAATTCGTATCTCTGTTCGGATGTTCAACGTAACTTCTGCTAATCCCATATAAATTCGAGATGAATAAGTGATACAGGTTAGAAGAATAAAGACAAGGAGAATCCTTTACGAGGTATTTCGAGGATCCTGCGGTATAGGAGAGCCAAGTACTACTTGCGTAATGTGGATGCATTTCCAGAAGCGCCTATCGAACTTTAGTGAGCGAGAAACAATCCAAATCGATATTAAAAGACCTATTAGGAAGATACCTGCTACAATTAAGTTGTTTGTTATGAAAGTAGTGTTCCTCAAGAAAGTTGGCACCAATGCTGTTCCTTTGCCATATCCAGTAAATGTGCTTCGTTCCAGAGCTAGTTCGCGAGGATACCACATGTTTGTTTCGATTCCTATAAACTGAAGTTCGTGGCGAGTTAGCTGGTCCACTAATCCCCGTGCTGTCAGATTTCCAGCTCCATGTAGTGCGTTGATCAGTTGAAAGTTGATTTTCCTTGATAAATCTTTCAGGAGTTCTGCCCTAGATCCTTGTACTTTGAGAAGGTATGTAGCAGTCTGTATTATTTTAATGAAAGAAAGAAGTTCATAGACTCCTCCTTTCAGCTGATAGCCGTTCAGGCTGTGAAGTTTTTGAGGAAACAGTTTGGTATTGGATAAAAACTTCTTCTTGGTGTAGATTTCAGTGAAGGGGTTCCAGTGATGCAAAAAAGAAATTTCTTCTCGCTCTCCAAAAAACTGATCGGTCGATTCCGAAATCACAACCTCAAGGACACTAACGTCCAGAAAACGCTGAGACCACATCCGGCGGAGCAGATTTTCGTAAGTAAATCCCTTGTTGACTGATAATTGTAAAATTAAAATCTTGGGTCGAATTCGTACTCCTAATAATCGAATGACAGAAATCATCTGAGCCATCAAGTCGGATACTATAATTGAAGGTTTTTTAGATTCTCCAGACGTCTTGATTGCAACAAGTAATGTTGTTGCTCGTGGTTTTTGAAAGGCTGAAAATACCTCTAGATCTGGAAGGATGAATTCGCTAGAATTCTGTAGACTTACCGTGATTAGAGGAGTTTCTTTTTCAACCGTGATAATTAGATCATCGATTCGACTTTGAAATCTAGATCGATTTTCTAGACAAAAAGACATTATCTGATAGGGCTGTACTTCTGAATGTCCTTGTGATAGGTGCTCTCGGAGGTGCGAAACTATCACTGGTTCGTAACCTTAAAGCCATACCCGCGTGCCAAATATATGCCACGGCACTTGCGAGATGGATGCAGAAAGCTGTCATCCTTTGATCGCTTCGTGGCCTCAAAACGCACGAGGGTTTCACCGGCCTGTCGTTGTTATTTCCTCGTGTCCTGTGACCACCCATCTCAGGGTTGTGAGACGTGTTCATGAGTAAGATTTTAGTCTGTTTGGTTTACAAGTAATTTATTTTGTTGAAAATTCGTTTTTTGGCATGTATCTTCTTTGGTAGAAATTTCATCTTTTTAATTTAAACTTAAACTGTTGGGCTAAACATTAATCTGTTTCTGTTGAAGTTTAAACTATTTTGTTAAAATTTGGTCGTTCTTGGATGAATTTTACTGCTTATGATTTACAATTAAAACATTTTTGGTTTGAATATTTCAAGTATTATATTTCTTCCTGAGAATTCATATGTGTTTGTTCAAAATTGAACTATTTTTTTTTAAATTTGACTACACTGTCAAAGATTAACTTCTTTTGGTTGGAGATACATTTGTATACTTTGATGAAAAATTTTTTTAAACAAATTTTTGTAATTTACAATTACAGTATTTACTTGAACATTCACCTTTGTAAGTTGAAAATTCATTATAGGAAAATATATAGAGGGTGTTTTTTTTAACTTCAGAAATCGAAATATCTCAAAAAATATTCGTTATAAAAACTTTTTATTTTCGAGGGGTAAAAGCGACTTTGAACAAATTTACCCTACCCCACCTCCCCAGGATGGGGAGGGGGTAACTTTGTACTTTCAAATAGGAACACCAATTTTTTATCACAGACTAAGATTCTCCTGAAGTTGAAAGTCGATTTTCCCCATCGAACATAAAAAGTTTTTATTACGGATATTTTTCTCACAGGATGCGTATTTTTTCAGATATTTTGGTGCCTCGAGTTTAAAAAAACACCCAGTATAATGCGCCTAAAATGATTCTCCTTCCTTGCATTTCCTTTACTTTCTTCATTACATTAATCATAGGAATTATAGGAATAAAAATAATCGCCAAAAAATTATGAGAAATACATTATCCAAACATCACTACATCATAGTAATAATAATAATTAATTCATCTCTGCTTGAAAAGTCAAACATTCTGTTCCACATTCATCTGTTTTGGTTGAAAATTAACTTCTTTCGTGGAACGAAATCATCTTCCTGGATTTCCAATTCAAACAGGTTTCTCAAATATTATACTTATCAGCTTCAACACTCCATTCTTCCTTTGAAAATTCTTCTCTTTTGACAGAAAATCTTTTTTGCATTTAAAATTCAACTATTTTGTTGAAAATGTAATACATTTCGACTTTCAATGAATGAAATCAACACCTGGGAAAGGGGGTCGTGTGTGACTTAAGTTATTTCTGTGACCTGTCACAGGGCTTCCTTCCCGCCACCACAACACCTGGGAAAGAGGGTCGTGTGTGACCTGAGCTATTTCTGCGAACTGTCACAGGGGTGCCTTTCCGCCCCCGCAACACCTGGAAAAGGGGGTCGTGTGCGACTTAAGTTATTTCTATGACCTGTCACAGGGGTTCCTTCCTGCCCCCACGATAGGCTGGAAAGGAGTTCGTGTGTGACTTGAGTAATTTCTGTGACCTGTGGCAGGGGTGCCTTCCCGCCCTACAACACCTGGAAAAGAAGTTCGTGTGCGACCTAAGATATTCATGTTACCTGTCACAGGGATGCCTGCTCGCCCCCACAACACCTGGAAAAGGGGTTCGTCTGTGACCTCAGTTATTTCTATGACTTGTCACAGGGGAGCCTTCACGCCCCCACGATAGGCTATAAAGGAGGTCTTGTGTGACTCAAGTTATTTCTGTGACCTATCACAGGGGTTACTTCCCGAACCCACAACACCTGGGAAAGGTGGTCGTGTGTGACCTACGTTATTTCTGTGACCTGTCACAGGGTTGCCTTCCCGCCCCGACGATAGACTCGAAAGAAGGTCGTGTGTGACCAAAGTTATTTCTGTGATCTGTGACAGGGGTTCCTTCCCGCCACCACAACACCTGGGAAAGAGGGTCGTGTGTGACCTAACCTATTTATGTGTCCTGTCACAGGGATGCCTTCCCACCCGACGATAGGTTAGAAAGGAGGTCGTGTGTGACCTACGTCATTTCAGTGACCTGTCACAGGGTTGCCTTCCCGCCCCGACGATAGACTGGGAAGAAGGTCGTGTGTGACCTGAGTTATTTTTTGTGCTCTATCACAGGGGTTCCTTTCCGCTCCCACAACACCTGGGAAAGGGGTTCATGTGTGACCTAAGTTATTTCTATGAACTGTCACAGGAGTTCCTTTCTGCCCCCAAAATAGGCTGGAAAGGAGTTCGTGTGTGACATAAGTTATTTCTATGAAATGTCACAGGGATGCCTTCCCTCCGCCAAGATAGGCTGGAAAGGAGGACGTGTGTGACCTAAGTTGTTTCTGTGGCCTGTCACAGGGATGCCTTCCCGCCCCCACAATACCTGGAAAAGGGGTTCGTGTGTGACCTAAGTTATTTCTGTCACCTGTCACAGGGGTGCGTACCCGCCCCGACGATAGGCTGTAACGGAGGTCGTGTGCGACTCAAGTTATTTCTGTGACCTGTCACAGGGGTTCCTTCCTGCCCCAAAAATAGGCTGGCAAGGAGGTCGTGTGTGACCTAAGTTATTTCTATGGCCTGTCACAGGGATGCCTTCCCTCCGCCAAGATAGGCTGGAAAGGAGGACGTGTGTGACCTAAAAAAAACAAAAATAGTAATCTACAGAAAGGGAGGTCATGGCCATAACAAGAAATACCCACCTTTTATGTACGGAACCACCGAGATTGATATCGTTAAAAGTTATATGGAACCCTATTGTTCGACTTTTCGATAGCCTTGTATCCAGCCTTTTAATGTATGGTGCGCACATATGGAGTCTCAGGTATTTAGATTTCATAGAAAAAATCCATACCACTTTTTATGAGAGAATCCTGCACGTTCCGCAAAATACTGCTGTATATGCTGTTAGATTAGAAATAGATGCATCCCAAATTGCAGTTAGAGTTTTTGGTTTAATTCTCAATTGGATAGAGAAAATTCTCAATATGTCCGACGATCGATACGCAAAGAAATGTTATTTGAGATTAAGAGAACTGGATAGATTAAAATATGAGTTTTCAACCTTAGACAAATAGAACTGGGCCCGCCAGGTTAAAAGTACATTTAAAAAAATTGGGATAGAGGGCGATTCGGAATTTCTGTCTCTTGACTCTCTAAAAAAGAATAAATCGGCATGGATAAGAGCTTGTGATTAAATATTATATCTGGAAGATTTACAGAGAGCCTACCCGTCCTCTGCTCTAATACTTTATCCTCAATTAACCTTGCAAGATGGACCTCATTAATATTTAACACTGTCAAGAACACCACACGGTTTTATCATAATTATAGCGCAATTAAGGTTAATAAATACTTTTATACCTAGACTTTTAATCAAGAATAAAACCTTGAGCTTGAATGTTGATAGTTATTGTATCTACTGTCATGAGAATAGTTTTTTAATACACAACCAGTGTACCACCTTATAGTAGAATGTCAATTTTTTAAAACTGTGACTTTTTTGTGTATAAGCGAAAGTAGGGATACGTGTGAGATAAGGAATGCCTGAATGAATATTCTAGATAACCCAGAAAAAGATGCTATCGAAAAATTATTATGTTTGTTAGTAAGTTTCACGAATGAGTATTATAATTAATTATATAGTCCAAGGTTTTTTGATTTGCTTTTATTGTAAGTACGGTTTATCTCATCTGCGGTCATCTTTACGGTCAACCTTTGATTATAGTTTTTGTTTTCATTTATTAGAATAACAGTTAGTTTTAGAATTGAACTGTAACTTATCTGTATGAATCAAATGATTCTTGAACAAATAAAACACTACTACGTTAAAAGTACTGGAATTAACGTATTTTACCACCGAAGAAGAATTGCTGAACATCGTGTGGGCCTTACAAAAATTCCGAACGTATTTGCATTGAGCAGAAATTATAAACAGCACCGATCATCTCGCACTTTTTTATCATCATTATGTCATTAAGCCGTTTCCCTTTCGGGGTAGGCGTGAATTGCTCGGTTGGAAAGTAGTGATGTGTGGATGGGTATGAATAATATGTAAGATACTAACGTGTAAATGTTATCAATTTCAAATTCTGTGACCTAGACGAATTATTGCAAATTGGTATATTAAAAATTGCAGATAAATCTCACTTTTGAAACGTTAAAAATGGAAAAATTTGCGAAGTTTTCAATGTCCAGTTTAAAAGTCTTCAAAACTGAATAAAGTTAAATTCTAAGCCTTCCAAATTAGAGTAATATATAGGCAATCTATGAATGAGTATTGGATACAAAGGAAGTATAATTACAATGAATACTAATTTCAAGATCTCAGGTATGCCCGCCTCTAATTCGACGCCAGATATGCTTGGTAAAAGCAAGTAAGGGGTAACTGGCTTAGCGCAATGGTGGGGGTATACTTAACTGGTCAGCGGGTGCGAGTCGGGCGATGACCAGCAATATCGTTTTTAATATTCAGTGACAAAAGAACAAATTATAGGTCAGTATAGCAAAGTACGAGGAGAGGACCACTCAAATCTAAATGGTACCGTGAGCGGAATTCAGAAAGAAAACAAAGGGGGCCCGAAAGCTTGCAGGTAAAATCTTGACCGTGAGCGTAATTCGAGTGCACCGACAATTAACGGGCAGTACCTATTTGATCGCCATCTACCTGTTTGCATTACCCTCTCTACTCAATTTCCCTTCACGTAGCTGAGTGATAGCGAGGCGCTGTCAGAGACACTTGTCAGCGGCGGGTCCTATGTACACATAGAAATATTGATGGTCAAAGTTAGAGGGTCAACATTTACAGAGCCAGTCAGTCCTACTATATGGTCGAGCGGTCCTTCCAACATTTTTTCGAAATAGTCAGAAAGACTCTTATTTTATGGCCAGTCTCACTGTTATAAGAACACCGGACTCACTATCTGAGAAAACTAAGGCATGCCTTTTGGGGTGATCAATACGCACATCTTTTTTCACCCATTTTGACCATCCACGAAGGAGTAGATAAATCATCGCATATGCTCGATTGATCGACGTTTGCGCGTCAATCATGCGCGTGAAAATTTAAAGGTCACCTGACCACCATCCAGTTCGCGCCGCGTATCGCTAATTTGCGCCAATTTGCGTAACGGACGCGTGGACCGCGTGGTGTTGATATATATCCGACAAACAGTTTTCACAGTATTTCTAGCATTGCGAAGAAAGTTTGTAAAATTCTGTTGGGAATTTAAACGCTCTTATTACCTAAGTATTACGTAAGTAGGGGAAGGAGGGACAGCGCCGACTGATGGGGCAAAGGCGATTTTGCTTATAACATGCTATTATTTAACCATTTTAATTCTACTTTGCAGTAAATAAATCTATTTCATTAAAGAGACAGTGTTACTTACTAAAAGCTTGAAAATTGACGTTGTAAAAGAAAAATTATGCAGAAAACAGTTTTGTATATACCTATCTACCCTATACCTATATACCCATCCACACATCACTACTTTCCAACCGAGCAATTCACGCCTACCCCTAAAGGGAAACGGCTTAATGATATAATAATAAAAAAATAATTGATCAAGTAAATGATCACTTGCTCACACGACTGCAGTAATTTTTAATAATGAATTAATCATCATCATTTATTTATATAATAATTAATTTTATAATCATCAATTACTCAAATAAGTAATTATTTAGTTGATTAATTATTTACTTAATATTACCTAATTGTGTAATAGTCAATTCACTAATCATCAATTGAGTAATTGATGTGAATATCTGATTTCCTTGCACTTGCTTTTGTCTTTCGATAAAGACGAAACTATATCGCTCGTCGATAATGAACAAACACGCGAAGGCAGCAATTGTTAACTACTTAATGAACTATTCTCATGTATGTATATGATAATTAATTTTTCAATCATCAGTTACTTGAGCAAGAAATTATTTAGTTAATCAGTTAATGATTTAATAATGAATTACTCAATCAAATTATTAATTATCAATTAATTACTTAATCTATTATTATGACCTATTTATGTAATAATTAATGGATAATTCATCGATGAAGTAATAAATTAATCAATCCGATGTGCAATTGTCTGATTCACTCGAATCTGCATGCTTCTTTCGATGAAGACCAAACTAAATCACCCGTCGACAATGAATGCACACATGAATGCAGTAACTGTTAATTAATGAAGTAATCATCATCATTTATTTATATAATAATCATTTTCTTAACCATCAGTTACTTAGATAAGTAATTATCTATTTAATTAATTAATTAATTACTCAATATTACCTAATTGTGTAATAATTGATTGATTAATCATCGACTGAGTAATCACTGTAAATATCTGATTTCCTTGTGCTTGCTATTGTCTCTCGACACAGAAGAAACTAGATCACCCATCGATGATGAACACACACGCGAATGCAGCAATTGTTAATTAATTGATGAACCATTATCATTTATCTGTATAATAATTAGTTTTGTAATTATCAATGACTTAATAAAGTAATTTTTTATTTCATTAATTAGTTACCTAATACTACTCAATTGTATAATAATTGTTTGATTGAACATCAATAGAGTGATTAATTAATTAATCCGAGGTGCAATTATCTGATTTCCTAACAATTTCTTTTGTCTTTCGATAAAGGCGAAACTAGATCACCCGTCGATAATGAATACCCTCCCTAATGCGGTAATAATCGGTCAATATTGTCAATATTGAAGGTCATCTTGAAGCGAATGCAAAATTATCAAAACTCCCAACAAAAATTGAACGGGTTAACCCATTTTTTCTATCTTTTTTTAATCGTCTCGTCATTATGTAATGAACCTAATGTTTGGATAAACATCCATCTGAACGCAAAAATGACTCGAAATTTCAGGTTCATTACTATTGAACTGGAGATATGAATATTTTTATTTGACTTATATTTGAAAAACATTAGCCCAAGTTAGTTGATCAATCGAACCGTAGTCAGAAAGATTCAAAGTCATATCGATGTTCTTTCTAAAAATAATCTAGAAAGTTAGACACATTTGAATGACATTAAATCTTTGACGGAATTCGGTCTCAAAAAATCAAATGTTTATATTTATACATTTACAAAATTAAAAATGTGTCAGACCATGCTATTTGAGTCCCTGTGCATCCTCAAGTTCAAACATACACATTGTCATTCTTCGAACTCAATAAATTGAGATTTTCTACTGTTTTTAAGATTGATATTTCGAAACATTATATCTTACATTTATCTTGTGAAACAAATGATACAAGAAGACTTCAACAAAAAATATGTTTTCAACCATCAGTTCTCACTCATTCTCTCCCTTTTCTCCCTTTTCTCCCTTTCCTTTCTGAGACTTTTAATGCCCGGAAATATATTTTGCTTGTTTAAACCTTTTTTGCATAATTCACCACATAAGATAACTTGTTAGAGATTACAATTCTAAACATCTTTCTCAACATTGTTGAACTGAGACATAGAAATCCCTAGACTTTGTTGATGTTTTGAAAAGATCAGTTCTCAGTTAACTTTATAAACGTTTTAAATAGTTGCAGTCATCAATATATTAATTTAATTGGTTAATCTTTCACGAATATTTGATCGTTATTATCATTATTTTACATTATCCTGCCGAATGTTGCTTTATTTGTATAAACATAGTGAGTGTCAGTGTTAACAACTTTATAAAATGTTTAGGTATTATCTACGTTAAAGTACAGAAGATACATATGTGTCAACCTGCAAACCTGCCAACCCTCGGAATGTTAGAAAAAAAATCCTTTCATACATTTTTACACCATTAGCATCTATATTATTTTAAATTAGTTTCATTAATTTTTTGTGAGTCATGGTACATCGTCTACCACATATGGGTTCATATATTACAATCTAGGTAGACAGTGCTTTTTGCGGCAAATAGCAGGAGAACAATGTCTTGTCTCCTAAAGGTAAGTATATGAGTTAAAACATTTTTGATAATCCTGTTTTTCTCAAATATCAGTTAAAGGTGGGCTGGAGAATCAGTGTGAGGTGTCAAAAATACATTTCGTTTTAAATAAAACTAAGATAGGAAAAGCACGCAAACATAACTTTTCTACAAGATGTCAATAATAATAATAGCTCTAAAAAAGTATCCAGAAGTGAAATTTTAATCTTCAACTGTCCCGTCTGCCGCGTAAGGTCATCCGCGGCTAGAGACCTGACTCCAGTGAACAGTGTTGAACGATGTTTTCTGTGAAAATATGTATGTGCGTTTTTGTGTGTGAAGATTAGCGCCTAATTTTCGCCAGTAAGCGTTCGAGTGAGCCACGGCGCCGGATCGTTGTGGGAACTGCGGAAAGTTTAATTTCCACAAACGAATAAAAGCTATTACGAACTATTAAGAGACTATTAATTGTTAAGTTTATCTAAAGCTAGTGTTTCCCGCCGAGATAAGTATTGTCTAATCAATACACTTAAGATCACAGGATTTGATAAAGGATTATGGAAAGAACCATTGTGCATGTGTCGAATCTAAAAACGATCAATCAACTATTAAAATCCAAAAGGTCTGTAAGTACAAATCTTATAACAATATATTTCTGAGATCTTTGCTATATTTTGCTTGCAATTATTATTGCGTTTATCCAATGAACCCTCCCTGATTGCATAGTTTCTTACTCTTCCTTCAAATTTAAATATTTTCCTTGCTGATTAAGGATTCAACCAGCTGGCGTCCGACAATCATGTTCATTTTAATTTAAAAAATTGAGCCTGTGCATCTCTGACCCAAGCCGCGTCAAGTGAAGGATAAATTTTGGAAAAAGGAACGTATAAAATCTCTATTATTTAATGTCGAAACCTTTAACAAAATTTTATCCTGTCTCACATTCATCTCAATTTACTTTTCATAACACCGTTCCTCTCTGTGTTCGAATAGCCGAGCAATCTAATTCTTTGAGACTTTTGTGAGCAATATATATTCAAGTGTGAGTAACTAATAGTAAATTCAAATGTATCAAAATTAAGTTCAAGACTCGTTTGGTCGTTTAGGGTCGATTTATTTTGCACACAACGTGGCGCATTTGTCATCCGGATGCGGCCGGGTGCCGCAAGTGCTTCAATCCGGGTGATTTAAGGAAAGCAAACATTAGCTCATACGACACCGACTGATCCTCCACATTTATGTGGAAGATGCCGTGCATCCTCTTGTCGAGGAGCTGTTCGCGGAAGTTTTTCTCCTGTGCTCTCTCAATCCGGGCTTACAGGAGTGAGTACTCGAGATGGATAAGATTTGATGCATTTTGCTCACCCCTGATATTGAAGTCAAGGCCGAGTGTTCCCGCAGCCTCCTCCGCTGCTTTGTACAGAAACGCCCCTTTGCCCACTTCTTCGTGTTTCCTCACCATTTTAAAAAGAGGGTCTTGTCTATTTGCGACTATATGTGCGACTTGAGGTGCATGCTTTTGTTTATGCGCATAACCTTTCGGGACCCTATAGCAAGGGATCTGAGTTCGATCTGTTCCTCGCCGACAGTCCCGAAGACCATATCCGTCGGATGAGACGTTTGTATCTGCGTCGGAGAGTATCCTTTATAGATGTCACGTCCTGAATTCGGCTCTGTGGCACGCCCAGGTATGTATAGGTCTCTCCAGCTATCACTGGTTTGTAACCTTAAAGCCATACCCGCGTGCCAAAAATATGCCACGGCACTTGCGAGATGGATGCAGAAGGCTGTCATTCTTGGGTCGCTTTGTGTCCTCAAAACACACGAGGGTTTCGCCGGCCTGTTGTTGTGATTTCGTCGTGTCATGTGACCACCCATCTCACGGTTGTGAGGCGTGGCCATGAATAGGATTTACCGCTGTCCTACTGGGAGCTGATGTCATTTTTTCGATGGCAGTTACTCCCAGTGGGATTCTGCGGTGGTTGTTTACCTTTATTTTTTAATTATATATATATTTAATCCTGAGTTCATAAAAGCGAGTAGTGAAATAAGACTCTTATTAAGGATTTTTTAAAATAATAATAATAATTACGAAATAATAACAGGGTTTTCCATTCAGAAGAATGAAGTTTCAACTGATAAGAAAATTATAGAAAGGCTTGAAGCATGCACAAGAGAGAGAACCATGTACAAAGCAGGTACGTAGGTGAGAGAGGGAGAGAGAGAGAGAGATAGAGAGAGAGAGAGAGAGAGATTTGAGAAGGCTTTGTGATTCAGCGACTGTAAAACAATAATAAATCTCACAGCATGCCTCGGCAAATGAATTAAACCATGTGAAAAATTTGCACGAATCTTGAAAAATACCAACAGATTCTTAAGAAATCTAATTACATCCAGTGGATGACAGTGAGAGATTTAGAATCTTATATCGGTACAGCTCAGATGCCAAATAAACTATTAGCAATTAAAACTTGGTAACCTCGTAATAATTGTTAATAATATTGATTCAACTATTTTCAGATGAAGAAAATATAATTCGAAAGCTCTTGTTACAATGTATGAAATACAATCAGCTACATAAATATCATAATGGACAGAAAGGAACGTTGAAATCATCTTTTGCATAATAAAATAATCTGCTGAAAAGATTCAATTTACTTACTTGGAACACTGAAATAAAGTATCATGAATGATTAAATAAATTTAGCTATATTAAAATCAGCTATTATATATATATATATAACAGCTGAAAATAAGGTTTTTTCTGAGAACCAACATTTTTTTTGAATTGTAGTTAAATAAATCCATTTAAAGGAACCAGGATTTCTAGTTAACAGAATAATGAACATAAAGTTGATTCAACTATTCCAACTTAGTAGATAAAACTTTGTTTCACTAAAACGGGAAGGTGGGTTACGTATTTCCCTGTTAAATCTTGAATTTTAAATCAAGTTAAATAAAGTATTAAAATGTATGTGGAAGAACAAGAAAGAATAGAGGGTGAGGAGGAGGACGATACGATAAATATCACGGTTAAGTCAAGTAGGTACTGAAAATATTAGATTCAATGATTATATGCTCTAAATCGTCTGTTAGAGGTTTTAAAAGCGGCGTTCCCAAGGACCCTGAGCTTGTGGATATAAGTGTTATTAGACATCTTAACACTGGAGAGACCTATACATACCTTAGCGTGCCTCAAAGCCGCATTCAGGACATAACATCAGTAAAGGAGTCTCTCCGAAGCAGATACAGGCATCTTCTTCAACAGATTTGGTCATCCAATCCGATGGCGTTGAACAAGGTATCTGCGACTAACCTGCTTGCCGTCCCGGTTCCAATCTTCTCATCTGGGGTGGTTCAATGGACGAAGAATGAGCTTAAGGCCCTTGAGGTCACCACACGTAGGATCATGCATATGCATTAAAACTTGCATATCAATTCGTCAGTTTCGCGATTATACATTCGACGCTTTCATGGCGGACTTCTGAATCGCCAATGTCTTCATGACCGAATTTTTTTTTGTACAGCTTATATCGTTGCAAATGGAAAGGATACTCTAATAAAAATGGTCAGAAGTCACGAGATGGTTCGCAAAGGAGCGTTCCTTTGCAAAGCCGGAGAGCAGGCAGCTGAGACCCTTGACCTGAATTTTAACGTCAGAAGTGAGGAAAGTGCATAACTCCATCTAGATGCTTCACATCTGAAAGCCGAGCTAAAGAAAGCAGAATTTAAAAAATTACATCAGAAGCTATGCGACAAGAAAATGCACGGAAATTTTCACCGGAATGTAGAAAAACAGTCCTTGTCGAAGGAGCAAACTTTTTCTCTTCTCAAATCATCAGGACTTAATTCGGATACAGAGGGTTTTATTTTCGTATGCCCGTAAAGTGTCATTTCTATCTTATCATACCGTAACCGCATTTTAGGTCAAGAAGTTCCAAGCGATAGGTGAAGAGCATGTCATACACACGTTGAGTACCTAGAACACATACTATCGGGGTGTGCCACTCACGCAGGAACGACGTACATCTACAGACATGATGCGGCCCTAAGAGTGCTTTATAACCATCTTTGTCGCTCCTGCGGTTTTAGCCGCGACGCTGTCCTGCCGTACGCTCCAAGGGAGATAGAGTCAATTGTCCAAAACGAGAAGTGCAAAATTTTCTTAACTACGATTTTCGGACAGCAGTCTCCGTCGCACACTCCAGGCCTGACATTGTTCTCCAAGATTTCGAGTAATAAACTATATTCGTGATCAAATTCTCGGCTCCTTCCGAACGCAACATCACTGCCAAGGAGAAAGAAAAGGAGGAAAGTTATCAAGACCTTAAAAGGGAGTTGCAACGACTGTACCCAAAATATTCGGTACGTGTGATTGCCCTTGTGATAAGACACAAAACTTTCACCAGCCTGTCGTTGTGATTTCCTCGTGGCCTGTGACCACCCATCTCACGGTTGTGAGACGTGGCCATGAATGGGATTTACCGCGGTCCTATTGGGAGCCGATGTCAGCTGTAAAGATCTTATACAGTGTGTTCAAACAAGTTATTGGCCTGTAATTCTCTGGGTTGGACAAGTTGCCTTTTTCGGTAGGAGTATAGTGCGTCCTAACACCAACTACTGCGCAATCAGCGCCTCCGACTTTAAATATGATGTGAATATGCGGGCCAAATGTTGGTGTGCAGAAGTAAACTTCTTTCACCAGAAGTTCTTGATACAATCTGGTCCAGCACCGGAAAAGTTTTGCTTGCCTCTAAGTGCTTTTTTCACCTCTTCGGCAGTGATTGATGGTCATTCCTCCTCAGATTTTATGTGGTTGTCGCAAAAGTTGGGCTTGGGTGGATTTTTGACAGCCACATTATTTTTTCATTTTTCAACGCTGCAAAGGAAACTTGTTGCAATTACGGCATGACAATTTAACGTAAATTTTAACGTTTTATTATAATTGCAACAGTTTACATATTTGTTTTGTATCTTTTATTAATTATAAGGTTGTGTATAGATGTCCGGTGCCGGGCGCTAGGTTGATATCCGGTAGATTGCTCTGATTGGTTACACGGCTGTTGGCACGGTCTGTCGACTGTCGTACAGCAGCTTTGCATCCGACTGCGTATATTTCTTATTTTCTTAAGACGTTTAGGAGGAATAACCTCAAACAGAAGTATATATTTTGGACGGAGAATATAAATGTAACTTTTTTTATACGCTTGAACATATGAAAAAACTTAGTTGGTGTTTCGATTTTCATTCCCTGTAGATATCAATTATAATTTTATAATTAATGTTTATCATTGACGCGGCTATAATTCCCACAAAGAGAATTATATAAAAATGTTCTTAGTAATAAAAGAATGATAAAGTAAATGTACAAGGAAAGATAAAATCCGAAACACCAACTAACTCATTTTTAATAAACAATTACATAATAAAGTGTTTTAAAAAAGTTACACTTATATTCTCCTTCAAAATTATATACTTCACTTGGAGGTTATGTATCGTGTACATCTCAAGAAAATAAGAAATGTACCAAGTCGAATGCCGTTCGGCGCATGATGTACGGCGTACATGATGCTGCTGTCCGGCAGACCCCGCCCATTGCCGTGTAACCAATCGGAGCAATCTACCGGATATCAACATAACGCCCGGCACCGGACATCTATACACAGCCTAAACTTTATGGCGTTTGCGCCACCTCGAAATATCATTTTTATCAAAAATAAAAAAAAAGGTACACTGTTAAAAATGTTTGTAATTTTAATATACATTTACTATACATTTGTATATTAAATCTAAAAGCTCGATCTATGAAATATTAATTAAGAAGCTGAATATTGAATTTCATATACATGTATATTGATCAACTTTTAGAAAAGTCAGGTAATTTCACTTTCAACAAATTAAATATAATTATTCTAGATCAATCTAAAATATCTATACCTTAAACCTATATACCTATCTACCCGTAACCTATATACCCATCCACACATCGCTATTTTACCACCGAGCTATTCACGCCTACCCCGAAAGGGAAACGGCCTAATGATATAATAATAATAATGTGCAAAGGTTCCATGTCTCGAGGTTTACAGTGTTAGTTTCTAACATTTTAAAAGCATTGCTATTGTTTCATTATTAATTTTTGTATTGAAAGTTTTTCAACTTGCATTTCATCATTTTAATTTTAAATCTTATAGAAAAATATGCGTCTTCTACCTCTGCGAAAGGAAATATTGGAACATCTGCGTCAACAATACAGATAACAGAATAAAATATTTCCAACTTTATTGCAAACAGCTTGACTGCGATTTACTGCTGTCATCTTAAACTTGCTATGTGGGAAATATATATCTCCATTGAATTTAATTTACTGAACAGAATTGCGAACTGTATTGATTCTTTTCTTAAGATAATTCTTTATTGAATTACTTTCAATTGTACCGACGGTACAGATATCAAACCATTTCGAGCGCGGATAGCACTCGGATGGGTGACCATTGCGTTTTAAGTAATGTCGAGCGAAAGGTTTGACGCAGACGATGATTGTGTGCATTCAATGGGCAGAGTCGAATGTCTGCCTTTAAAATGGACTGATCAAAAACCGGCGCAACTCGTGAGGTGGTTTTCTGCAGTTTTCCTCTCCCCTGACTATACTTCCAGGCAAATGCGAGTACTTCTAATAAAGTCAAATGCAGCTGCGGGTTTTCCATACCCAGAGAAGTGGAGTCTTCTGGCGGTATATGTACTCATGATAAAGGACTCATACTACTTTAGAAGCAACTGGGGTGTTACAACAAAAAGGCATAGTACAATAGGTTTTAACCTCAATGCTACGAGACCTTAATGGGCCAGCCTTACAAGACAAGAATAATAATAATACCTTGAATTTTATCTGTAATTTAACCATTTGACCTTAATAAGTCATTACGTCCTGATAATAATAATAATAATAATCTTTAGCATCTTTAGCGTCCAAAACGTGCCCAAGTTACTCGTTTCACGTGTGTATGGAAATGAAGAACATACAATATGCCTCGGGCATGTTCTAGAATCTTACTTTCATCTTGCTACATTGTCAGGTTTTTGGTAAATTTAAACAGCATGTTTAGCAATAAAAATGTATTTAATATTTCAACCGTAATTAGAAATAAGGCTTATTCTCGAGGGACATTTTTATTTAAAAATGTGATTTAAGGTGGCATTTATAAATATAATAAAGTATATAAAGTATATAAATATATAATAGTATATTGTGTATCAAGGGCGTAAAGAAGGCTATTTTGACGAGTGTGAATTTGCTGCCCGAGCGAAGCGAATCTATCAACGTCTATCTTTTTCAGTACCCTCTTTTCTATCTCATCCTATCCTTTATCTGTGCACGTCAGTCTTTTTCTTTCTTTTTGTCAAACTAAATTCCCATCTATCTTTTTTAATCTCCTCCTCTTTACCTCATCCTATTCCCTAATTTCCATCTATCTTTTTCAATTCCTTCTTTTCTATCTCACCATATCCTACATCTATCAACATCTTTTTCTACCTCTTTGTAAAACTAAATGCACGTTCATCCTTTTCAATACCCTCTTCCCTATCTCATCCTATCCTTTGTCTATCCACCTCAATATTTTTCTCTTTCTTTGTCAAACTAAATTCACGTCTATCGTTTGCAATACCCTATCAATACTCTATCTCATCTTATCCTTTATCTAATCATGCCACTCTCTTTATATCTCTATTAATCTAAATTACCGCCTATCTTTTTCAATCTTCTCTTCTCTATAGCATCCTATACTGTATCTATCAATGTCTCTTTTTCAATCCCTTCTTTTCTAACTCGCCGTATCATACATCTATCAACATCTTTTTCGATTTCTTTGTAAAACTAAATTCACGTTTATCCTTTTCAACACCCTCTTCTCTATCTCATCCTATCCTTTGTCTATCCACTTCAATATTTTTCTCTTTCTTTGTCAAACTAAATTCACGTCTATCTTTTGCAACACCCTATCAATGCTCTATCTCACCTCATCCTTTATCTATTCATGTCAGTATTTTTCTATCTCTGTTAATCTAAATTACCGTACTACTTTTTCAATCTCCTCTCCTCTATCTCATCCCATACTACATCTATCAACGTCTACCTTTGTGAATACCCTCTTTTCTCTCTCATCCTATCCCTTATCTATCCACGTCTTTTTTTCTATCTCTATATCAATCTAAATTCCCGTCTATCCTTTTCCATCCCTTCTTCTTTACCTCATCATTTTTATTAATTTCCGTCTATCTTTTTCAATTCCTTCTTTTCTATCTCACCGCATCCTACACCTATCAACATCTTTATCTATTTCTTTGTAAAACTGAACTCACGTTTATCCTTTTCAATACCCTCTTCTCTATCTCATTCTAGCCTTCGTCTATCCACCTCAATATTTTTCTCTTTCTTTGTCAAAGTAAATTCACGTCTATCTTTTGCAACACCCTGTCAATACTCTATCTCACCTCATCCATTTTCTATCCACGTCTATCTTTTTCTATCTCTCTATCAATCTAAATTCCCGTCTATCCTTTTCCATCCTTTCTTCTTTACCTCATCCTATTACCTAATTTCCGTCTATCTTTTTCAATCCCTTCTCTTCTATCTCACCATATCCTACATCTATCAACATGTTTTTCTATTCCTTTGTAAAACTAAATTCACGATTATCCTTTTCAATCCCCTTAAATATAAGTACTTACTTCGCATAATTTTGAATTACAATTCGTTTCCCATTTGTCGCGTCTACAATTTATAATCCAGATTGACAGTCTTTCTCTCTGTCCTAGTGGAAAACGATAAAGTTTAAATCCATGTTTGCTTCTGTTTTCACAAGACGGAGCACTAGAGCAGACCATTTTTTTATATATTCGAAACTTAATTTGAACTAAAATACAGGACATGCTTATCGCATTGTTTCCCGCAAACTGTCAGGAACCAATATGGCGGTTGCATATTCCTGTCTAAAATAGTACCCTGACATGGGCGATCGCGCTGGTGCGCTAGCGCTATGGCGGTCAGTTGACCGCCCACGTTTTTTCATAATTATCGTGCTGTTTTCTCTACTTTTGGTTAATTGTTTACTGCCATGTAAGCAAAGAAACTCTGATACAACTCGGCAAACATCTTCTCTATCAAAATTTATTATTTAAACAACATATAGTCAGCCATCAATATAATATAGATTCTAGTTTAAACAATAATTTTTTTTTAAACTATCATATACTATCATATACTATCATATACTCAAGTATAATCGAGACGTCAAAAAAAGCCACTTGAAAAAAAATACATAACTTGACACCTGTAACTTGAAACTACAATATAATCAAGTTACGAGTAGGTGGCGCAGAAAAAAAAAGGAAAAAAAAGAACTTTTGTCCGGAAATAGCGCTCGTAAGTCTAACTAAAGAATACATGCCCATCCCATCTCACCCAAAGCTCTCTGGTGAGAGCGACATTCGAAATTCCAAAAAGGCGGTAACCTGACCGCCCACGCGAAAGGATTCAGGTTAAAAGCTAACAGCTATAGGACGGCCTCTGATTGGTCGAGAGGCGTGGCCTAAAATGAGTGGTTGGGGTATGATAGGGACGTGGCCTCTCCTGATTGGTCGAGAGGCGTGACCTAAAAACAAAATAGCAACCATAAGAGGGCGTGGCCTGAAACAAAATGGCGGCCATCAGGGGGCGTGCCCTAAAAACAAAATGGCGGTTATCCTAATTGATCGAATGAATTATTCCGAGTTGTAAGGGGGGGGGGTGGCACACATGATTCCATCGAATGGATGATTTCCAGCTGGAAAAAGAGGAGGGGCCCTACGCCCTTCCATCAAATGAGTATATCGAAGCTTGAAAAGGGGAGGGGCCCACCCCCTCCCTGTGCGAACCTGCGATTTTTTATAAATGGAAACGTTCCACCTCAAAAAGGGTAGGGGGCCCCACCCCCTCCCTGTTAGTCTAACAGTAGAGGCTGTGAACTATCGAGTTGGAAAAGGTGAGAACTAATTAGAACGCAAATTAATTATCCTAATCTTATTTTCTATTAAGGTCGGAAAATGAGTGTTAAAATAACAACAAAGCTACAATGTACTTTTATTTTTGTTCATCTGTTTCAATATTATTTTCATGGTTCCTTGAAAGTCGTTTTGTAATTTCTTTTCTTTATGGTCAGAAATATGCAAAATGATATCAGTTGAGTAAGAATGATTTTATCGTCAATTTAATGATTGCACTTCAATCGCATTCAATCGCAATGCATTTTGAAAAACGCATTGCATTCAGAAATGTTCAATGAATATTTGTGAATTTTCTCAGCTTTTTCCTAACGTCGCCCTACTTCTGGGAACAGGTCAAAGTCGACCCTTGAAAAAGGACGCTGAAAACTCTTGTTTTTTGGGACGTTTCGTCCTCTAACTATTGAAAAGAAAATGTTTAGGACAAAAATGAACATATCGCTGCATTTGGAAGACTTTAAGCTTACAGATGTTTTTTATTAGATATTTCAGAGCAATCAAAAAAAGTGAGGGGCCTATACTTTTTGAACCGACTAACTAACGAAACAAGTGTATCAAGGTAAGGTAAATGGCTTTGTGCCCAGAGGCATACCGCGGAAAGTATGGTTAGAATGTGTAAATGAGACCTTGATTCGAAGAGACATAAGAAACCATAGAAACACAAGAGCCTGCATGAAAAAGTGCATGGACGTTAAGGAAGCTAGGAAGGTATGCCAGGGTAGGAAAGTGTGGCGACAAATATTTTATAGAAAAAGTGTCAGTAGAGTGAATGGCACCTAAAAAAAAAAAAGATCTTGGATACTAATGGGCCCGAGTGGGGGGCTTCACATGATGACTTTGTGAGGCTCTTTACTTGGGGTGATCGCTAGAGAAATTGATCAGGAACTTGGGTCGGAGCAGTGTTGCGGAACGAATGTGTCATTTAAATAAGTAGCACGGGAATTATAGATTAATCTAAAAATGTATACCCCTCCCCACATTACTCCCTTCCTCACCGAGTGAGTGACGATTACCCCGAAAGGGAAAAAGCTTATTGGTATAATAGTAAAACGCTGAAAAAGATGGTATCCGCAAGAAACTGTTCCAAAGCTTTTTCTCACGAATAAATAATATCTAAAAAATATTTATAATCAATATAAAAGATGTAAACCCTGTATTGAAATATAGAGTGGAAACATTTTTTTAAAGTTTATATTAGCAGAGTTATAAATTACGAAAAAATAGGTTCCGGTCCGATCAAGCCGCATTTAGAGTATACACTGTTAGAAAAATCTGTATTAAATTTAATACAAATGTATATGAAGTCATTTGCATACACGCTAGTTGAAATTTACTATATATTAAAATATGAATAGCTGTACACTTTATATTAAATATAATATACAGGTTGGTATAGAGCTTAAAAACTCAAAGTGCTTTTATTTCTTTAAATCTTATCAAATATTCGCAATTGAAGTAATAATCTAGAATTCGTAGAAGTCACAATCACCAAATTACAGTTGTCGATGATTTGACCTTTAATTTTAAAAGGTCTGGGCGCAAATGTCGGGGGAATGCAAAGACCGAGCGCGTAGCGCGAGGTAAACACATCATCTAGCGCGAAGAGCGAGATAAATATATTATCGAGCGCGAAGCGCGAGAACGAACAGTCGCGCGCCCTAGGCGCGCTCAAACTTGCGAGCGAAGCGCGCGATGAGAATGTGCCCGCGCAGGGGGCAGATTTTTTGGTTCAAAATGCAACTCTCACATTTTTTGTTGAGAAAGACGTGTGAACATGAAAAATACAGTCCGCATTCGTGAAAATTATAATTTGCGGTAAGTGACAACAAAAAGTTTACCGCAGAGGAAGCAGTAGTAGAAGTCGTCAAATGATAATAACATTTAAAGAAAAGGATCACTATTGAGCAAAATATGTAAAGACGTATATGTATATTTGAAGAGTTTAGAATACATTATTTTTCAAACATCTGCGAACATGATTTGATATTAAGGTTAACTTTGAAGTTTGCGTACTATTAATAAAATGGACAAGTTTGCGCTGGAAATTACGAGTTTAAAAATTATGATTGGCTAAATTTATAAAAAAGTTGTATTTTTTGCAAAAAACCAACAGGACCTATCCACAAATAAGTAATTTGTGTATTTTGAGGTTATTATGGGGTAACTGACCAAAAAATGGTATTTTTTCGCAAAAATCAATAGGACCTATCTGCAAATAATTAGTTTGAGTATTTTGAGGTTATTAATTGGTAATTGACCAGAAAAATAGTATTTATTTTTCGTAGATACCTTCAGAACTAATCTAAAAATGAGTAGTTCAAGTATTTTGTGGTTATGATTGACTCAATTCACATAAAATTAGTATTTCTTTGCAAAAAACAAAGAACCTATCTACAAATAAGTAGTTTGAGTATTTTGAGGTTATGATTAGATAATTCAACAGAAAATTGATACTTTTTCGAAAAAAGCAACAGGATATAACTTAACATAAGTAGTTTGAGTATTTTAAGGTTATGATTGGATCATTTAACAGAGAATTGGTATTTTTGCGCAAAAACCAACAGGACTTATCTACAATGCAGTACTTTGAGTATTTTGAAGTTACGATTGGATAGTTTAACAAAAAATTGGCACTTTTATGCAAAAATCAAAAGGACCTATCTGAAAATAAGCAGTTTGAGTATTATGATGTTATAATTGGCTAAATTCACAGAAAAATGGTATACACAAGAACTCAAATATAAGGCCAATATAAAGCTGGCCCGCAGTGCAATGAAATTAAGGGAAATTGTAAGTTTTTCAAGGTAGCAATGAGTATAATTATGAAAAATAAAGTTGCCCAAATACATTCGTGCGGTTTGGGCGAGCGATATTAGTAAAAATAAATTGTAGGAAAGGATGAAGATTTAAATGATGAAATTTCGTAAATTCATATTCTAAAAATAATACTATAATAATAATAAATATCAGATGCAAAATTCACCTGTAATTAAAGTTCTTGCAAATAAAGTTTTGCTTTGTCCATATATTATTTCTCTTTCATAAATGAAAGAAAATAAAACACTTATATCTCACAAGTATATTGTTAATATTTTTGTTCGGAAGGTAGGTTATACACAACCTCTTTTTCACTTCTTCATTAATCACAAAACTCGCATATCACACTTCACACATCATATCTTCAATATAAATAAAATAAGAAAAATAATTAAGAATAAATTATGGGCCTGCATTACGCAGTTTCCATTTTTTAATCCTTTTGCTTAAATACGAGAATTTCTCGATGCTCGCTCGCGTGCTGTCACGTATTGCGCTACACGTCATTTTTAAAACTTTTCGCGCCGCAGTGACATACCAAGTTCCGGTACAGCGGCGAGCATTGGAGGGGTAAACATGTCTCAACTCTCCCTAGAGGATCTTTAAGTGTGCCGAGTTGAAAAGAGAGAAGGGATAAGAGATGAAAGATGAACCAATTCAGCCGAAGATATTATTTGGATGCATCTTTTGCAATCTAGCATTTCAGGCCCGGCCGAAGAAATATTTGGGCCCAGTACGATCGACCAAGATTGATAATATAAAATCATATTAGATGTGGGAAGTTCAAAGTAGATTTATGCCAGGAAGATCATGTACAGATCAGATATTCAGCTTGAGACAGATCACAGGAAAAATCTTAAGAGTAGGAAAGAAAGTTTTCTGTGCATTTGTTGACATAGAAAAAGTACGGAGTACATGGATGGCTCCTACAAGCAATACAAACAATATACGCAGGCATTGAAGCAAGTGTAAGGATAAATGGGAAACTGAGTGACTGTTTCGACATTTTTCAAGGCGTTAAAGAAGGATGCATTATGTCCTCATGGCTATTTATCATATTTATGGATAAGTGTCTAAGAATGTCCCTCTTTGACGAAGAAGGTGTAGATCTCGAAACAGTGAAAGTGCGTGGATTGGCTTTCGCAGACAACAAGATTGTTATGGCAGAATCAATCGAGAACTTGCAAAGATTGTTGAATAAACTTAATACATCATGAAGAACATGGATCTCAAAATTAACGTCAATAAAACAAAGGTAATGGTGTTTAAAGGAAAAAGTGAGAGAACAATGTGCAACATTGTCCTAAATGATGAGAGATTAGAGCAAGTCGACAAATACGTATATCTAGGTAGCCTATTCTCTAGCGACGAAAGAATAGATGGGGAGTTAGATAGGCGCATAAATGAGGGTAAGAAGGTTATCGGTAGAGCAGGGTCCATTCTCAGAGATAAAAACAAAATTTCAGGTGCAGCCCCTTTTCCGAGAATGAATAAACTAAAGAGAAAATAAACTAAACCTAACTCCGCACAATTTCACATAACGGTACGAAGCAGCCAAACAGCCATAAAACAACTTACTATCATTATTTCTTTACAAGATGATATGTTTGTGGGAAACAGTCTGTAATTAGTAAACAAATTCATATTTCGAAACTTGGAAAACTGCGTTGCATTCTGGACAACTTAAGGATCGTCTGTGAATTTGTTCAGATTTTTCAAGACGTCCAGCTCGGTTTGGGAAGCCTCGAAAGTCGAGGCTTTCATGTTTACCTGGCCAAAATTTTCTGCGATTTTTTTTGAACGAATTGCAAGAGCTCAAAGTGAGGGTCGCGTACTTTTGACGCCGACTTTAGCTTGTCGAATATACGCTGCGGAATTGTTTGCGCCTCATCGTTCACTATTTATTACTAGTTTTATTTGTGAGTATTCTTTCATATAAGCATATTTAAATGATGTAGCCAATAGTGGATGGGGGGGGGGGGGCAACGATTGTACTGATTACCCTATATTCCGACTTTAAATACAGTGAATGTAAATTGGCCTAACTTGAAAGCTTTCTATTATAAATTGTTCCCTACAATTTGATAAAAATATTATAATTGCACTGCCCAATGGTTAGTGGTCTCTCTAAAATAATATGTGTAAAATCAGTATTCTTCATGATTTTCAAGATAATTTTTTTTTAATGTTAATTTTAGCTTGTTCGTACTGAGATGTGCACATAATTAAACAGGATAATTACCTGAGGGAACGGACTAACTATAGAAGAATATTAATTAAAAAGACTCATCTCGAAAAAAAAACGTTAGTAGATTACTCTTCATCGCAATGTTAAAGTTTAAAGTATGTCTTTGGGTATTTCAGGCGAGTTCGATTGAAAGAGTTTCACGTACGAAACTAATTGTTATGCACGCAGAAAAAGTATCCATATAATTTACAACACGATCGGTACAAATATGGACATGACTTTTTAGCGGATTGTACAAGAAGTTCAGTTAAATCTTCTTCAAGACAAACCAAATAAGATTCAAATTGAACATAAAAAAGGGAAAAAGGTGAAGTTTGAGGTTAATAAGTTTCTTTTGTAAGAAAAGAAGAAATATGAGCACTGCTAAAAATGTCTGTAGCGATTTTACTATAAATGTAATGGAAGCAATATGTATATGTTACAGGCAAAGTCCGATGTGCCGTCACACCGCAGTCTGCCTGGTCCCTCTGCGAATTGACTGAGCGGTGTCAGGCAAAGTCCGAAGTAGCATTTTCACTTCGGACTCTGCCTGGTGAAATCGCGAAGTGCCCGACAGCCTCAGGCAAAGTCCGGAGTAAAAATAAAACCTTTGGGGTTTACTTTTCCCGCTGCTCACTACTTTCCAACCGAGCAATTCACGCCTACCCCGAAAGGGAAACGGCTTAATGATATAATAATAATAATAATCTATCGAAACGGTTGCTACCAAATTCCAACTAGAAGTCAGTGTCAACAGATTACCAATACATCTTGCAGAAATTTTCGATATCTTGAATATTTTTTTAATATAAAATATAACATGAAAATACACCTACGGCATTAGCTGCGAGGTGAATCTCGACTCGGGAAGTGTATTCGATGGGTAGGGTTGACTGTCTGCCTTCAAAATCGACTGTCCAAAAAACCGTCTGAATTCGGAAGGTGGTTTTCTGCAATTTTTCTGCCCCCTGACTAAACGTCTAGGCAAATTCGAGTACTTCTAATAAAGTCAGATGCAGCCGCGGGTTATTACTGGTTGTGATTAAATCTATACAGTGACTCTAATCCCACCTTAGTAAAAGAAAAATTTTCACACGCCCATATCCAGTGAAGTGGTCTCGTCTGGCGTTACATGTAATTATGCTAAAGGACTCAAATGATACTTTAGCATAAAAATTCAACGATGACATAAAATGGTAACATTTTACGAACTATTCTATATATGAAAAATTCTTGAATGTAAATTATTTCGACAGATTAGGCTGCAAAGGTGAGCACAGGTGAAAAATTTTGTTTTTCACAATAATTCAACGATAATGCATGTTTTATTCAAGAGAACAAAATATATTTCTATAAAATCTGATAGAAAATGAATGATCGGTTAAGTTCAGTGAACCTCACCACTCTTTCCATTTTGAGTTGAAATAAAAAATTCAATCGAAATTTTCATTGAATAATATGGTACCAATTAATTGAGTTAAAGAATAAATGAATTGAATAATTTCAATTAATTTTTAATGAAAATTATTCAAAAAATTAATTTAATTTGTCATAATCAGTAAATTAGTAATTAGTATAATTATATGAATTTGTGAAATCAAAGTTGTCCAAGTAATTTGGAAAAAATGATTCATAATAAAATACATAAAGAAACTTTTTTATAAAGTGGCCCACAGAAATTTTTAAATAAATTTCAAAAGCCATATAAGACATTATACAATTTTACGGGAATAAATGTCATAAGCAAAATGATTTTAATAAAAAAATGCTGTATGTGCGATATTGATTGTATAAAATAATCACACCAGGTTGTATAATGTCTAATTTGGCTTTATACATTTAATTGAAAAATGTCTGTAGGAAACTTTATAAAAAAGTTTTTTTAATATATTTTATTATGAATATAGTTTCCTTAATTACTCGCCTAAATTTGAAATCACAAATTCATATATAAAAAAAATTACAAAACGACTTTCAAGGAATCATGAAAATAATATTGAAAGAGATGAACAAAAGTAAAAGTACAGAACTTGTAGCAAGCGTCAATCGTTTTGCTACATTTGTGGTGAGTATGAAATGAAGAGCAATCTGAAAAAGTTTTCAGACCAGATAAAACGTATTTATAGAAATTGCTTTGGTCTTGAGGTGGCACAACAAGAAATGGAGTATTTCGTTAAGCCTATGGAATGAAAAGGTGAATCGATCGAAACTAAAATTCAAGACACTTATTAGATGGAGACAACCGGAAAGCGAGTAAGATTGCTATTCCTTCATGACGAATTTTGCAGGACTCAATAGTTGCAATATTTCTCAAACAGTTCACGCAAATCTTTTAAGCATAACAAAGCCGACGCTTCTATCTGATAATGATCAGAATATAGCAGAACTTGAATCTGAACGGATGATGTAACAAGTTCTAGAGATGATGAGGATTACACTCCATCTTACCATTTTGCACAACAAACCCTCTCGCGAACAGAGCACAACCCACTTTTTTTGTGGGCATGTGTTATTCACATTTCTTTAGTGCATGTGCATTTCTCTTCGTCCGTTCTGTGTTTATAAAAGATAAAAATGATTTTTTTTTTACTTCTTTTCTTCACGCAGTATTTTTTTAAATTGAACTTTTTCCAATCGGCTTTGAGAAATGCCTCCTGCCATGGACCTGGCAGGGGGAGAACTGGATCTAACATGAAGAGAAAATTTGGTAAGAGGAAGAGGCTCCTATTCAGGTAAACACTCACAAATAAAGCGTGTTTTAACAATATTCGTTTAATGAAAATTACATGGAATCTTCTCATTTAATTTTTTTAACTTCCTAAATTCTTTGAAATTCTCTAAAAGTTCAAATCCTTCTTCACACCGAGTTTCATGGAATCGTTGAATTTCTTGAATTTTATAAATTCCGCGATTTCCCTGAATTCCTGAGAATCTTCTTAATTGCTTCGATTCCCTAAATTCGTTTAATTCCTACAACTTCTGCAATTTTATTTATTACTGAACTTCATGAGTTTATTAATTCCCCAAATGATTCTATGAATTTCTTTAAAATTAGTTGAATGTCCAGAATTTTCCTTAATTTCATTAATATCCTGGATTTATTTAATTCCCAAAACTCGTTGATTTGCCTGAATTCCTTAAATTCATTGAATTCCTTGAATTTACTGAATTCCTTGAGCTTACTGAATGCCTTGAATTTCCTGGTGTCCTTGAATTCGTAAAAACTCCCGAAATTATCTTAATTTCTTGGATGCCGTCAATTCTGTGCTTTCACTGAAATACTTATTTTTCATCATTCCTAGAATCTTTTAACTTCTTGAATTCTCTAGATTTTCAAAAATCCTTCAAATCATATAAGTTCTCCGAAATCCTTCAATTCGCCACATACCTTAAATCCTTTGTATTCAATGAAAACAAATATAAAATATAGATTGTTTCTTTGAGTATTTTCGCAGAAAGTAAACTTTCTTTTACGAAAACCTGCCAATCATTAAATTGATCAAAAATCGCTCGCATTTTGTCCATATAAAATGTGCAGTTTTGACATTATTTATTTTGAAGAGAAGGTCGCCTTAAAAATGGGTATAATGTTTGATATTCAATAAATAAAAGTGCCAGTTTCGAATTATTCTTTGAGTATTTTGGCACAAAGAAAATTTTCTGTTATGAAAACCTGCCCATCGATAAACTGATCAAAAGTCGTTCACATTTTGTCCATATAAAATGTGCAGTTTTTAACACAATTTATTTTGAAGAGAAGCCCGCCTTAAAAATGGGTATAATATTTAATATTCGATAAACAAAAGTGCCATTTTCGTATTATTCTTAGAGTATTTTGGCGCAAAGTAAACTTTCATTTACGAAAACCTACCCACGGATAAATTGATTAAAAATCGCTCACATTTTGTCCATGCAAAATGTGTACTTTTTAACATAATTTATTTCGAAGGGAAGCCCGCCTCGGAAATGAGTATGATGTTGAATATTCAATAAACAAAATTGCCATTTTTGTATTATTCTTTAAGTATTTTCGCCGAAAGTAAAGTTTCTTTTACGAAAACCAGCCAAGCGATAAATTGATCAAAAATCGCTGACATTTTGTCCATATAAAATGTGCAGTTTTTAACATAATTCATATTGAGGAGAACCCCGCCTTGAAAATGGGTATAATGTTGAATACTAAATAAACAAAAGATCCATTTTTGAATTATTCTTTGAGTATTTTCGCAGAAAGTAAACTTTCTTTTACGAAAACCTGCCAACCGATAAATTGATCAAAAATCGCGCACATTTTGTTTATATAAAATGTGTAGATTTTAACATAATTCATTTCGAAGAGAAGCCCGCCACAAAAATAGGTATAATGTTGAATATTAAATAAACAAAAGAGCCATTTTTGCATTATTCTTTGAGTATTTTCGCAGAAAATAAACTTTTATTTACGAAAACCTACCCACGGATAAATTCATTAAAATTTGCTCACATTTTGTCCATACGAAATGTGTAGTTTTTAACATAATTTATTTTGAAGGGAAGCCCGCCTTAGAAATGAGTATGATGTTGAATATTCAGTGAACAATAGTTCCATTTGCGTATTATTTGTTGAGTATTTTCGCACAAAGTAAACTTTCTTTTACGAAAACCTGCCAATCGATAAGTTCATCAAAAGTCGGTCACATTTTGTCGATACAAAATGTGCAGTTTTTAGCATAATTTATTCTGAAGGGAAGCCCGCCTTAGAAATGAGTATGATGTTGAATATTCAATGACCAAAAGTGCCATTTGCGTATTATTCTTTGAGTATTTTCGCAGAAAGTAAACTTTCTTTTACGAAAATTTTCTCTTAAAATCCCCAAAATTGTGATTAGAGCCTAAAATAGCATGAAAAGACTTATTTAAAAATAATTATTATTCATTATTATTTTGACTTTACAATATTTAAAATCAATTGAAAACTGAAACATAAATAATGAAAAAAAGAAACTGCAGAATCGGACAGTCTAAAACATTCTACAATAATTCCTGAAAAACATAATCATTAAATTTCTCAAGACTTCATTACAGTTTTTGAAGTCTTTCTTCAAGGTGTCAATTTTTGCAAGCCGAAATCAACTCAACCCTTCTGATAGCCGCCGAAAGCGAATCGTGAAGTCGGGGTCGGGCCTCGAGCGAGCTCGGCTGCGTGCTCGTGCCTCGGGCAATCTCGGCTTCGCGCTCGAGCCTCGTGCATTTTCGGCTTTACACGAGGCTGGTCGACCCACCGACGAAAGTGGTGGGGGGCGAATTCTAAACATTGACTTATAATGTTGTCAAGGAAAGGCGGCTTTTAAATTTTGATGCGAGCTATTCTCTGGCAATTAAAAAAAGGAATTTTTAACCAAATAGTTGAATTGATTTTCTACCAAAACACAATGAAATAAAAATATATGTAGTTAAACTATAGTTAAACTAATTTTCAGTACACATTTTTAATTTTCGACTATTTCTCGCGTGATGTATTAAAATAATTGTTAAGACTTTGACTAATAGTCGTTTAAGTTAACCTGTGAATAAAACAAATCTAGTATTTTTTTTTTGAAAATTTCATGAGTTTTCCAGTTTTTCAACAACTTTTTTCAAAATTCCTATGACTTCCAGGTCCTCCATGTTTTTTATAAAACAATTAATAAAAAACTTACTCCGTTATAATTAGACTCTCAAATGAAATCGAGCAGCATTAAGAGATATTTAAAAGTATTCAAAAGATTAAAAAATATTTTTTTACTACAAAAGATTTTAAAAAGCATTAAAACAAAATGTAGATTTTTAAAGATTTCGAACGGCAAGTTTAGAAACTTTTTGAGAATTTCGAATGATTTCAAGAGAATATTCCTGAGATTCATAGGGAATTTTAAAAATAATTTTTGTTTTCGAAAATTAATTTTTCGAGAAAATTTAAAAAGATTTGAAAACATTTCAAAAGATTTTTATAATTTCCGAGAAAAAAATCCGATGTAAGTTGTAAGAATAGTTAATTTTTCAACCTATAAACAACAAATTTTCAAAAAAGTTCAATCCTCAATCAAAAAGATGAATTTTTAACCTACAAAATTAAATTTCTTCTAAAAAAACAACAAATTTACAAAAAAAATTCCTGATTTTTTTTACATTGTGCAATATGATAAAAATTGCCTTAAAATCTTCTAGAATCTTTTTTGACAATTTTTCAAACGTTTTTTAAATGTTGTAAAATGTTTTATGACCCTCTACCAAATTTCTGGGAGTCTTTTACGCAATATTGTCAGATATTGCATCATATGATGCAACAAAGTTCTAGAAGGTATTGCATGATAATCGACACGTTGAGGATCTAATTTTCTTTGCATCGCAAAATGTAATGCGTCATGAAAAATGGCCTTGAACTTGTTTACCAAAAAAATTGCACAGTAGAAGTTGATTACGTCATTAGGAATATTCAAGAAACTGAGCACTACAGCTGTAGAATATCGGTAAGGTAGGTTTTTATTGTATCTGATAGTAATAAACCTCTTTGTTTCAGAGTTCTAAAAGATTCAACATTATAGAAAAAAATGTTTGACCGCTGAAGTAAATTAGTTAGCTAGAAAGCAATGAATAATCCTCGATTTCTATAAACTATTTCATACCGTAGCTTTAGTGGATGATTGAAAAATTCGAAATATTCTATTATACTAGTTTTATATTGAAAAAAATTGTATTTTAAATCTTCAACGTGTAATAAGCCAAATTGACCTTTCTACATAGGAGATGAAAAACGAACATATATCTGTGAATAAAAGGGGCATGTGAAATAAAATGCACGCTGTATTATCTCTCTTTCGAATCTCAAAATTGTTTGTAGTATCTTATTTCATGTGACACGTCGAGAGGTTGACGGACCTAGCATATAGCAAAAGGATGATTTTCAAACGTTGTGGTTCGACTAAGAAAGCGAACTTTTCGGGCAGTAGAGTGAAGTGATCTCTATAGAGAACGAAAGCAGAGTCTAATAAAATGTATGCAGACTTAGTGGGTCAGTGTATCAAATGTTTTCTAAAATAAGAAATTTTAAACACGTCTGGATTTTATCTCGAGTCCTCGCTCGCTACTCGACACCAGAATAAAGCGATAGGAATCCTGAGCACATAACCTACCGTAAAAAATGCTTTATTCTTTTAGATACTCTCTTACCTATGTTCTTCGATTGGCTTAAAATATTTTCTAATTTAAATTTTTGTTATCTTCCTCTTCATCCTTGAGTTCGAGAAGATTCTAGATTGTTATCAACACGCTTGGGAGATAATTTTTGCAACGCAAAATGTAATGCGTCATGGAAATAACCTTGAACTTGATTACCAAGGAATTTCGCAGTTTAATTTGATGCCGTCATCAAGAATGTTCTAGAAGAATGGTTTTCACGAATTAAACTGCGCATTAAATAAGGAGAGGAATTTTAAGTTGTATATGTTATCTACTATAATGAAGCAATCAATCAAATTTCGATAGCCAAAACAGGATGTCATACATAGCCCTCCGTATCAAATTTCATCTGTACACCTGCACTTTTTTGCGCATTAAATAAATATATTATCTGTGAGGAAGCAATAAATCATCCTTGAAATAACTATATGACGCAGTATATAGAGGATGTTTGGTGTACTTGACAATTTTAGATTATAGGTGAAAAGAAGAAATAGCGTACTTTGCAGAAGGGAGACTGCCGGGTCTAGCAATACAATTTTTTCAAAGATAAAAATCAATTCCTCCATATTCCCACTTACAGGGTGCAGTGTATGTGTAGCGGGCGTAAAGTTTTACGTAGCGGGCGTAAAGTTTCCTGATGGCCCGGCAACGGAGTGCGCCTCTGCGAACGTCACTGGGCTGGAAGCGGCCACATTACGCCTGCTTCTCGTGCATGGAATGGCGCGTTTTTAAGGGGGTCGGACGATAAAGTATTTAAAATGCTTAGAATTTTACTAAAACCAGGATTTGTAAAGTGTGACAGTGCGAATGTGCCAAAAGTCGACGTGTGGGTGGCGAGAAATGTTTGCTCATGGATTGACTTCAGTCACTCATAATCGCTCACTCTAACCTCTGCCAATCAATTTCAGGTCGGCAGAGGTTCGAGGAGCAAAAATTATCTCATGTTTCCGACATGTGATTGACAAAAATTTGAGGTTATCCTGGGAAACATCTCACTCTCACGTACTTCAATGAAATTATTCATTACTATCTACTTCAGGCTTTATATTTTAAGTAAAATTGTATTTTTTTAGTGAGATTTGTTTATGACTGGCTGCTGCTTTTCGCCAGTTTAAATAAACAAATATCTCTCTTAGAAATCGTAATTTGAATTTTTGTCAGCTGTCTGCTAGATACTTCATTAGTCAATGAAGCAACTGTTATATTTTTTTTCTCAAAAATTAAGTATTCACAAAAATTGTTGAATGCACTAAGCTTTTCAAAATTTTATGCAGCATTTAAAAAATATATTATCTAAAATTCATGCAACGACCCCATATTGACTCCACTGCTTTTATTTGTTTTGTATAAACTTTGTCGTAGGATCCACAAGAAACGAGGTACTTTAGAAAAACGCATCTTTTTCGTGCAAAAAAAAATGAAATTTTGTAAACCTTGCAATTTCTAAAATAATAGGTCAAAAAGACTTTTTTTAGATGTACGCAGAATTTTATAGAATCTATTTCATTCTCTGACATCATCAATGCAAACTAAACCTGACTCGATTTATTTTGAAAAGTTGCCCAAATACATTCGTGCGGTTCGAGCGAGCGATATTAATTATTTGACTAAACGGAGTGATATTAAGGGTAAATGGTAGTCTATGACGTAATCAAAATTTGACCTTGTAATGTTAATTTTGTCCTCCTTCTTATTTTTAAACTAAATGAATTAGCGTGTCGAAATTTTGGGAGACGGAAGAAAATATATGAGCTGACATCGTTTGGGTCCCTTGGAGTATTTATTTTGTAAGGAAAAGCTGTACTTATAAGTTTTCCGTAACTCCCTTGTAGCAGACGATGAAAATATCTAATTTTCAGTATAAAGTAATATTTTATGTATTAGAAACAATTCGCATCAAAGAAACCGCAAAAAAAATCATAATTAGCGCCAAAAACTCGCAAAAACCATTTTTTCACTTATGGGGTTTCCTTGGGACCCTACAAAACAGACTTATGGGGTGACATTTTTGAAAAGTGATATTTTATTCGTATTCTATGGCTAATTGTGAAGAAAAATATTAAATTTCAACTTGATTGAGATAATATTGAGGATTCTGAATAATATTTACAAAAACGTCTTTTTTTCTTATGGGAAATGCATGTTAAACTTCATGGGGTTCGTGGCACCCCTAAATATCATTAAAAAAAAATGGATTTATTTTTGGGTGGATTTGAAGAAATTTGGGGGGTGTCCCCATAAAAATTCGAAAAATTTTTTTTCGGACCACCCTATTGCGTAGGCTCTAGATATCAATGAAAAAGAAATTATTTTTTTTTATGGATTCGAACAAATGTCCAGGCGATATGCATGAAAATTCGAGAAAAAAAATTTTGGACTACCCTATTATCCACTGTAGGTTGCATTATCCACTGTAGGATGGTTCCCCTCACTTATATTTGTTTTTAGCGATTTGATTTTATCCAGTCACATCTCAGCACCTTCTTTGTACTTAAATTTTTCTGAATGCTCTCGTGAATTTTAATGGAAAGAATTCTTGAAAAGAAGGATTTAACGATTTCAATCAGTTAAACTTAAAGCGAAAAAGAACTTCTGAATGGGCGTCTTTTCTTGAAGGCTACTTAAGAAACTTTAAGAACAGAATCGTCTAGAATGTGCTTCATAAAAGATCGTAAGTACATTCTATTACTATTGTATCCCTACTTCTACTCCCGAATATTGATTGCACTAAGAAATTTATTTATTTTTTTTATTGTAAAAATAATCCTTAATTAATTTTATATAGGGGAGACCTCCCTACAGTGGATAATGCTACCGTCAGTGAATAATCATTATTTAAAAATACTAATCTATGTAAAATAATTAATTTAATTTAATTAAAAGTTGAAACACTATATATGCTAATGAATCGAAATTAAAATTAATTATTTATCTTTCATTTGTGCTCTTAATTAATGAGTATCCACTGTAGGTTGCATTATCCTGTTTCCTAATTTTCTCATCATTAATTTCTCATTTTTCCTGACTATTAATATTCGATGAACAAAATACTAATTTTGTAATATTTTTGAAATAGAATCTTTAATGAATGAAAGAAAATAATTTACAATTTTAATTTATGAATTTTTTTATTTATTCTCAGGGCTACCACAGCCTAATTTAGGGGAAACCTCTCTATAGTGGATAATACAACCTACAGTGATTAATAATTAATTCAGAGCAAAAAGAAAATTACTCTTGAATATGAAATAACAAACAAAAATACCAAGGAATTAGAATAATTACGGCGAATCATTTAATTGGAACCCTGTGGTCTGACAATCTGTGGTTCCGGTCAGATGACCTAACCTCCCTAGTTTGTGACAGTTGATGCCGTATTTCATTGTTTTTTAACTGGTTTACATTAATCAAATTCAAGGTGAGCGTACGACAATTATTAATATTAATAGAAAATGAATCATGACGTGATGAGATATTAGCCGCCGAACTCTCATATTCTAGGCTAATATCTCATTCAGAGTTTAAGTTGTTCTTGACGTTAGCAGTCTTTAACATTTAATACAATAAATGAAATCACAACAAAGACTAAGATTCTTTTGAATACTCGCCGCAGAAATCTTACATACTCGGCTAGTAAGGCGCTGTTCGCAGACAGCCCGTAGATTTGATCCATGATTCCAAACTCATATCCCTAGTAAAATGATTTCGAAGCTGAATTTGATTGTTTTCAGATTTATTTGTGCTGGGTACAAATTACCCCGTCACAGTATGTATGGTTACCTGAATGTTGTAGCCATGCTAACTTTTGAAGGATTTGTCGAATCGAGTCAGCCTTTGATAAAATTTTTGAGGGTCCTAAAATAAAGGTTCAGTTCTTTAATCAGATATTTCCAACCAAAATAAAAAATTGTAGAGCATTTTCAAAATTTGAAGAAAAAAAATTGTTTTCAAGTTTCAGAAATTTTTGTCCAAGGTTATTTTATATGGGGAAGAGTCTTGAAAAATATTCTAATGAATTTTTTTATTTTGATATCAATTCAAAAAGTCATTTACTTTTCAACATTTTGAAAATGTCCAAAAAATAGAAAAAAAAAATATTTTTCTGATAGATTAAAAAATTTTAATCAAAATTTGTACTAGATATGAAACATATTTCGAAAATATCCTTATACAATTTTTGTATTTGATCAAAATTCAAGAAGTAAGAGCATTTTCAAATTTGGAAATACAATTTTCCGCTTCATTTTGTTTAATTGGTTTTATTTTTCAAAAGCAATCGTCTGTATAACCTAGAAAATATTAAACTCATCATGGAAAATAAAAATTGGACATTATTTTACAATATCTGAATATGCAGTACCAGATCGAGGTACATAAATAAATTTAATATACATTAGATATAATAGTGTTGAACATAATGTAGAAAATTTCACATTTTGGACAAAATCGAGTGCGAAGCACGAGATACGTGATAATAATGTGTTTGTTAAAACCGAAGGAGCTTTCACAAAAGAGAATTTACAAACATCAAATTACAGTTGCTAACGCTTTGACCTTGAATTTTAAAAGGTTTGTGCACAAATGTGTGGAAAATATAAAGACCGAGCGCGTAGCGCGAGGTAAATACATTATCGAGCGCGACTTTAAAATTGAAATTTTGCCAACAGCCAAAATAAGTACCAATGATCAGTCGACGATCCGGGTGCACCGAGTCGTGCACCAGGTAGTTCAGTACGTATTCTAGGAGAACTTTTTAAAAATTTAAACTGTGCCTACAGCCAAAATGAGAACCAATGATCAGCCGACGATCTGGGTACACGATGACGTGCTCCGGGAAGTTGAGCACGTACTCTCCGAGAACCATTTTAAAATTGAAATTGTTCCAACTTCAAAATTAGTGCCAGTGATCAGTCGACGATCAGGGTGCATTGAGTCGTGCACCAGGTAGTTTAGCACGGATTCCAGGAGATCTTTTTTTTGAAATTTATATTGTGCCTGCAGCCAAAATAAGCACCAATGATCAGTTGACGATCTGGGTGCACCGAGTCGTGCACCAGGTAGTTTAGGTAGCACGTATTCTAGGAGAACTTTTTTAAAATATAAATTGTGCCATCAGCCAAAATAAGAACCAATGATAAGTCGAAGATCCGGGTGCACCGGGTCGTGCACCGGGAAGTTTAGCACGTATTCTAGGAGAACTTTTCGAAAATTTAAATTGTGCAAATAGCCAAAATAAGTACCAATGATCTGTCGACGATCCGGGTGCACCGAGTCGTGCACCGGGTAGTTTAATCCGTATTCAGCCGAAACTTTTTTGAAATTTTAACTGTTCCAACTGCCCAAATAAGTATCAATGATCAATCGACGATCCGGGTGCACCGGGTTGTGCACCGGGAAGCTTAGCACGTATTCTACAAAAAAGGTTTTAAAACTTAAATTGTGCGAACAGCCGAAATAAGTACCAATGATCAGTTGACGATCCGGGTGCACCGATCCGTGCACCACGTAGCTTAACCCGTATTCGACGAGAACATTTTTTAAATTTCAATTGTGCCAACAGCCAAAAGAAGTAGCAGTAACCAGTCGACGAACCGGGTGCACCGACTCGTCCACCAGGTAGTTTAGCACGTATTCTAGGAGAACTTTCCTTGACTACAGCCAAAATAAGAACCAATAATCAGTCGTCGATCCGGGTGCACCGGGTCGTGAAGCGGGATGTTGAGCACGTATTCTACAAAAAATTGTTTGAAACATAAATTGCTCCAAAACCCAAAATAAGTACCAATGATCAATCGACGATCCGGGTGCACCGATTCGTGCAAAAGGTAGCTTAACCCGTATTCGACGAGAATTTATTTGAAATTTCAATAGTGCCAACAGACAAAAGAAGTACCAGTAACCAGCCAACGATCCGAGTGCACTGTGTCGTGAACCGGGAAACTTAGCACGTATTGGAGGAGAACTTCTTTAAAATTGAAATTTTGCCAACAGCCAAAATAAGTACCAATGATCAGTCGACGATCCGGGTGCACCGAGTCGTGCTATATATATATATATATATATATATAATCTTATTGAAAATCGATTTTATTTTTTCCAGTCGTATTTATCTGTTTTACCGATTTTGCGAAGTAGTTCCAAGTTCTCAGGTTTACATAAATATTGTTTGAAAGAAACATAATCAAAATCAGATAAGTTAAAAACAACATTTAATACATGCCGCATATTGTTTGGAGTAAACCTATTCCTTTCTTTTGTCCACTGGGAGGTCGTTAAAGAAAAAACTCTTTCACAGTTAGCATTGTGAGCAGGAATTGAGAAAAAAAATTGAGCTATTTTTAGAGCTAGCAGAGTGTTTAAAAAATTCTTCGTCTTCATTTTTTTTTAAGAAGTTTTTCAGATTTACAGTTTGATCAAAAAGTTTCGAATCGTCGATTACAATTTTTTTCAAAAAGAAACTCAGCGCAGTTTTGGACGTCATCGTGATCCAGCTCAATATTTAGTTTGAAGTCAATCCATTGAAAAACTTTTAATTCGCAGTACTGTTCGGACCACTCTTCTAAATATTCTATTGTAGAATGGTAAATAATCTTGACTCTTGCTAAAAAATCGCCACAAATGGTACTTTTTCCTTCATCACAGAGCTTTTTCAAAATTTTTCTTACGCTATGAGGAACAAAATTTTTTTCAGCTCGTGAACGAAGAATTTGAAGAATTTTTTCTACAATTCCAATCATTTCTGCGATACAAGTGTCTTCTCTTTCCAGCTGGAGCATGTGAGAATGAAATATTGACATGAATGAGTGCACGAACCTTAAAAAGCATTCTCCGATGTCATGTTCAAAAAAATTCAAAATCATTTTTGGAGGTTGTTTGACTGACAAAAAGTACGATTTCAAACCTTCAAAAATGCTGAAAATTCGCTCCACAGCAGGTAAAAGGCTGAGCCATCGGGGTTTTCAATGGTTCAAAAGCTCTTGAAAGCCTATCTCGGCAAAATCACAAAATTCTTTTAAACTTTCAGTTCTTACAGTGTAAATAGAGAAATAATTGAAAATTTTCAACAAAAAAAAACAAACAAAAAAACAGAATCGACATAAAAAATTCCAAACTGATCAATTCCATCATGGACTGAATTATGTAAAATGTGAGAAGAACAACCAACCCCAATTAAATTAGAATTAAACTTTTGCTTCAAAAAATAAAAGATGTTGTTTTTCCCGCCACGATTTAAACCTCCAAAATTCGTATTTGCATTATCAGCTACGAAACATGAATTTTCAATCTCTCCATGATATCATTTGATATGGTTTCCGCTTTTTCATCCTTAAAATTATGAAAATCTAATAGTCGAACTTGAATACCTTTTTTTTGCATCAAAATATTGAATAACAATAGGAAATAATTTTATGTTTTTATGATTGCTTCCGTCAGTTCCCAATCAAATAAGACAATGAAAATACGTATGTTTCAATACCAATGCATATTATGAATTGTAATAATACAAAATTATTGAAATATTACATTGTTCAGGGTAGCTGAGGATTAAAATTGGTGCAAAATAAGGAGGAAATATTGAAGTAGTCATGAAAAAAAACATTTGTACATGAGATACGTGTTGAGAATGTGTTCGTTAAAGCCAAAGGAGCTTTAACAAAAGTGAAGTCACAATCACCAAAATACAGTTGTCGATGATTTGACCTTTAATTTTAAAAGATTAAATACGTCAGTTTCAATACGAATGCATATTATGAATTTAAATAATATAAATTTATTGAAATGATACATTTTTCAGGGTAGCTGAGAATAAAATTCAATGCAAATTAAGGAAAAAATATTTAAGTAATCATGATAAATAAAATTTGTGAGATTGAGCACAATAATGATAAAAAGGAATTGCCTGTTGTTTTTTGCAAATACTGAAGAATTATTAAATCATGTAGCAAAGAAGCGAAATATTATCGGCGATTACCGTGTAAAAATTATGGCTGATGGTGGGCAAGGTTTCCTTAAAATTTGCACGTCTGTGATATCTGATGTATCAACAGATCCTCCATTGGAAAAAAGAAAAAAAGTAGTTCATAACGAAACAAACACCACAAATAACTGGATTAGTGTACAAAAATTAATAATAGCTTGAATTGTGCCAGAGATAAAAGAATCATATGCAAATATCAAAATTCTCTAAGATTTCATAAAAATTAATGATATTTCATTTAAATTTACGTCAGATTCCAAAGTTTTATTAATGGAAAATGGTCAACAAAGAGCGACAGCGACATTTCCGTGTCCTTACTGTTTTATTAGTTTATCAGAAATGAGAGACAATAAAGAAGCAATTTATAAATAGAGACAAACATTATGAATGGAAAACATATGGAGATTTAAAAAAAGATATTCAGAAGCATGTTTCTTTAGGTCGTAAAACTAATTTCTCAAACTATTGTCACAGTACAATACATGCGCCACTATTTGTAGAGAAAGATAATATATGTGTACTAGAAAAATGCATCATACCCAAGCTGCATATTCTCTAAGGGATTGCCAATCACCTTTTTTGGGGTTTTTGCCGCTGCTTGGTCGAGAAAGAGCACTACATTGGCCTATGAAACTGAAAGTAGTATCCAAAAATTATCATAGTGAAATATTTTAAGGAAATGCATGCAGAAAATTACTGAAAAACCCCGATGAATTACTGGATCCTAATATTTATAAAGATGTAGGTCAGTTCGTTTTGATACCTTACGTACGTGCATTTAAGGCGATGAACAAAATAGTTGATTTCTGCTTTTCTACAAGAAAAATTGACAATAATAATCACCTAGACAATTTGCTTGAAGAACTAGTTTCTTATTGTGAATTATTTACTATAAGGAGTACATTAGCATTAGGAGATTTATTATGTTTATTATATAATTATATTAGGAAAATATTAGCCTCTTTTTTATGATAACAATTATTTGGTGACAGTGAATTTGTATCGGAATTTGAAATAATATTTATAATTAAATATTTTGAATGTTTTAAAATTAATAACAATAATGATAATATATATTAGGGTACCCAAATAAAATGTGTGTTTTTGAACATTACATTTTTTTTGGTTGAAAATTACCCTTTTTTATTAAAAATTAAACTGTTGAGTTTCAAAATTTATCTTTTTTAAATGAAAATTTTACTATTTGGTTGAAAATTCATGTATTACATATTATACATATTTGAAGATTCGTCTTTCTTGGTTGAGTTTAACTGTTTTTGATATAAAATTAAAATCTTCTTTGGTTAAAATTTCAACTATTACATTTTTCATTGAAAATTAATATTTTCTGTTTGAAAGTTTAACTACTTTATCCATAATAATCGCTGGGGGATTGTATTGGCCCTCAAAAATTTAATTTCGTAAAAATTGTTGATCTAAGTTGTTGGCTTTAGGGTCAGGTGAATTGAAATCAATTAAGTTGTTTCGAGCGTTTCAGCACACAATGGTGGCCCTCATCAGTGAGTTTTATCAAATCTGTGAAAAGCGCATAATGTCTTGTAGACACGCAGTTTTACAATTAGAACTGTTATTCATTGATTAATATTTCAGCTGTGAAATTATAAAAATTATTTAATTTAAAATTTTAATTTTATGAATAACTATTGATAAATCTTGCAGTATTATTAAAACATGGCTTTATTTTAACGAAGTAAAATTGATGAAAAAGAAATGACAATGTAGTAGAAAAATTTTTCTTCACAAATCTTTCAAACAAATTTTTCAAAAGTCAGTGACGTATACTTAATTTAAAAATTGTTTAATTTCAATTTTATTTATGTTTATTGTTATTTTTCAAACAATCTGTTTGTATCAGAAATAACATTCAAACAATTTTTTTGCATGTAGATCGTGCGTGGAGAAAATTTTTTAATAAAATTGACTCCAAAGAGATGTATGTAATATATGCTTTCTAGAAGGTGTGTATTTTAAATCCAATAAACATATTTTACGTTATTTTAAATTGATTAAAAATGTTTTCAGGTCGTTGGGTATCAAAAAGCGCGTGTCTTGATGCAAGAAACAGATGTGGCTGCTTTTTATTCCATGATTCAGGGATTTTTAAAATCATTGGAATTAAATCCAGTCACATCTGGATATGCAAAGTATTTCAAGGAAAATTATCTCCAGCACAGAAAAAACGGAAGATAAAGTTTACATCGATTCCAGGTGAAAGATTCGCTGCAACAAAAAATAATCTTGCCGGTCAGGGATAATGCTGGCATCGTAGCAGTCTAGCAAGTCATCCTTGAGTTGATTCGTCCACTCAATGTGGGCGTTTCGTTGGTTCGTCGTCGTGTTTCCATCTAAATTATTTTCAGCACCCCCATCTCTAGGATGATCGGCATTGTTTGCCGACCCATTGTCGGGTGCTCTGCGCGTTCTATCGTTTTGAACCGCACCCAGGTGCCATTTAGCTTTCGGCACGGTTGCTACGCCTCCGCTTAGGGTTTATTCCTTTGGGACTATCCCTGGACTGCTTATTAATTATCCGCCACTGCTTATTAATTATTGTAACCATATCCAGCAGAAACCGCTGATACTGGGACCCTCTATCCGCAACACGCTCTTATCAACTTGCCTTCCTCGCTTCGCCTCTCTCGCATGTTCCTACTTTCTTGCTTCCGCGTCTACATTATCTACTATTTATAATATTTACATACTACTTATATCTTCTTCCTCTCCTATTTACAGTCTTTCCTTCTGCATTCCTCTTCCTCCTTCCTTCTTTTCGGCTCCATCCTACCCAACACTCGCTGCACCCATGCTACTGCCCTTTTGTCCGTAATTCATGCATCAATACCTCTATGTTAATTTCACTTCTTTCCGCCTTTACGCACTACTCCAACCAGTGCTCCACTTTTGCATACCCCATCCCACGCAGTTCACACATCCTCTTTTCCCTAGAGAGCCAGAACCCATTAAAATCCTCCATGCACCCATATCTCATCCTCGCTATAAGCACCTGAATTCCTTTCTCTTGTTTCGCATACAAATATTGCGCTCTCGCCCTTGGAATAATCCACACACAGTTCCCGTTAAAACTTGACTCTTATCCTCTCTTCCCCTGCTGTCTTCTCTCTCTCCATGCCGTCTCTGTTACCAACTCATATACATTCCTTCCTTTTTCATGCATCCTTCTCACTTCATCCATCTGTAGTCCATTCTTTCTCTAATACATTTCCCTTTCAGCCTCCATATATATATATTTCTTTTGTTTTTGTTGGTTTCGATTTCTTTGGAATAGAACTGAGCGGCCTATGACAAAGCCACCGTACGCGTCCTCGGGCTGCGGATAGAGGGTCCCTGCACCAAGGGTTTCTGCTGAATATGGTTACAATAATTAATAAGCAGTCGCGGAAAATTGTCCAGAAATGGTCCCGAAAGAATAGCCCCTAAGCGGAGGCGTAGCAACCGTGCCGAAAGCTGAATGGCACCTGGTTGAGGTGTATTAAACGGTGACTCTGGGATACCGGGCGACTTCTCAGAGTATGCAGCCGCATCCTTGCACTCGGGGCTCTACAAGGAAGTACGAACACTTTCCCCAGCTGCTCGTGGGAACAACAATGATGCCACCAAAACACCAAAAAGTTGTAGATGCAGTTCAAAAACTTTGGTTGATGAAATACATACGCACGGTAAACGTAAAGGTCGTGTTTCAGGCGACGAATGGAGACTGGGTGTTCGGACGCGCTCAAACTTTTGGGTTTCTATTATACGATGAACAGAAACGAGCGTGGAGCGCGAGGTTTAGATGATTTTTAAACAAAATATCGAGCGCGAAGCGCGAGTGTCTTGATAAGAATGTGTTCCTTAAGGCCGATAGAACCTTAAGTAAATTAGTTCTTCTTTTTATGTAAAATTGGCATAATTAAAACCAAAGCAGGTCATAACGATAAAGCTTATTAAGCGAGTATTTGCCGGCGAAGCGCGCAATAGCGATTTCATTTCGTTTTGTAGAAAGTTCACCTTTTTGTATATGAGGGCAACTGTCTGGTTGAAAATTCATATATTTCGATTGAGAATGAACTTCTTTTTATTAAATATTCAACTGTTTCGTAGGAAATTCATTTCTTTGGTTCACAATTCGTCTATTTTGTTCAAAAAACGTTTAGTTTTTTATTATAAATGTATCATTTTCAGTATAAAATGCACATATTTTGTCTATAATTTGTCTTATTGGAAGAAAATTAATCTTATTGGTTGAAAATCAGTCTATTTTTTTTAAATTTTGTATTCTGTAGAAAATTTGTGATTTTTGAAAGAAAGCCTGTTTGTTGGAAATTTTTCATTATGGGTTAAATGAAATTGTTTTTTATTTTAAATTTAAATGGGTCATAGAAAATTCGGTCTTCTAATTGAAAATTATGTTGTTCTTTTTTAAATTTATAATACATATATTCTATTTTTGGTTAAAATTTGATCTGTTCGATTAAAAAATTTGGTTGAAAATGTCTTCAATTTGCCAAAATCCCGTTTTTTGGCAGAAAATTAATCTTCTTCTTTGACAATTCTGCTGCTTTATGTAGAAAGCTCGTCTTTTTGGCTTGGAAACTCAACACTTTGGATAAAAATTTTTTTTCTTTATTGACTGAAAATTTGTTCTGGGTTAAAATTTCAACTTTTGTTGAAAATTCGTCATGTTGATTTGAAATTTCATTTCGTTTTGTAGAAAGTTCACCTTTTTTGTTTAGGAGGGCATCTGTCTGGTTGAAAATTCATATATTTCGATTGAGAATGAACTTTTTTTATTAAACATTCAACTGTTTCGTAGAAAATTCATTTCTTTGGTTGACAATTCGTCTGTTTTGTTCAGAATTCGTTTAGTTTTTTGTTATAAATTCATCATTTTCAGTATAAAATTCATGTATTCCTGTTAATAATTTGTCTTATTGGTAGAAAATTAATCCTATTAGTTGAAAGTCAATCTATTTTTTTTACATTTTCATCTCAATGAGAAGGTATTGGTTTTATGTGAAAAATGACTTTCGCGGATTCAATCAAATGTCTCCCATTTACCCTTACACTCGCTTTACTGCCTGCATATATTGTTTGTATTGCTTGTAGGAGCCAACCATGTACTCCGAACTGTTTAAGGACTTCCCAAAGTTTACTAATAATAATAATAATAATAATTAACTCACCTTATGCGAAGAGTAGACAAATAGTTGTAAATTTCAGAAGGAACCGCAAATTTCTAGCATAATAGTTATAAATAATAATCAATTGTTTAAACAACTATTTTCATTAACTTGCTTTAATTATTACCTCAATATAGATGAAGATAGGTTGTAACAATAATAATTTGTTTGAACAATTATTTTTGCCTAACTCAAATAATTATAAAGTGACTCCAAGTGAAAAATAGACAAATAGTTAATAAATTTCCGAAAAAACCGCAACTTTCTACTATCAAGCAAAGAGAATATTATTAACAATAATAAGGAATTATTTAAACAATTATTTGTGTTAAGTTGCATTAATTATTACTTCATTCTAATTGAAAAATGGAAACAAGTTAAAAAATTCAGAGAAACCCGCAAATATCTAGTATTAATATAGAAGAAGATAGCTACAGGCAGTAATAATTTGTTCAAAAAATTAGTTTTGCTATATTAAATTAAATATTAACTCACTTTAAGTGAAACGTGAACCAAAAGTTGAAAATTTCAGAAAAAGCGCATATTCTAGCATTATTCAAAGATAGTATTATCAACAATGATAATAAATTGTTTGAACCATTATATTTGTTAACATTATGATGTACTATTACTTCTCTCTAATTGAAAATTGGACAAAAAGTGGAAAATTAAGAAAAAGACGCGACTTTCTATCTCCCTTCTAAGAGAAAATTGTTAAAGACAATAATAAATTGTTTAAAAAATGCATGTCAACATCCAATTATGAGTACAAAGTAGTGTTTTTTATGTCAGAAACAATTTGCATTGGAAAAACCGCAAAAAAATCATAATTAGCGCCAAAAACTCGCAAAACCAATTTTTTCACATATGGGTTTTTTTAGGACCCTATAAAACAGACGTCTTTTTTCTTATGGAAAATACGTGTCAAATTTCATGGGGTTTGGAGCCACCTTTGAATATCATTAAAAAATATGGATGTATTTTTGTGTGGATTCAAACAAATTTACGTGCGTCATTCATAAAAATTCGAGAAAAAAGATTGTCCAGTGCATTTTTGGACCACCCTATTGCCTATGGTAAAGAAATGGTTTTTTTTATATTTAATGAAATGAGATAAAGATTAAATTCTTGCATGCACTGGAAAAAAATGTTTGAATCCAAAGAAATGCATTTATTTGAGCTATGAAAACCGTTTACTTAATTGTACTGAATATTGTTTAAAAGCAACAAATTCGTGCATTGATTCAAAGAAATCATTTCTTTGGGCGCTACACGTTCCAGTTGCGTCGGGATTGGTTGCTTTAAGGAGCCATGATCGTAGCTTCCAGAGCCTAAAACTTCTCTCAATATATATAATATATAATAATAATAGAATTATAATGCAAATAATTCGACATTGCTAATTTAATATTTTTATTTATCCTTTATTCATTTTTGCAATTATATAACTAAACTTGTTGAAACACGGAGGGAAATATACTAACATTTTTATTATCAAAGTATTTTGCAGTTTACCGACACTGGAAATACTCTGAAGTGTTTGTGTGGTGATTATTTTAATTATTTTGAAGTGATTTCTTGTCTTTTCAGAGGTTTCGCCACATGAACCCCCAGCCGGGGCTCTTCCCCAGACGGTGAACTTTTAAGTTTATGTAAAACATGTATTTTCAAATGTACGACAAAAACTGCGAATTCATACTTAGGAACCTCGAAAACATAGGATATAACCACTTTTCATAGGTACGAATGATGTTTCACCTTAAATCAGCGATTTTCATGTTTTTTGCTGTTATACACGAAATCTGACGTGATGGAGCCAAACGGATCCCGAATTTGGATTTAGCGACCCCGAAAACATATAATAGACATATTCAAATTCCAGGGATACTTTTCCCGAGTTCTATTGTGGAGCTGTGTTGTCTTTGATAAATTTGAAATCTGACGAATCCGGATATTTTCCCTGAAACGTCCAAAGCTCAGACCTGTCAAATTAATTTTTACAACAAAACAGTCTGAGCTACAAGTACGTAAGGCTTTCGTGGAAGCGAGACATTCAAAATCGCTGAGGTATTCCAACTGTCGTCAGGATTACTCTATCTCGTACAAACGCCAACCCACGACTGCGGAATACATGAATCAACTTCACAACAACTTCGTTTGCCTGAAGATGAGTGCTACAATTACGTTGAATACGCGCTTCTTCTCGCAATCAGTAAATGAACCGCTGGTTTTGGAATGGTATTGTTTGTTTGTAATGTCGGCATGGGGGGGTGGGGCAGGCGTGAGTTCTCAACCCTAGCCCACCAAGGCTAGTCCTCTTGACATGGGGACTACACATTGGTGCATAACCAGCCTCTTCTGAGGGGATCTACAGCCTAATGTGGGTTTGGAAATACCGGAGCTATGGTAGAAGTACGTAGAAACATTACATTTAATGTTGAAAATGTTACAAAATCAAAATTCTGGTGTTTTAATATTATTAGCTAGGGAAAAGGAAAAATTGGTCGTTAAATATCAGGAAAGTCAAAGAATTTTTGAAAATCAAGTTTGTAAATTACTCTTATATTTTAGTTGCATATTACGAAATAAAATCAATTAATTTTGTGGACTGAAGTCGTCTTCCCGCATTATTGAAAAATTGCTGAAGATTGGTCGATTTTTTCCTAAGAGTCATATTTTTAGAATTTTTCTTTGCTGAGATTTTCATGAAAATCTGCACAAAAATCGAGCTGCCTAAACTTTTTGGAAGGACAGTAGGTCCTGACATGACTTGTAACAGTTTTGTTTTGAATTACAAGAAGTTTATTGCAAAGCGTGTTAGAAATTAACGTAATTTATTACAAGTTCGTGTCATAAAGCAGGAAATTAATCCTCTTGTTTGAAAATTCATCTTTTTGCTTGAAAATATGAATATTTTGGTAAGATCGAACAATTTTGTTAATATGTATTCTTTTTCATTGAAAAGTCAACTGTTTGTTAAAAATTCGTTTTCTTGGTTGAAAATTCTTTTTTCTTTTTTTGGTTTGAAATCCATTTTGTAATAGAAAATTTAACTATTACATTTGTGGTTGAAAATTAACTTTTTTTAATTCTTTGCAAAAAATCTTTGAAAATTAATCTGTAGTGAGTCAAATTGTCAACGACTTATCTCAACTTTTACCGAAGTAATGAATTTTTAACCAAGTGTGGTTCAGTTTTTATTGAAAAAAGAAAAATGTTAACAAAAATTCCAATATCTTACGGGTGAATGAAACTTTCATTCCGCGCGGATAAAATTCCACCAAATCAGTTGAACTTTTGGTTGGAAATTGAACTATTTCATGAAAAATTAATTTACTTTGCAAGAAATTTGAACTACTTTCTTAAAAATTCAGGTTTCTGGTTGAAGATTCTTCATTTTAGTTGAAAAGAATGTGGTTGAAAATTTAACTATTTTTTTTAAAGTTCTTTTTTTTTGTTAATAATAGCTTTCTTGAACTGAAAATTCAACTTTTTCATTTTTGGTTAAAAATTTGTCTTTCTTAGTTGAAAATGCATTTATTTTTTGTTGGGATTTTTTTTTTTTATATATATAGAAAATTTAGATTCTTGCTTGAAAATTCATCTTTGTTAGTTAGAAATTAACTTAATTTGTTAAAAATCTGTGTTATTAGCAGGAAATTAATCCTCTTGCTTGAAAATTCATCTTTTTGCTTGAAAATTTGAATATTTTGGTGAAATACGTATCTATCATTTTGTTAAAAGACTATTTTTTTTTGTTGAAAATTAATTTTTCAATATGAAAATGTCAATATTCCATTTTTTATTGAAAGTTGAATAACTTTGTTAAAAATTCATTTTTAGGTTGGAGATGCATCATTTTAGTAGACAATCACTCTCACGATGATAATTGAAACAATTTCCAGAGCAGAACAAACTTTATTAAATAAAAATTACAATATTGTTAAATACATACGAATCGTAATATTTAAAATGAAATAATAACAACGGTTTCTTGTGAATTTTACATAGAAACAGTTACTGCAAATCTCTCTCACAAACATTCGAAGCAGTTTCAGTGCAAAAAAAAATGCATTAGTGATTTTTCGAATAATAGACAAACAAAAGTTTTTATTTTGATCAGTTTCGAAATACATATTCGCAAAAAGAACAAAATTGCAAAATAATACAAACAATTTTTAAAATACAATGACAAATCAGACAAATCAAATTTTCTTTTGGAAATGGTAATTTTTCGAGCTGGAAAAGGGAACAACAAAGTTCTGTCGCACCCTACCCCTTTTCCAGTTGCATGATTTTCTTACAAAAATTGTCAGAATTATTTTATCAAAAAATTTATGAACAAAAAGTCTTTTCTATTTATGCATACACTTTGAATCATGTCGATAAAAAAGTTTTTCTTCTTAAAACAGATCTTTCAAATATTATAAATGAGCATAACTTCCTTACTCTTCAATAAAGTTTATTAATATTATAGGTCAATCGATTTGCATCGATTCAATAAATCTTTTCCTTCATTGCATCAATTTTGAATTAAGATAATGAAGAAAAATTGTTAGAACATTGTAGATTTAGCTTAGTATATTAGCCGTTTTAGCGATTAGCGTTTCACCGCATACATTGCGCAGGAATTGCATGCCTACTGTATTAACTTTACTCTTATCCTTTTCTTGTTAGGCCCAGGTCTCGCTACCGTACATCACAGTGGGTGCAAGTACAGAATTACATATAGCAATTTTAGCTTTCTTTGTTCTATTTTTACTTCTGGTAATAGCTCCTACCCTGCCGGTAAACTTCCTATCCTCGTTTATACGTCTGGCTATCTCTCTATCGATTTTTCCATCAGTAGTAGTGTTTTATTTGTTTAGGAAGCATCCGATTCATACAAATAGGTTGCAGTTCAAATTTAAAACTGTTATTTTGATGAATGAAAACAAAAACTAAAATGAAAGGTTGACCGTAAACATTACCACAGAGGAGATAAAGCGTACTCACAACAAAAGCAAATCAAAAAACCTTGAACTATATAATTAATTATAATGCCAATTCGTAAAACTTACTAACGAACATATTAATTTTCTAACAGAATCTTTTCCTGGGTTATCTAGAATATTCAGCCAGGCATTCCTTATCTCACACATATCCCCACTTCCGCTTATACATGAAAACCTTACAGTTTTTAAAAATTGACATTCTACTAAAAGGTAGTGCACAGGTTCTGTATTAAAACTATTCTCATGACAGTAGATACAATAACTACCAACATTCAAACTGTAGGTTTTATTTTTGATTATATGTCTAGGTATGAACTGATTTATCAACCTTGATTGCGCTATAATTCTGATAAAACCCAGTGGTGTTCTTGACAGAGATAAATATTTCTGAGGTCCATCTGGCAAGGTTAATTGAGGATAAAGTATTAGAGCAGAGGACGAGTGGGCTCTCTGTAAATCTTCTAGATATAATATTTTAGCATACGATTTGGCCATCATTTCATCTATGGAGAGAGCAGTCCTCCATATGCCAAACTTCAGGATGTTTCTCTGGAAAAGACTCAGTAATGCACGAACGCGCCACGCATTATCATTGGCGTCACGATCTCCAGTTTTTGAGTACCTCAATCGAGACTTGATTTCTTCGAACGTTTTGCGTGACACAGCAGAAGAGGTCACTTCACAAGATATAAATGGATCTGTCGACCAATAATCTGGGTGAGACTTCCTCTTATTAAAAGAAGTTAGAGTGATTATTCCTAGAAAAGTATTTAAATCTTCCAACTGTAGATCAAAGTCTTTCTCTTTACATGCATCGATGATGTATCGTTTCATTTCGATAGAGAAGAACATTTCGAAAAGTTCTACCGGCTCGCTATCTCGAATATTTTTCTTCATGGATTCTTTCAGTAAAGTGTTGTCCTCAATAACATGGGGGTATTTTTTTCACCATCTGCCCAACAGAAATCACGATTTCCTTCTAGCTTGGCTTGATTTTTTGTGTAAGTTTTAAAAGCTTCTGCATAACTTATTTCCGCAACATTCTCGTCCATTCAGTATCAGAATCCGAATTATCGGAGCCAGAATCGTCTGAATTTGGCAACATAATTATTTCACCGAAATCATTTTCTGATGCATCCACCGCGTACTCCTCGCAGGTAGGAACAGAACGTCTTTTGCGTTTTGTTTGCGACATGGCGATAGAAGTAAAAATAAATAACTCAATCTCCCAGGAACTTGGTATTGAAAATCGTCCAATCAATTCTCAACGGAATGTTGACAGTATCTTTTACAACTCGATCTGCATATAGTAGATGAAACAATTGAAGATCCGATGCAAACGACCCGACGTTCCCGGAAGATTCAGTTATTTATTTTTACTACTGCCGCCATGTCGCAAACGAAACGCAAAAGACGTTCTGTTCCTACCTATGTGGAGTACGCGATGGATTTCATATTGGATCCGATATATGAAATTCTAAAAATCTAATTCGAAATTCGTAATCAGCGACTCCGAAACCCCCCGAGTACAGAGTTGTGCGAAAATCATAAAGTTGCCAAAATTTCATGTCCGCCATATTGAGTCCGCCATTTTGAATTTCAAAAATTTTATGTCAAAGTCATAATCAGCGACCCCGAAAACCCCCGAGTACAGAGTTATGCGAAAATCGTAGAGTTTCCGAAATTAAATGTCCGCCATATTGGGTCCGCCATTTTGAATTTCAGAAATTCGATGTCAAATTAATAATCAGCGATCCTGAAAACCCCCGAGTACAGAGTTGTGCAAAAATGTTAGAGCTTCCAAAATTTCATGTCCGCCATATTGGGTCCGCCATTTTGCGAAGGGTATGGATCCACCATTTTGCGAAGAGTATGGCTATCGGCTATAAAGTTAAAGTACAAGTACGTCAGGGCCGTACAAAAAAATATCTGGTCCCCGTTTCATCGAAATTTGTTTTTGTAACATTTTATTAATTAGCGGGCTTATAAATTTATAGGAAGTGATTAAAACCATTGGGTAATAATTTTTTATTTGAAATTTTCTAACCTTGAAAATTGGAATTACTTAATTTTAAATACTTTAAGCTTTTGCATGGCCTACTTTAAAAAAATAATAGAACATTATGCGTGCTATGCGCGCACTAATTACCCTTTCTTTAGAAGAAGAACTCGGTTCATTTTCCAACATTTTGTGATAGATTTGATAGAAAATCTTATATTATTTGAGAACGCTGTATATGATTTACAGAAGTTTCCTTATTATAGCGAGGAAATTTCTCCAGTGAATTCAATATGAATGATAACTTTTTCCAATTACTTGCAATTCTTTCTTTCGGTGTAAAGTTAGTTTTTTATTGAAAATTTTTTTTTTCACTAAAAAGTCAACTCAATTCTGTTTTGAAATTTTTCTATAGACATTTAATCTTTTTTGTAGAGATTCATTTGGTTCCTTGAAAATTTAAATACTTCTACGAAAATTAAAGTTATTTGCTTAAAAACTGATGATTACTCTGTCTTAAAATTTAACTAATATGTTTTTTATTGAAAATTTAGCTTTTTCAGTTAAATATTGATGTATTTTGTTGAAATTCTTTTTTTTTTTGTAGAAAATTCACCTTTTATAGTTAAAATTCATGTATTTTATTTAATTTCTTTGGTTAAAAAATAGTTTTTTCTTATTAAAAATTGATTTCTTAAACTAAAAATTAAACTCAATTTTTTATCGACATTCTTTTTCATACAAATTTAATCTTTTTTGTAAAAAATTCAGTTTTTCAGTTGAAAATTCATTTTATTTGCTCAAAAACTTATTTCTCTAACTAAAATATAACCTAATCTATGCTTTGTTAAAAGTGTATGTTTTTTAGTTGAAAATTAATCCATTTAGTTGAAAATCTATCTTTTTTTCTGGTAGAAAATCAACCCTTTTGTTTGAAGAGGCTACTATTGGGTTGAAAATTCCATTAAAAATAAAAAATGTTGATAGAAAATTCATGTATTTTCAACTAAAAATTTAAGTATACTCCATTTTTCAAATTTTTTTTCGAAAGTTTATTTTATTTGTTCAGAAAATTATTTCTCTAACTGAAAATTAAACTATTGTATTCCTTTTTTAAGATGTATGTTTTCAGTTAAAAATTTGTCTTTTTTTATAGAAAATTCATCTTTTTGGTTGAAAATTCACTTAATTGGTGAAATTTTTTGTTTGTTTTTATTCGCAGAAGCATTATTTTAGTTGAGAGTCCATTTCTGTCGTTAAAAATTGAACAAATTTTATAGACAGTCGGGAAGTCAAAGATAGTTTAATTTTAGTTGAAGATTAATTTATTTATATAGCTAAAGAGAAAATAATGTCATAGCTTTACGAAAATACAAAACTGAAGCATGGCTATAATCTCAAATTGTGGGACTGTGGCGTAGGACATTATCGGAATTGTGAAGCTCATTCTAATCGTTTTACGATATACACCAGCTCCTGCTTTTTCCTTGTTTCTGGAGCCATCTGTAAACCAGTTGTACCCATTGTGGGCAGGTGTGCTTCGCCGCTAACCCAATCTTTCTTCGTGGATCGGCTAACACGATACTTATTGTCGAAGAGATAGAGAGTGGGTCTTTTGTCTTTGAGCATGCTCAGGGACGGCCTAATCGCGATGTCGGTTGAGATCCACACTGCCGTCGAGATCCTTCCGTCTTTTATCATATTTAATCTTCAGGCCACCTTCGCCGGCACGGCCTTGTAAATGAGATGGAGGGGCTTTGACCTGTTAGTGCCCCAAATGCCATTGTGGGTGTTGATTTCGATGGACTAGTGACGCCTCTGAGAGTCAGTCTCCCGATTTTTTTCAGTCGCGACTTCACACCACCGACGCATAGGTTAGTCTGGGTCGCAGGATCGCTGTGTAGATCCACTTAGGTGTCTCCGGCTTTCAGCCCCAGCTTCTTCCTATGGCTCTCCTATAGAGCCATAGAGTCCTACCAATTTCAGTGTACTCGTGGTTCCCCACTGATACCGTCTGGTGAATGCAAACACATCTGTCTTACTTGGATTGACCGATAATCTAGTCTTCTTGCACCTAGAATCCACTATCCCCAGTGATTGCTGCATCACTCCGAAGAGCGCATCCAGATGTAACGATAACCAGTATATCGTCCGCGTACCCCGTAAGGTAGTAGCCCTGACTCGTCAGCAGATGAAGCAGTTCATCCAGTACCAATCACCACATCAGGGCCAATAGAACGCTTCCCTGTGGACATCCCAATTCAGTGATTCCATATAAAGTGGTATCACTATTCGTCGTTGTTAGTTTCCTGTTGGCCAACATGTGGCAGGTCGATTCCACGACTGGAATAGGCACACCACGTGCAATTATGGTCATACAGATCAGCTCTTTGAAGGTGCAGTTGAAGGCTCTTTCGATACCCATGAAGGTTCCAATCGCGAAGTCTTTCTGCTTCAGTTGTTCTTCGATTAGGTTTACTGCTCCGCTCAGGGCCGTCTCGTTCTCGTTGTTTTCGTTGTTCCTTGTGAAGTGGTCTACTTAATAAGACCTTATCGCAGACATATCTCTCCTGAAGCCTTTTTTTCACTATTTTCAGTAGGAAAGATGTAAGGCTGATGGGACGAAAATGCTTGGATGAAGTATAACCGATCCTGCCTGCTTTCGAAATGAAGACTACTCTCGGTCGTGCCTATATTAAGCAACGCGGTTCTCTTTTGTTTAAATAAGGATCAGAATGAAGTTGCCGTTAAGTCAAAAATAACACAGCGATATAAACAAAAGAAAAATCCGTTACATAATATATTTACAATCCCTAATATGTAATCAGATTTCGACTTTAACTATTCATTGAAGAATGCTAATTAGCATTAGCGCGTCAGAGTGGCAAAGAACACTCCCGCGAGCTGTCTGCTCTGCTAACGCACATATGTCGCATTCCTCGGAAAACCCGAAGCGAGGGACAAGAAGGGGCGCCACGAGACGATGAAAAATGAGACGTGGAAAAACGAGACGTGGAAATCGAGACAGCAGGTATGTCTCGTATCGTCCCGTCTCGTTCCTCGAGATTGCTCGCTCGGCGGCAACACTACTATGACATCATAATTTTTGACCATATAAATATACAGATGGCCATTATATGAGTATTAGCTGGAAAGGGGGACTTTATGTTCGCTCCGTAGGCCAGAGAAATGTCCGTATTCATGCATGTATTATATAAAATATAATAAAAATGATAGATATATTATATTAGTATATTCGCCAATAGAATTAAAGATGACCGCCAGAGTGAAAACGAATGTATAGCCCATTCTCATTTTCGCAATTTAGAGGAAAAATTGATTGATGCTTCAGTGAATAAGTGGGTCAACAAATGTAACTAAATAATATTAAGTTGCACCTTCAGAGTACAAATATATACGTGAGTAGTCGTTATCTTACATATATGTGAGATTTCGACGTTATTAGTTTCAAGATTGTTCTTCGGAGATATAATTATTAAACCTTTATCTCAAAAGTAATCGCTTTAATTGGTTATAAGCTATGTATGTAACCAAAGAAATGGTTAAGAAGGAAAGTTCCTTGAATCATTTAAAACTACAGAGAAAAGTCAATGTGAAATAAAGAACAAACAAAAACATGATAAAATAGGTTTGCTTTATTTTGCACTCTCCAAATAAAATAAAATATTCTAACCAAAAAAGAATAAAATCTTATAGTTTTCAAGGCTTTTACGATGAATTATAAAAAAGTATACACGCAATAAGCGTAAGTAGAGGACAATGATCTACTTGAACACACAAGATTTAAAAAGATACGTGCCTTAGTTTACTTTGAAAATAAAATAAGTCAAAATGCTGTTCCAACATAAAAAGTAAATTTTTTTGAAGAAAACTGCTCGCATTATGTAAACATATTGAAAAGCAAAATCTTTAAATTTCCCTTTTTTGGTAGTAAACTAATCTTTTTGATTATAAATTCGAATACACGCTCAAAAGTTTAACCAATTTGTTGAAATTTCATTCCATCAATTGTGTAGAAAATTCTAGTTTTTTTGAATCTCTGACACTATGTGTGTCGCACAGGCGCCCAGCGCGCTAATCGGCCTGTGAACGCTAAAATGTGGTATCCTTTGAGTTACTACTGGAACTTTCTAATGGCCCAAAGTACAGCCAGACACTCTTTCTCAATTGTTGCATAGTGTCGCTCAGCCTGAAATATCACTTAACACTTTATTTATGCGCGCAATTTTTATTTATATTTGTACGTTATTGTTTTCACCAACCTAACCTCAAATCTGCCCTACTTGCGCCCGTAAATTAAATGACATTTATAGCTAGATTTTAGCTCGTTATTTCATTTTCAATCATTTTTAATGATTCTCTCAATTATTTATCATTATTTTGGTTTTCAAATATTCAATAGATTGCCAGAGAGGAGTGCCAGGTAGCTTTTCTACTTGAACTAATGAAAGTTAAAGGGCATTAGAAGACCCTCACTGATAGATTTTGCTTCATTTGTTAAATTATGTTACAATTTACAGTAATTTCATCGCTCGACAACTCTCAAGGATAGAGTGGCTAGGTTAAGAGTAACGTGGAGAAAGATGAAGTCAATGAGAACTACCAAAGGTATAATCTCCAGCATGTTATTTTAACACTAGAAGAAAAAAATTAAAATAATGAGTGGGTGTAGGCCATACTTAACTGAGTGAACTTTCCAAATTAATTTAGCAACGCACTGCCACGAATAATTACATACCCATGACCGCACTTTTGCGGAGTGAAAGGAAATGCTTATGTGACCTTGGCGGTGGTCAGCAATTACCAAGCTTCGCGGTGTACTCCTGTCACTTCAGCACGCACTTTTTCGTTTTGGATTTTAAATAAGAAAGTGAAAGTAAAAACACCTAACTGACAATCGATGAGGTCCTCTTTTCAATCCTCTCATTTTTCATCTTGTAAGTTTAAATTTGATCTTTCTCTTGACTAACTACTCCATTCTTTCTAACTTCTCTTAAAAGCTTCTACCAACCGGGACGGTTCCACTGTCGAAAATCAAACAAGAGGGGGGAAGGGGGATAAATTACAAGACCACCTTGAGTTTACCAAGATATTGCACTGGCTTTTATTTCAATGAATTCGCAGCTTCTACACACCTATAAATGTATTCAATTCTTCACCTTCCAACCTGACGAGCGTCTTCCTTCGCGATCGGGATCTTTTCATCCTCCAATTCCAGACGTACGTCTAATCACAAAGTCGACAGTCGACGTCACAACATAAGACCACCGCGCGATCACAACACTTTCACACTACACTTTCTTACTACATACTACACTTTTAGGCCCCATACGGTCACAAATGCGGGAAATGATAACACTTTTCCTTAATTACATTGTATCATTCGCATAGTCTCATCAAAGGAACGACAACAATTTTATAAAGTGAACTCAAATCATATTGTTATACGTAATTTATTCATTCTTTTCTACAAAAATAATTGATTCTTCTACAAAAATACATGAATTTTTCAAAAATGTTAAATTTTCTGCAAAACAGTTTAATTTTCAACTAAAAAATAGGAATTAAAAAAAAGTTCATTTTGTACAAAAATAATTCAATTTTCAAGCAAAATAGTTGATTGATTAACCAAAAAAAAAGTGTAATTTTGCAGAAAACAATTTTCAATCTAAAAATATGAACTTTTAAATAAAGAGTTAATTTTTCATAGAAAAGTTAATTTTGCAAGCCAGAAAGACGAATCATCTGCAAAAAAAGTTGCATTTTTTACAAAAAATAAAAATTTTCATCAAAAAATATGGTTTTCATCCAAATAATTGATTTTTCTACAAAAATAATTGATTCTTCTACAAAAATACATGAATTTTTCAAAAATGTTAAATTTTCTGCAAAACAGTTGAATTTTCAACTGAAAAATAGGAATTTAACAAAAATTATAAATTTCAACCCAAAATATGAATTTTCATCAAAAAGGTTAATTTTCAACCAAGTAATTGTTTTTTTCTGCAAAAATACTTGAATTTTCAAGCTAAAATGATGAATTTTCTGCAAAACAGTTGAATTTTTAACTGGAAAATTTGAATTGAAAAATACTTAATTTAGTACAAAAATAATTCAATTTTCAAACAAAATAGTTGAATGATTACCAAAAAAAAAAATTAATTTTGCAGAAAACAATTTTCAATCCAAAAATATGAATTTTCATCAGAAAGGTCAATTTTCAACCAAATAGTTGAATTTTCAGCTAAATTATTTGAATTTTCAAGTTGAAATAATAAATTTTCTAGAAGAAAATTCAATTTTTGACTGGAAAATAGGAATAAAAATAAAAGTTGTATTTTCATCCCAAAAATATGAATTTTCAACCAATTAATTGAATTTTCTACCAAAATACTTGAATTTTCAAGAAAAAAGTATGCATTTTCTACAAAACAATTGAACTCTCAACTGGAAAATAGGAATTTAGAAAAATGTCAATTTTCTTCCAGAATAATTAAATTTTCAACCAAAATAGATGGAAAATTAACCCAAAAAAATTAATTAGGCGCAGAACAACTTATTTTTCAACCCGAAAATATTAATTGTCAACCAAAGAGTTAATTTTTAATCAAAAAGTTAAATTTTCAAGACAAAAGGATGAATCATCTGAAAAATAGTTGAATTTTTCACTAAAAATAATAAATTTTCATCAAAAAAGATCACTTTTTTCCAAATAATTGTTTTTTCTACAAAAATACATGAATTTTTCCGTCGAAATGTTGAATTTTTTGCCAAACAGTTGAATTATCAACTGAAAAATAGGAATTTAAAAAAAAAATTGAAATTTCAACCCAAAAATATAAATTTTCATTAAAAAGGTTAATTTTGTACTTTATTATAGTTAATTTTCTATTCATAATAACTCAAAAATATAGGCTGAAGATAACTAAATATACAAATTTATAATTTACCCCTATTATAAATGTGCCATGACATTTTAAATTTAACTTATGTAATAATTCACCTATTATAATTTATTTCAAACCTGTAAAAGAAACGGTATAACGCGATATCTTAAACATGCCTTTCCGCAAAAAAGATAATTAATAATTGTATCAAATACGTCAAATAATATCTACAACCTCATTTGAAAGCATCTATGCTTCGGAAATTTTAGTAAATACGTGTTACATTTTTTATTTAATGTTTTATAATGGTTTACAAATCGAAAAAACTAAACTTAGCATTTTTTATTACTTAAGAAAGCTTGAGTTATTTTCTCGTAAAACATCGAGTTCAATATTTCTTCACAAAAGGAAAACTATAAAAAGAATAGAAAATAAAAATTGAAAGGCAAAGTTTTCTAATGTTATAATATTTTTGTAACGTAAATTACACTGGTCATCAGAAATGACCTATGTCATCGCTGGATGCCACATATCATTTCCGAAGTACTTACACGACTTTTTTTTAGCGATATCTATGACAGTTTCTGAGATATCCTCAAAAAACTGAAAAAAAGTACGAAAAATGTACTCAAATTTCAATGCAATGTAATTCAGGATACATTTACTTTTTTGACGCAATCTACAGGTCGATTTTTTTTATGAAGAATGATTATTTGGAAAACCTTTAAATTCAGATTATCCGCTTCTGAGATATCTTGGACAATGTGCACCCTTCTTTTCAATTTCCGAAAATTTGTGCTTAATACTGTTCTTGGCATTAGAGATTCAAGTATGGAACATAAGATGATCACTCATATTTCGTTTGTTTCTGAATTTCATGCAGTTCTAAAACATAAAACGACCAATCACATTGTCATTTGTTTTTTAATTTAATACAGTTCTAAAATACCAGCCGAAGGAGGTTTAACAAAAGAGAATTCACAATTAGAAAATGTCAGTTGTCTATGGTTTGACTTTCAATTTTACAAGTCCTATTCAAAAATGCAGGGGATGTACAATGACCGAGCGCGTAGCGCTCGTTGAGAATCTGCACGCACAGCGGGAAGATTTTTTTCTTCACTTCACTATAATTTTTCTAGGTACTTATTGTAGGAAATGTATATCAACAAATTTGATTTGAACAAATAAAATGTATATATTTCTTTTCTCATATAGTTTGAGCGGAAAATGCAATTTTTCATTTTTAATAACATTTTTCATAATTAAATCAAAAACTACGCATCTTATCAAAATATCCAGATGAGAATGTAATAATTATAATCATGATAATCAGCAAGTGAGGTATGCCACAAAAACCACGTTCATTACGAGACTGAGCTTAAAAAAATAACTTCCAAACAAAAAAAATAGCTGAAAACAATTTGGATTACGTACGTAAATTACTCCGAATTACCTAGATTAATCTGGATTACAAGTCAATTACATGGATTACTCAAATTACTTTGAATTAATCGGATTGCAAGTGGATAAACCGATTGCACTGGATTACTCGAATTACACCAGAATTAATCCGGATTACAAGTGGGTTATTTCCGATTGCACTGGATTACTCGAATTACATCAAAATTGCTCCGGATTACAAGAGGGTTACTCCCAATTGCACTGGATTATTCTGGATTACAAGTTAATTAATTGGATTACTTAAATTACTTCAAATTAGTCGGATTACAAGTAGATAACTCGATTGCACTGGATTACTCGAATTACACCAGAATTAATGCGGACTACAAGTGGGTTACTTTCAATTGCACTGGATTACTCGAATTGCATCAAAATTACTCCGGATTACAAGAGGGTTACTCCCAATTGCACTGGATTATTCTGGATTACAAGTTAATTAATTGGATTACTTCAATTACTTTAAATTAGTCGGATTACAAGTGGATAACTCGATTGCACTGCATTACTCGAATTACACCAGAATTAATGCGGACTACAAGTGGGTTACTTCCGATTGCACTGGATTACTCGAATTACATCAAAATTACTCCGGATTACAAAAGAGTTACTCCTAATTTCACTGGAATAATCTGGATTTCAAGTTTATTACTTGGATTACTTCAATTACTTCGAATTAATTGGATCACAAGTGGATTGCGCTGGATAATAGGTGGATTACTCTGGATTACAAAATGATTACTCCGGAATTACTGCGGATTGTAAGTGTTTTAGACCCGATTGCACTGCATTACTCGAATTACACCAGAATTAATGCGGACTGCAAGTGGGTTACTTCCAATTGCACTGGATTACTCGAATTACATCAAAATTGCTGCGGATTACAAGAGGGTTACTCCCAATTGCACTGGATTAATCTGCATTAAAAGGTAATTACTTAGATCACTTAAATTACTTCGAATTAAATGGATTACAAGTGGATAACCCGATTGCACTGGATTACTCGAATTACACCAGAATTAATGCAGATTACAAGTGGGTTACTTTCAATTGCACTGGATTACTCGAATTGGATCAAAATTACTCCGGGTTACAAGAGAGTTACTCCCAATTTCACTGAATTAATCTGGATTTCAAGTTAACAACTTGGATTACATAAATTACTTCAAATGAATTGGATTACAAGTGGATTGCGCTGGATAATAGGTGGATTACCCTGGATTACAAAATGATTACTCCGGCTTACAAGTTTATTACTTCGAATCACTTTAATTACTGCGGATTGTAAGTGTTTTAGACCCGATTGCACTGGATTACTCGAAAAATTCAGCTGTAACCACTCAATAAAACGCACCCTGAGAATCTTAGCAGTCGTTGTAAGAGCTCGAGCGCTAATTTGTGAGGATCCAGGAAGATCCTTGTGAAAATAGAATTTATTTTACATGTGCGTAATTCAAACAATTGGTCGAATCGCCGTGGAGGACTCAAGCTTCAAATGATGCACATTAAAGCTTCGACAAATGCTTTCTGAGGCTGGTAGGGCTAAGCAAGTTGAAAGATACGTCTTCGAAAAATAAACCCTTTGGTCCAAAGCGTTTTGGACTCCTAACAGTTCCGATTTGAATTACATTTGAAGCGTGATCTAGAGGGTGACTGAAAAATCTCGACATCATAATGCAACGTCATTGAGGACCGCTGTTGAATCTGCTTTGCAGAAATAACCAGGTCCGCGTTACAGCGTGTGTACGCACTCTTGAGACCATGAATTGTGGCTGCAGTTCGAGCTGATAAGGAATAAACTAATTGAAGTTTGGTAATAAGGATCAGACAAATGCTCTATATCATGATCTCCTTAGACTTTTCATTTACGTTTGCAAAAATGCTGGTTGAAGCAAAACGTTCAATTTGTCCAAATTCAGCTGACGCTCTGTGTGATTTTCGCACCTCATAATCTGCAATCGCGCAGATTATGAGGGGCTTTCCTTCAGGGGCTATAATGGTATCATAGCACTTCAGCAGGTCGTCCCTGATTAGATTGGTTCACTTAAAAGTAATAAGATTCTGCTGGTCCATCGTATAGACTTCGTCTCTCCAGAGACAGAGCTTTCGAATATTTAGCATTAACGTCTGCGAAACCGTGCCAAGGAACTTCAGAAAAGGGGTTATATAAGCGAAGTGCCTACTTCACAGTAGCCAAAACAAGCCGGCAACAGAGGAAGAGAGACGACACTGAGACCAAACACGAGTAGGCATCCAATAGACCCGGTCTCAGGACCCGGAGAAACATCAACATTTAAGTTTCTGTCAAGCCGACGAACTCGACGTCTGGACTAATAATTGCAGTGTGTATAATGCAGCGAAAGCTTTGGCAGATCCAAGACGTGAAATAAAACCAACGGTCAATGATAAGACTAAAAGATGAAAGTATCACCTCAGCACAAACATAGGTAAGTGATAGACTCTTTACCGCTATGAGAAGTCTAGAGTGGAGAGAGAGGTGTGTCCCAAGATTGTCCAGTTGATGTCGTCCACCCGCCCATGAAAGAGAAGTTCGAGGCATTTTAGAGAGAAGTCTGCGAAGTCCAGTATCCACTGAAAGAAAACTTAAAAAATATAAATAGCTTCTAGGACTTATTAGACTTATAAAGAACTATTCTTCTACGGCACCAGATAGTATCAAGAACTTCTGGTGGAAGAAGTTTTTTTCAACCCACCAGAATCTGAACATAAGATCCCCCTCTCCATCTGATATTCATATAATGGCCATTTGTATATTTATGTCGTCAAAAATTATGACGTCATCGTAGTGTTGCCGCCGTGCGAGAATTCCCGAGGAACGAGACGGGACGAGATATACCGACTGTCTCGTTCTTCCACGTCTCGTTTTGCCTCGTCTCGTGGCGTCCTTTCTCATTCCTCGTCTTGATTTTTTGGAGGAATGCGACAGATGTGAGCTAGCAGAGAAGACAGATCGGGGAAGCACTCTTTTCCCACTCTGACGCGCTAATGCCAATAAGCGTACTTCAATGAATATTTAAAGTTCAAATCTGATTACATATTATACGTTTTTGTCCATCTCTGAATAATTTTATATAAAACACGACTATTTTACCATTTTTGCGAAGATTTAACTTCACTCTATTAGCATTTTGTCTTGTTCCTATTAATAATTTATTTTGCGAATTATAACAACAGAATATGTGAATGGGAAATGTAGATAGATAGGTAGATTTTTAGGTAATTTATAGTTGGAAGAATTTAGAACATGCAAAATCTATGAGAAATTCTTAAGTTTCTGTGAAATCTTTTGAAATATTTTAAAATGTTTGAATATTAGTTAATATCTCGCGCTTGACATCATAATAATTTCTCAACCAAAATTGTACTGAAATTATCTATAAGTGACTAACGAGCATTAATAATCGGACTTATGTCCTTTTGAATTTGAAAGAATTTAATAGAATTCCATAAAATTCATGAAAATTCCAGGTAATTTTTAACGAATCCAGAATAAATTCCAAAAATGACTACAGAACAATGAGTTATGTTACATTCAAACACAGTAAGCCTCAACCATTCTCAACCAAACATTTTTATGACACAACTGTTCTTTACAGAATCCTTTACTTATTATTTTGAAGCATTTTATACCCACAACGAGAATAATGTATAAAGCTCTTTTTGAAGTTTGTTCTGCAAGAAACATAAATCCTCTATTTGTATTCGCAGAGTTAAGTTCGCAGTCAAGCAGATATTGCATTGACACTCCTAGCCTGGTTCACTGTCACTCTTCTCCTTCTCATCGTATACCTGAGGGTCATGAGGAAGATCAAGTTCGTGCCAGGGACAGATCACCTCCTAGTAGACCCTCTTCTTCTCAAGTACTCGGATACGCACTTGGACAACATGGATACATTCGGCTAATTTCCCGCACAAATCAGAATCTACGATTCGAATTTTGAAGATACGTTGTTCCTACTGGTTAACCAATTTGGTTGCGAACAGAAAGAAAGAAATATATTCCCGTGCCAGTTCAAGGACATATTGTTTTATCAGTATCCAGTGGTGACATTTTAGCAATATTAGAGCATAGCGGGCTTCTTCGTGGAATATATTCGACAAGCAAAAACAAAGCAGAATTGAGTATTTAAAATTATAAATAAAATTTGAACTTCGGTGTCTGGCAAGTATCTTGGTTTTTTTTTTTAAATATAACATAACCTTACGTTCATAATGGGTGAGGTTTCTCATACCTAATTGAAGAATATTTATTATTCAGGCTTGACAAGACTCGTAAATTTGATGAAACTAGTAAACCACTTATGAATTAGTGTACTAGCAATAAGTGAATTTAATCAATCAGCCAATTGCAGCCCTGATCAATACCCCAACTTTTTTAAAACAGCCCAATAAGTTTCGATTCATTACTTTAGATTCATTTCCCCTTATTAAATTAGGTTAAGTTTTCAATAATGTCATTATTTTGTGCGGTTAATCAAATACCCCGTCACAGTACCTATTATGAAACAACTTTTGGACTTTTGTACCGGTGTCCCATAATGCATGTTCCTATTATGGAACAGCAAATGAATGCCTTTTTTATATTAACATGGCTTATTTTATATTATTTTAAATCGAACTAAATAGTACAATGAACTTTTATTTCAATCGTTTATTGAGATAAAGAAATTTAATAAAAGTTTTGTTAAAATTGGCAAACCTAACCTATAAAGGATAGTTTTCGTGAACGGAGTGTATTAAATTATATTTTGGCTAAAAAGTGTTCGTTATAGGGAATGCATTTTCATTTAGGTGGATGAAAACTAAGAACAAACCATGAAGCATGAAGTCAAAACTTAAGACACTTTGTCAAAGTGAAGTGTTAATGAAATATTAGGCTAAGTACTCTTTTCGTTTGGTTTTTTGTTCTTTCATTGTACTTAATAATAATTTCATGACTTTTTTAATATTGTTTCTTTTTGGTACAAAATTAATCTTCTTGGTTGAAAATTCCTAATTATTTTTCCTTGAAAATGCTACAGTTTGCTCTAAATTTGTTGTCTGTGTTAACTGAAAAGTATTTTTCAATTGAAAACTCAACTATTCTCGTAAATTTGTCGTTTTTGGTTAAATGTAACTGTTTTTTATATAACATTAGAAACTTTTTTGGTTTAGATTTCAATTATATTACATTTTTCTTTGAGTATTCATCTTTTTTAGTTAAAAAATTCAACTGTTTGGTTAAAAGTTAAACTCTTTTGTAGAAATTAATTTATTTTCGTTGAAGATTTATCATTTCAATAGAAAATTCATATCTGATTGAGAGTTTAACTACCCTGTTGAAAATCAATTTTTCTAAGTGAAAGTCAACTATTCCAATTGAAACTTGAACTATTTTGTTGAAAATGCGCTTTTTTGTTTATTTTAAATTAGTTTTTCAAAACGGGGAATTTAAATATTCTATTTTTGTTTAAAAATATATCTTTTGAGGATGGAAATTCAACTATTTGGTTGATAATTAATGTTGGGAAATTGGGTGTAACTAAGTCAATAGTGGGGAAGTGGGTGGAGCCAAATCAATAGCGGGTAAGTGGGTAGAGCCAAATCAATAGTAGGGAAGTGGGTGGAGCCAAATCAATAGTGGGGAAGTGGGTGGAGCTAGATCGATAGAGGGAAGTGGGTGGAGCTAAATCAATAGTGGAAAAGTAGGTGGAGCCGAGTCAGTAGTGGGAAATTTGGTGGAGCTAGTGGGTGGAGCTAAATCAATAGTGGGGAAGTGGGTGGAACGAAGCCAGTAGTGGGAAAGTGGGTGGAGCTAGTAGGAGAGTGGGTGGAACTGAGTCAATAGTGGGGAAGTGGGTAGAGCCAAATCAATAGCGAGTAATTGGGTGGAGCTAAGTCAATAGCGTAAAAGAGGGTGGAGCCGAGTCAGTCGTGGGAAAGTTGGTTAAACTAAATCAATAATGAAAAAGTGGTTGGAGCCTAATCAGAAGTGAGAAAGTGGGTGAAGCTAGTGAGGAAGTGGGTGGAGCTAAATCAATAGTGGGTAAGTGGGTGGAACCAAGTCAGTAGTGGGAAAGTGGGTGGAGCTAAGTCAATAATGAAAAAGGGGGTAGAGTTTAATCAATAGAGAGAAAGTGGGTGGAGCTAGTAGGTAAGTAGGTAGAGCTAACTCAATAGCGAAAAAGTGGATGGAGCCGAGTCAGTAGAGGGAAAGTTGGTGGAACTAAGTCAATGATGGAAAAGTGGGTAGAGCTTAATCAGTAGCGATAAAGTGGGTGGAGCTAGTGAGGAAGTGGGTGGAGCTAAATAAATAGTGGGTATGTGGGTGGAACTAAGTCAGTAGTGGGAAAGTGTGTGGAGCTAAGTCAATAATCGAAAAGTGGGTTGAGTACAATCAATAATGAGAAAGTGGGTGGAGCTAGTAGGGGATTGGGTGGAGCTAAATCAATGGTAGGGAATTGGGTAGAGCCAAATCAATAGTGCGGAAGTGGGTGGAGCTCAGTCGAAAGTGGAAAAGTGGGTGGGGCCGCATCAGTAGTGGTAAATTTGGTGGAGCTGAGTCAATAATGGGAAAGTGGGTGCAGCCAAGTCAGTAGTGGAAAAGTGGATGGAGCTAAGTCAATAATGGAAAAATGGGTAGAGCTTAATCAATAATGAGAAAGTGGGTGGAGCTAGTAGGGGATTGGGTGGAGCTAAGTCAATAGGTGGGAAGTGGATGGAACGAAGTCAATAGTAGGGAAGTTGGTAGAACCAAATAAATAGTAGAGAAGTGGGTGGAACCTAGTCAATTGTGGGGAACTGGGTGGAGCCAAGTCAGTAGTGGGTAAGCGGGTGGAGCTAATTCACTATCAGGAAAGTACAAACCTGTCTCTATTATTTTCTAGATCACGTCCAACATCATCAGATATCGCCCCAGACGTACAAATATTTGAAATCTTTGTGAAATCTTTGGGAAATCGTTGAAATATTTGTGCACTCTTTGAAATTTATCTGAAAACTTTGCAAAATATATAAAATATTTTTGAAATATCTGATAATATTTGTGAAATTATTCAAATCTTTTTGAAATCTTTGGGGAATAATTGAAATTTTTTACACTCTTTTAAATCTATCTGAAATCTTTGCAAAATATTTGAAATCTTTGGAAATCTTTGCGAAATATTTGAAATATTTTTGAAATATCTGATAATATTTGCGAAATTATTGAAATCTTTGTGAAAATTCCAGGAAATCATTGAAATCTTTGTGCACTCTTTAAAATCTATCTGAAATCTTTGCAAAATATTTGGAATCTTAATTAAATCTTTGGAAATCTTTGCGAAATATTTGAAAGATTTTTGAAACATTTTGTAATATTTGTGAAATTATTGAAATCTTTGTGAAAATTTTATGAAATCATTGAAATCTTTGTGCACTCTTTGAAATCTATATGAAATCTTTGCAAAATATTTGAAATCTTTGTAGAATCTTTGGTGAATCATGAAAATCCTTGTAAAATCTTTTTGAAATCTTTGCGAAATATTTAAAATATTTTTGAAATATCTTATAATATTTGTGAAATTATTGAAATCTTTGTGAAAACTTTGTGAAATCTTTGGTAAATCATTAAAATCCTTTTTAAATCCTTGGAAATCTGTGCGAAATATTTTTAATGTTTTTGAAATATCTGATAATATTCACGAAATTATGTAAATCTTTGTGAAAATTTTGGGAACTCATTGAAATCTTTGTGCACTCTTTGAAATCTATCTGAAATCTTTGCGAAATATTTGAAATCTTTGTGAAATCATTAAAATCTTTTTGAGATCTTTGGAAATCTTTGCGAAATTTTTGAAATCTTTGTGAAATCTTTGAGAAATTGTTGAAATCTTTGTGCACTCTTTGAAATCTATCTGAAATCTTTGCAAAATATTTGAAATCTTTCTGAAATCTTTGGAAATCCTTGCGAAATAATTTAAATGTTTTTGAAATATCTGATAATATTCACGAAATTATTGAAATCTTTGTGAAAATTTTGTGAAATCATTGAAATCTTTGTGCAATATTTCCGAAATCTTTGGAAATCTTTGTGAAATATTTGAAATATCTAATAATATTTGCGAAATTATGTAAATCTTTGTGAACCTTTTTGGAACTCATAGAAATCTTTGTGCACTCTTCAAAATCTATCTGAAATCTTTGCAAAATATTTGAAATCTTTGTGAAATCTTTGGTAAATCATTAAAATCCTTGTAAAATCTTTTTGAAATCTTTGGGAAATATTTAAAATATTGTTGAAATAATTTATAATATTTGTGAAATTATTGAAATCTTTGTGTAAGCTCTATTCTTCTTTCATAGGAATTTGATGGAAACCAGCACTCATGTCAAGATCGGAATAGAATTTAGCTTTTCCTAGTTGATCTAGGATATCGTCTATCACTGGTAACGGATAAGCATCTTGGTCGGTATCTTCATATATTTGTCTATAGTCTATGACCATTCTAAGTTTATTTCCTTTTTTTAGAACTACCCACAATAGTGAATTGAATGGTGACTGAATATATAATTATTCCTTTTTTTAAACAATTTTTGAGTTCTTTCCAGGGCAAATTCTTTTTGTTTTTCTAAAGTTGATGAGTTTTAGGGTTATTGTTCCACCTGAATTTAAAATGATCTCATGTTCAGTAAGATTCGTGCTAAGAAGTGGATAATCGCGTAATGTAAATACTTCTTGATATTGGAGAAGTATTTTGTTTATACTTTCTCTAACTTTATGGACATCGTTTTCAATATGGTCTAACTTGATTAATTCTTGTAGTTTTCGGATTCTTTCAATGGAACTTATTTGTTGATTCTTAAGTTGTTTTGTTTTACTATTCTTTTTTGTTGGGGGATAGTTTTTATCTCGGGATTCTATTTTTTGAATTATTTTGTATTGTATGTCATTCGCTATTTTCTTCAAGATTCCTAAGTTATTTATTTCAGATGTTGTAGTTTCACCGTTTTCAATTTTATATATACCGTCAGGGATCAAACTGTTTTTCTTTACAAAATTTCAATATCTTCGCCTTGAACTTGTAGTCTAAGTACTTGTTGTGTATGTGGTATTATTCAATTACTATTATCATATAGCGGCAGTTTTTTGTTATCTAGAATTAGGTAGTTTGGTGTTACTGCATACCTTGAAAATTTTCTAAAGAATGGTAAACCTATTAGATACATGTTCATTTTCCCCCATGCCAAATGTCTTTTTAAATTTGAAAAGTTTTGAATCTTCTGGTATTTGATGCTTCTCAATCAGGTTTATTGATGCTTCTGTATCTATTAGTAAATAGTATTAGTTTCCTCGTCGATTCCTTCCTCTAATGGGTTGTAATCTTCCACTGATTGCAGATATTCTGCTTGATTCTCGTAATTTATCTGTTATCGTATTTCTTCTGTTGTCATGGTCTCGTTTTCCAACTCCTCATCTGTTGTTTGAATATTTCTGACTTGTGGTAGTCGTTTTGAGAATTAGCCGATTTGAAATGGTATAGCCTTTGTCTTACATTAGTTTGAAAAACGTCCTAGATTGCCGCATTTGTGACATTTCATTTTCATTCTTTCACGTTAGTTAGCTGTCTGAATGGTAAACTAAAATTTTGAACCGTCTCTGTAGTTCCTTTTTTACAGGATCTTTATTGCTAGTAAGGAGCCAGTTTGTTTTAAATTCTGTCTTAGGCATGAATAAAGGTCTTTAAAAATTTTGTTGAAAATTCTTTTCTGGTAGAAAATTCAACTATATGGTTCAAAAAATTATGTATTTTGTTGAAAATTCTTCTTTCTGGTGAAAAATTAATATTTTTGTTTTCTTGATCTTCTTGGTTGAAAATTCAATTATTTGGTTGAAAATTAATTTTTTTGGTTGAAAATTCATTTATTTTGTTAAAAATTCTTTTCTGGTAGAAAATTAATTTTCTGGGTTGAAAATTCAACTATTTGGTTAAAAATTTATGTATTTTATCTAAAAATTTTCTTCTCTGATAGAAACTTAATCTTCTTGGTTGAAAATTCATTTATTTTGTTGAAAATTCTTTTCTGGTAGAAAATTCAACTATATGGTTCAAAAAATTATGTATTTTGTTGAAAATTCTTTTTTCTGGTGTAAAATTAATATTCTTGTTTTCTTGATCTTCTTGGTTGAAAATTGAATTATTTGGTTGAAAATTCATTTTTTCGGTTGAAAATTCATTTATTTTGTTAAAAATTCTTTTCTGGTTGAAAATTCAACTATTTGGTTAAAAATTTATGTATTTTATTTTAAAAAATTTCTTCTCCGATAGAAACCTAATCTTCTTGGTTGAAAATTCAACTATTTGGTTGAAAATTAATTTATTTTGTTGAAAATTCATTTATTTTGTTGAAAATTCTTTTCTGGTAGAATCTTCATCTAGAATCTTCTTGGTTGAAAATTCAACTATGTGATTAAAAATTATGTATTTTATTTCAAAAAATTTCTTCTCTGATAGACACTTAATCTTCTTGGTTGAAAATTCAACTATTTGGTTGAAAATTAATTTATTTTGTTGAAAATTCTTTTCTGGTAGAAAATTAATATTATTGGTTGAAACTTCAATTATTTGGTTGAAAATTCATTGTTTTGGTTTAAAATTCATTTATTTTGTTGAAAATTCATTTCTGGTAGAATCTGCATCTAAAATCTTCTTGGTTGAAAATTCAACTATGTGATTAAAAATTATGTATTCTATTTCAAAAAATTTCTTCTCTGATAGACACTTAATCTTCTTGGTTGAAAATTAAACTATTTGGTTGAAAATTCATTTATTTTGTTGAAAATTCTTTTCTGGTAGAAAATTCAACTATTTGGTTCAAAAATGTATGTATTTTGTTGAAAATTCTTCTTTTCTGTTAGAAACTTTATCTTCTTGGTGGAAAATTAATTTATTTTGTTGAAAATTCTTTTCTGGTAGAATCTTCTTCTAGAATCTTCTTGGTTGAAAATCCAACTGATTGGTTGAGAAATCATGTATTTTGTTGAAAATTCAACTATTTCGTTGAAAATTCATGTATTTTGTTGAAAATTCTTCTTTTCTGTTAGAAACTTAATCTTCTTGGTTAAAAATTCAACTATTTGGTTGAAAATCATGGGAGCATGTATGGGAAGAATGTAGGAGAGGTATGGAAGATAAAGGAAGCTGGCAAGAGAATGTGATGAAGATTTTAGGGGAGGAGGGTTTGGGGGAAGAGTGGATGAAGGAGTTAGAGGAGGCTAGGAGAGCGAATGAGAAAGGTTGAAAGAATGGATGCAAAAAGTGGAAAAATGGAGGTACAAGAGAAAGAAATAAGGTTCTAGATATAAGATTTCATTTTTTTTTTTTCAATTTTTTTAAATTTAACTATTTCGGAAGAAATTTATTTTATTATTTCTCTAACTAAAAATTAACAATACTAATTTCGCTGAAAATTTATCTTTTTCAGATGAAGATTAATCTATTTTGTTAAAAATTGGTCTTTTTTTGCAAAAAATCAATATTTTTTGATGAAAATTAATTTTTTTGTTTGTAAAAAATTAATCTTTTGCCTTAAAATTACATTTCATTAATTAGAAACTAGTTCTTTTGAAAATTCAATCATTCCATTTTTGGTCAATAATTTTTTTTATAAATATATTATCTCTTTGGTTGAAAATTCATCTGTTTGGTTGAAAATTTAACTATTTCGTTCAAAGTGTACTTTATTTGGTTGTATTTCTTTAACTTCAAACTAAACTATTGTATTTTTTCTTTGAAATTATTGCTTTTTAGTTGAAAATTTATCTATTTGGTTGTAAAATTAGTAAACTTCAACATTATATACTATTGATGGCCCCTCAGGAATTTTCTACTGATCTTTACTGTTTCATTTTTCTTCAAAAGAATTGCACTAATTTCGATTTATAGACTGAATTTAAGAAAATATTTGATTTTATTTATTATTTTTTTATATTTTATAAATCATTTGCGTCTTTCAAAATAACGAAATTAAATCAATTATTTCTGAAATTTGAACTGAAAAATGTGTGTGTTTTTTTTTTTAATAAAACAAATAATAGAAAACATCATTTCTTAAATTCAAAAAATTTAAGAAAATACGCAAAAATCCCTTGAAACTTTTTAAAAAAACCTAAAACCTTATAAGTTCTAGAAAATTCTTTCAAATCTTTTGAAATTCTAAAAAATTCTTTAAAACCGCAATCAACTTTTTTAATTACCTTGAAATTATTGAAATCAATGCAAATTACTTGAAAAAATTTAAACCCCTTGAAAATTTCTGGGAATCTTTCAAAGTACCCCTTAATCTTTAAAGTCATTAGATATTTTTTGTTACATTTTTATGCATAATATAACTGAAAAGAATTTGATATTTGTTGATGAAAATTTTGTATTCATTATATTTTTTCTTGAAATAATCAATTTTCAACCAAGAAAATGGTCATTTTCAACAAAACAGTTGATTCTTCAAGCAAACTGATGAATTTTAGATAAAAAAATGAATTGTCAACAAACTAAGGGTCATTACCTCGATATTAGCAAACCATGACACGCTACTAGGTACAAAAGTTCTAAAGAATACTTTTGACCTTAATATGACCTCTAGAGGTCACTCGACCCCGTGTGTGAAAATATAGCCGAACGTAAAATTGTCCGCTCTTTCAGAATCTGAGGTCAAAAAGATAGTATCTCTGGAATTACCGAAGTTGACCTACAAGTGACCTTGATCCTGACTTTAAGGGGTCATAGTGGTCAAGGATTCGTGATCAACGCACCTGAAAACGTATATTACACTTGTTTCCACTCCCGAAAATATTTAGTAGTTTTCCGTTATTTTCGAACAATTTCCACTGATGTTCAGGCAAGTCGTTTCATGATTAATTTGGAAAATATATAGATAATTATAACAGTTCTCTGGATAAAAACTATAAAAAATACTATATAACTATAAAAAATATAACATTTTTAGAAAAGAAATTTTTTTTCTAATATTTGAATTAAATCTTCCCGTGGCTAGAATTTTTTCCCATATTTATCACTGTGCGCTGGTGCAATTCTGAGGAAAAGAGTGGGACAAGCACTGATCGAAATTACTAAGCCTTTTTTCTAGCTTCGGTGACATATATAAAGTGCTAAAAAATAAAAAAAAATATAACTTATTAAAGATATATTGTTCTCAAAATTCACTTCCTGTGTCAATTATTCCAAAAAATACTTACTTTTTATGATTAAAAGGAATAACACAAATTTCCGACCATTAACAATCATTCAAATTAAAATTGCATTAAAAATACTTGAGAACAGAAAAAAGTTTAAAGCTATACTGAAAATGAGGAGCGGTGATTAATATTGATGTTTCAATATAAAAACACGACAATTCAATTTCTCGTTTGAAATTTATGTTTTTTGTATAAGAACTCAACTATTTTGATGAAAAAATCATCTAGTTGCTTGAAAATTAACTTTATTGTGGAACGTTTATATTTTTGGGTTAAAAGTCTGTTAATTTATGGATTTACATTTTTGTTAAAATATTAATTCCTGCATAATTCAGTGAGAACTTATGTTTCTTGGTTAATTTTACTACTGTTTATTTGGAAATTTAATTGTTTAGTTGAAAATTAACTTTTTGTTCAACATATTTATTTGCAGGATGAAAATTCATTTTTTTGGCTTAAAACTTCAACAATTTGCTTGATTTTCTATTTCTTCAATCAAAAATCTTTTTTAGTTAAAAATTTATCACTCTGATTGAAAATTTATCTCTTTGGTACAAAATTAACTACTTTTTGTAAATGAAAAGAATTTGGTTGAAATATCTTTCTTGCTGTACTGAGAAATCTTTTTTTGGTTGAGAATGTTACTATTTTTGTTTTAAATTCTTTTCTTCGATGTGAAGTTTAATTCTTTCAGCAGCCTCGGGTCATTCATCAATCTGAAGTTAGCAAACTAAGCAAGACGGAAACTTGTACCAAAAAAGACTATCGATGAGATCATATAAGAACGCCCAAAAAAGGATCCCGGATTAAAATGAATGTCTAGTTTTCACTGTGATGAATTCTTCAAAGAATGCATATCTTTATTAAATGATCATAATAAGAAATGTAGAATCATATAATTATTTGCGAGAAAAAATCTTGACACTAGTAACGTCGTTATCTCACATATATTTAAGATACTCACTTAGGTATATATATATGTGTACTCTAATAATGCAATAAAATATTTGTTAGATACAGTTGTTAACCAAATTATTCACTGGAGCACTTATCAGGTTTTCTCTACTTTGCGAAAATGAGTATGCTCTATACTCACGTTTCCACTTTGACGGTCATCCTTCATTCTATTGGTGAATATAATAATATACTATATCTATAATTCTTACTATATTTTATATAATACATGCATAAATATGACTTTCTCAGACCTTAAAAGCGAAACTGAAGTCTCCCTTTCCAGCTTGAAGCCTCATTTTGGTACCACTTGCCCTAAAATAATACTTTTTTACAGTATATGCGGTCAAAAATTATTGCGACAGAAATATACGTGGCCGTTACATATCTACAAACTTGATAAGCGGCACTTAATGTCAGTTGCTACGACTCGCACTGAAAACATACGCTCGTCAATAATGTTCCTCTTGTCCCCCTTGGTGCATAATATACTTTTGAGTTTACCACAAAGAAATTACTTTCCAACAGAGTAATAGATTTTTTACCTAAATTACCAATGAAATAATAAATGATGTAGCATGTGTTAGCGATAATTTCTGGTGCTGATAACTCTGTCCTGTATCGCACCAATGAATCCTTCGATTTTGGATACAACACGTGTTGAGGTGTTCGCTGTGGATGGCTTTCTGTCTCCATTGCGTTTCTAATTCCTCTACGGTTTCTGCCCTGATATTCCAGGCCTCCTCTAAGGACAAATTCAAGAGCGTGTAGGAAAGATCAGCTTCACAGATGATGTTGTAAAGCGTAACATCTCGCTTGCTGTTACAAAACTCTCGCTACTGTATAAATTATAGCTCACACAGTTTCCTGACATCTACAATGTCCCTACCATCTCTATGTCGTGGTAGAACTACCCTTCCAATCGCCAAACAACTGTGGTGCATTCAGTGCTTCGTCATTTCTACGCGGATGATTCTGTTTAATCGTTCGAGGTCGATGTTCGACCATTTGATGAGCCCAAAGGAGTACGTGAGGACAGGGATGGCATAGGTGTTGATTGCCCTGATCTTGTTAAATGCACTGTTCTGCATTTATCTAGTCCGAACTCCATGTGGATATCATTGGAAAACTGCTTTGTGACATCAAAAAAATACATGATTTTTCAACCAAATAGTTGAATTTTCAACTAAAAAAGATATATTTTATACCAAAAATAAAATCGTTAAATTATCAGTTAACAATGCATTTTCAACCGAAAAAAATGAATTTTCAACAAATTACTTCAATTTTAAACCAACGAAATGAATCTTTAAAAAAATGTATCGAAGTAGTTCAACTTTCATACAAGTAGTTGAATTTTCGACAAAAAAATAGCACTTTTTTTAAAGTTAAAATATAAACAAAAAATATTAATCAACCAAACAAATAAATGTTTAATAAAGTAGTTTAATGTTTTACCAAGTAGCTGAATTTTCAATAAAAAAAGGTGAATTCTCAAAGAAAAATATAATAGTTGATATTTCAACCAAAAAAGATTTTATTTGAAATGAAAAACAGTTTAATTGAACCAAAAGCTATGAATTTTCAACAAAAAACTTGAATCCTCTACAAAAACAGATTAATTTTCTGTGCAAAAGTTACATTTTTAACCAAAAATGATAAAATTTTTACCAAAAGAAATGAATTTAAAAAAAAACGAATTTTCAACAAAAGAATTAAATTTTCACCCAAGAATGACGGATTTTCGATCAAATAGTTGAATTTTCAACCAAATATCTTAATTTTCAACCAAAAGAGATGAATTCTGAACCAAAAATATAATAACAGACTTTTCAGTTTAAAAGAATTGATTTTTAACTAAAAAAGGTTACTTTTCTACCAAAATATGATATTTTAATAAAAAAAGACGCGATTTTTCTACCTAAAATAATGATTTTTCAACAAAATAGATTATTTTCGATCCCAAAATATAACTTTTTGAGAAAATAGTTTAATTTTTAACCAAAAAAGTTGAATTTTCAACAAAAAAGTTAATTTGTAACAAAATAGTTGAATTTCCTATGAAATTAGCAGAATTTTCAAGGCCAAAAGACGAATTTCTCAAAAGACAGTTGAATAAGTTAACGTTAGTTCAACAAGAAAGTTGAATTTTTGATCAATAAATATGATTTTTTAACAAAATTGTTGTTGGTTTGATAATGTATCTCTTTTTGTAGAAATTTAATCTTTTTTTGGTTAAAAATGCCACTCTCCGGTTAAAAATTGATCGGTTCCGATTGAAAATTAATTTTTCTGTTGAAAATTCACATTTTCGGGTTAAAAATTAAATTGCTTTGTATAAAATTCGTATTTTCGGCTGGAAAATTAAACAATTTGGTAGAAAATTTAACTATTTGGTTGAAAATTGATATATTTTGTTGAAAATTTGTATTTCTTGAAGAAAATCAATTCTTTGGTTAAATATCAAATTTTTTAGTGGAAAATAATCTGTTTTAGATGAGAATCCCAGTATTTTGTTGAAAATTTATCTTTGTTCTTTAAATCTGAAAACCATTAAATTAATCCCTGGAACCTGTCAAATAGTTCTCAAAATGACATGATTTTTATAAGAGGAAAAAAAAGCTCTGAAACTTTCTACAAACCATTAAAATCAATCGAGAGTTCCCTCGAATTCAAAAAGAATAACAATTTCACATTCAAATTACTCTAAATTGATTAGAAAAATATTCGGACATTATTATAAAATTCAGTGAAAACCATTAAATTCAAATAGTTTTCAAAATGACATGATTGTTATAAGAGGAAAAAAAAGCTTTGAAACTTCTTTCAAACCATTAAAATCAATCGAGAATTCCCTCCGCTTCAAAAAGAATAACAATTTCAAATTGAAATCACTATTAATTAATTAGAAAAACATTCGCATATTATTATGAAATTCACTGAAAACCATTAGATAAATCACTAGAACCTGTCAAAAAGTCCTACAAATCCCATGATTTTTATAAGAGGCAATAAAATCTTCGAAACTTACTTCAAACCATTAAAATCAATCGAGAGTGCCCTCGGATTCAAAAGGAATAACAAAATCAAATTCAAATCAAAATGAATTAATTAGAAAAATATTCAAGCATTATTATAGAATTCAGTGAAAACCACTATATTGATCTCTGGAACCTGTCAAAAAGTCCTAAAAATGCCATTATTCTTATAAAAGGAAAAGAAAGACCTTGAAACTTCCTTCAAGCCATTAGAATAAAACGAGAATTCCCTCCAATTCAAAAAGAATAACAATTTCAAATTCAAGTCACTCTAAATGGGTCAGAAAAATATATACGAAAATTATTATAAAATTGAGTAAAAACCATTAAATTAATCTTTTTCCTAATTAAGTAATTGATAATTTCCACCCAAAGTACTAAAATCCTTTTACAAATATAAGTTGGTATAATCTACTCTTCTGGCAAAGTAGACTCTAACATTTTCTATTTTCTTTCCGATTTTCTGATTACACTGTTACAAATAATCAAGATTTAGGATTTTATATTTTGTTTCTTTCCCAAATTCTGGGAGACAAAAACCTCCTCTTCTGAAGTACGCCCGCGACTACTTTTGAGAATAAAGGGTAACCATGTGTCAAGAGTCAGCTTACAATAAGTTTTGTTTTTCAAGTTAACTGCTGGAAATATTGAGTTCTGTAAGTTGACCTCTCTGAGATATTCTTGAAAATGTAATAAGAGACGGAATTCCTGGAATACTGCGAAGGTCTTGATTAATTCTGCGTAAATTAATTAGAAAAATATTCGAACATTATTATAGAATTTAGTGAAAACCATTAAATGAATCCCTGGAACATGTCAAAACGTCCTAGAAATGCCATGAATTTTATAAGAGGAAAAAAAAGCTTTGAAACTTCCTTCAAACCATTAAAATCAATCGAGAATTCCCAACCTGAAGTCTGAAGACTTTTTTTGAATGACAACAAAATCACTAATTTTCGTTCAATTTCAATTTAGATTTTTTTTTTGAGAAAACAAAATAAAGTTTCCAATTATGAAAAAATATTGATATAAAAATTGAACAAATTAGTCTTTTTGGCTTATAAAATGAATAATTTTGTTAAAAACTTTATTCTTTCTTGACTGAAAATTTTTTCTTTGTTGAAATTCGTCGTTTTGGTTTAACAATTTACCTCTTTTGTTTAAAATTGCACTTTTTCTACTGAAAATCAATTTGTTTTGGTTAATAACACAACATTTTTATCAAATTTTGTATTTTTGGTTATGAAACTGCGCTATGCGCATTATGCGCTATACGCAAAAGTGCGTGCTTCCCACTTGAAGCGTTTTTTTTTCGGAAGTGTTTCGCTCATGGATACATAGTTGCAAAATGAAATGAAATGAAAATAGAAAAGGGAAGAATGAAAAGGGAAAGGTTTAAAATTTCAATATTTGGTTGAAAATTAATTTTTTTCACTGTTAATTCAACTATTTGGTTGAAAATTCGTTGTTTTTTTTTGTGGCAAATTAAACTTCTTAGTTAAAAATTCATCTTCTTATTTACTCATTCATATTTGTGTGTAGGAAATTCAACAATGTATTTGAAGATTCACCTATTTTTGTTAAAAACGTAACTACTTATTTGAACCTTTTAATATTTGGTTGAAAAATGGGTTGCTGGATTGAAAAACAATTTTTTTTAAATTCCACTATTTTGTTGAAAATGTTAATATTTGATTATAAATTAATTTTTTCAACTGTTAATTTAACTTTTAAACTATTTGGTTGAAAATTCGTTTTTTTTATAAAAAATTAATCTTCTTAGTTAAAAATTAATCTTTTTAGTGGAAAATTCAATTTTCTTGTTAAAAATTTGTCTTTTGGGTTATAAAATTGAATAATTTGGTAGTCTCATTAATTATTTTGTTAGAAAATTCAACTGGCTTAGATAAGTCAATTATTATGTTGAAAAAGTCTCCTATTATATTTTTGGTTGGGAGTGCACCGTTGTTGGTAAAGAATGTTATTACGTTGTCTAAAATTCAACTGTGTTTTTCATGGACAATTAATCTCATATTCATAAAAGTGAGTGATTTTCTGTTAAATAACTTCTCCATATGTCTGGTTATGAAACTGCGCTATGCGCATTATGCGCTATACGCAAAAGTGCGTGCTTCTCAATTCAAAATTTTTTTCGGAAGTGTTTCGCTTATGTATCATAGTTGCAAAATGAAATGTAAGGAAAATAGAAAAGGGAAACATGAAAAGGCAAAAATTAAAAATTTTAATATTTGGTTGAAAATTCGTTTTTTTTTTTTTTTGTAGCAAATTAAACATCTTAGTTAAAAATTTTTATTATTCAATAATTACTATTTGGAAGCTTTCAAGTTTTTACCTAAAAAGTGATTATTCATTGTTGCGTATGTAGAGTCACGTTAAAAGGTGTCTAAATTTCTATACGTTTGCATGCACTTTGTTGAACAATTTCATGAAGCTGAGGATTCAGATGGTACATTTTAATTCACTTCATTCAAATTATAAGAAATGTGATTCAAGAATTACATGAGATTCGGCATGGCGCTTATACATTAGTGTTGCCTCTCTTAAGGATAAAGGTGTTCTGGTTAATGGCCTTCCGTCGAAAGCTAAAATAATTTGTATGTCAATTTAATAATGTCGTTAATTATAAAGAGTAAGATTCATTTTGGAGGCTAAATTGTATATTGATCTATTGACAAGATACAAATTTCGGTTATGGGTCTCTTGATAACTGAGTCAGCTACACGAATAGAACCAACTCTTATTATATTATCCTTTCCCGGGTGAAGCTGAATGACTCTACCAAGGCGCCACTTAATAGGAGGTAGGTTGTCCTCCTCGACAACTACCATTGTACCTGGAGTTAAAGGACTTAATTTTGCAAAATACCACTTGTTTCGTTGCTTGAATTGATTCAAATATTCAGGTTGATAGCGTTTCCAAAGATGCTGCAGCATCTGCTGAAGATGCTCATCTCTTGAGTGGCGATTACGTGGGACACCAATCAGATCTGAATGTGGTAATGCAGATAGAGAGTCTCCAATATGGAAGTGTTCAGGGGTTAAGAGGGTGAGGTCATTTAGATCGTACGTTAACTTAGTGTGCCCGATTACACGTGCTAGATATTTTTTATTAGATTTTACCGCCCATAACCTTACAATAACTTTACTTCCCATAACCCTCCAAAGTGGGGTGCACAAAGTGGAATCGTGTGCCACTGAATATGTTCTTGAGATAAGAAATTATCTATAGTCTCTTGGAATTCATTGTTATGCAAAGGCGCAGTTAATTCATTAAAATTGTTGCGAGCTCCTACAAAATTAGTTCCATTGTCTGAATAGATATGTTGGAATTTTCCACGTCGGGATGTAAAATGACGTAAACAGTTGAGAAACGCATCGGTGCTTATATCATGAGCAAGCTCAATATGAACTGCCTTGGCCACAAAACATACAAAAATACAAATTCATCCCTTATAACTAAGGCGGCTTCGCACTCGTATGGTCAACTTATACGGTCCAGTATAATCCACTCCGCAAACATGAAAAGGGCGGTTCGTGGTAACACGTGCAGATGGCAGGTTACCCATCACGTACTCTGTCGTTACAGGTTGAGTTCAGAAACATTTTATGCATTTTCTAGGAACCTCCTTATCATTTTTTTTGCATGAAAGGGGCCCATATCGAGTCTTTGAAGACGCTATGAACATAATCTGAAAATGTAACTATTTAATTGTTAGTTTAAATTTAATTTTTTTAGTTGTAAATTCATGTATTTTGTTGAAAATTCGTCTTTTTTGGTAGAAAATTAATATTCTTGGTGAAAAATTCGTCTTTTTGATTGAAAATTCAACTATTCTAGTTAAAGATTCATCATTTTAGTTGAAAATTCAAATATTTTGTTAAAAATTCAGGTATCCTTTTCTTTTATGGTTTTTAAAGTCTTCTTTGCCCGAAATGGCATTTCGTCGTCAGGGAGAGACGAAATTGCATTTTTTTTCAAATTAATTTGTTTCTTGGTTCAGAAAAAAAACAGTTTCTGTACCAGAGTTGGTTAGTTGAAAAATCGTTTTTTTGGTTGCCTTTTTTTTTAATTTTAAATAAGAAAATTTTGTAATTTAAATAATCCGATTGAATATGCTATCTATTTAGTTGACAATTCATCTCTATTTTTGAAAATTTAACTATTTTGTTAAAACTTAGTTTTTTTTTATTAAATATAATTTCTCTAACTGAAAATTTTATTATTTATTGAAAAAAAGTTTTTTTGTTGTTGAAAATTCATTTTTTAAATGAAGATTTAACTGTTAATTGTCGGTTAAAATTTTATATTTTTAGTTGTAAATTCATGTATTTTTTTGGAAATTCAATTCTTTGGTTCAAAGTTAAACTCTTTTGTTAAAAATTAATTTTTTCCCGATTAAAATTCATCATTTTAATTGAGAATTAATTAATTTTTTTATCTGAAAATTTAACTAATCCAGTTGAGTATTCCACCATTTTTTTTTTAATTTCATCTCTTTAGTTGACGATTGAACTATTTTGTTAAAAATTCGTTTTTTTTGTTTGTTAAAAATTAATTTCTTTAACTGAAAATTTAATTATTTATTGAAAATTCGTTTCTATTTTTAATTCGAAATTAATTTTTTTAACTGAATATTTAACTATTTAATCTATTTTTTATTAGATATTACATTTTTTTAAATCAACTACACATTACATTTTTAGTTGAGAATTCATCATCAAATTAATTTTCTTGGTAAAAAATGTATCTCTGTGGTTGAAAATTCAGTTATTCCACTTGAAGATTCATAATTTTAGTTGAAAATTAATCTTTTTGGTTAAAAATTTAACTACTTAGTTAAAAGTTAAACTATTTTCTTAGAAATCAATTTTTTGTTTAAGATTCATCATTTTAGTTGAAAATTCAAATATTTTGTTAAAAATTCAGGTATCTTTTTCTTTTATGGTTTTTAAAGTCTTCTTTGCCCGAAATAGCATTTCATCCTCAGGGAGAGACGAAATTGCATTTTTTTCTTGGTTAAAAAAAGAAACAGCTGTACCAGAATTGGGTATTTACTTGTTACAAGTAACGTTTTTTGTAACTCATAGGGTTTTGGTTGAAAATTCAAATCTTCGGTTGAAAATTTAACTATTAGGTTGAAAATGGAACTATTTTGTTGAAAAATCGTTTTTTTTTGTTGAAAATTAATTTTTGAAACTGAAAATTTAAATATTTCATTTTTTGTCGAAAATTTACCTTTTTTGAAAGACATTTAATTAATCAATAAAAGTATTTTGTTGAAAATTAATCTTTTTGGTAGAAAATTGATCTTTTGGTTTGAAAATTAAAATATTTGGTTAAAAAAATGGTAGAAAGTTCATCTGTTTGGTAGAAAATGGAACTATTTTGTTGAAAATTCTTTTTTTTTTATGATGAAATTTAATTTTTTAAACTGAAAATTTATATATTCTATTTTTTTCGAAAATTTATCTCTTTTGAAAGACATTTAATTAACTAATAAAACTATTTTGTTGAAAATTCATCTTTTTGGTAGAAAATTCATGTTTTGGGTTGAAAATTCATTTCTTGGGTGGAAAATTTAAATATTTGGTTAAAAATTAAAAAATTGGTTGAAGTTCATCTATTTGGTATAAAATTGAATTATTTTGTTGAAAATTAATTTTTTAAACTGAAAATTTACATGTTTATTTTTTGTCGAAAATTCATCCTTTGGGTTGAAAATTTATTACTTTGGTGGAAAATTTAACTATTTAGTTGAAAATTCCTTTAAAAATTTAAAATTTGGTTGAAAATTCATGTATTTGGTTAAAAATTAATCTTTGTTGGTTGAAAATTCATCTGTTTGGTTGAAAATTCATCTGTTTGGTTGAAAATTGAACTATTTTGTTGAAAATTCTTTGTTTTCTTTGTTGAAAATGAATTTTTCAAACTGAAAATTTAAATATTCCATTTTTTGGCGAAATTTTTTTCTTTGTTGTTGAAAGACATTTAATTAACTAATAAATCTATTTTGTTGAAAATTCATATATTTTGTTGAAAATTTATCTTTTTGGAAGAAAATTCTTTTTCTGGGTTGAAAATTCATTTCTTTGGTGGAAAATCTAACTATTAGGTTGAAAATTCCTTTAAAAATTAAAAATTTGGTTAAAAATGTATGTATTTTGTTTAAGAAAATCTTTGTTGGTTGAAAATTCATCTGTTTGGTTGAAAATTGAACTATTTTGTTGAAAATTCGTTTTTTTTTCGTGTTGAAAATGAATTTTTCAAACTGAAAATTTAAATATTCCATTTTTCGGCGAAAATTTATCTTTTTTGAAAGACATTTAATTAACTAATAAAACTATTTTGTTGAAAATTCCTCTATTTTGTTGAACATTTATCTTTTTGGTAGAAAATTCATGTTTTGGGTTGACAATTCATTTCTTTGGTGGAAAATTTAACTATTAGGTTGAAAATTGAACTATTTTGTTGAAAATTCATTTTTTATTTGTTTACAACAAAAAAACTAAATTTTATCAAAGTAGTTAAATTTTTAACCAAAGTGATGAGTTTTAAACTAAAATGGAGAAATCTTCGAATCGAATAGTTGAATTTTCAACTGCGGAAGAGATGAATAAATTTTTAACCAAAACTGTAGAATATTAAACTGGATTTCTTAAATTATCAGTTTAAAAAAATTGATTTGTAACCTAACAAAAAAACTATTTTTCAACAAAGTATATACATTTTTGGTTGGAAAATTTAATTTAAAAAAATCGAATCTTCAAAAAAAAAGAATGAATTTTTAAGAAGGGAGTTTAAGTTGAAATCAAGTGATTAAATTTTCAACCAAAATCAATTATTTTCCACCAAAAAAGACGAATTTATAAACCAAGTACTTGAATTTGCAAATAAAAAAGATAAATTTTGAACCAACTGTGTAAGTTTTTAACCAAAAATGGAATAGTTGAATATCCAGTTTGAAAAATTAATTTACAATAAGACAAAAATGAGTTTTCATTAAAATAGTTACATTTTTAACCAAAGTGATATTTTAAACGAAAATAGTGAACCTTCAACTGAAAGAGTTGAATTTTCAATCGACGAGATGAAGATTTAACTAAAGTTCTGAAATATTCAACTAAATTGCTTGAATTATCAGTTAAAAAAATTCATTTCTAACAAAAAAAAGGATTTTCAAAAATGTACTTAAATTTTTAGTTAAAAAGAACAATTTTTTTAGAAATATCATATTTGCAACTACAAAAAAAAGTAAATTTACAATCGAAGAGATTATTTTTTAATTAAAATGATGAATATTCAAAAAAATTAATTTTCAACAAAATAGTTTAATTTTTAATCCAATAATTAAATTCTCAATCCGAATCATCAATTTACTACCAAAACAGACGAATTTTCAACGAAATACTTGAATGTTTAAATAAAAAAGATAAATTTTCAACCAACTAGGTAAACTATTGAATAAAAAATTTTTTTTAAACCAAAAATGGAATAGTTAAATCTCCAGTTTGAAAAATTGATTTCACAAGAAAAAAAACGAATTTTTATCAAAGTAGTTGAATTTTCAACCAAAGTTATGAATTTTAAACTAAAATTGTGAATCTTCAAATAGAATAGTTTAATTTTCAACTGAGGAAGAGATGAATAAATTTTTAACAAAAATTGTAGAATATTCAACTGGATGGCTTTAATTATCAGTTAAAAAAATTATTTTACATAAAAAAAATGAATTTTCAACAATGTACATACATTTTTGGTTGAAAATTTCAATTTCAAAGAATCGAATCATCAAGAAAAAAATGAGTTTTTAAGAAAGGAGTTTCAGTTGAAATCAAGTGATTAAATTTTCAACCAAAATCAATTATTTTCTACCAAAAAAGACGAATTTTCAAGATGCATTTTTAATCAAATGGTCGAATTTTCAAACAAAAAAGATTAAAATTCAATCAAATATTTGAATTTTCAAGAGAAAAAGTCCAATTTCTTTGAAAACAGTTAAATTTTTATAAATAAAGTTCATTTTCAACAAAGAGAGATGACTTTTGTACCATGAAAGATGCGTTTCCAACAAATGAGTAAAGTTTTTAAGCTAAAAAATGAAATGTTTTAGAAAAAAGTGGACTTTTAAATCGGAAAAGATGAATTTTTAACAAGATAGTAGAATTCTCAACCAGAAAGTTGAACTTTTAACAAACAAGAATAATTTTCTAACCAAAAATACGACTTTTTAACAAAATAATATAAATTTTGAACCAAAAAGACAAATTTTCAACAAGCAATATTAATTTTCTATAAAAAAAAAGAATGTCGAACTTATCCGATAGACAGGATAAAGTTTTAACCAAACATGGAATAGTGAAACTTTCAGATGAAAAAAAAAAAATTAACGAAAAGAAATTAATTTTCAACAAAAATGTTAAACTTTCAACTAAAAAAATGAATTTTCGACCAAGAAAATTAATTTTCTATAAAAAAGGCGCATTTCCAGCTTATTCAATATACTGGATAAAGTTTTAACCAAACATAGAATAATTAAATTTTCAAATTAAAAACAAAAATGTTTAACAAAAAAAAAGGAATTCTTAACAAAGTCGTTAAATTTTCTACCGAAAAGATAAATTTTCGGCCAAGAAGATAAAATTTCTACAAAGAAAGACAAATTTTCAACAAAATACACGAATTTTCAACCAAAAAGTTGAACTATCAACTAGAAAATATAGATTTTTAACAAAAAATGGAATAAATTAAACCAAAAAATAAGAATTTACAACAAAAGAGTTGAATTTTGAACCAAGAAAGATTTTTCAATCAGTAAAGAAAAAGAATCTCATGCAAAATGTTGAGTTTTCAAGTCAGGAAGACGAATTTTTGTAAAAATAGTTGACTTTCCAACCCAGTAGACAAATTGATATAATTTGGAATAGAATTGAAAATAGAAGAATTTTCAACCTAATAGTTAAATTTTCAACCAAAAAGGTTAATTTTCTATTAAAAAGGTTCATTTTCTACAGAAAAAATATAAATTTTCAACAAAATAGATGAATTTTCAACTAAAAAAATGTTAACAAAAAATGATTGGATTTTTGAAAAAATAGTTGAATTTCTAACCAAATAGTTGAATTTTCAGCATACAAAGATGCATTTTCAATCAAATGGTCGAATATTAAAATAATAAAGAGTAAAATTCAATCAAACATTTGCATTTTCAAGAGAATAAAAAAGAATTTCGAACTCATCCGATAGACAGGATAAAGTTTTAGCGAAATATGGAATCGTGAACTTTTCAGATGAATCTTTAGCTGAAAATTTTAACTATTTGGCTGAATCTAATCTAAATATAATATAATCTATTTTGTTGAAAATTCGTTTTTCTGTAAAGCTTAATTTTTTTAATTGAAAACATAATTATTACATTTTTGTTCGAAAATGTATATTTCTTAGTTGCAGATTTAAATATTTGGTTAAAAATGTATCTTTCTTAGTTTAAAATTCAACTACTTGATAAAATTTCATTTATTTTGTTGAAAATTCATCTTAAAAATTCAACAATTTCGTGAAAAAGTAATTTTTTGTTAAAAATGCAATTACTTTGGTAGACAATTCAACTTTTTGGTTCACAATTAAGTCTTTTTGTTAGAAGTTAATGTGTTTTGTTGAAAATTTGTCTTTTTTGATAAAATATTAATCTTTTGGGTTGAAAATTCATTTTTTTTAAATTCAATGACTTGGTTGAAAGTTGACTTACTTTCTTAAATACATTCTCTGTTAAAGATGCATATTTTTTGTTGAAAATTGAAATATTTTCGTGAAAAATTTAACTATTTTGTTGAAAATTCGTTGTTGTTTTTTTTTTTTTTGAGAATTAATTTTTTTATCAAATGATGTAACTATTTCCTTTTTTGTTGAAAATTTATCTTCTTTAGTTGAAAAGTCAACTATTTGGCTGAATGTAACCTAAAAATAATCTAAATCTAATCTTCTTTGTTAAAAATTTCACAATTTTTTTAAAAAGTATCGATTTTGGTTGGAAAGTCAACTGTTTTACTGAAAACTTGTCTTTTCGGTCGAAGATTAAAATATTTCGTTGAAAATTGGTCTTTCTTGCTCGAATTCAACTGTTTTTGATTTAAAAGTAAAATCTTTTTTGGTTAAAATATCAACTATTACATTTGTCATTGACAATTGATCTTTTTTGGTTAAAAATTAATTTCTTAGCAGAAAATTGAACAATTTTGTTAAAAAGTAACTTTTTTCGTTTAAGATTCATCATTTTAGTTGAAAATTCATCTCTATAACTGAAAATTCAACTATTTTGTTGATAATCCGTTGTTTTTCGGTTAAAAATGCACTTTTCAACTGAAAATTTACATATTCCAGTTGAAGATTCATCATTTCAGTTGAAAATGTATCTCTTAGGTTGAAAATTAATTTTTGGACCGGAAATTTAACTATTCAATTTTTGGTGGAAAATTTATACTTTTGGTTTAAACTTTAACTATTTCTTTGAAACTTTATCTTTTTCATTTGAAAATTCATCTACTTCCTTGAAAATTCATGTTTTTTGTTAAAAATTCGTCTTTTTCGAAATAAAATTAATTATCTTGGATGAAAATTCAAATTTTGTTCAAAAGTGTATTTTTTGGTTGAAAAGTCCACTGTTTGGTTGAAAATTCTTTCTTTCGGTGGAGGATACAATAAAAATCAGATCAATTCAACCAAAAAAGACGAATATTAAGAAAAAATGGATGAAATTTCAACCAAGCAGTTGAACTGTCGCCCTAGAAAATTAATTTTCTAACAAAAAAAGCAAACAAATTTTCAACTAAATACGTGAATTTTCAACCAAATTGTTGAATTTTCAACAAAAAGAAAAGGAATTTTGATCAAACAAGTTAAATTTTCAAACAAAAAGATGAATTTTCCACAACAAAAAAAAGATTTGTTTACAAAGTAGTTCAACTTTCAACAAAGTACTCGAATTTTCAATTAAAAAAGATGGTAATTTATAATAAAAAACAGTTGATTTCAGTCAGAGAAGATAAATTTTCAATAAAATAGATGCATTTTTAACCCAATAGCTCAAATTTAAACAAAAAATTAAGTTTTAATCAAGAAATCTTTTTCTACCCAAAAAGAATTTTTTTTCAAAATAGATGAAAAGGAATTTTCAGCGAAATAGTTGGACTTTTTACTAAAGAAGATCAATTTTCAACCAAAAATGCTATAATAAAATTTTCAATAGATGAATTTTCAAGCGAAAAAGACACATTTTCAACAAAATAATTCATTCTTTAACAAAAAAGGTGAATCTTTAACCAAACAAAAAAATTTGAACGAAGAAGTTAAATTTTCGACAAATTAGTTGAATTTTTAACGAAAAAATTGTAATTTTGAATCAAAAATAGTTAAATTCAACTAAGAAAGATGAATATTAAACATAATAGATAAATTTTCAACCAAGTTGTTGAATTTCCAACCAATAAAAATAATTCTACAGCAAAAAGGTCGAATTTTCAACTAAATACATGAATTTTCATCTAAAAAGATCCATTTTCAACCAAAAATAAAATAATTAAATTTTCAGTTTAAAAAATTATTTTTGAAAAAACAAACGAACTTTCTTCAAAATAGTTAAATTTTCAACCAACAAGGTGAATCTTCATCAAATATTTCTTTTAAAGTAGTTCAACTTTGAACTAAGGAGTTGAATTGTCGATTTAAAATTATGTTAATTTTAAATAAAAGAGATTTGGTTTCAGCCAAAAGAGACGAATTTTCAATAAAAATAACAACATTCACAAAATATTTGAAATTAAAACGAAAAGATAAATTTTTAACCAAGAAGGTTACTTTTCTATCAAAAAGACTAATTTTCAACCAAAAAAAAATGAACCTGAAATTTCAAGAATATACATGACCATAAATTTTCAACAAAATATTTTCATTTTTTACTAAAGAAGATCAATTTTCAACTAAAAAGGGATAGTAAAATTTTCAATTCAAAAATTTAATTTTCAAAAAAAAAACGAATTCTCAACAAAATAGTTAAATTTTTCAAACATAAAGATGAATCTTCAACCGAAAAAGACGAATCGACCTGAATCTTCTTTGTAGAAAATTCAAAAATTTTGTTAAAATGTCATTTTTTTTGTTGAAAGTTCATAAGTTTAGTTCAAAATCTTTTACTGAATATTAGTTTATTTTCATTTAATTTAGTGGTTTTCTGCTGTAAAATTTATTTTTTGACTGAAAATTTAATTATTTTGTTGGAAATTCCTTTTTCTGTTTCAAATTAATTTTTCCAATGAAAATTTACATATTCAATTTTTTATTGAAAATGTATGTGTTTATTTAAACATTAAATAAGTTAGTTAAAAATTGTCAACTTTGTGAAAAATTCAACATTTTCATGAAAATGTAAGTTTTTTTATTGAAAATTCAAATTTTTTCTTAAAATTTTGCCTTTTCCGGTAGAAAACTTATCTGTTTCGTTAAAAATTCAACTATTTCATTAAAAACTAATCTACTTTGTAGACAATTCAAAAATTTTGTAGAAATGTGATTTTGTTTATTCAAGATTCACAATTTTAGTTAAAAATCTTTTTTAAGGATATTAGTTTATTTTAATTAAAACTTTTTGTTCTTTGGCTTACAATTTATTTTTAAATTTATTATTTAATTATTTGATTGAAAATTTGTTATTTTTAGGTCAAAATTCAATTTTTTATCGAAAATTAATGTTTTTGGTTGAACATTAAATAATTTGGTTAAAAATGGTCTACTTTGTAGAAAATTCAAAAATTGTTTGCAAAAGTATTATCTTTTTTTTTGAAAATTCAACTTTTTTGCTGAAATTTTGCCATTTATTAAAAATTTATGATTTGGTTGAACATTAAATAATTTGGTTGAAAATTGTCTCCTTCGTAGAAAATTCAACAATTTTTCGCAAACGTAATTTTTTTTTCAAAATTCAACTTTTTTTTTGAAATTTTGCCTTTTTCGGTAGAAAATTGATCTTTTTTATTAAAAATGCAAGTTTTGGGTTAAGAATTGAACTATTTGATTAAAACCTAATCTCTTTTTCAGAAAATTCGAAAATTTTGTAAAAAATGCATTTTATTTGTTCAAGATTCATAATTTTGGTTCAAAATCTTCCAATGAGTATTCATTTATTTTCATGAAAACTCGTTTTTTTTTATTTAAATTTTTTTTTTCAACTGAAAATTACATTATTTTGTTGAAAATTCGTTTTTTTTAAATTTCAAATTAATACTTAAACTGAAAATTCTCCTATTCAATAATTTAATAAAAATTTATGATTTGGTTGAACATTAAATAATTTGGTTAAAAAATTGTTTTATTTTATTTTTTTTGAAAATTCAACTTCTTTATTGACATTTTGCCTTTTTCGGTAGAAAACTTATCTTCTTGGTTAAAAATTCAAGTTTTGGGTAAAAAATTAAACTATTTAATTAAAGCCTAATCTACTTAGTACAAATACATGCATTTTTAATTAAAGAAGACAAATTTTCAACCAAATAGTTGAATTTTGAACTAAACAAATAATAATTTTCAACCGAAAATGAAATAGTAACATTTTTCGTTAAAAAAATTTGTTTAACCAAACATAAGAGTTTTCAACTAAAACAATGAATCTCTCCCCACTGAAATAGTTGAAATTTCTACCAAAAAATACAAAAAGAAGACAAATTTTCAACCATATAGTTGAATTTTGAAATAAAAAAAATAATAATTTTTCAACCGAAAATGGTATGGTAACATTTTTAAATAAAAAAAAAATTAACCAAACATAAGTTTTCAACTAAAACAATTAATCTTCACCAGAAATAGTTAAATTTTCAATCTAAAAAATTAAATTTTACTTAAAAAGCTAAATTTGTCAACCAAAACTTAAATAATTAAATTTCAAGTTAAAAAAATTCATGTTTAACGAAGCAGATGAATTTTCATCTAAACTATGGAATTGTCAATTGGAATAAGTTAAATTTTCAGTTGAAAAATTACTTTTAACAAAAAACAACTAATTTTCAAAAAAATAATTATACTTTCAAGCAAAATGATGAATTTTTTAATCAAATTGCAAATATTTAACTGGAATAGTTGAATTTTAAACCAGAAAGATAAATTTTTAACTGAAATGATGAATCTTTAACTAGAATAATTAAATTTTTGAACAAGAAGATCAATTTTCAACCATGAAGAATAATTTCTACAAAAAAAGACGAATTATCAACTAAAAAAGATCATTTTTCAACCAAAAATTAAATAATTAAATTTTTAGTCAAAAAATTAATGTTTAACCAAAGACATGAATTTTTAACTAAAATTATGGAATATTCAACTGGGATAATAGTTACATTTTCAGTTAAAAAAAAAAAATAATAATTTTCAAGCAAACAACATCCAAAGGAAAAAACAAGTTTTCAATCAAATAGATCATTTTTCAACCAAAGAAATTAATTTTTAATTAAACTGATGAATCTTCCACCAAAAAAAAAAATAATTTTTAACAAAAGAGTTTAACTTTCAATCAAGTAATTTTATTTGAAACCAAAAAATGTATTTTCAACTAAAATGATCAATTTTTAACTGGAATACTTGAATTTTTAACCGAAAAAAAGAATTTTTAAACAAGAAGAAGAATTAGTTGAATTTTGAATTAAAAAAGACAAATTTTTATCCAAATTGTTGAATTTGGAACTGGAAAAGATCAATTTTCAAATAAAAATGGAACAATTAAATTTTCAGTTAAAGAAATTAATTTTCAACCAAACTGATGAATTTTCAACTAAAATGGTGAATCTTTAACGGGAATAGTTGAATTTTATGCTAAAAAGACAAATTTTCAAACATAAAGATTAACTTTCTACAAACGCCAAAAAAAAAAGAATTTTTTCGATGATACTAGTTGAATTTTTAATCAAGAGATGTTCTACCAAAAAGGTGAATTTTCAATCAAATTATTAAATGTTCAACGAAATAGTTAATTTTTAACCAAATAGTTGAATTTTCACTAAAAGAGTTCAATTATCAACCAAATAGTTAAATTACAAAAAAATTTCAACCAAAAATGGTATACTTAAATTTGCAGTTAAAAAAATTAATTTTCAGTTAAAAAAACTAATTTAAAAATAACTTGTCAACAAAATAGTATAATTTTCTACCGAAAGAGATGAATTTTCAATGAAAAATTTGAGTTTTCAAGCTAAAAAGTCTAATGTTTTAGAAAAATGTTTACTTTAAAACTCGAAAAAATAAATTTTTAACAAAAAATTTAATTTTCTACCAAGAAAGGTGATTTTTCAACCAAAAATTTCAATTTTGAAAAATAAAAAAATTTTATTTGGATTGAAATTTCAACCAAAAGAGACAAATTTTCAACAAATTAATTAAAATTTTAACCAAATAGTTGAATCTTCAAGCAAAAAAAAAAATTAATTTTTAAGAAAGGTTGAGTTTTGAAACAACGAGAGATAAATTTTCAACCAAAAAAGATGACTTTCTAACAAAATAGTTAGATTTCTAACCAAATAATTAAATGTTTAACAAAATAGTTGAATTTTCAACTAAAACAAAAAAAAAATCAACCTAATAGTTGCCTTTTCAGATGAAGAAACGTAATTTTCAGTTTAAAAAAATTAATTTAAAAAAAAAAACAGATTTTTAACAAAATAGTTGAATCTTCAACTAAAGAGATAGATTTTCAACTAAAATAACGTATCTTCAACAAGAAGAAAATACCTTTAACAAAAAAGTTCAACTTTTAACCAAATAGTTGAATTTTTAATTAAAAAACGCAACGAAAAATGTAACAGTAGATATTTCCATAAAAAAATTTTAATTATAAATAAAAAATGTTGAATTAAATCATAAAAGATAAATTGTCAAAGGGAAACGTAATAGTTGATATTGCAACCAAAAAATATTTTAGTTTTAATTATAAAACAGTAAAATTCATCCAAAAAAGAGGATTTTTTAACAAAAAATTGAATCCTCGACCAAAACAGACTAGTTTTTAACCTAACAGTTGTATTTTCAACCAAAAAGATAAAATTTATACCAGAATAGATAAATTTTCAAACCAAAAACACAAATTTTCAACTAGAGTTGAATTTGCAACCAGGAAATATTTTTCAGCCAAGAGAGAAAAAAATTTCAACTAAATGTTGCAATTTTCAAGTCAAAAAGGCAAATTCGCTACAAAAAGTTGAATTTTTAATTTATAAATATAAATTTTCCATCAAAAAATTAATTTTTAACCAAACAGTTGAATTTTCACACAGGGGCTCGAATTTTCGACATATTCACTCGCGTGCCGTTATTCATTCAATCAATAACTGATCATAATTTGATCCATTCAGCTTATACCACAGTGTTTTCTGAACATTTTAAATGAGATTTCCGATAAAAATAATGATTTTGGAACAACAAAATCAATTCATGCTCGGTTTCTCTTTTTAAACATGTTTTTGAGTTTTTCTCTAAATGCGGCCCCTTGCCTTTTTTTTCAAACATTTTTTTATAAAAAGCCTAATTTTTTCCCCTTGAAACCCACCTTGCGTAAAAAGTGAAAATGAGATTGCTATTGGACTTAAAAGAGGGTTCATGCGCTTGGCTGCCGCGCAGCGTTCTGCTATACTGTTGCTAAGCGCGTCGTAGGTCTTATTGTGTCCATTAATAATATTATTATAATATGACTGTAGTTATTGAAAAATTTTTGAAGAAATATTTTTTTTGTGTACTGATTCTTAATGCTGAAGTTGTAATATTAAATTCATAAATAGCGACCACGATGACCCGTAGCACCTATTCTCATAATAGAAATGATCTTTTATGAGATTCAGTCTTCGCAATGTTGCGGTTGAAGTATACGCCAGGCTTGTAATTATTATCATTTTCATAATTCATTAATTTTATTACCCATAGAAATGTATTCTTATGTAAACTGAATGCATCATTTCTAATAGTCAAAACAAAGAAAATTTTGTTTTTAGAAATAATTTTTTTTTAATAATCCGAACCAGCCTCAATATGGATTGAGCTTACTGAATTCGTTGAATTGTCCCACCAAAATTCGATAGCTTGCCAAATTTCAAGATATCGTCTAATTTTTATGTAACTTGGCACAGTGGGTTTTTCGAGGTCGCTAATTTCAAATTCAATGTTACAATTTTAGGATTAAACATCAGAACAAAATTTTAAAAATTGGTTAAAAAAATGTATAACAACTACAGTCATATTATAATATTATTGGTAATAGACACAATAATACCTACGAGATACTTAGTTATACTATAGCAGTTCCCGGCGCGACGGCCCGGTGCAAGAACCCTCTTTTATGTCCAATAGCAATTTTATCCCCACGTTCTACCATAGGTGATTTTCAAAGGAAAAAAATCAAGCTTTTTATAAAAAATATTTTCAACAAAATTCAAGGGGCCGCATTTGAAGAAAAATTTAAAAATATGTTTAAAATCGAAAAATGCGTATGAAATAATTTATTTCAGAAACATTTTCTTTATCGTAAAGCTCGTTCAGAAATTAATCTTATAAAAGTTAAATTAATCAACTTTAGCAGAAGTTATGATTAATTGAATAGCGTGCTCGAGTTGCAGTGAAGAAATTTTTAGGCAGGTACGCTTGACAAATTTCAGCCCCTATGTAGTTTTTATGTACATATCGATTTCATTTTAGGTGCAGACAAATTTGGATCCTGTTTATTACCAGGATTAAAACAAGGGATTTTAGGGACCCTGACCGCGCAAGCAACTATTTTTGGCTGGATCCTTTCTGGTCCAGTTTCAAATCAACTGTCACCTGTAGTTTCTTCTTTTTCAGTTTATCATGACGTGAAATTTGAGGTACTTCATGAGGATTTAGCTCGTTTTTGGGTTTTGGAAGAACTTCCACTTAAAATACCTTTAAATGAAGAAGAACTCAGCTGTGAACAGCAATTTATTTCAACCCATAAGCGTTCAGATTCCGCGCGTTACATAGTCCACCTACCATTTAAAATTGGGCCTCCGATTAATATCGGCCACTCTTTCGAATGAGCCAGAATCGTGCTCACAAGAACATTGCGTCGCTTATCGGGAAAAACTAAACTGTTCGAGCAATATTGTGACTTTATGTCTGAGTACGAACAATTAGGTCACATGAAAATCATTCAAACGAAAAATCTTAAAGATTCTCTACAAACGGTGTATTTACCTCGTCATCCCATTATTCGAGCGACCAGCATTACAACTCGTTTGCGTGTTGTTTTTAACGCTTCTAGCCCTACTTCTAACAACAAATCGTTAAATTCACATCTACATATTGGCCCAAAAATCTTAACAGATCTAATTTCTATTATCATGCGGTGGCGAGAACATCGCTACGTATATCTAGCTGATGTGGAGAAGATGTTCCGACAAATTCTTATTGACGTCAAAGATCGAGACTACCAACGAATCTTATGGCAGTCTCCTGATAAGAAAATTGTAGCTTATCAATTGGCCACGGTCACCTACGGTACAGCATGTGCACCTTATCTTGCTAACAGGGTAATTAAACAATTAGCGCAAGATGAAGGTCCAAACTTTCCACTCGCCCAGGAGGTTCTTGAGAATAATTTTTACGTTGACGATGTTTTGTTTGGTGCTGATACCATCGCGGAAGCTGAATAAATTCGATCACAAGTTGTTCCGATGGTGGAAAGTAGAGGTTTTCATTTAAGAAAGTGGGCCGCTAATGATAGCGAATTACTGAATGAATGCCCTTCTGGCCAACACGAACGTGCCTTGGATTTTCCACTGGCTGAGCACGTGCAGTTAAAAGTTCTCGGATTATGTTGGGATCCGTTGTCTGATGCTTTCCAAATCAAGGTTAATTCTGAGCCTATTCAATTTCCTACTAAGAGAATAGTTCTCTCGGTTATCGCTAAATTATATGATCCTCTCGGTTGGTTAGCTCCTGTGATAGTTGTAGCAAAGTTGGTAATGCAAGAATTATGGCTGCGCAAGCTCGATTGGGATGAAAAGTTACCAGATGATCTTCTGTTTCAGTGGCTTGAATATTATCATGCTCTTGTCAACAAATTATTTTATAAATGCAAATACTGAATATTTTCAAATACTAAATATTTTCAGTTTTCAATTTTTATATTACATATCATCTGAAGCGATTATAATTATCTACCTTGTTTGAATGCGGAATTATTGGTGTTCACATATGTACGCATTTGATGACTGAAGAAATATGGAAAAAAATAATTTCATGAATGCAAATGCTGAATACTTTCAAATACTAAATATTTTCAAATAATAAATACTTTCTGTTTTCAGTTTTTATATAACGTCTGATCTGAAACAGTAATAATTATCTATCGTGTTTGAATGCGAAATTATTAGTGTTCGCGTAAGTACAAAATTGATGACTGAAGAAATGTGGAACAAAAAATATCTTATAAATGCGAATACTAAATATTTTCAAATACTAAGTATTTTCTGTTTTCAATTTTTATAATGCATATGATCTGAAACGATTATAATTATCCATCTTGTTTGAGTGCGAAATTATTAGAGTTCTCCTATGTCCAAATTGAGGGCTGAAAAAACATGGAAGAAAAATAATTTCATAAATGCAAATACTGAATATTTTCAAATACTAAATATTTTCAAATAATAAATACTTTCGGTTTTCAGTTTTTATATAACGTATGATCTGAAACAGTAATAATTATCTATCGTGTTTGAAAGCGAAATTATTAGTGTTCGCGTATGTAATAATTTGATGACTGAAGAAATATGGAACAAAAATTATTTTATAAATGCAAATACAGAATATTTTTCAATACTAAATATTTTCGGTTTTCAATTTTCATATTACATACGATCTGAAACGATTCTAATTATCTATCGTGTATGAATGCGAAATTATTGGTGTTTACATCTATACACATTTGATGACTGAAGAAATATGCAACAAAAATTATTTTATAAATGCAAATACTGAATATTTTCGAATGATAAATATTTTTAGTTTTTAATTTTTTTATTACATATGACCTGAAACAGAAATAATTATCTATCTCGTTTGAATTGCGAAATCATTGGTGGTCACATGTGTACAAATTTGATTACTGAAGAAATATGGAACAAAAATTATTTTATAAATGCAAATACTGAATATTACCAAATACTACATATTTAAAAATAATAAATATTTTCAGTCATCAATTTTTATATCACATAAGACCTAAAACGGTGATAATTACCTATCTTGTATGAATGAGAAATTATTAGTGTTCGCGTATGTACAAATTTGATAACTGAAGAAATATGGAACAAAAATTATTTTATAAATGCAAATACTGCATATTTTCAAATACTAAATATTTTCAGTTTTCAATTTTTACCTTACATATGATCTGAAACAGTAATAATTATCTATCTTGTTTGAATGCGAAATTATTAGTGTTCACGTATGTACAAATAATTCGTGGAATTCAGGGAATTCATGGAATTCAAGGAATTCGTGGAATTCAGGGAATTCATGGAATTCAAGGAATTCATGGAATTCAAGGAACTCATGGAATTCAAGGAATTAATGGAATTGAAGGAATTCATGGAATTCAAGGAATTCATGGAATTAAAGGACTTCATGGAATTCGAGGAATTCATGGCATTCAAGGTATTCATGGAATTCACGCAATTCATGGAATTCAAGGAATTCGTTAAATTCAAGGAATTCACGGAATTCAAGGAATTCACGGAATTCACGGAATTCAAGGAATTCATGAAATTCAAGGAATTCATGGAGTTGAAGGCATTCGTGGAATTCAAGGAATTCATGTAATTCAAGTAATTCATGGAATTCGAGGAACTCATGGAATTCAAGGCGTTCATGGTATTCCAAGATTTCATGGAATTCAAGGCATTCATGGAATGCAAGGAATTCATGGAATTCACGGAATTCAAGGTATTCATGAAATTCAAGGAATTTATGGTATATCAGGAATTTGATGGAATTCATGGAATTCAGGGAATTTATGGAATTCAAGGAATTCATGGAATTTAATGGATTCATGGAATTCCCGAAATTCATAGAATTCAAGAAATTCATGTAATTCAAGGAATTCATGGAATTCATGGAATTCGAATAATTCATGGAATTCAAGGAATTCATGGAATTCAAGGAATACATGGAATTCAAGATTCCGTGGGATACGAGGAATTAATGGAATGCAAGGAATTCATGAAATTCATGGAATTCAAGGAATTCATGGGCTTCCAGGAATTCATGGAATGCAAGGAATTCATGGCATTCAAGGAATTCATGGAATTCAAGGAAAACATGGAATTCAAAATTTCCTTGTATAGGCGGAATTAATGGAATACAAAGAATTCATGCAATTTATGGAATGGAAGGAATTCATGAATTGCAAGGAATTCATGGAATACAAGGAATTCTTGGAATACAAGGAATTCGTGGAATGCAAGGAATTCATGGAATACAAGGTATTCATGAAATTCAAAAAATTCATGGAATTCAAGGAATTCATGGAATTCGTGGAATTCCAGGAATTCATGGAATTCGAGGAATTCATGGAATTCATGGAATGCAAGGAATTATTGGTATTCAAGGAATTCATTGAATTCAAGGAATTCATGGAATTCAAGGAATTCATGGAATGCAAGGAATTAATGGTATTCAAGGAATTCATTGAATTCAAGGAATTCATGGAATTCAAGGAATTCATGGAATTCACGGAATACATGGAGTTTATGGAATTCAAGGAATTCATGGAATTCAAGGGATTCATGGAATTCAAGGAATTCATGGAATTCAAGGAATTCATGGAATTCAAGGAATTCATGGAATTCAAGGAATTCATCAGAAAAAAATCTCAATAATGTCGATTTTTGTATAGATATTGCAAATAGTCTTATTAAAAACATGTAAAAAATCTACAGTTCTCAGACTTATATATAACTGGAAAATTAACAATTCTGTTGAGTTCATCAGTGCATTTCATAGTAGACACAGTTAGCTCCGAAACAAGCACTTTTCACATAGTGAGGTAATAATTAATGCAAGTTAACGAATATGGTTATTCAAATACATGATTATTGTTTCTAACTATCTTCCCTCAGACTTATATATACCCTGAAAAATAACAATTCTGTGTGAGTTCGTCAGTGTATTTCATAGTAGAGTCAGTCAGCTCGGCATCCTAAAAGTTGTTTCTTTGGTTCAGAAAAGAATGTAAATAATTTCGATTTTTGTACGGACATTGCAAATAGTCTCATTAAGAACATGTAAAAAATCTAAAGTTTTTAGACTTATATATAACTGGAAAAATAACAACTCTGTTGAGTTCGTCAGTGATTTTCATAGTAGATTCGGTCAGCTCCGAATCCCAAAAGTTATTTTTCTTGTCCAGAAAAAAATCTCAATAATGTCGATTTTTGATAGATATTGCAAACAGGCTCATTAAGAACATGTAAAACCTAAGCTTCTCAGACTTATATATAACTGGAAAGATAACAATTCTGTTATGTTCGTCAGTGCATTTCATAGTAGATTCGGTCAGCACGGAATCCCAGAAGTTATTTTCCTTGGTTCAGAAAAAAATCTCAATAATGTCGATTTTTGATAGATATTGCAAATAAGCTCATGAAGAAGATGTAAAACCTAAGGTTCTCAAACTTATTTATAACTGGAAAAATAACAATTATGTTGAGTTCGTCAGTGCATTTCATAGTAGACTCAGTCAGCTCCGAAACAAGCACTTTTCACTTAGTTCGGTAATAAGTAATGCAAGTTAAAGAACATGATTATTTAAATAATTGATTATTGTTTATAATTATCCTCTCTCAGACTTATATATAACTGGAAAAATAACAATTCTGTTAAGTTCGTCAGTGTATTTCATAGTAGACTCGGTCAGCTCCGAATCCCAAAAGGTATTTTTGTTGGTTCAGAAAAAAAAATCAACAATCTCGATTTTTGTATAGATATTGAAAATAGTCTCAATAACAATATGTAAAAAACCTAAAGTTCTCAGACTTATATATAGCTGGAAAATTGACATTCCTTTGAGGTCGTTTCATAGTAGATTCGGTTAGCTCCGAATCCCAAAAGTTATTTGTCTTGATTCAGAAAAACATCTAAATAATGTAGATTTTTGTATAGATATTGCAAATATTCACATTAACAACATGTAAAAAATCTAAAGTTCTCAGACTTATATATAAATGGAAAAATAACAATTTTTTTGAGTTCGTCAGTGTCTACGTTAGATGCAATTGTACAAAAAAATGCAATACAAATACTTGTAAATGCAAGAAACTAAAAATCTTGTGCAATTACAAATGTCATTCGTCCACTACTCGTTGCAATAAATAAAATTAATTGTTTATTTATCTCGTAAATATAGACTTTTTATGAACTATATTACCCCACCTCTAGTCATATTTATTTAAATTTTAAGTCTGACATTTTTCCATAAAATTTTTTATTCTTTAGTTCACGCAATATATAAATTTTTACTCTTTATTTGCATATATACTTTTGCTTAGTATTGTCTAGAAAAAAAATTAGTAAGAAAAAGTACGAAATAGGTGTTTCGTTAAAAAAAAATTTTATCAGCAACAAAAATATTCAATAGTTTAAATCTTAAATAACTTCTTAAACAATAATACTAAGGTTTAGTGAAAAATAAAAATTCTGTATTTGAGTGAAATAGACAAATTGAACACTTGTTCTTAAAATTATTGATAATAATAATAAAAATAAATCATAGAAATTCCAGTTTTAAAAAAATTCCCACAGTAAAGGACATAGTTAACAGTTTGTTTATACAAATCAACTTCAACAGTAAGTTAATTATTTATGTTCTCTAAGTATATCTCAATCCTAGTAGCATCGTCTAAACAGTGATTTTCGATCCCCATACATTAATATTTTGAATGTCAATAACAAATTTTATAAACGAAACACCTATTACTGGCTCTTTCTTACTGAAAAGTTTTTTTTTAATTTACAGTTCATCTTTTATGATAGAAAGCATTTTGCACGTATATTGTATCGTTTTGCATCGAATAAATTAACAATAAACAATTATTTTTATTATTAATATAATTATTACAAATAATAGACTGGTGACTTGTATGGAATATATAGTCTGTAAATTCGCTTTAAATAATCAGCTTTTCCTGAAAAGGCTTGAATTAGGAAATTATTATTTACACTGAAGAACAATAAAGACGTTGAAAATGAATTATTTATGTTTTCTAAGTATATCTACGTTAAATATGATACATATCGAGTTTACTTTTTCATTTTATTTTCAGAGAAAAAAACTTGCGTTGAATAAATAATGAAATTGAAACAAAAATAGATAAATATACTCAATAAGTTTTCTTAAAAATGTAATGCTGATCATTAAAAAAAAAAAAAACTTTCAAATCCGTTCACAAATGCGACCTGTAGACTATTTTGAATTTTAAATTCCGGAGCCAACCCACTGTGCAGCGGGAAAAGTAAACCCCAAAGGGTTTATTTTTACTCCGGACTTTGCCTGAGGCTGTCGGGCACTTCGGGATTTGACCAGACAGAGTCCGAAGTGAAAGTGCTACTTCGGACTTTGCCTGACACCGCTCAGTCAATTCGCGGAGGGACCAGGCAGACTGCAATTGGCATTTGTATCATTTATATTGAATTCTGAATTGTTTATTTCTGATTGATAATTATTTGAGTAATTGTTCCTTTCTTTCATGAGACTATAAAATTTGGATTGACAGATTTTTTTGTGTGATTCGAAAACTGTTTTCCCTTTCTTTGATTCAAATTAAAAAAAAGGTTCTTATTTATCACGCGTGAGACTTTTTTCTATGATTAGGCGCAACTTGACTAGTTCACATTTTAGATTATGTACATAGATACAAATATCTCTAATCTCATCATTCAAAGTGGACATTTTAAATTTATTTATATTAGACGCATACGTTCGTGCAACGGAGTTATTATCGAACCTGATCGATTGAAACGCGTGTAGATTCAAAGGTTTTGGGGGCACACGGTCTCTCCTGCAACGAAGAAGAAAGATCCTCTGGTTGGAATTCTTGGCTAGGGTGACACTTGCCTTGGACCATTTCTTGAGATTTGAAAGGACAACATCACCATCTTCTTCTAGGATTTTGTTGTAAAATCCGTTGCCCCTTCTTTGTTTATCATTGCCCATATTATCCATAATATTCGTTGGGGAGATAGTATTGACCCTCAAAAATTAAATTGTGTAGAAATTGTTGATGTAATTTGTTGGCTTTCGGGTAAGGTGAATTGAAATGAATTAGGTTGTTTCAGACGTTTCGGCGCACAATGGTGGTCCTCATTAGTGAGTTTTATTAAATCTGTGAAAAGTACATGATATCTTGTAGGTACGATGTGTTACATTTCGAAGTGTTATTTATTGGTTAAGGTCTAAGTTGTGAAGTTATAGAAATTATTCAATTTACAATTATCTGATTTCATTTAATTCTATTAATAACTATTGGTGAATTTTACAGAATTATTAAAGCATGGTTTTATTCTCACGAAGTACAATTAATGAAAAAACAAAAGAACAATGAAAATGTGGTAGAAAAATATTTTTCCCAAATCTCTAAAACAAATTATTCCAAAAAATTGTCAGAAAACATTGCAATGAAAGAAAAAAAAAATTTACTTCTATAAAAGACATTTTTTTCCCCGTGACGTATATTTAATTGAAATTTTTTTTTTACATTCTCATCCAGAGAAGGTATTAGATTTGTGTAAAATTCGACCCCCCCCCCTGGTTTTGGTCAAATGTCCACGTTTTGAGACGCCCTGAACCCAAAAAACAGGTTTTTACGAATGTGTCTGTCCGTCTGTATGTATGTATGTATGTATGTATGTATGTATGTATGTCTGTCTGTGAGCACCATGACTTTAGAAAGAATTGATCTATTAGATTGGCCTTTGGTATACTCTCTTAGTCTCGTAAACGAAAGGTCAAGTTCGTTAGCCAGCCATTTTGGATGAAAATTCAAAAAGTGAGCGCATTTTGAATCATTTTTTTAGATGACAGTTACTCCCAGTGGGACCCTGCGGTGGTTGTTAACCTTTAGTTTTTATATATATATTTATTTATATATAAATCTGCAGGCCTTAGAAAAAAATTTTATTATCTCGTTTTAAATGATTCAAAATTAGAAACATTAAAATTCGCTTAGGAAATTCTTTTAATTACTTGCTGAAGATTTCGTTTAAAGTTTAGTTTTTAATATTTGATTCATTCATTCTTGTTCCAGATGAAAGTATAATATTACAAGAAAATTCAAAAAGAAATTACCTGACTTAGTAAGAAATTTTTTAAAGTAAATGGATTGAAACATGGAATATTGCAGATTGAAGCAATATATGAAAAGGTTTGGAATTGAGTAGGAGAGTTGAATTTTCGAATTATTTTTAGATTAAGATTGATTTATAAGGTTTCAAATCGGACCTTTCAATTTTTTTTACTACTGTGGCTTTTAAATACAACAGTTGAATCGTTCTGTAAAGTAAATTATTGTTGGATTTTTAATATTTGATCTACAATTTAGTGTGATTGCTTATAGCAAAAGTTCCGGGTAAAAATATGCAATTTAACTTCAAATACAGTTTCTCAATATTTCAACTTTTGTGAAATCTTGTATTTTCTTGCAAGGATTTACAATTCTTCTACAATAATTCACATTAAACAAAAAGTGTTTTTATGATACTGTATTTCTCTGTAATACGAGGCAGGCCTTTACAGCAAGAAGAAAATATTAATATAGATTATACAAATTTTTGAATTGCTGGAACTTGTATGTCAGTGTTAAACTTTTCACTTTTCTACAAGAGAATATAAGAAAAGATATTATTTGTTATTTATAATTTATCTACTAGTTGATTATATAAAATTTTCTTACAAGTATAACATACTATGTATTTCAAACATTCCTTCTCCTTTCTTATTTTTAGAAGAATGCCGGTGGCATCGGAAGCCCTGGGCTTTTCAATATCACAAACCGGTGTTTCGACCTTTGTGGATTGGCCGTACTCGAGCTTCGGTTCTCACTTCTCCGCCGTCCAGCGGCCTTTTGTTGTAAGATAATTTATTTGTATTTATTAATTTGTATTTGATTATTTGTATTACTTCCGCCATTATCTCTCGCACTACGAAATTCTTCTGGATACCTCTGTGGCGACATTAACAATCGCGAGCATAAGGTCACTCATGCATTTTGTAAGGATGACCTGAAGATCTATGCCTCTGGTAAAAGCAAACTTCAAACTGCTATAAATATCGTCAAGAAGTACCCGGGAGAGATTGAGATTTACTTTGGATTGGATAAATGTGCCAACATTCATCTGAAGAAAGAAAAGATTGTTGGCGTTCCCAAGGACCCTGAGCTTGTGGATATAAGTGTTATTAGACATCTATATTGAAGTAATCATGAAAAATAAAATTTGTACATTATTTTGCAAAATCTGAATAAGCAGTAACCAGCTTGAGATAAAGAAATAATTGTGATATAAAATTGATATAATAATGTTGAGCGTAATGTAGAAAAGCTCAAATTTTTGACAAAATCGAGTGCGAAGCACGAGATTCGTGATGAGAATGCGTTCGTTAAATCCAAAGGAACCCTAGGTGCGCTCAAACTTGCGAGCGCAGCGAGTCGCGCACGTACGCGCACTATGAGAATGTGCCCGCGCGGCGGGCAGACTTTTTTCTTCCAAATTATAATTTGTCTACAAATTTTCTCTATTCAGGACTGTAAAATGTTTTTGTTGGAAAATCAAACCATTTTCTTGAAAATTCATCTCTTTGGTTGGAAAATTCGTCAATATTGATAGAAATTTCATCACTTTTTATTAAAACTGCAAATGTTTGATTTAAAATTAAAATATTTTTTGGTTTAGGATTCAAATATTTTGTTGAAAATGCATAATTTTTTATGAATTAAAATCTTTTTGATTTGAAATTAAAAACATTTTTTAAGTTAATTATCAACTATTACATTTTTCGTTGCGAATTCATCTTCTTTTGAAAATTCAATTACTTTCTTAAAAGTTAAACTATTTTGTTGAAAATTCACTTGTTTGGTTGAAGACAGTTGGAGATGAAAATTTCACCTCTGGATACCTTTTTAGAGCTACCAATCTTTGTAGAATGTTATGAAGAACAGTGTTGTCGGACCATATGAAGTGATCCCAGAAGAACAGCCTTTTGCATCCGGTTCGCGATGGAAGGAGCCTGACGCTGGCAAGGCGGAATCTTGTTGAGTTGTCTAAGAAATGAAGCTTTTATACCTCCACGACAGCCTATTATGAGAACTACAAGATGAACTTTGCAGCCTTGGTATAGCCTGCTTAGCTCGAAAAGAAGTGCTTGATATTTCGCGCGTTTTCTCCCTCCTGTGCAGTGACATTGCCATCGGCTGGTGCCGAGAATTCAATCACGTAAATGATCTTGGTTTTCAGATCCTAGAGGACAATATTAGGCTTCGTAGCACTGATACGTTGAGTGGTGGAGAATGAAAAATTCCAGTAGACCTTACACTGATCATTCTCCACAACGGACTCGAGTTCCCCCTGAGCGAATGGCAAGATGGGCAATAGATCAACACCATAGAAGTGCCTAAGATGGTAATATAACACTTTTAGAGCCGCATTGTCTCTCTCTCTCTATGTACCGGTAACGTGCATACGATGAGCATCCGCTCAGAACATGTCCAAGTGTTTCTGGCTCTTGCTTGCATGCTCGGCAGTTAGTATCGCCTACAGGTATATTCATAATGCGCTCGCGGTAAACTAAGGTGTCTATAACGTTGTCTTGTCTAGTAAAAAATTGAGGTACCGCGAATGGCACCAGAAAGTGGAGGCAGGGACTGACTACGTATCCTCTCACAATTTCAAAAAGAAATATAATCATTTGAAACTGCCTCCTACTCTCGATAGACCATTTATTAAACCTATGACAGAGTTGTTTATAGTCATATTCAGAGGGTATAATTCACCCTTAGACTTGATACTAAGAAACTTAAGGAAGCGTTCCTGGCACTTCTCAATAGATTCTGACAGATGTTTTAGTTTCCGATTGCAGACAATAGACCCATACTCTAATTTATTCATAACTAGAGCATAGTATAGCGTTCTCAACGTAGATTCTTGTTTGAAGTTGCGAGAAATTCTTAATAAGAACCCTAGTGGTCGATTTGCTTCCTGGACCATATTATCTACCTGAATGTTTACTTTTAATGTTGCACTAATATATATACCAAGATCACGAAGCGAAGCGAAGAAGGCAAGTTGGTAAGAGCGTGCGATCCTAGAGATAAGGTATGGAAGGATGTCAAATAAATGACATTTTCTTGAAATTGACATAACATTACATTTTCGAGGGTAACCGTCTAGGTTATTGCTCGTACATCAATCAATGAAATTATTGATGTCCAACTCTAATTCAGCACAATTTTTCAAACAGTCTTCTGGTTTGTATGATTTAGCATCGTACGCGTAAAATAAGCAACAGTGTTTTATCAGAGCATCAGCATCAGGTGCGCCTAGTTCTTGGAGTTTTCGATAAGACAGGAATCACGCAAGGCCAAATGGATTCGCTAGTTAACATTTCAAAAACCTTTGAAAAATTACTTAACAATGCAATTGGTCGATAGTTATCAACGACAGATATATCTCTATTTTTGAACACGGGGCACACTTAAGATAATTTCCAGGTATCCGTAAATATCCCAGATGAAAGAGACATATTGTAGATAGCAGTTAGTGTTTCCGAAAGTTCTGTAGCACATTGTTTTAGCAGGAGACTCGAAATTCCATCAGGCCCCGAAGTAAGTTTGTTTGTCATGGACTTTAATATGAGTGGTACTTGCTAACATGAAACGCAAAGAAAATCACCTAGTAATTTATGTGAGTTTCTAGATATTCCGTCAGGTTTAGTTGAGGAAAGTCATATACATTGGAGAACAAAGTAGCAAAGGAGTCGACAATATCCTGCGGATTCTTAATTTTATTACCTTCAAAGATCATGATACCAGGTATCCTTGAAACTCTATTTAAATTGTTAACATCAGACGATAGAGTTGAGGGAGACTTGTTAACATCGTTTTCAACATCTGTCAAGTAAGTTTTATATTTCTCTTTAGTATTCCTTTTCAATTCTTTTCTTAGATGTAAACATCTTTCTAAATAAATTGTGCTACCTGTTGACTTAAACTGCCCCATTTATTTTTCCGTCGCTAGTGAATAGGCTACCCAGATATATGTATTTGTCAACTTGCTCCAATCTCTCACCACTCAGGACAATGTTGCACATTGTTTTCTCACTTTTCCCCTCAAACACGATATCCATCTTATAAACTGACATCGATTTTTTGACCTATCACTCACGGTTTATAAGATATTTATTTATAATAATAACAATAGCGGTCATTTGTTTGGCGAGTTCCAGTGAAACGTTACTGGAAGGTTACCAAGCGGCGGACATTTTACACGTGTAAATGTAAAATGTTCGCCGCTTGGTAACGTTCCAGGAACGTTTCACTGGAACGCTTTAAACAAATTACCGTTATTGTTATTATTATAAATAAATATCTCATAAACCGTAAGTGATAGGTCAAAAGATCGATGTCAGTTTATAATATGGATATCATATTATAGTATAGTATATGCTGTACTCAAAACTCAAAACTAACCATTTTTACCAATCTCTTACGGTTGACGAGATAATTCTGGTTAAAAATAAGAATAACGAAAGGTTCCCCTCATGTCCCAGTGGAACGTTCCTGGAACAATCCCAAGCGGCGGACATTTCACACGTTCCGGGAACGTTCCGTGCTATTAGGGATGTCTTTTAATCGTAATAACAAAAATGTTTGCTACAGTTTCAATTGTTTTTTTGCGCTCTTTTCATATTGGTCGTACATATTTTTCGAATTTTTTTTATAGCTCATTACAATTAGATCCGCGTGCTACGTATATCATGTCCTTCTTCCATGACACAAACTTTAAGAACTTTTTGTGCACTGCCAATGTCTTTACATGCATTTTCATACTACGGAACCAAATCAATTAGGCGTACTCTAGTTTTGATCTTACTAGCACAGAATACAATACACTTTTTGATGTTCAGATAGTGATTATTTCTTGTATTCCGTTCTTCAAATTGAATCAGATCTACCTGTAAACCTGAATAGTTCTTGACATTGGATATATTCGCATAAACATTCAACTCCCGAATTAACGACCCTCACTATATGCTATTCCTAGAAGTGCTGGCCTCTCCTGTGGCCTCGGAATGTGGTGATGTGCGAAGCAAGGAAGGCGATGCTCACACTAACACTAATAGGAAATGGTATGGAAATATCTATCACTCTCCATATTTAGTTTGAAGATTTGTTTTTTTTTGTTTGTTGATCACTGGGGTTAATAATAAAACTCCACAATTATTTTGCGATGTTTCGTCAGCTTGGTTTGCATCAGTCTAAAATTTTATTAAACGCCTTCAAGATATAAAAACAGTACAAAAAATGTTTGAAATTCATTTAAAAAAATTAAAAACAAATTACCTTATAAGTTTAAATTAGAAAAATCACGTTGGTCATAAAAAATATAAAGTTAGGTTGGAGTGTGATTAGGAAATGGGTGGCGAAAAAGGATGATGAATTGGTGTTGATAGGAGGTGATCTGAATGCGTTGACAGGGGAACAGGGAGGCGAAATATGGGATGAAGAGAGTGAGACTTTCAGGAGAAAATCGAAACACAAACAGGTGGACCAGTTGGGTAGGACTCTGTTGGAAATCCTGGGAGAAACAGGATGGTTAATTTATAATGGGAACTCGGAAGGGGATGAGGAAGGCGAGATTACGTTTCAGGGGAAACAGTAATAGTCTACATTCTGGCCGAGGAAAGGATAAGGAGACTGTTGGAAAGAATGGAAGTAGGGAACGAAATAGGCGGAACTTTTTTTCCAAATTTCATAACGTTACACACACACACATATACGCACATTAAAAAAATTGTATTTTCGTACACCTGAGGTCGAATTATATCGACATTTAAAAAAAAATTAAATTTGAAAACGCAGGTAATTACAAACCTCCCTCTATGAGGAAGCAATAAATCGAAAATTTTATTTTCCAAAAATCAATTGAAGTTTTAGTTTTGAAGTCATAAAATATTTAGGCTGGACCAATCAGGAGCGCGGTATAAACACACTTGTTATTGGAGCGAGTGCCGATGTGGGATTAGCGACGGGAGAACAGCGGTCACCACACTGCGTTGGACTCCCGCTCACGCACGCGTGACTGTATTTATACCGTGCTCCTGATTGGTCCAGCTTAAATATTTTATAACTCCAAACCTACAACTTCAACCGATTTTCGGAAAAGAAATTTCAGATTTACTTTTTTTATTTTTATACAGATATATAAATCCGGACACTGGGACATCCTGTGTATACATTTATATTGTTCTTTGGGGTCATAATTTCAACTTTTAGTTAGATCCAGGCAATAATCAATTAAACTTAACAACAACATTTTTTAAACAATTTATAACTATGTAAAATAATATTCTCTTACAATAATTCTATAAGGTTGCAGTTTTTTCTAAAATTTTCCACTTTTGGTTCACTTTTAATTTGTAGTGAAATAATACCTAATAATAGGTGGCAGTACCGAGCCAAGTACTAGACCCTTTGTTGATGGGAGGCGAATATATGGTGAACTATAGTAATACTAACCTCACTTTGTAAGTGACAGCCAGTTTTCAATCAAAAAGTTTAACTGAAAAATATACATTTTTAACCAAGAATGTAATAGTTTAAATGTCAGTTAAAAAAATGTATTTTCAACCAAACATGAAACGAATTTTCATCAAAATCGTTAAATTTTCAATCAAAGAGATGAATCTTCAACTACAGAAATGCGTGTTTGGAAATGGCGCACAGTGCTCCTGCCAAAGATGGACAACTTAGCTGACCCTAAAAATTACAGGCCAATAACTTGTCTGAACACAACACAACTTGACACAATCGTTTCAGCAGAATTTCATTAAATTATTTTGCATCAGACTTATTTGATAGATTTTTTAAACCATCGAATAAAAGTATAGCAATGTTTTCCTAAATATCTGACAGGTTGGCTGTTGCATGAGAAAGAAAATTTTGAACTTTTCCAGGGCATGATGCAGCACAGTCCAAAAGATGTACAAACTATCATATTTACAATATTTTATTGTTACGATATGTTGGAAACCCATATATACACAGTCTGTGTATATAGAGAGTGTGGGGACGGATGTGCAATAAAACTAATGATCTGCCGTCCGATTCGCCGCTTTTTTTTTTGCTTATTAAAATTTTTTCGGTTAAAAGGCACCCCAAGCATACCTTCCACCCTGCGCCCAGAGACCCAGTCCGCCAATAGTCGGTACAACTTAGACTGACAACATTGGCTGTTTAGGTTGGGCCGACATAAGTTTCTCATAAATATCAAAGTTGGCCCAACTTTGGATATTTATCTATGACAGGCCAAATTCGATCCAAATTTTGGCCGACGGTCCTGCTCTGGGTGCCGACGTGAATTCGTACATGGGAAGGTTGAAGAAAAAAAGGAAGAAGGATCAAGAAGGACATTAATACCCTGGAACCCGCTGAGAGTATCATCGACTTCTTTTGTGCCTCCAGTTCCAAAAAAAAAACAGAGAACCATAATGTGCAATGGCGTGTTATTGATATAATTAACTGTATTTAAAAACCTACCACGGAATTTTAAAATTTTTGTGTGCAAATTTTAGGCCTGAGTAGAGTCTTTCAGCTTGATTAGAAACTGAGTTAGCATCCTTCACTTTTATTTACTGCCGGCATCTAAGTTATAAATATACAGTAAAAATATACAGTAAACTTCCGTATATTTTGAAGACCGCTTATTTTAAAGTTCACTTAATTTAAACCCCCTACACGCACTTATTTTAAAGTGCGCAGTTTCGTCATCTCCCACCACGGGCCCTCTACACTCTACTTCGCGTCAGTGGATGACACATAAAAAAACAGGGCTGAAGAGTGCCCTCGTTGGTTTAAATTGAGTATTTTTTCACGACGTCCTTGGTACTTTCGCCTAAAATTTCGTATAGTTGATTGTATTTCGCGAAATTCTTTGAACACTTGGAAAATATTACTATCGAGACCTCTATAACGTACCTTTACGTTTCGGAGATTTTCTCCAAAAAGTGGTATGCAGTTGCAGTGCCATGTACTAACCTCCCTAATGGCTGACATTTCCACCTATTGACGTCATGCCACAAAACTCACTGTTAATAATTTCTTTGATGTTAGTGTTCCTCTTTTGATTGACCTTCAGCTTTCGTTGATCATAACATGGTCTCCGCCCAATGCTTATTCTCCTTAAAGTTTTCCCTACACGTTCCAGTTGCGTCGGGATTGGTTGCTTTAAGGAACCATGATCGTAGCTTCCAGAGCCTAAAACTTCTCTCAATAATAATACAACTAACCTTTTTAACAATGATCAATTGATAATATATATTGTTTAAATTTTATAAACTTTTCAATTTAAAATGTTGGTCTCCCTGTATGACCTTACATAACTAGTTTATAATGAATCAGGTAAAATTGAAAATTTGGTCTCCCTGTGTGACCTTGCATAACTAGTTTATAATATATCCATCCTTTCCCTAATTTGAATTGAAATGAATAATTTCAAATCACTTTCGAACATTTGCGACTGTAATCAGAGCATTCGCTTCTTTCTCCTCCTTTCTCAACCTCGGTTAGTCAAATCTTAAGCACGCTCACACGGGTTTCTACTACTGATAATTTTGTCATCTCTTGCTTTCTATCTTTCTTTCATACTACAGTAGTTTTCCTCTCTTTCTTACTAAGCTCCGCTGTCTGTGCATGTATCGTTCTATTCATAACTATCTTATTTCCCTCTTTCTCTTACATATGTCGTTCAGGCGGGCTTGCCGTGTTAAACTCGCGGGTCCTTGCCTTTCCTAATACTGACCTAGCTTATTTTTCTCTCTTATGAATTTCTCACATTTTTCTGAGTTACTTAGTAAGTTTCTAAATTGAAATTCATTAAGTGCAATACAAAAATTCCAATTATTGCAATTTAATTGTTCCAATAATTGAAATTCAATAAAAATTATGCAATGAAAAGTGATTTAATTCTCAATAAATTACAAGTTTTAATAATTTATTTGAATTTGGTAATTTACATATGAATTTTATAGATATTTTTTTATACTACGATTTTTATGAGGGCTGCAATAATAAGTTGTAATATTCTTTTTCAAATTGAAGTTTAAACCTATCTCAAAAATGAATGCTTGATGCGATTTACCCGAACAATAGAAGTTTGTTATGGTGTGACTTGCAACTCTACGTTAAGATCATCAATAACTCTAATGATTTTAAATGGAACTGAACAAGAATCGTCAAATTTGTCCTCCCTCATATTGATTAGGACATAAACGTATTGATTTTGCTCAAACTTTTGTTCGTTAATCTTTTGATCGTAATTCTTTTTACAACGTCTTTTTGCAGCTTCCAATCGAGCTGAAGCCAGTGATTCTGTTTCTACAGTTCGATTTAAAACTTCGTCAACTAATTGTGCATATGTCATAGGTATCTTCTCGTCTCCAAATTCGGAAGGTAATCGTGCCCTTCTACCAAAAACTACTTCGTGAGGAGTCATGCCAGTAGACTCGTGAACGGAAGCATTGAAGGAAAAAATGGCAAACGGAAGCCATTGGTCCCAGTTACTTCGCTCACTATAATTGCGTAAGTATTCCACGAGAGGACAATATCAGGCTTCGTAGCACTGATACGTTGAGTGGTGGAGAATGAGAAATTCCAGTAGATCTTACACTGATGATTCTCCACAACGGACTCGAGTTCCCCCTGAGCGTATGGCAAGACGGGCAATAGATCAAAACCATAGAAGCGCCTAATGTTATAATATAACACGTTTGGAGCCGCATTGTGTCTCTCTATGTACCCATAACTTGCACACTTTGAGCATCCATTGAGAACATGTCCAAAAGTGTTTCTGGCTCTTGCTTGCACGCTCGGCAGTTAGTATCGCCTACATGTATATTCATTATGCACTCGCGGCAAACTAAGGTGTCTAGAACGCCGTCTTTGCAGGCAAAAAGAAATCCCTCAGTCGCCGATCTCGATCCAGCAGACTTGAGTAACATGTTGGCGAGAACTATCGAGAGCTCTTCTCTACGGATTATGCCGTAGAATTTACCATGAAGGGGCTTGTCAGCATGTTCTTCTAGTAGAAGCGTATGTTCTGCTTCCTGTTTACGACTTTTGAGCACAAAAGGTGTTAGTGATGCTTGGCCATGTGTAGTGTCGCTGAAATCAAATGAGAGGCCAAGCTCCTCTGCGGCCCTATCCGCGGCACGGTATAGAAACGCTGCAACATTGACGACTTCATGTTGATGTACGAGTCGTATAAGAGAATCTGCACTATTTAGAACTGAGCAGGCTGCAGCCAGAACCGTTCTTCGATGAAGACACTCCAATTTTAGGTAATTTCGAGGTATGAAAGATCTAGGATGATGACTTCGATGGATTGTCATCATCTTGTGTGTGCTTCGGTCAAGTTGTTTCAACCCATTGACATTCCATTTTACTGCACCAAACGTGTAGAGCAGTACAGGAGCGGTCAGCATATTGGTCGCCTTGATCTTCTTCTTTCCAGATAATTCGGAAGCCCAAATTTGTCTAAGAATTTGGCGATACCTTTTTACAAGGGCCGTTTTTAACACACGCACATTTTGGGTTTCCGCGTGCGGTATTCCAAGATATGTATATGTTTCTCCATTACCAATATGTTGCATGGTATTTCCGCCTATGAGTTGAACATCCTGATCGTCACGCGATGGTGTAGCTTCTAGTCTTCCTTGGTGCAGGTGGACGCAGGTACATTTGTCGAGTCCGAAGCTCATGTCAATCACTTCAGAGTACCTATTCACCGCCTCCACAAGGATGTTAAGATCCTCTTTTGAGGAAGCAAACAGTTTTTAGGTCGTCCATGTATAAAAGGTGGTTGACCTTATATTCTCTTCTGTTCGGCGGGCCACATAGGTATCCAGAGATTTGCCTCGGAGCACAATAGATAGAGGCAAGAGGGAGATGCAGAAAAGTATCGAACTTAGAGAGTCTCCTTGGAAGACCCCCCTCTTACCATTTTTAGACTTAAACGAAAACAGTCTTCTAATGTAAGTTCCGACAAAGTTCCGCATAGGGCCAGATAAAATGCCATTTTCCATATGTCATCCAGATTAAAATCCAGATAGAGTCGCTAGTTTTCCGTTTAAGATTTTACGAACCGAAAGAGATCTAGATAGAGACGGAATAAAATCCGACGTAGGCTATTCGCACCTTTATCTGGCTTTGTATCTGAGTTTATCGGACCCTATCCGTCATTTTAAGCAGGGAGAATTATCGTCTCTACATAGTAGACGATCGTTCCTTTCGATATGATGGTAAAAAAGAAAGAAAAAATAAATTTGCAGAGAAAGAGACAGATAGTTGGGGATGAGAACTTAAGAAGGAACGAGGGAGTCATCCTTTTTTAGATCTTGTGAAATGAACGACTGCGCGATGCGGTCGTGGGGAATAATGCAACACCCCGGCTCTATTAAAGTACACAGAATGGCATATGGCAATGAGTCTTGCATTAGCGTGTAGAGGAAATCTTTCCTCCACTGGAGGCGCCTCTGCGCCTACAAGCTGATTACAGGCCATACAGTCGGGTAAACCGGTAGAGTACGCCTTGCGTTTCATCACAGGCGTCTTCCGCAATTCCGCACTTCTCGGGCTCCGACGCAAGGCTGCATCTTGCAAAAAATATACCACCAACTGTGATCATTCGTGTTCATATATCTATGCAATTTTGCTGTTTATTTCCGACACATTCTTGGAAGCAAATGCCATCTGCATGTATGAATTACATTCCTTTATGAATGCGGGAAATTTATGTTCAGCTTCTATAATATCATTTCTGAATTTCACGGTACTTTAATTACATTTGCAAAAAAAAATTTCTTCCGCGCATTACCAGAGCTATTCGTAGAATTTAATTTGTGTTTTTGGAAGTGCCTACGAAGCTGCGTATTGACTATGTGCAATTCCCAAATTCAAATTTAGAAATGACTGACAGCGCGCTAGGCGGCGACTACAAAATTAACGGTGATGTCTTTTGAAAACTGAAAAAAAGGATTACTTGTACCAAGTGAATTTTACTTCGCTGAACTAAATGCAAGTCCTGATTATTTTCAAAGAAATATTTATTTGAGGCAAACAAATATATGCACTTTGAATGAAAAAAAGAATTTCTTTCTGCCATACAAACGTTAATAGGATTAAGTTAACATTGTTTGATTCAAAAATACGACCTATTGGTCAGAGGGAAATATTTCTTTGAATCAAAGAAATATTATTTGAAGACAAAAATATACATTTTAAACCAAATAAATGACTCATTGTTCCAAATGAATATGCCGTGAATGGGAATGAATATTTCTTTGAAATGAGGAAATGTGAATTGATGGAAAGAAATATATTTTAAAGTCAAGCAAATAATCTTAAAACACCCTAATAATATCAATAGGGACAATGGATATAATACCAATCCGATTTGGCTTTCCGTCCTCCCGGTTTTTTTTTGTTTTTTTCAAAGACTTGATTGGCCAATCAAGTTCAAGCAGTCCCCGCAATGGGGCGCTCTGGCCAATCATAGGCATCGTAGAGAATCTAAATAAGAACAATATAACCTGAAACTTTAGTTTCATGTCAGCCCTGAAGAAATGAACTGCAATGTTCACGAAACGTCGGCAAGTTTCGTAGTTTTAACACGATTGAAACCCGAAAAATCCTTAAAATTTTAATTCATCATAATGAATCATCGTGAAAGTATTAAATCTATTATTAATTCCAAACATTTTTAGCAGTGCATGTCAACTAGTGTCTACTCTACACCACATTCTTCAAGGATTATCTCATTACTCACTTTGTCCATGAGCGTTTTTCTTGTATTTCATGCCTTGCTACCGCGCAGCACAGTCTGTATAAATATAGTTATGTATTGCCCTTTTAGTTTTATTTGATATATTTTTACTTCTGATAATCGGTCCTTCGGAAAATATGCGGGAAAACACTGTTGGACAACGTGAGAAACGCAATAATCCTCAAAGAATGTGATGCAAAAGAAACAATAGTTGACATATGGGAAAGAAATCAGTTAAGATGGTGTTCAGACACGTTGAAAGAATGAAAGATTAACGACTAACGAAACAAGTGTATAAAGGGAAAAGTGAATGGCAGTATTCCTAGAGGCAGACCTCGGAAAGAATGATTAGAATCTGTGAATGAGACCTTAATCCGAAGAGACATAAGAAGCCATAGAAACACGAAAGCTTGCATGAAAAAGTGCATGGACGTGAAGGAAGGTGGAGAAGTATGTCAGGACATAAAAGTGTGGCGATAAATAGTTTATAAAAAAAGTGTCAGTAGAGTAAATGACGCCTGAAACAAAAGACCTTGAATACTAATGGGCTCGAGTGGGGAACCTCACATGACGACCTTGCGCGGCTCTTCACTTAGGGTGATCGCTAGAGAGATTGATCAGCCACCTGGTCCGAGCAGTGCTGGAGAATGAAAGTGTTATTTAGATAAATAGCACGATAAATTAGATCCATCTCAAAAATCTATACCTCCGTCCTCACATTACTCCTTTCCTCACCGAGCGAGTAACGCCTACCCCGAAAGGGAAATGGCTTAATGGTATAATAAATATTTCAGAAATTTCAAATTGTGCTTTCGCATTATATTGAAATTACAACTTCTACACTAGTAACTAATATATTAAAATATATAATATATATATACGAGCCCCCATTTCGGGTTCGATTCCTTTGAAATAGAACTGAAGGGCCTATGACAAAGCCACCGAACGCGTCCTCGGGTTGCGGATAGAGGGTCGCCCAAGTGGAGAACCACACATAACAATTTTGTGAGACTCTCCACGTGGGGTGATCGCTAGAGAGATTGATCAGCAATTTACGCCTACCCCGAAAGGGAAACGGCTTAATGATATAATAATAATTTATTGTGTATGCATACACAAACATACAAATATTTTCAGATCTGGCTCTGGTTTAATCTTCACTAAAATTAAGTGACGTTTTTATAATTTAAAACATTGAAACTTTGCAATGTTTGCATTTCTACATTCTAAAGTATAAATTTCAGGAAAAAATACTTTGACTAAATGTTGTAGAGAATATTTTTTTTGAAAAATGACTTAAATCTTAAAAGATAGATATAAAAATTAGTAATTATTTTTAAACTGTATTAGACAATTTGTCCTTATTTGACTTTCCTCGACCTATAGTATACAGATCTTTTTTGAAAAATCATTATTTTGGTTAAGGATTCAACTATTTTGTTTAAAAAAATCGTGTTTTCTAATTGAAATCAACCAGTTGAAAATTACTTTCTTTTTATTTGTTAAAAATCAATTTTTTAAACTGAAAACGTAACAATTCCATTTTTGGTGAAAAACTGATATATTTTAGTTGGAAATTCATCTCTGTTGATTAAAAATTACATATTTGGTGAAAATTCATCTCTGTAGGCTTAAAATTCAACTATTTTCTTGAGTCATCTTTCTTATTCGAAAATTTATCTGTTTCGTTGAAAATTCGTCCTTTTGGATTGAAAATTCATACATTAAATACGAAATATTAAATCTTTCGCTGAGAATTCGCCTTTTTTGTTTGAGAACTGAACCATACTTGGTTAAAAATTCAACTATTTTATGAAAAATTAAATTATTTGGTTGAAAATTAAGTTAATTTGTTTAAGCCTAATTTGTGGTCAAAAATTTTACTCAGGAACCGTCCATAAATCTCGTGACGCTGAAAGGGGGGAGAGCGAGGATCCGTCATGATTTGTCAGGCCCGAGGGTGTGGGGGTGGTTCTAAACGTCACGTAGCAAAGTAAATCAAATGAAATTGCTTATTTGTTTTATTTTTCGTCAGTTTATTATATCGAGTAAGAAAAAATCTTTAAAACAAATTTTGTCTTACATTTTTATTTTATTTTGAATATTATTGATGATAATAATCGACAAGTGTTCGCAGCATGAAATTGTTTCTGTTCGCAGCATGAAGTTGGTTCGCAGATGCTTTTGTTTTTTATTCCTGTGTTTTAAGTTGGTTCGTTTTGTTAAGGGTAAATGGTATTCTATGACGTAATCAAAATTTGACCTTGTAATGTTAATATTGTCCGCCTTCTTATTTGTAAACTAAATAAGTTAGCGTGTCGAAATTTTGGGAGACGGAAGAAAATATATAAGCTGACATCGGTTGGGTCCCTTGTATACCCATCCACACATCACTACTTTCCAACCGAGCAATTCACGCCTACCCCGAAAGGGAAATGGCTTAATGATATAGTAATCTAGTCTGGCAGTATGTTATCCCCAAGTTATTGGTCTGGCGATTGAATAATAATAAACTTGGGGCATCAATAATCGACCCTAGAAAAAAATTGGCTCTTATATTGTCACTGCTGATTTCCAATTTGTTTACCTGTCTCAGGTGCCCAAACGCCCCAGGCAGGGCATCTGGCATTTATGGGTTTCGAAAGAAGGTTCATTTCCTAGATATATTCGCCAATAACTAGGACTTATACTCTCACTTCACGAAAAACGTCACCAGCTCTGGGACTATTAGGTCTAATGCCCGGGCAATAGTCCTAATGCCGGCAAGGAGAAGAATCTACCTGCGTCGAATTTTCTTTCGTCTAATTCCCTGAATTCAAGGTGGCACATAGTCGTCTGCATGCACTCACAGCGTATTGCCCAAAGTATAACTTGGGCAATAAGACGAATTTCATGTTAAATCAATAACTATTATACATTTACTTGAAATCAGAAAACTGCTATATCTTTTAGTCAATGTATTATAAAAATGAAGGAATTGTGGAAAATTGAGAAGTCTTTTTAAAATACATGATGAATCTTCAACCAAGTAAACTAGTTTTTAACAAAGCAGTTCAACTCTTCACCAAATAGTTGAATTTAAAAAACAAAAAATGACTTCTCGATTAAAAATGTACTAGAGCAAAAGAGTTGAATTTTCTATAAAATAGACAAATTTTCAATCAATTAGTTGATTTTTCAATTAAAAAGATGAATTTTGGACCTGTAGGAATAATTTTCAACAAAATACATGAATTTTATTTTAAATCAATATCGCTACATTTACTTGAAATCAGAAAAATGTTATTTCTATTGATCAGTGTATTATAAAAATGAAGAGAGTAAAAAGAGTGAGGAATCCTTTTAAAATACATAAAATTACTTTTATTGCCTTATAATACATTCACAGTAAATCCTAGAGATATTTGTCTGAAGTTGGATAAAACCGTTGCAAACAAATGAAGGCTACAATTATCCGACGACCGATAATTTTTATCTATAGACGGATGAAAATTATCCGACATCAGATAATTGTAGTAGTCAAAAGCATTAATTTTCAAAAATAAGAAGGATTTTTAATAAAATGGATCAATTTTTAACCGTAAAATAAAAATAATAAATTTTCAAACAAAAATGGAATAGTTAAATTTTCCGTTAAAATTAGGGATTGGGAGCGAAATGCTGGGTGAACGTTCGATGCGTTCCAAACGGGCCATTCACGGAGAGTGAATGGTCGTGGCTGCCCGAAAAGTAGGCATTCTGCATTCGAGCGGACCACGTGAACGCGTAGAGAACACCTTGCTTATCCCTGATAGTGAGTCTGGACTTCTTATAACAGTCAGACTGGTCATAAAAAGAGAGCTTCTCCGACTTTTTCTCCGTGCGTATAGAAAACTTATCGGGTTTCTGTCAGAGTCACTCCAAAATGGCATTAAGGATAAGAAATTTAAATTATTGCCAATCGTACTGTTTTCCCTACTTAATTTTAAATAAGTAACTTTAATAATTCCTTTTAAAAATTACGTACTGTCGCCATATTCCACACGTCCACATATTTTCAAAAATTATTTATGGCCTAATGCAAAATAATTTATTATATTTAAAATACACGAAACGAATCTTTATACGTGAATATTATATGCAAATTCATAAATTCAAGCTTGTACAAAAAGCCCCAGAGGCTTTTCTGTGCATTTTAATTTCTGAGGTACAGTGAATTTCATTATCGAAAAATCGACCAAAGATGGAAATCACGCTAATTTTTCATGATTTTGGTCAAACAACAAACTATGCTTTGAAAAGTGTGCATTTTCGAGAAAAATACTTCACACAAAAATGTAGATCTCAATAAATAACATATTGAGTCTATAAAACATTTTTTATGTAACCAATAGATTAAGTGTGACAATAACTTTTATGATGGAAAAAGAAAGTTGCTTGTAGTTTTCCTGTTTTATGAAGAAAGGTATTGACGTTTCATAGCGCACATTTGTGACAGACCTAAAGACCTTGAAAAAGTACAGCTATTTTGTGTTCAACATTTTCTCTACAATCAATAGTTTTCTAAAAAAATCAATTTTGATTTTATAGTTTTTTGTTGTTGTATTTTTGCGTATAGAATGTTTAGAAAACAATAATGATACTAATGAACAAGAATTTCTTATTTGATCTAAATCGATATAGATATTTATTTTATCTAATTTGAATCGATATAATGTGTATTAGAGCGTATCGGAAAAATTAAATATTTTGCTTTAGTTTTTTATCAGGGCCAAAAAAGTTTCTGATAGGTGCCAAAATAACTCCCGAAAAATGTGAGTCGTAAAAGAAAATGTCTTAAGTTAGCGAAAGGATATTATATGTCAAAGTATAGAATAATAATTGATTTCTTATCACCAAAAGCTCAAAAATGGTTATTTCTGACACTGATAAGCCGTGAAAAATGCATATTGTATCGACATATATACCTACTTAGTATAGACCTAATTGAAAAATGATCTGTGTTCGCGCATTGATGTTAAATTGACAGATACCCAGGCGGAAAAGTCGGACTTATGTCGGATCTTCCGAACGGCATAGTACCGCGCCATTTGTAAACGAGGAGCAATGCCAGTGCTGATCAACTGTACCGTGCCGAGCATTGGCGCGGTACTGGTTCAGTACTGCCCCAGTACTGAATCCAAGTGCTGGCTGGAGATCTATTAAGCAGATCCCGATTTGATGGCCTACCTCGAGTCCTTCTGTCAGCTGTTCCCCCTTCCTTCTCTCCCGAATCCAAGTTCCCTGGCGTAGTGAACTGCACCTCGCCATTATCATCGGTACTATCACCGGCATCACCCTTCCCCCTCCCTGTTTCGCCAACCTCCTTGAGATCACCACTGGGGTTGTTTTCTACCTGCTGCTGCCCTCTGCTGGACCCCACTGGGCTGCTCGCAACAAACATGCTGGCCTAGTGCCTACCTTACCGATCTGTTGTCCTCTATCTTCCCTCTCTCTTTTCCGTCCTCGGCAACTATCCTCCAAATTAGCACTTTCAACGTCCTTTTTAACCCGTTAAGCCTTCCAAAAAAGCTCCCCCACACTACCACACATACCCTTCACTACGCTCACCTCCCTTATCAACTTTCACCTCAATCACACCGCCAAGCCCGTCGGCAAAACCAAAAAAGATAGTACAGAACAAAATCGCGTACTTTACCATTCGGTACCGGAAACGGAAGCCAATTATTATTATAATTGATTATAATAAATAATATATTTAATATAATTAGTTAATTGAATTGGAGAATTCAAAAAAAGGGGGGAAAATTAAATCACCCTGAGGGTTTATAAAATAATTATTTGACACGTTTTTAATAAAAAAAAACAAAAAAATATATATTTCGCCAAAAAGATTCGGATGCGCGACAGCGTGCTCCTCAGCTAGCCACCTTACCGCTGTGCCACTGACTTCGGTTGGGAAAATCTCGTGCGTCACGGCAGATCTCGTATAGCACGAAAATCGTGATTTTCAAAAATTCATTAAAAAAAAAACTAGGACCCAATTACAAAAAAGCCGCTATACGTGTCTAATATTTTTCGACGTTCCATCGATTTATACTAGTCTCATCTCAAAGTCAATGTCGCAGAGCAGGCCTTCTCCTTGTCAGCATTTCGTTGACACGCAAGGATGCTTTCCAGGCTTTTAACCAGTGAAACCTTGGCACCTCCAAGAGCGCCGATTTGGGCTGATGCCGTATATGTGACAGAGATGGTAATAAAGCACTCTTAGTGCCGCATTGTGCCTTTGGATGTAGGTTGTGTCCTAGTTGCTCGGGGTGTGCATGACATGCTCTGCAGCTATCATCGGCAATGTCTTGGCTCAAAATGTGGCGAGGGTATGCTAGAGTGGAAATGAAACCGTCTTGACATGCAAAATAAAAACCATCTGTGCCCGACTTCAATCCGTGCGATTTTATGAAAGCAAACGTTAGCTCATACGACATCAACTGATCCTCTAAATTTCTGTGGAAGGTGCTGTGCATCCTCTTGTCGAGGAGCTGTTCGCGGAAGTTTTTCTCCTGTGCTTTCTTAATCCGGGCCTTCAGGAGTGAGTTCAGACATAACCGAAGTCCTTCTTCAAAATCTTCCCACGGAATTTTTGTCTTTTCGCGAAATTTATTCCACCTGCTACGGACCGCCTCAACTGCCTTCTCTTTTGGCACATTTGTGAAAACAGAAACAACATCTAGTGATGCGAAAACGTGATTTTCCGGGATCCTCAAATTCCTCATTTTTTTTCACTAAATCGAAGCTGTTAAGAACTCTTGATTTAGGAGCTTCGATATTATTAGCAATAATGTTTTTTTAAGAAGGTTGCTAAGTCGTAAGTCGCGCTACCTATGTATGGTATAATCGGCCTAAGCGGGGTACCTGTCTTATGGATTTTTGGAAGACCATACATTCTAGAAGAGTTGGCGTGATGTACCTTCAGATTTTGAGCGGTAAGTTTATTCACGTATTCTTTTGATTCCCATTTTTTAACTAACTTTGTGACTTCCCTTGCAATTTTGTTCGTAGTGTTCTTCGTTCTTTTCACATAAGTATCCTGATCCCGCAATAATTCGTTCACTTTTGCGTCGTAATCGTCCCTTTTCATCGCGACGGTCGTGTGACCTTTTTCAGCTTTAAGAAAAATATTTAAAGAGTTTTCTTTCGCGAATCTTTCAGCCTGCTTGATTTCTTTTAAGGGCTGTACGATTTTCGATATAACCGCGTAGCGAGAACTCATAACTGCGCACATAGTATTCGCGATATTCAGTCTAGCGCGATCTTGACCTGCCTCTAGAGTTTTTTTGATATTGGACTCAACACAAGCTATCATGTCATAAACCGGAATTTGTTCTTTCTCAATTTTCACGCCAAAATTTTTCCCCAGACTAGCTACTTTGACCACATTTTCCGGTATATCAACGCCTGATAGATTTTTGAATCACTTATCATTCAGTCTGGTGTTATGAAATGTCTTTCTAGCTGATTGAGGATTATTAATCAGAGTCTCGAATTTTTGTATACATTTCAATTTATGCTCCTCAAAAAACTTTGAAATTGTTATGTTCTGAAAGTTTTAAAAATTATTGATCATATCAATTAGTAGCATTGATGCTATTCTAACTTCCAAAAAGAAAATGTAATTATGCAGCTGTCTCGTTGACTTGCATAGGTCATCAATTATAATATTCATTTTAGACCTCTGAAATCTGTCAGTGAGACGTGAGAATTGTCCAGTACAACTATTGCTTTGAAACTCGACAAATTCTAGATCGAAATTCGTGATTTTTTTCGGTAAAATTCCTCGCCTTCTGCAGCGTAAGAGGAACACTTTTTGATTCGACTGCTTAGCTAATTGAAGCTTGACCTGGGCCCAGCTCTTAAAGAAAGAGACGATATATTCACCGTCTCTGAAAGTATCTTGGATGTGTGTATAAAACCCATTACCCCCCCCCCCCCCCCCCCCGGCACTATCTGCGATTTCCGTCATTGCGTGTTTGAACGTAAAAAATGTTCTAGAATCAAAATCTGCAATGATTTCCAAAGTGACAAGACTTTCGAAAAAAATTAACCTCAGGGCACCCGTCTTTGCGTGTATGTAAATAACAATTTATCCATCTATGTAAATCACATTCATATCACAGTGGTAAATAATGTAAAATGTCAACAGAAGCGGCTGCCATTTTGATACGCGTGCCACGCGAGCGCCATACCGCATACTCGGAAAGTATTGTAACTATTTTCATACGACAAAAATGTGCTTATTTTCGGTTACATTACTTTGGTCTCCTTATGGCTATTCTCCATGTATTCCGGAGTGAAGACCACGAAGACTATCGTATCGATCTAAATTATTTAATAGACGAAAATGAATTGTTGAGAATTTAATTGTTACAATTTTACTTATTCCATTTTTAAGTTTTTTAGTTTGTGAGTGAATGTGTTGCTCAATATTTATTACTTAATATACAAAACGACACTTCATTATTTTCTAGTTTTATAACTATTTCATTACTCTCAAAATTACTGTTTCTTACTACCGGCAGTTTGTACTTTTAAATATTAAAATTGTAGTAGTTTTTCACTAACATCCCAAAGGTCTTGTGAGTCTATTTTGACATGATGTCTTACCAGGACCTCCTGTATCCACTCATGAGATGTTACGGTAAAATCTACTATAATTTAGGACCATTTCGCTGGCCCAACCACCCACGCAAATTCAACTTGTTTTGAGCCAAATATTTAGTGCAGAATTTCGCTGGCACAGCCATGATATTTGCCACATAGGGGGTAGTTTTTAGGGGTTGAAGTTGGTTGCACAAATTTGAACAAATTAAGACGAAAATAGTACGCTGATATAAAGTTGATTTTAGATAATGTCGGGGCCAGCGAAATGTTTCGCTGGTCCGCCCATAATGTTTGCCGCATAGGGGGTAGTTTTTAGGGGTCGAAGTTGATTGCACAAATTTGAACAAATTAAGGTAATTATATTAGGCTTATAAAAAGTTGATTTTGGATAATGTCGGGGCCAGAGAAACGTTTTGCTGGCCCGGCCATGATGTTTCCCGCATAGGGGGTAGTTTTTAGGGGTTGAAGTTGGTTCCATAAATGTGAACAAATTAAGGCGATTATATTTTTCTCATATAAAGTTGATTTTGGATAATTTCGGGGCCAGCGAAACGTTTCGCTGGCCTGGCCATGATATTTCCTAGTGGGCACAAAAACATTAACGTCCTGAGAACGTTCTAAAAACGTTCCTAGGACGTTTCTGTCAGTCCAATTGATGTACTAAAGACGTCCCATGTTCCAAAGACCGTCTTTGGAACATGGGACGTCTTTAGGACATCAATTGGACTGACACAAACAAGACAAAAAATTTTTCTTTGGGTTACGTAAACTTAAAATGTATTCCATAATAGCCACGTGGATGAGTCTGTTATGGGAAATGTATTTGTAAAGATTGAAAAATTCCACTGTGTTTCTTTCTATGAAGTTTATTATCTTTAAACGAAAATTTGATTGCTATGGTTTTCATTTTTCACTCTTGTCGCCTGAAGGATAAGCGTTTATAAAATCTTATTCACTTGAGCTAAAATTCTCTACAACTTTGCTGCATCCAATTTTTGAAAATCAGTTCTTTTTTTGAAGGTGCCATTTCATAAACTCCTATCTTATTTCAAAATCTGGTAACAATTAAGGGATCGGAAAAAAAAGTGTGGCCAAATCAGATAATAAGACATCCTCTTCGATTTCATGTCGTCTCAAAAATCGTGTGAGATCTGAATCTTTTCACAATTTTGATTATATGTAAGAAAAAAATTAGGGGTAGAATTTATTGGAAAATAAGCTTTTTTAACAATATAAAATTGTTTTAAATATTGGGAATGTAGCAACATAATAAGTATGAAATTTGATAATTCAGACAAGAAGTATCGATTGATATATTCGGAAGCATTCTATCACCAGACAAAGTTATGATATGTACTGATTTGTAAATTTTACAAACGTTTGTAAGAGAAAAACTGACCAATTTTTGAAAATATAACAAATCTCACAGAAAAAGCTAAAGTTAAATCCTTTTGTATCCAAAATTTTCCGCTGTTAAGGTTGAGATGCTATTTGACGAAAGTGTATCCTACGATGGAACAAAAGTTATCGTCTGCTACGTCCTTGGGAGCAATGGGAAAACGGCAATGTATGAGTGAATACGAGCTATAAATTAGGACACCAGATTTGGAACAACTTTTCGCTATCTTAATTATTGTTTTCAAAATGATCAAATTTTTCAGGGATGAATTTAAACGTATCATTCGTGAATGAAAATAAAGAACTTGACAAAACAACATCCATAGTTTGTTTTCGAACAAAATGATATGATCAATAAGTAGCATCTTAAATTTGTTTTAGCAAAAAATGAGTTCAAATATTATTGATTAATAATCTATCCTAATCTAAACCTATTTGTTAATGTTATAAACCAAATTTGATTAACGGATCCACTTTTTGGCAATTTATTTACAGTAATTTAATTACAGTAATTTACAGTAGTAAACTGAAAATATTTCAAATTAGCCTAACAATGTCGTGTGCTGTAAAAAAATCGACATTTCCAACATATTTGTTAGTTTTTTGGGCAAATTGTGTAAACAAATATTGATACGACAGCAGTGTGAACGTTAACACAATTTGTTTGAAACAATAACATATGTGTTGCAAACGTCAATTTTTTCCAACGATACACTGTCAAATCCATTTAAAGTCATTTATTCGTGATCGAATTCTCGGCTCCTTCCGAATACAACATCAATGCCAAGGAGAAAGAAAAGGAGGAAAGGTATCAAGGCCTTAAAAGGGAGCTGCAACGACTGTGTCCAAAATATTCGGTACGAGTAATTGTCCTTGTGATAGGTGCTCTCGGAGGTGCGAAGCTATTACTGGTTCGTAAACTTAAAGCCATACCCGCGTGCCAAAAATATGCCACGGCACTTGCGAGATTAATGCAGAAGGCTGTCGGCCTTGGGTCGCTTCGTGTCCTCAAAACACACAAGAGTTTTGTCGGCCTGTCGTTGTGATTTCTTCGTGTCGTGTGTGGCCACACATCTCACGGTTGTGAGACGTGGCCATGAATGAGATTTACTGCGGTCCTATTGGGAGCTGATGTCATTTTATAGATGACAGTTGCTCCCAGTGGGACCCTGCGGTGGTTCCTAACCTTTAGTTTTTAATTATATATATATATATATAATAACCTTGGCTTTTTCTTATTTTATTTAAACAGGTTATTGGCTTAGACCTAGACCAATCGGAAGTCTTTACTTTTATTTAACTTTCTATTGGCCCTGCCCAAGCCAATACTGATTCAGCCTATAATTTAATGACCATTTTTTAAAATTTAGTTTTCATAGAAGATACTTTACCATATTGGTTCAATGGTTTATTGGCTGCTCGATTTCCAATACTCTGAACTATTGGTTCATTACGCCTGAATGGCGCCAGATCGTTTACTTCGTCTAAACCCCAAACGAACAAAAAGGTCCTGAATTAACTTGTTCAAAATATTACCCATTATATGTCTGGTAAGTTCCTACCTAAGGAATTAATTCCGAAACGGTTTATCTTATCCCACTACCCCCACTAGCTCAACACAGACAGGGGTAGGGTCAGGAAGATACTGAGCAAGAAAGAACAAATGACATGCTAAAGAAAATCATAATCAATGCATCAAATACGGGTAACAAAATATTTCTTTATTTCGTACGGCTAACCCAGCCTCACATGTCAATTTAAAATCCCGTAAAAAGAATGATAGAATTCATTAGTCCTAATGCGAGATGTTATCTGTCTCCTTACAGCCTGATCAACAAATTCGCAATCCACGACCCTCCAATATGGTGGTCCATGAGTGACCCGAACGGTCGTGAAAGGTTGCCGCCATTTTGGATGATTAAGTTGCTAAATAATATGCAAATTCCGAACAAATGACCCTCCAACATGGTGGTCCATGAATGACACGAAAGGTCATGTGAGATAGCCACCATCTTGAATGACCGTACGTAAAATAACAGTTTAACTATAGAGTCATCGACCCTCCCATATGGTGGTTCATGCATGACACGAAAGGTCATGAGAGATAGCCACCATCTTGGATGATCCAACGTATCAAAAATAATATTATAATATAGAATCCATTAGAACAATTTTGTGCAAAAACAAGAAAGAAAAAACAATGATACCTTTTAAAATAGTAAAAGTATCAAAAATATAGAAGGTTTGATTTCCACCCCTAAATATGAACGATTGCTAAAAAAATTAACATTTTTTATAGTCTGGGATCCTCTTTTCATCTGAAAAGTTACAAAAAAATCGGCGTCGGACACCAACCTAACCCCCCTTGTGAGTAAAAATGCGGTTCGAACAGTTCCAGAAAGTAAAATCAATGCCGAAAAGCCTGCGGAAGGTGAGTAATTTTGTTAACATGCATTTAAAAAATTCATATTTAGTAACTTGTTTTTCACTAATTATGTTATATTTTCACAAAAAATAAGGAGAATTTTCAGAAGAAATTAGTTTTGGCGCACAAAAGTCACATTTCCAACCCAAAAATTAAGAATTAAATATTAATGTAAAAAATTAATTTTCAGTAAAAGAGATAAATATTGAACTGCAGTATTGGGCAATTAAACGGGATTAGTTAATTATCCAAATTAAAAAATGAATTTTAAGCCAGAGAAGTAATTCATTGCAAGTAAAAATATTGCATTTTTGCAGGATAGATGCATTTTCAAGTAAAAAACATCAATTTGCACCAGATAATGGAACAGTTAATAGTTCAATTTTCTACCTTTTATGTAATCTGTAATAATATCGAACTCATTAACTAATTTATTAATGAAACATTTTTAGATTCACCAAGAGAATGTGCCGACAGCGAGAACAGTGACAGGAGTTCAGGACACTTAACCATTTGTATGACCAGAGAAGAGCCGAATACTTCATCAGACGTACAACCTAAACTTAGGAATGTTCAGGAAGTGGACATAAGCGGTGAGACTCTTAAACTTTTTGAAAATGAAATTTAGTTGATTCTACATGGCATAAAAATATATCTGCCTCAACTGTCACGTATATTCATATGATTTGCATAACTTGGAAACACATTTTACTGTTTAATAATTATGAAATCAAATTAAGGGTGTTGCTTGAATCCGACTTGGATTTTTTTTGAATAGCTACGTCACTGACTCAATATATCATTTTTCTCGAGCATTTGAGAACGAAAGAAAGAAAACTTGTCAAATATTTGGGTTTGCAAGATCCTCGGATCAATAAAATGTATAGAAATTAGGCCTTTTGCTGAGGAAATTATTATTTTTACTGAAATTATGAATTTTTCGAAAGGGAGCAATCAGCAATAGGAGAAGACAGCATTTGAACGGCGAGAACCGTTCGCAAATTTATTTTTGTACTCACAATTCTGAAATCACAGACGCATTCTCAGGAGCTATCAACTATTTGAAGACCCACGACTTGATGATGGTGAACCTAAATTTTGCGAAATACGTCGCATACGTTGATTTGCTGAAAGTTTATTATATCTGGAGGATTCAAAATTCCCACACTTGGCGCTTTCCTCAATTTTAGTTCTCTAACTACATACCTTAAGGTCGTCGATGTTTGTATATTCTCTTTTAGATAAATTTGCTTGTGATTCCTTGTTGTTCTACGTCCTATACTGTTATCATAGATGGCTTTAAGAACTTAATACTGTTAACAATGTAGTTGATTTGGATTGAAGTCCCCTTAAATTTTGGGGCTTCTAAAAAGTTGTCTTCATGTTATTATAATTTTTTTGACATTGAAATTGACATTGGAATTAATATTGACTCATCGTTTCGCATCTTATACAACAAGAAAATAACTCGTTTTTACATGTTTTTCTCCGTAATTTTACAGGTAATTGTTTAAAACCCTTGTTTTTATAATTATATATTTTTTTGTCTATAAAATTGTACATATTGTACGAATTGTATATATATATATAATTTTAATTTAGGTATGCTTGAAAAAGACACACAGTAGTGCTGAAACGTACGTTGCAGAAATTTGATTATTTTAATAAAACAAAATGTCAACTTAGTGGATGTTTTATTAAAAATAGACCGTAAGACCCAAGGAAATTTATTCAAATATATTGATATTGACGGTCTAATGAAAGGATTAGATTTATTCTTACAAATATGTCATTGAAAAATATCAATTCCCGGCAAAGATCTGGCGAGTTGAACGCAAAAAGGTATTGCATTTTTTTCGGCGAAAAATTCCGTTTTCCTTCAATAACTAAAAAAAGAAACAAGCTTCGAATTTTATTCCCATACAAAAAAGATGCACAATAAAATTCTCTACAAGTATGGTATGTCAAAACTCAAATTTGAACAATTTTCAAAATTTGCTCGGCGGACAATACTTCTCCTCGTGTTCGAAAGCTAAGGTGGTCATTGCCACCGGCCCTTCAATTATGGGCCATAGTACAAACTTTACATGCTGAAAATAATGATCAGACCGTGCAAGTGCCTTGGATCAGTTTATAAATGACAACATGAATCTAAACGATTTAGTGGCTGATCGTAGTGCACATGCCCGTGCAGAAATCTAAACGCTGGCCTGTTAAGTCACTAGCCAGTTTACCCTACTTCTGGTTTGGCCCTGGTCGGGTAAACTGGCAAGGACCATTAATGGAGTTTAGCGCTGTTGCAGATCATTTTCCTACCTAGGAAAAACTTGTCAGGGCCTGCTTAGTTCTTCTAAGATATGCCCTACTTTATAAAATTATAATAATAATAGACAAAAACTACGTTTATACAATTTTCTTTTTTATCCATTATGTTAACAGAAAGGTCGGGTCTCCCAGAATTTGGGAAAGAAACAAAATATAAAATTCTAAAGTTTGATTATTTCCATAAATTGTAAACGAATCAGAAAGCGGAATTCGGGCGAATTCCAAAATGTTAATTCGCCGCAAGTCGCCTCAATTAGTTTCTTTTTGGATGACCTGTTGATGTCAAAATCCTGGAGATCATGGCCTAGTGCCTCGGTAGTTGGAATCAGAACATGAACTGCATCCCTGCCACTGATTTTACATTTATCTAAAGCCGAAGCAAGCTTAGGAGTCATTAGTGTACGGCTCCCTCTCGCCCGTTTTGCTTTTGGTGATGAAAATTCTAATTCTGCATCTTCTGGGACAGGAGGTTCTACCACAATATTATCAGTAGATTTTCCAGCACCTGATACATTTATATCTGTACCTGATTCCAAACTTCTGTTGCTTGTAGATGACTTCAATTCGGCAGTTTCATCTTTAAAAGAAAAAGAAGAAATTTAATGATGCAAAATTGAATTTAAAAACTAAAATGTAAAAAAAATTAGAAGTATTGCATGATTGCAATTTTTTTATACATTACTCACTTAGTCGTTCAATTTCCAGATTGCTTCGCTCCTTTCTCATCAACATCGTCTCTTCTCGTTCTGCAGCTTTTCTTTCTCTTAGAAGTTCATTGTATTCGATTCCGAACATAAACCGTTATCGACCCTTTAACCTTTGATTTATTAAAAACTGCTTATCTTCTTCTATAGAAATATTTTCCAACGCCTTCGCATGTGGAATGCCGAAAAGATCCTCGAGCTTCGATTTGAAATTTGATTTTTTTTCTTATGAGCCTCCGATTTTCTCCCAGCGTATTTTTGCTGGTATGAACATTCTAATTTTGGGATGCAGTTTCTCACTTCCTGAGTTGCAATTCGTACTTTTCCCCAAAAAACAATAACCTCCTGCAATGCTAGTCTAGGGCACTTTCGCGTAAAGTTAACGTCACAACGCGAAGATTGACAAAATAATACACTTAAAACGTCTTTATTTAATGGCAATTTATTTCCAGATATTTTATACCAGTAATATCCAAGTGAATAAATTTTCTCACGTAATAGATGGGCAGAGGACATTGTGACATAAAAATTGTTTTTGACTCGTCCGATATCCGAGAGAGAACTGCGTCAGGTATGTCTCTGAGGATCTGTATCTTCTCACAACGACTACTATATTACTACTATACTACATTCGTATGGGGTACATTGGTACCCTCTTGCCAGGTAGGCACACACCAGGTAGCGCTTGGACAACAACACTCAGGAAACAGGGAAGACACAGATAGACTAAAAGAAAAAGAGTGCTACGTGCTGGAAGCCCCTAGACTATCATCTACTAAAGTAGGGTAAGGAGGGGCAGCGCCGACCAGTGGGGCAAAGGCGATTTTGCTTATAACATCGCTATTATTTAACAATTTTAATTCTACTTTGCATTAAATAAATCTACGAGGTTCTCTCCTTTCAATGGCTATCAAACACAAAATAAATGACTCAGCTTGCTCAAAATTTAACAGTAGTCTATTTACAGATGGCGCTGACGGGATCAGTGGTGCAATTGAAATTACTGTGCAAAAAATCCAAAAAGTCACTGACTTATCAAACAGAATATGAAAAGATATGGTCGCTCAAGATTCGATCCCTAATCTCTAATTCCGCAGTTGGCATCTGATTTTAATGAGCTACAAAAATAGTTGAAGGAAAACTACTGGAGAATAAAGTCACATAGTTCCGTGATTATATGAAGGGTTCAAAGGAAAACGGAGGTAACTGACTGAATGTCAATTGTGCAGAAGAGCGAATAAATATTGTGTAACATCAAAATTGCGATGGAAAAAAATCTGCTTCCGAGCTGCGTATTGCCTAATTGATACAAAAAAAGTTTGATTGAAAAGAAGCTCCCAGTTATGAAAAAATATTGTCCGAAGGCGATCATTTTGGATTGACACATTTTTTTACCCTGTCCGAGTCGAATTGAGACAGTGATAAGAAATGAAATACTCAATTAAAAAATAAATTGATAACACCGGCACACAAAAAAAAGTGGTCTGCCCGGCGGACCATACCAGCATATTTATATGTTTTTGGGGTCGCTAGATCCGAATCCGGGGTTTAAATTTCCAAGTTAGCTCGAATTTTTCCAAAAAACGCAAAAATAGACGTAAAATCGACGAAAACAGCGATTTTTCATGTATATTTTTATTAAAAAAAAAAATATCTTCATGCCCGGTGGACTTAACCAGCACATCTATTTGTTTTTAGGGTCGCTGAATCCGAATCTGGGGCCCACATAACCCGGTTGGCTCACAATTTTTCGGAAAACCCAAAAATATACGTAAAATCGATGAAAATAGCAATTTTTCTTGTATATTTTTGCAAAAAAAAAAAATACTCTAATCTAAAATCAGTTTATTTTTTTCCTCATAAAATCGAAACTTTGTGTCTAATGGCGAGATGGGGTCAACTTTGCACGTAGCAACTTTGCACGTGCCTAACTTTGCACGTCGATGACCAGACGGATAACTGTGCACGTCGTTGGTCAGGCGGACAACTGTGCACGTGACAACCGAGCACGTGCTATCTGTGCACGTTCACAGTCGTCATTTGAATAACTGTGCACGTTGAAATTTCGACGTGCACAGTTGTCCAAGTGCCATCTGTGCACGTGCACAGTTGTCCAAGTGCACATACGTCACTTGACCAACTGTGCACGTGCACATATGTCACTTGTCCAACTTTGCACGTGCACAGATATCACTTGTACAACTGTGCCGTGCACAGATGGAACTTGCCCAACTTTACACGTGCACAGATGGAACTTGCCTAACTGTGCACGTGTACAGATGTCAAATTTAGAACTGCACATTTTCATATTAAGAACTGCACTTTTTTTTAGAACTGCATTATTGTCTAGAACTGCACGTTACAATATACTCTGCATTGATTGCAGGGGAACCTAAGAGTAAAGTAAGGAAGTTTACTTAAGTGTGAAAAGATTTGGTTCGGATACTAATCCTTTGGAATGATGATAAAAAAATGTTCATCGATTCCCAAAGTTACAGAACGCAGCTAAAGAATTCTTAGCTATTCCAGTGGTTATGGAGTCAGTCAACTCCACACCATTCGTTACCAAATTACGTTCCGCTATACCAGAGAAAGACGTGCCGAAAATTATTTTTCTGCATTCCAAACTGACCATTCCGGAATTTTTATAATTTGTAAGCAATAAGTGTAAACTTAAATCTCTAAATAAGTTAAAGGTTAAAAGATTTCGGTATTGAATGTTAAAAAAATAAATATGAAATTTCAACAATAAATTTACTGACACTTACCTTTTTGTTGCGAATTAATATAATCAGCGTTCGAACCGAACCTTTGATATTTTTTAAAGGGTTTGATTAGGAGCGAACCCTTTAGAAAATTTGACGGTTCGGTTCGAAGCCGTGCCCCTTCAGAACCCTTTATTATTGGGACGAAGCTAAAAGGTTCCGATCCCTGAATATAATAAATTTCTTCAAAATTTGGACGCCATTTCGATACAAAAAGTTTGAATTTTTTAATTTCGACTGTAAATTTATGATCAGAAGCCCGAAAAAAACTCTAGTATACTGGGTCTCATGGAAATCCGTCAGTTTATTAAATTTTTCATCTGTCAATTTATTGAAATTCTCCAAAATTTAGTCGCCGTTTTGGATAAAAAATCTCAAATTCTTACTTTAGATTCTAAAATCACTGTTAGCAATTCAAAAATCCCCCTAGTACCGGGTTTGAAGAAATTCTTGTTAATTTCAAAAGCTTCGAGAAACCGAAACTTTCGAGTAATCGAATTTCTTCGAGAACTCGAATGTCTTTGAGAACTCGAAACTTTTGAGAACCCGAAACTTTCGAGAACTCGAAGACGTTCGAGTTCTTGAAACTTTCAAGTAGCTCGAAAAATTCGAGAACTCGAAACTTCGAGCATGCTCAAGTTCGACTCGACTCGAAAAAAGTCGACTCGACTCGAAGTTTCGAGCTTTTTGCACACCCTTAAGGGGGAGTATAGTTAATTCGGTCAAACAAGCTATTTTTTTATTTTTCTATATAAATGTACAACATCTCAAGAATGATAAATCCAAATTTCAAGCAAATCGGAGCAAAAATAACGGAGATATAGTGTTTAAGGATAGCTGCTGTCCTTCGGTTTTGTGTACCTGTCCGGCAGCAGCCGGACAGGTACACAAAATTTAGGTCCCTAAATTGCTTTATTTGTTTACTAAGTTGACATAGATGAATCAACAGTATGTTCATGATTCTGTTAACCTGAAATCCTCATCTGTTTAACTGAATTTATTTAACCACAATTAAATGTTGGTTCTAAGAAAATAATAATTTTAAAGCTATTATATAAAAGCAGATTTTAATTGGATTGATACTTCGCTAAGCATTATTATTATCTAAGACGATTTAGAGCATCTATTCATTGAATCTAATATTTTCAGTACCGACTTGACTTAACTGTAATATTTATCGTATCCTCCTCCTCCTCGCCATCTATTCTTTCTCGTTCTTCCACATACATTTTGATAGTTTATTCCACTTGAATCAGAATAATTCAAAATTCAACAGGGAAAAAGTTATTACAATTACAAGGAAAAGCAGCGTATCCGATGGTGGAGCACTCTATGATAATCTTCAGTAGCCCAGCTTCCGTTTTAGTGAAGCAAAGTTTCGTCTACGAAGTTGGAACATTGAATCAACTGTATATCCATTATTCTGTTAACCAGAAATCCTGGTTCCTTTAAATGAATTTATTTAACTGCGAATTAAACAAAAAATTTTGGTTCTGAGAAAAAAACAAGATTCGCAGCTGTTATACATAATAGCAGATTTCAATATACGTAATCAATACTTCACTCAGCATTTTTATTATTATTTAATTAAATTTCTATATTACTAAATGTTGATTCAAGAGTTTCAGAAAGTAGATATTCATGTTATCACTAGGTCATTGTATCATTTTTCGAAGTTTGATTTACAGTATTCTTGCATTAGATTTTAATATTTCTGAATTTATTTCATCATTCATGATACTTTATTTTAATGTTCTAAGTAAGTAAACTGGATCTTTTCAGCAGATTACTCTATTATACGAAATTTGATTTCAACGTTCCTTACAGCCCATTATAATATTTATGTAGCTGATTTTATTTCATAAATTCTAACACGAGCTTTCAAGTTATATGTTCTTCATCCCAAAATAGTTGAATCAATATTATTAATATCTATTACGGGGTTACCAAGTATTAATTGCTAAAAGTCTATTTGGCATCTGAGCTTTATCAATATAAGATTCAAAATCTCTCACTGTGATCCACTGGATGTAATAAGATCTCTTAAGAATCTATTGCTATTTTTCAAAATTCGTGCACACTTTTTACATAGTTTTATTGGTTTGCAGAGGCATGCTGTGAGATTTATTATTGTTTTTGAGTCGCTCAGTCACAGAGCCTTCTGAAATCTTGCAAATGTTACCCAATTATTTTGTAGAATCAAAATTATATAATACATAGCTCTCACTCACTCACTCACTCACTGACTCTCTCTCCTTTCTCTCTCTCTCTCTCTTTCTTCCTCACTCTCTATCTCTAGCCTACACACATGCTTTATACCTACCAAATTTTAAACAGTTTCAATAATATTTAGCTGAGTTTTGACGATTTATGTTTTAAAAAATAATTGAATTTGGGAACATTTTTTTTCACTTTTTCATTTTTACTATTAAAAATATTTATCGGACAAAAGAACTGCAAATATAAAAGAGTTTCGTCTTGCCCTTTTCTATATGACCATATTTTTAAAAATTTAATTTTTTGAACTTCAAAATTTGGATATCACGAGACACGTGGACAATACTTTTTCGCGTTTTCGAGCGTGCGACCCATTCTTTGATCCGAACCCTCAAATATATTTTAAACTGACTCTAATTTTTCCTAATATTTTGTAAATCCTGTAAAATAAAAATAAAATACTTCAAAATTGTCCAGATTTTTTTTCGACGTATGTGAAATCTTTAAAAATCTTTTTTAATTTTTTCCAAAATCTTAAGAAAATTATGTTTGTATAGCTTCAAAAACAAACTGATAAAACGTGATTCCTTGTTATCAGATCTCGACAAATACTTTTTTACATATACTTTTTTATTTTGTATTAAAAATTATTCAAATTGGGAAAAAATCATCAGCTTTCAAGAAAGCCTTTTGTTCTATTTTTATTCAATTTGTTTGGGGAATTACATTTCTTGGAAACTCTTTGTCGGTTCTGTGTAGTAGAGGTGACAAGACTTGAAGATTTCTCGCGCGCTTTCAAAATGAATCCACACTTTGACTTCCAATTTTGTCAAGTAATATTAAAAAAAAAACTTATTTTCTTGAAACCTTTCAAAATTCTTCGAAATATTCCAAAATTTTATTTCAAAATCTTCAAAAATCTACATTTTAAAAAAATTTGTTACAAATCTTGTCAATATTAAAATTATTTTTTAATATATTCAAATCTATGTTTCAAATGAATTAAAATTTGTCCTGCATTTTTTTTAAATTGTGCAAATTTATAAAAATTGCCTTAAATCTGTTTAAATATGCTCTTCAAATTAATTTAAAATAATGAAAAAATCATTGTAAATATTTTTAGGAAACTTGAGAAAATATTGTTATCCTCTTAAAATTTGTTAAAATTCTTAAAAAGCTTTCCTTTCTCAAACTCTTCAAAAATCCTATATTTCAAATCTTTTGGAACCTCAGCAAATAACAGACTGAAAACAGCCACAAAAGTCATATTGAACAAAATGCGAAGTCAGGTTTTCGACAGCAATGTATGTGAAATCTTGCGATACAACTTTTATGAAAAAACATATCTTGTTTCTACTTTTAAAGTATATAAAGTAGAAGATTTCAAAAAAATCAAAACAAAATGTAGATTTGTAATGATTTCGAACAACAAATTTAGAAACTTTTTAAGAATTTTGAAAGGTTTCAAGAGAATGAAAGAATATTCTTAAGTTTCATATGAAAGGGGGGGGGGGGGGGGGGATTGATATCAAAAGAAAATTTAGAGTGGTTAAAAAAGTCGAAAAATTAACTGATGAAGATTTTCTTAACGCGCCATTTCAAGATTCTTAAAAACATTTTAAATGCATGGATTTTTCTCTAGAGAACCTATAAATTTTTCAATCCAATCATTTTACTTCTTTGATTGGATTATTCCAAGTAGAAACAAGATTTATAAGGGATTTTTCAAATATTTACAAATATATAAAGACTTAGAGTACTTGAAATGATTTTAACGAATTTTTACATTGTTAAAATTGATTGAGAGGATTTCGATGAATTTTCAAAGTGCTAAGACCCTCTTTTTTGTGTTTCCTTCCAACAGTAACATGCGTTTTGTCACAATGGTATCAGTCTAACGCATTAGTCGTTAAAAGCGGACGAGTCTCTAAATATCGAAAAATAAAATACTATTTTCACAATGAACCGGTCTTTTTTGCGCGATTGTTTTATAATTGTTTTTCCGTGCACGCATTATTTGAGTTCTCTATCAAAAACACCACTCAAAGATTAACAAGAATCCCTGCAGAATAAGGCAGAATACAATTCCAATCAAAGATGAGTATTAGATTATTCTTGTTTCAAATAAGCGGGCGGGGGGGGGGGGGATATCTCTAAAACGTATAATTTTTCTCAATTCAATTATTTTAATTATGTTAATTCTAATATTTCAAACAAAACAAAAAGTTTACAGGGGTTGCTACACTGTTAGGAATGTTTGCAATTTTAATATGCAAGAGCGTATGAATTTTAATATACTTTTTATATGAAACTGAAATGTATGTACAATGAAGATGCATTTTAAAATTGCACATATGAAGTTATATACAGACATAAGACTCTTCAATTCGTGTCTATTAAATTTCAATACTTCGCGCACTAATGTATTAACGTGGATGCCAGGTATGCCCAGAGCGCTGGATTTACGACGACATTTATCCTTGCCGGGGAATACCGGCGTTCCGCGGCATGCACGTGCATGTTTAATCAGATAATGAACAAAATCAGGACGAAATATATTATAAATATAGAAAAAACAAGTGATCAGAATTAACAGGTTAGTAAATAATCGATTTTAATCGAAAACTGCTGTTTTTCGGAATATTAATACATACACGGAGAAAAATGGATGGTCAGTCTGAAAATGCAGAGTGTCAGACTGAATATATTTGAGTTTTAACTATGGGACAGCCCCCTACATGGTCAGGCGTACCATCCACGGAGTGTCAAAATTTGATGGTTAGGTTTACTATATCAGAATGTCAAGCTTACGATTCTGGAGTGTCGAAATTTGAAGGTTAGGTTCACTATCTCAGAGTGTCAAGTTAACGATCCTGGGAGTGTGAACTCGATTATCTTCGAGTTGAAAGTGGAATGAGCTTGTTAATAAAAGGATTCGAAGAGTATGTGAGAGAGAAAGACCTGACAATTAATGTGACGAGGACAAAGATAGTATGTTTCAGGAAGAGAAAGAATGAAGTAAAGTATTGATGTATAGAAAGGTAGAAAAAACGCAAGAGAGATTTCTGAGATGCACAAGTATGCCTGCAGGAAATACTAAATAGAGAGAGGAGAGGTAACACGGGACATTCAATATGGGAGGAAGAGAGGTGACAAGTTAGAAGGGAATGGAGAATGTGTGACGAGGGGACTGACTGGCAGGTAGTAGAGGGTGAAATGAGTAAGAAACAGGAAGAGAAGAGGTGGGAAAAGATTAGAGTCAAAACATAATAAATGCCATAGATTCGTCAAGTTGGAAGGGGTGCCAGAATATCTAGGGACATTGAAAAAGGAGTGCAGGTGGTCCAGGATGACACGTTACAGAATGGGAGAAGGCATGAATGAGTGTAAATAGTGGATGAGTGAAGAAATGAAAATGTGTAGGGTATGTGAGTATGAAAGGGAATCGTGGGAGCACGTGTTGGATAGATGTACAGGGGAATAGGAAGGCGGAAAGAGCATGGTAGATAAAGTTAGATGGATACTGAGCCTTTGTGGACAAGGGGAAAAGTGGATGAAGAGCTTAGTAGAGAAAAGGGAAGCGAGAATGCATGTGGGAGGAGAAAACTAGAATTTAATTTTGAATTATGTATAAGGAAAATTAGTGTTGCGTTACTTGGAAAAGTTTGGAGAGTAATGTTAAGAGGAAACGGGTACCCTGGAAGGTCCTGCGCAGTTGCTATAGACAATAGTTAGTAAGATAATATTTAAGAACTTGTAAATGATAAGAAGGCAAAGCGATTATAGGTTAATATAAACATAAGGCATAATGGTTAAGTGAAATTGTAAAAGATGTAAAGGGAACGGAGCCCTCAAACCCGTAAAAGTGAGAGTAATAAAAAGCAATACAATGCAATACAATTAATTTCATTAATTTCATTAATTCAAATTATTTAACTAATTCAATAAATTTAATTAATTTAATAGAATTAATTGGATTGATTTAATTAATTAATTTAATTGATTTAATTAATTTAATTAATTTAATTAATTTAATTTATTTAATTGATTTAATTAATTTCATTAATTAAATTAATTTAATTATTTTAATTAATTAAATTAATTAAATTAATTAAATTAATTTAATTAATTTAATTAATTTAATTTATTTAATTTATTTATTTAATTTCAATAATTTATAATGTTAAATAAAGGAGTTATATCGACCCTCAGTTAAAACAATATTAGGATGTTGATGGTCAAATTGGCTTTAGGGTCACAAAAAATTGAAATCAATTTATCATTGAGTCAGACGTTTCGGCCTGATTAAGTTTGAATTAAATTATGTTCTTAAGGGATTTAAAATGATGTTTTCTTTTTTCAATCGATTTTTACGCTTTTTAAAGATTTCAAAGGAATACTAATGGATTTCAAGTGATATAGAAAATTGCAAGTGATTTCAAAGAATTGTGTAGAATTTCCAAAGGTTTCAAGTGATTTCTAGTGAGCTTTGGAATATGAATTTCATTAAACTACATGAAATTTCAAGGGATTCCTAACGATTCCAAAAATTTCAAAGGATTTTAAGGTATTACAAGAAATGTTGAGAGGTTCAAGGATTTTATGAGATTTGCAAGGATTTTAAGGGATTTCAAACATTTATAGTGATTTGAAATTTGCTTTTCAAAGTAAGTTAAATAATAAGTTTAATTTAAATTAGTTTCTAGGGCTATCAAATTATTTATACTTTTTAAAATGGATTTTCACGTTTTTCAATGTTTTCAAGGGATTTCAAGAGATTTTCAAGTATTTCAAGGAATTTCGCAAGGTTCAAGGATTTTACTAAATTTCCAAAGATGGCGATTGCAAAAATTTTCAGGGAAATTAAGGTATTTCAAGGAATTTCGACAGGTTCAAGGATTTTTGGAAATTTCCAAGGATTTTAAGAGATTTCAAAATTTTCTAGTGATTTAAACTTAGTTTTTTAGAGAAAGTTAATGATTGAGTTTAATTTGGATTATTTTCAAGGGATTTCAAATTATTTATACTTTTTTAAATCGATTTTCACGTTTTTCAATCATTTCAGCGGATTCTAAGGGATTCTAATGGATTTCAAGAAATATACAAAATTTCAAGGAATTTCCAAAGATTTCAAGGGATTTTAAGGTATTTTAAGGAATTTCACAATGTTCAAGGATTTTATTGAATTTTCAGGGATTTCAAAGGATTTCCCAAAATTCTAGGGGTTTATTGCTATTCTTTAGAGAAACTTAACGATTAATTTTAAATTAAATTGTGTTCTTAAGGGATTTAAAATTATTTATACTTTTTTAAATGGATTTTTATGCTTTTCAAAGATTTCAAAGGAATACTAATGGATTTCAAGAGATATACAAAATGTCAAGGGATTTCTATATGTTTCAAGGGATTTTAAGGTATTTCAAGGAATATTATAATGTTCAAGGATTTCATTGAATTTCCAAGGATTTCAAGGGATTTCCAAATTTCTAGGGATTTATTGTTACTTTTTAAAGAAAGTTAATGATTAAGTTTGAATTAAATTATGTTCTTAAGAGATTTAAAATGATGTTTTCTTTTTTCAATCGATTTTTACGCTTTTCAAAGATTTCAAAGGAATACTAATGGCTTTCAAGAGATATACAAAATGTCAAGGGATTTCTATATGTTTCAAGGGATTTTAAGGTATTTCAAGGAATATTATAAGAAGCGCGTAATAGCGAGTACACGAAGTGCGAAAACCTAGAGGAACCAAGCTTCAAGCGTCAGGTAAATGTGTCCGAGCGCGTATCGCGAGTTGAATACATTATCGAGCACGAAGAGCGAGATGAATACCAAATCGAGCGCGAAGCGCGAGATCTTACAGGTGCGCGACCTAGGCGCGCTCAAACTTGCGAGCGAAGCGAGTCGCGCGCGATGAGAATTTTCCCGCGGAGCGGGCAGATTTTTCTTTCTTGGACTTCTGGCAGATTAACAATAAATTGCTTGTTTATCAAATTTTCATCTTAAAAAATTACTGTAACTTCTTCTAATGTGTATGATTAGAACTGTAGAACATTTTTCAATAAGTAATAAAACCTGTTTACAAAAAAAATTCTTCAAAAAATCGTTTTTTTTAGCCTTGTGACTGACCCTAACCCATTAAGGAAATTCAGAAAATATAAGGAATTTCAGGACTTCAGGGAATTAAGCTCTGAATATAAGACTCTCAGTTTTGGAAAAGCTAATGCAACTTTTCAATTTCTACTTTTTATATGATAAACTTAGAACGTTGATACTTCACTCCTGCTTGAAGTTCAGAAATTATAATTGTAATAGGTTTTAATAATGTAATCATTTTCACTGAAACAAATATCAGAAGTCAAAAGGTTGAAAGCTTCTTCTTTATTCTCCGAATTATGAAAAAATGAAAAACTTAATAACTGAAATAAAAATTAGAGAAACATAGTAAGTACGAGTAACACTTTAAATATATTCAGTTAAAAAATATTAGCTCCCACTTATTAAATTAATTTTGTTATATAATTTCAAAATACGCAATATATTATCAGTCGAACATTATTATTTTTGTTTCACCCTTATGTGCTTTTAAACTTCAAATAGCAATAAAAACGGAACGCAAAAACCTGTAGATTATTTTTATCATCAATTTTACATTTAGAAAATTATCATCAGCCCAAATTAATTGTCTGTAAATATTCCTGTTGTTAATTATAACTTATTTTGAAAGCGAACAGAACGTAAGCACTAGATTCACCTGACATCTAGAACATTATACAAAATCTGATATCACGTTTAACGAATTTAATAACTGATTTTTTCTGCTTAAAACTGAATTTAATGAAATGCAAATATATCAGAAAGACAAACTTGATGTTTACAATCTGTGACATCACGACTATATGATATTATATAAACGATTTAATTTTCAGAATAATTATCACTTACATTGTTACTTGAATTATTTAATATTATGATAATCCAGTTTTGCTCTAATCACAAAATATGAAGATTTTTCATACTTTTGTCTTATACTTGGCGGCTATCCTCAATTCTATTGGTGAATACAATGATATATCTATAATTTCAAGTATATTTCCTTAAACGGGCCCGCTATCCGCAACCCAAGGATGCGTTCGGTGGCTCTAGAATACTCATTAGTTACTTTTTTAACCAAATTATTTATTGAAGCATCAATCACATTTACTTCTACTTGGACACAAGCAGGTATACGGCCCTTTCTCATGCCTGTGAAGCGAATCTGAAATCCCTCTTTTCACCTTACAGGTATATAATAGTCATTATATCTGTATATATGAGATCAAAAATTATGACGTCATAGATATATAATGGCCATTACATATTTAGGAACTGATATGTAATAGCCATTATTTATCTATGATGTAATAATCTTTGATGGCATGCATGACCATTTGATACCTATGACCTTGAAAAACGGCTCTTAAAGTCGGTTCCTACGACTCGGACTTAAAACATACACTCATAACAGAGCATTTCGTTCATTTTAGAATAATGAGAGGATTTTTTGAGAATAACAGTAGTATTGCCTTTGTCGGCACGAGTAATTAAAAAACTCTTCTTATTCTTGATGAAGTTTTTTGTTATTTTAATATTCTTAGCCATTTCTTAATCGATATGACACATTTTTTTCTGGTTTTTCTGAATAATTTGAAGTTAAAGATAATATTTCGTGTCTAAATTCTTCTCTAGATTCGAATGGGATCATTTCTAAATTAATTTATGAATCTTTTACAATTTATAACATTTGTTTTTTTCAAAGAGAACACGAAATAAATTTTCCGCCAAGTCGGAGTATGTCAGCCACAGGTTCAGGAATTGTTTTTGCTGATAAATTAACAAGCCACGGATTAGGAGCAGGTTTATTACTAGAAAGATTATTAGGATTAGTTAGTAGCAAATTTTGGAACTTTTTATTTAAAACTATTTCATCTTTGCAGACATAATACTCATTAAGTTGTTCAAATTCGTCAATAATTACTCTTGATTCAATTACTCGTGCTGACAAAGACAATACTACTGTCATTCTAAAAAAATCCTCTTATTATTTTAAAATGAATGAAATGCTTGGTGACACTAGTACATATGAAAAAATCGCTTCTAATCCTCTCAAAAAACCTCAAACTTATACTTTTGATTTATTCAAAGAGTGAAATTCTAAAGAATATTTTGGCAGTAATTCTGAAATAAAGTCATTGCCAACTTCCAATACCAATATAGCAAAAATGTATGGCCTTCCAAAGGTTCATAAAATTAATTTTCCTCTAAGACCTTTGGTATCTTGTATTAACACTCACACTTATTACTTGGCTAAAACTATGAGTAAAATCTTATCTGATTCTATTCCGAAATTGAATTCCTTCGTTAAAAATCCTATTAATTTTCGAGAGAATATTATTAAAATTAAAATTTCGGATAACCATATTTTGATGTCTTTAGATGTAATCTCACTATTTACTAATATACCCAGATTTTGGAAAAAATCGAGTGCGAAGCACGAGATACGTGATGAGAATGTGTTCGTTAAAGCCAGAGGAGCTTTAATAAAAGAGAAGTCACAATCACCAAATTACAGTTGTCGATGATTTGACAAGCCGCGCGCGAAGCGCCCGATGAGAATGTGTCCTCGCAGCTGGCAGATTTTTTTTTGTTGAGTAATCTAGAAAAAAGCTTGACTTTTTTTCTCTTGAAAGACATCCAAAAACGCAAATGGAATAGGAAGTATTGGTTGAGTTGTAGAAGGTCATAAGAGGATGTATGTCCCGCGCGAACTGGCCGCAGCGCTAGTAGGCGTGCTGTTGCGATACAGGGGCCCGAATTTTCGACAATTCACCCCGGCCGCTAACTTTTAATCGTACATAATTCGTGATGCATTTATCCAATTTCACTTTTTTATGAGGGTTTTGGAAATTTCTTTCAACTAGGTTTGCAATAAAAATGATAATTATACAACAAAAAGATGATTTCACCTTGATTTTTCATTTTAAAAAACATTTTTCAGTTTTTCTCCAAACGCGGCATTTTTTTAAGTAAGCTAAGGAATAAGCTTGTTTTTACTCTCTTGAAAAATATCTGAAAACGAAACTGAGATAAAAAGTATTGGTTGAGTTGTAGAAGATCACAAGAGCGTGTGTGCTCCGCGCGAACTAGCCGCAGCGCTACTAGGCGTGCTGTAGTGTCTCAGTGGTTCTAATACACTCGGTGTACTAATAAAGTTTTTCTCCAAATGTGGCATTTTCTATTTTTATTTTTTCAAGTAAGCAAAAAAAAGCTTGACTTTTTTTCTTTTGAAAAACATCCCAAAACGAAAATGGGATGAAAAGTATTGGTTGAGTTGTAGAAGGTCATAAGAGGGTGTGTGCCCCGCGCGAACTAGCCGCAGCGCTACCAGGCGTGCTGTAGTGTCTCAGTGGTTCTAATACTTGACAAAAATGATTTTTTCATTCGATTTGGTAAAGACTATGCGAAGAGAAGAGCAAAGTGAATGTTAAGTTCAATAAAAAATCATTTTCAAGTACCACTTTGACAGGCAAGTGGACTCACGCCAAAAATCACAGCAAATCGTGACAGTTAAAGAGACTCACATCAAACGGCATCCTAAATTGCTAGATGAAAGAACATTAACACACAAAAAAACCCAAAACATTTCGAGATATTTTTTGGTGAGTCCACTTGCTTCTTACGTTTTGGGGCGTATTTTGGCATTTTTCTGTGCCCGGCACAGTCTTTGCTGAATCGAACCGAGTCTTAAGGTTTTCACCAGTGGCTCGTTGATTTTCTTCAGAGGTGAAAAATATCACAGAAAAATAATTTTTATCAAATATTAGAACCACTGAGACACTACAGCACGCCTGGTAGCGCTGCGGCTAAAGAAACCGTTATATTGTTACATTTTTAAGATGTTGTAACGACTCTACATGACGAAAGCCATATAACCGTCAAAAGAACAAGAAAAAAGTTACTACCAGCGCCGCCATATGGCCGTTTTCGACACATGGACCACTTTCAACTCTCGGAGACAGGAGGAAACTAGGTTAACAAGACTGTCTTGAAAAATTATTGCATTGAAAATCTGTTTCATTTATTAAGTAATATATAAAAAATAATAGTAGTGAGCTAAGTTATTTTGAATAACGTTTCAATGAATATGACACCTAAACATTAAGTTAAGTACTGCGTATCGTATAGGTTATATTCCCTGAATGAAAATACTGTTTTTTTTTCTTTAAATTAAATAAAATTGATATCTTATTATTATGAATTGAGATTTATGAGTAATTTGTGCAAATAATTTATTATTTGTTATTATTTATATGTGAAGAAATTCAATAAGACAATTATTATAATTAAAAATGGGAACGATGAAAGTGAAATAAAATAGAATTCTTTGAATGTGTTTTCAAGAAAAAGAATGGTTTAAAACATTTTTTAATATTATTTTTCTTTGGAATTATAAAATTTTTTGTAATAACTCTCAACACTTACACGAATTTTTCGATAATTATTTTTTCTCCTACATACAAAGAGAAATAAAGAAAGATTGAATGTCATTAAGCAATGTTATTTCACACGTACAGTTCTAAGAGAATATTACAATAATTAATATAAAAAGGAATTACACAACATTCACTACTGAATTAACATTAAACCTTAAATCATTTAAAATAACAAAATACCTTTTCATATTTTATAGACAAATAAAGATATAATTTAAATTTATTTTTCATTCCCAGTTGGCACCAAATTTGACGACTTCTTTACGACATCTTTGTGACAACTTTACGACATCCCATGTCCATGTCGTAAAGTTTTCGTGAGGATGTCGTAAAGACGTCGCCAAATCTTGTGCCCACTGGGTTTACTTGGCATTGAAATTTAAAATATTTTGTTTTAATTATTTATTTTCAATTATTTGGAAAACTGTTTTTAATACATTTATACATGAGTATGTACACACAATTTATATATATATATAATTAAAAACTAAAGGTTAACAACCACCGCAGGGTCCCACTGGGAGCAATTGTCATCCAAAAAATGACATCGGCTCCCAGTATGACCGCGGTAAATCCCATTCATGGCCACGTCTCAGAACCGTGAGATGGGTGGTCACAGGCCACGACGAAATCATAACGACAGGTCGGCGAAACTTTCGTGTGTTTTGAGGACACGAAGCCACCCAAGGATGATAGCTTTCTGCATCCATCTCGCAAGTGTCGTGGCATATTTTTGGCACGCGGGAATGGCTTTAAGGTTACGAACCAGTGATCACTGAATAATCTTGACTAATATAGTTCGGTGTGGACAGAACGTTTTTTAACGCCTATGCACACCGAATAACTGCGAGCACCTTTCCCTTGACGAGAAGTGCTTCAAAGAAGCGATTTGGGCTCTCTTTAATCTTATTTCATGAATCATATGATATCAAGTTTAGATAATCAAATCATCTGCAAGCTGCGCGTAAACAAAAGTAAAGAAAAAAGCCTGCAGTGTTAGCGAATTCTGCAACATCAAGGAATTGCTAATGACGAATCCCAGAGATCTGAGGCACTTATGCATAACTTCTGAAACTAGATCGTCATAAAAAAGCTGTTCGTCAAAGAGTAGCGCCGGTTCACACCCTCGTATCAGCTGAGTAGATCCTAATTAACAATTTTCTGCTCATGCCTTGCAGTTAGTTATTTGGAACGTTCTTGATATATACCTCTCAGGCTACAGGCATATCCCATAAAATAGTAAATGCCAGCTTTCTGTGAGCAACTGTATCAATAATATTCGACAAATCTACGTAAAGTGCATCCACTTGTTCGCCTAATTCCATTGAATATGTTAGAAAGTACGTGAAATAGCACAAATTATGCATAGTGGACCTTACACTCAAGCAGCCATGCTGTTTATCAATGTAGGTGTTCTTAGAATCTGAATAGAATCAAGCGTAATTGATGCTCTGCAAAATATAAGATAATGTACTCAATATAATCAACGATCGATTTTTTCAACGTTGCTGCCATCGACAGATATCTAAACAGGTATAACTGTAACTTTTATCCACTCTGGAGGTAAATGATCCCTTGAGGCTAATTTGTACACTCAGCAAATCGATATTATCAGTTCGGAAAAACTGGACAAAATTGTGAAAAGCACAATATAAACGAACTTGAAGTATTGAACCAAGCATTCAGCCTTCCCATCAATCGCATCAGCTTTTTCCTTCTCAAGAAACATGTCAATGGGCAGACATTTTTTCTTATCTACTGACGTGTGGTCTTGCCTCAAACATCGACTTTAAAATTAATTACCATATATTTGTATAAGTTTTATTCGACTTCGGATGAAAACGACATTAGAGTTTACTTTCACGTTTCATTAAGTTAAATTATGACGTGGAGAATATTGGTTTACATATCGTTTACATGCACTACTTTATAAATCGTTGAAATTGGGTAATAGGTGCTTACGGGAGTTTCCTTTCTTTACTGTTGGCTCGGTTCGACAATCACGCAGCTGCTCATGCTTATTTTCGACCGTTTTAGAATACCGTGAACATGCGTACATATTCGACGAAGAATTCTATTATTACGCTTAAATATAAGCACGATGTTACCAGAGGATGTTATTAGCACATTCTTCTGTTTAGTTGGCATGCGCAGTTTGGCCTCACGAAATGATATATATATACATATATATATATATATATATATATATTGTACAGAAATTGAATGTGAATTTAACTTTACGCGTCAGTAACCCTGATATAATATTCTTGTTAGTAATTTATTTGCCCTGTGTTTATATTTATAGTTCTTTTTTTGTAGTTGCTTCCTCCTAAAGATTATCTTTTCAGTTATAAAGTTTTGATTAAAATTCATATTTTGGTGTTGAAAAGTCAACTGAAATCTTTTTTGGATGAAAATTCAACTTTTTTAAAATTTGTCTTTTTAATTAAAAATGCATGTATTTTGAAGAAATTGCATCTTTCTTTGATAAAAATGCAACTGTTTGGTTGAAAATTTAACAGTTTTGCTAGTCATCCTTTTTGGTTGAAAATTCGACTGTTTGGTTGAGAACTCGTCTTTTTGTGTTGAAAATGCAAGTAACTTCGTAGAAAATTCACTTCTTATTTAAAACTCACATTTTTATGTTGAAAAGTCAAACTGAAATCTTTTTTGGATGTAAATTCAACTTTTTTTAAATTTGTCTCTTTAATTTATAAATTCATCTATTTTAGTAGAAATTGCCATCTTTCTTGAATAACAATGCAACTGGTTGAAAATTAATCTTCTTTGCTTGAGGATTCAACTATTTTGCTGCAAAATTTTGTTTAAACCACTTTGTTAAGAAATCATTTTTTTGTTGGAGATTCATAATTTTAATTGAAAATTTAACTATTTTGATGAAAATTAATTTTTTTGCTGAAAATTCATATTTTCTGGTTGAAAATTCAACACTTTAGGCAAACTTTTTTTTTCTTTCATGACTGAAAAACCTTTATTTGTTGAAAACTCATTTTTTGGTTTTAAAATTCATTTTTTTAATGAAATTTATTTTTTGTTTGAATTATCAACTATAACACTTTTTGTTGAGAATTTATATTTTCAGGTTGAAAATTAAATTTTTTTTGTTGAAAATTTTATTCTTTTGATGAAAATTGAAGTATTTTGTTAAAATTCATCTTTTATGGTAGAAGCCATTTTTTTGTTTAAAATAAATACATTGGAAAATTTTTAATTTATATCTAAAATATCGTTTTATTCCGTTCATAAAAGATTCTATGTTAAAAATATTACAAGAGTAAAATGCTGGCATTTGAATCTAATGGTCAGGGAAAATGATAAGTTGATCAAGGAAAAGTGAAGGAATTTTGAAACTGAAGTTTTCACCCTGCAAGGCATGTATTATCATAAACATTAACATAGGACTCATCACGTTTTTCCTCTGAACGGCTCATATATTATTATTTCTGGAAACCATAATTTACGTAGGGGAGAGAGGGGCACGAGCGGCACCCTAACTTTGAGTGAATTTTTCAACATTATTACGATTTTTTACACTGTCAAAACAAAACAAGAAGAGCGGAAACGCCGAGCGGCAACTTTCAGCCGCGGAAAGACTCCGCCAGGCCGCTATCTAACAAGCGCGTCGAGTCAACGAGCACGGCGCGCAGTTGAAGAACAACGTCGGGCATTGATACGTCCTTATAAACCCGAGTTATTAGATTTATTCTCGGCAGGAGACTGGAATCTTCTATAGATCCGTCAAAGCCGAGACAAAACAAGCGATTCACGTCAACGAAAACCTGCCACAAACGGCGCCGCGCCCCTATTTTTGAAGGTACCGCGTTTTGTTCAGGATCCCCATTATGTTTTTTCGCCTGTGAATATCACTTGCCCACGGGGATTGAAATTTCCACCTTCCGTCGCTCCTCCCGCGTTAGAGAAGTTCATTCAAAAACGGGTCCTGTCGTCTTCAGGAGCTCCCTTTATCATGGAAGAAGCGCGGGCAATATCACCAGCCCGTCCGGAAATATAGCCTTCGGCCCAGTACGCTAAGGAGGCCCAGACTCGCACTTCAGTTCCACCCTTTTCTCATCAGCAGATCAAACGCCGCAGTCGTTATCTCTCTCTCTCTCTCTCTCTATTCGCAGGGCCGCTGTCAAAACTTCTATTCTAACTTGCAACAACATCGTCATTCCGCTTCATATTCTCGCTGAATGAAAAAAAAGGTTTTTAAAAGGTCCCCTTATCTCCGCCCGCCAGCCAACGTGACGTGCCGCACGGTATGAGTCAGTTAGACTCCTCGCTTGCTGCTAGGTCCAAGTGACCCACTAATACGCACTCTGCTAGCCAGAACTAGCCAGGGTCCTAATCGCGTCTTCCTCCGCTCTTTCTATCCCTGAAATCTTCTTCTTTCTGCTCTCTCTGTCACACCGAACAACATATGTCATAGTAAAGAAAATCGCAGGCAGACACGTACCTAGGTTTCCTGGTTAGTTTCCCCCTAAAATTTTTCGCAACCCTTGTTAGTTGATGCAACAATTATTTACTAAATATTATTACTCTCTAAAATTATTCTTTTGCTCGCTGCGTGAACCGCTAAATGGAAATTTCAATGAACACCATATTAAAAAATGTAATTTTTACATCAAATTCAAAATCATAATCTTGAAAACAACTAGATACGAAATTTCATAAAATTTTAACCAAAATTTGCAATCATGAAAAGCGATAATGTATCCTCAACATAAAATGTTTGATTCTAAAGTCAGATCTATAATCAGAAACCACAACAAACTCTGAATACCTGCTTTAACAATAATTTTGCACAAAAGTGCTATCTCGCAGTTTTCGGTATTTTCCGGACCTAATGCAAGGAGACTGGTTTGGTCAGATAGAAAATTTATTCTATGGCAATTTCAAACAAAAAGATAACAGCGCAGTGAGATAACATTGAAACCATATGGGTCCCCTCTAAAAGTACAGCCAGCGCCACCCTCGGCCGTACTCAACATTTCCGTCACTTTCATTTCAGAGTGTCACGGGGCTGAACGCAACCCACGCAACTTAAACATAACCTGCAAATAATTAAAACTGACAGTTGACAACAATTCCAAGCCCGAAACCGGTGTAACTGCATTAAACTGTTTACTATTCACAAAAACAATTTAACTTGAATTAATAACCGACTCACATCGTATTATTAATTCGTAAAAAGCTCAGGTAATTTATTATAGTCCTCTTGTCTCAGAAAATCTTTTTTTATCCCAAAACAAACTTTCTTTTTTTTTCTACGTCATCTCTAACAAAATACCGCAGGCCTCATAATCAATTAAAAATTTCTGGAAACCTCACAAGTCCCATACATTTTTTTGAAATCCCTGGATATCATTTGATGTGCCTTATACAGAGGAACCGAAAACCTTCATTTTCAAATTTCCCTGATTTTACCTGACTAATTTTTCTGGACCATTAATGTTCGAAGAACAGAATTTTAATCTTGTAACATTTTTAACATAGAATCTTTTATAAATTCTCAATCAGAAAGACGAATTTTCAACCTCGCAGATTAATTTTCCACCAAAAAGGGCAAATTTCCAACAAAATGCATGAATATTCAAACAAATAGTGGAATTTTCAACTGAAGTGATGAATCTGCAAACAAGAAAATTAATTTTTAAACAAACTAGTTCACCTTTGAACCGGAAAAGACAACTTTTCATCGAGAAAACGAATTTTCTACAAAACGGTTGAATTTTCTACCAAAAGGACAAATTTTCAACAAAATAGTTCAATTTTTAACAAAAGAGATGAATTTTCAACTAAAATCATGAATCTTTAACAACAACAGAATGAATTTCTAACAAATTAGTTTAACTTTCAATCCAGAAGTTTAATTTTTAACCAAAAAGGCTAAATTTTCTGTAAAACGGTTGAATTTTCAACGCAAAAATATGACTTTTCCATTAAGCAGTGGCATTTTCAACCAAAAACATCAAATTTTAACCAGGAAGATTAGTTTTCTCCCAAAAAGATTAATTTTCTACTAAACAGTTGGATTTTCAACCCGAAAATTTGAATTTTCTACCAAAAAGACAAATTTTCAACAAAATAGTTCAATTTTTAACCAAAGAGATGAATTTTCAACTAAAATCATGAATCTTTAACAACAAAAAAAATGAATTTCTAACAAATTAGTTTAACTTTCAACCCAGAAGTTTAATTTTTAAACAAAAATATTAAATTTTCTGTACAACGGTTGAATTTTCAACGCAAAAATATGACTTTTCCATTAAACAGTGGCATTTTCAACCAAAAACATCAAATTTTAACCAGGAAGATTAGTTTTCTCCCAAAAAGATTAATTTTCTACTCTCCCCCCCCCATCCCACCAACGCTAGCAAGGATCGAAGACTTCACTTGCAAGTAAGTTCATTTAATCGGTTAATTTTCGTGTAAAAATTCAACTATTTTGTTGAAAATTCGTCTTTTTGGATTAAAAAATTCATATTTTCTTGCAGAAAAGTTCTTGATTGAAAATTCAACAGTCTTCTGAAAAACTTATGTTTTTAGCTTGAAGATTCGACTATTGCAGTTATTTCTTTTTTGTTTGTTTAAATCAATTTTGTCAACTCTAAATTTAAGTATTACATTTTTGGTTGAAAATTGATCGTTTTGAGTTTCAACTTTAACTATTGCGTTATAAATAGATGCATTTTGTTGTAAGCTCTTTTTTCTTGGTAAAAAACTAATCTTCACTTTTTCTATTTAAAATTAAAATATTTTCTTTGTTGAAATATTAACTATTATACTTTTCGTGGAGAATTAATCTTTTTTATTAAAAATTCAACTACTTGATTAAAAGTGGAGCATCTTTGTTAAGAGTTCAGTTTATTTGTTGTTGAAAATTGATCTGTTTTGTTGAAAATTAAATCATTTTGTTAAAAATTTAACAATTTTGTTGTAAATATCGTCTTTTTGGACCGAAAATTCATATTTTTTTGTGAAAATGTTCTTGCTTGACAATTTAACAATCTTCTAACCAAAAGGTCTTTTTGGCTTCAAGATTCTACTATTTGAGTGCAAATGCAACTGTTTGTGGTTACAGTTAATTCTTTTTTGTTTGAGAATTTGACCATGTGCTTGAAAATTCATCTTTGTAGGTTTAAAATTAAACTATTTTTCTAAAAAATCGTCTTTCAATTCAGTTAAATTAAATAACTAATTTAGTTAAATAATTTTAAGTCAGTTCTTGTCCCTCTTTTTGCGTTTAGAGTAAGAATTTTGACATTTTTTGTCAAAAGTCATAAGGACATTATATTAATCTTATAATTGGATGCTCACAGTTTTCCGGATGACATTACACCACCTGCAACATAAATTTATCAAAACATTTAGAATTATATATATTATACCTGCAAATAGAATTAATATTATTCATGGCCGATTATCTATTAACGCACTAAATTTTGACCGGAACAAATAAAACTACAATTACTAATTATTATATAAAAATAGCAGCAAATGCACCCGCACAAAGAGCCTTCACGTCCATAGATCCTTATTTCCCAACATTAAAAATATAAACAATCAACAAATACGTTATTAAACAAATTTTTAAATATTAAGAGTTCAAAAAATGTTTGAAATAATGAATAATGATAATCCAAAAACTTTGTTAGAAAAGGAATTGAATAAAGGTTTAATTGAAACAAAGATTTTCTTAAAAAATCATCCTGAATTAATGATCACAAAATCAGATAAAGGAAATATTTATGCTTTCCTCATCAACTATCTTGCCACTTCTTTCTTGTGGCTCACATTAGGGTAGTCCATACCTGTTGAAATCCAATTTTTTTAATTTTTGGTGATCCCTTCATTCCAATTTCTTTATTTCTGAAAAAAAAAATTCCGCATTTTTTTAGTCGCTCAACATCATTAACCCGTACCCCTAAGTTTTTGAAATGACCATGGAATTTTTTAAAGGGAAATCTCAGTTTTCGAAAAAATGAGAAAAAATAGTACTTGTTATCAACTTTTCGTAAATTAGAGTTTAGACGCTTCTTGAGAAATGTTTAAGAAATATTTTTCAGTCAACAAACTTTTTTATTCCACCCTTCCCCCTAAACCCTCGCATTTTACCCGGAAAATGCCTAAAAAAAATTCAAAATAGCAGTTTTATGTAAAAATTCATGCTAAAGACTGTTTTTTTTTCAACCCGAATTATTTTTATTAAATTAGTGACGAGTTTTCAAGCATTTTTCAAATGATTCTTAATCTTTATAATACCTATTACTTGCTTAAACAATCACATCATTTTTTCTAGTAAATCATAAAAAGTTACTTTTTTTGTAAATTGACGATACAACTGATGAATAGAAGAAAAAATACTTCTTGCTCAACATGCTTTTCAATTATTCAAATAATTTCTGTTTGTATAATTTTTGCTAATAGATAGTTAAAAGTTAGTATTTTCTGGAAATACTGATACAATTGACGAATGTTGAATGCGATTTTTTTTCTTTAGGCTATTTGTAAATTAATGAAACAATTTTGATTTGTTTAAACAATTTTTTCCTATTGGTAATCGTGAAAAGGTTTTTTTCTGTGAATAATGATGCAGTTAATGAATGCTAATTGTTAAGAAAGATATTTTTGTAAACGACAGATTGCGATTATTTAAACAATTAATATCACCTACTCCTATTTATGGTAAAGATCTAGAAAATTCTACTTTTTTTCGAATCCCTTAAACTATGTCCCTCAATATTCAATATTTTCCTATCTCAATGAAATTGATTTTTTGAGTAACTATTTAATTCGGAACAGAAAAATCTGGCTACAAAAATTATTATTGTTAAAGTTATTGCAAACTTTTTTATAAAAATTATGATTTATAACTTCTCTTCACTGCATCATTCATTTCATAAAATTATATAAAAGATTGCCGAATATCCCTTAAAAATATGTTACTCTCAATGTTAGTTAATAGCTAAAGATGTTAAACAAGAAATATTACTCTTGCTATTCATAAACTGTATAATTTATCCCGAAAAATAATAACTTTTCACAATTTTCTTTGGGTAAAAATTGTTTCAAAAATGATAATTGTTCAAACAATCGAAGATTGGTTCAAACTACTCGAAAACTTGTCACATATCGAATAAAAGCAATGAGGTGCCACAACTAGCAGGCATTGTCCATCGTCGGCACCATGACATAGCATCACTACCAGACGGCCAAGTTTCACCCACGAAGTGGGGAGGTGCCACAACTAGCAGTGTCGAAGGCAGTACGTAACAGCGTCGACAAACCCTGACCACGGCACGGCTGGACGACCCATGCTGCTATGATCCAGTAAACAGCCATGTTCGAGTCAGCGCGTGAGGACCAATGGGCATTGAGCAGCAGAAGTATGAAGGCACCCATTGGTCGAGATCGACAGGCCAGCCATCTTCACTCCAACCGACCAATCGACAGGCGCGATAAGAAGAGTCGAGAAGAAAGGAAGCGGAGAAGAACGCGAAACCTGTCACTTATGTTTCGTGGCTTGGCGGCGGTACGGCAGGCATAACCGGACCGGAGAAAACCATAGGATTAATAAATTGAAGGGATCAAATTATAAATTATGAATCAATATGAATGCGGGCAAGGACCAATACGCACGATGGCTGCAAGGTGAGTGGCTTCTTTACTAGTCTCCGCAGTATTTTAGTTTGCACTCTCGACCCCACGCGGTGTAGTTTCAGTGACTGCGTGTGAGAAAAAATTAGTGACCGATACCGAACGAGACTCTCGCGACACCCGGAAGTGAGGCACGCCCGACTTGAAGCCCGACTATGGATAGTTGAGGCGGATGTCCTTCAAGGAGACCGTTGATGTGGGCACGCGAGTCTACACGTCACTCTGGCGACCGGTCGACCATTTCTGGTACCTGTGAGATTCGCTGAAATGTTTCCTCGATTGTTGGTAAGACATGTGAATTATTGTAGTGTTTCGCTTTAGTTAAATAAATACTATTTCATATTGTGAACTTTTTGAATGAAAGCGTGGTAAATTTCACAACCGTCACTTTCTTGAATGGGTACTCTCTCACTCTGCCGATCTCACCCCTCTTCTCGTGCACAATAGCGAGTGAGTTGGTTAGCCTAGTAGTTGCGACGGGACAGGAACCGACGGGGCTCGGATACGGTAACCTATCTGGCGCCAGTAAAAGAAATTCAACGAGTTTGGTGGGTTGTTAGTGAGTTGAAACCTCAGCGTCCCACTGGGAGCAACTGCCTTTAAAAATGACACCAGCTCCCGATAGTACAGCGATAAATCTCATTCATCGCCACGTTTCACAACCGTGAGATGGGTGGTCACAGGGCACGAAGAAATCACAACGACAGGCGGGCGAAACCGGCGTGTGTTTTGAGGACACGAAGTGACCCAAGTATGACAGCTTTCTGCATCCATCTTGCAAGTGCTGTGGCATATTTTTGGCACGCGGGTATAGCTTCAAGGTTACGAACCAGTGATAGTTTCGCACCTCCGAGAGCACCTATCACAAGGACAATTACTCGTACCGAATATTTAAAATCTTTTCAAATTTTAAATTTATTCTAAATATTTTTTAAACTTTTAAAACTTCTGAATATTTTATGAAATTGTTCGAGTTTTCCTGCAATTCGAAAAAATTCTGCTAAATTTAAAAATTGCCAAATTCCACGAATCTTACTACATTCTTTTATTCGTTTTAAACCTTTCAATATTCTTACAAAGTTTTCAAATTTGTTAAAAATCTTCAAAAATCTAAAATTTGTTCTAAATCCTCTAAAAATTTCTCTCGATTTGAATTATTTTCGTATCTTTTCAAAACTTCTTAATATCTTTTAAAAAAATTCAAAGTTTTCCTAATGTTCTTTTAAATCTTGCAACATGAAAAAATAATCATATTATTTGTCCGCAATTTTGGAAATTTTCTACATCTCTTGAAATAATTCTCACATAAATAATCCAAAGAAATAAAAAAAATCGTTTTCAATTTTCCTAGGAACCTTAAGAGAAATTTGTTATTCTGTTGAAACCTTTGAATATTTTTAAAAAGTTTCTTTTTTCATAATCTTTAAAAATATACTAATTGCTTTTAATATTTTTAAAGTTCTCATGATTTAAATTCATTATCGATTCTTCTCAAAACTTCTAAGACTTATAAATTTCTTTTGAACTTAATCAAATTTTTTCTTCAATTTTGTAATTTTGTTATTTTTTCAAGAATTCTTCTTGAAAATCTTCCACATAAGAACATACATTTTACAGATCAAAGAATTGAAAAAGTTGACAATTAAACTCAAAATTAATAAAAAAAAAGTTGTGATCGCACATATTTAAAATTGCATTACATCCTCTAATATAAAATTTGTGACATTGCAAGTGAATAGATATATTTTTCTTCCCAAAAGTCAAATTCCCGGTCAAAAAATAAATTCACTCTCATTTCCGGGTTATTCCTGGTCTCAAAAAATTCCCGGTTTCCCGGTCCAGCAGCCACTCTAAGATTAGTATCAATCAGCATTTTTTATAACTCTCTCATTTTTATTTTAGAGCTCTAAAAGGATCTTGCATTTTAATTATCCCCCTAATTTCCTTTTTTTAATCTCAATTTCAATTTCACAAGCGTTTCTATAATTTCCTTTCAAAAATGCAAAGTAACCAAATTAGATTTTTCCATCGTACAATTCGTATAACTACCTGCGGTGAATGGCATGGAAATGGGGGTCTTCTGGTTAATTAAGCTCAAGACCTCAATTTCCGGGATGTTTTTTTGAAAAGCTCACGAGATCGCTAAACGTTATTCGATAGTAAAAGGCGATTCAATGTGCTGCTTTCAATTTCCGTTGGTCCTGATATTTTTTTTTATCCAGTGGACGATGAACTTATATAAATACATACATACATACATACATACATATATATATATATATATATATATTATGCTTTCCTCATCAACTATCTTGCCACTTCTTTCTTGTGGCTCACATTAGGGTAGTCCATACCTGTTGAAATCCATTTTTTTTAATTTTTGGTGATCCCTCTATTCCAATTTCTTTATTTCTGAAAAAAGAAATTCCGCATTTTTTTAGTCGCTCAACATCATTAACCCGTACCCTTTAGTTTTTGAAATAACCATGGAATTTTTAAAGGGAAATCTCAGTTTTCGAAAAAATTAGAAAAAATAGTACTTGTTATTAACTTTTCGTAAATTAGAGTTCAGACACTTCTTGAGAAATGTTTAAGAAATATTTTTCAGTCAATAACTTTTTTATTTCACCCTTCCCCCTAAAAGCCCGCATTTTGCCCGGAAAATGCCTAAAAAAAATTCAAAATAGCAGTTTTATGTAAAAATTCATGCTAAAGACTGTTTTTTTTTCCAACCCGAATTATTTTTATTAAATCAGTGACGAGTTTGTAAGCATTTTTCAAATAATTCTTAATCTTTATAATAGCTATTATTTGCTTAAGCAATCACATCATTTTTTCTAGTAAATCATAAAAAGTTACTTTTTTTGTAAATTGACGATACAGTTGATGAATAGAAAAAAAAATACTTTTTGCTCAACATGCTTTTCAATTATTCAAATAATTTCTATTTGTATAATTTTTTCTAATAGATAGTTAAAAGTTAGTATTTTCTGGAAATACTGATACAATTGACGAATGTTGAATGCAATTTTTTTTTCTTCAGGCTATTTGTAAATTAATGAAACAATTTCGATTTGTTTAAACAATTTTTCCCCATTGGTAATCGTGAAAAGGTTTTTTTCTGTGAATAATGATGCAGTTAAGGAATGCTAATTGTTAAGAAAGATATTTATCTAAACGACAGATTGCGATTATTTAAACAATTAATATCACCTACTCCTATTTATGGTAAAGATCTAGAAAATTCTAATTTTTTTCGAATCTCTCAAACTATGTCCCTCAATATTCAATATCTTCCTATCTCAATGAAATTAATTTTTTGAGTAACTATTTAATTCGGAACAGAAAAATCTTGCTACAAAAATGATCATTGTTTAAGTTATTGCAAACTTTTTTATAAAAATTATGATTTATAACTTCTATTCCCTGCATCATTTATTTCAGAAAATTATATAAAAGATTGCCAAATATCCCTTGAAAATATGTTACTCTCAATGTTAGTTAATAGCTAAAGATGTTTAACAAGAAAAATTACTCTTGCTATTCATAAACTGTATAATTTATCCCCAAAAATAATAACTTTTCACGATTTGCTTTAGGTAAAAATTGTCTAAAAAATGATAATTGTTCAAACAATCGAAGATTGGTTCAAACTACTCGAAAACTTGTCACATATCGAATAAAAGCAATAAAATAAAAACATTTTCCATCTGCTTAGGCGCTTGCGTTTAATTCAACCCAAACAGGAATCTCCTAATCAAAATTTATCTGCTACCTATTTCTTTACTGCAGTCATTTTGAAACATTCGGTGGATATGATTTCTTTTATTCTGACATTACTTCTGAGAGTTTCCTCAAGTCAGCAACATAAGTTAATTCTAATGCGATCGCATCTCGATAAAAATGAACAGTTCAGCTCTCCCAGTTATCTTCCCAATATTATTGGAGATTCATAATGAATCTCTACAATGTGATATTTTTCCAGATTTTCCTAGTTAAGAGTTTGATTCTTCCGCTCTTTGATTGCGGATGTATTGATTACGATGGTATAACGGATGAACTGAATCGGAAGCTAGAACGGACACGAGATTCATGTATTCGTTTTATATACAATTTACCGAAAAGTGAACACATTACTCGACATCGAAAGAGAGCAGGGTTCTTGCCCGTGTCTAAAAGGAGACAATTTTTTATGGGCAATTTCAGACTCCGTGAAGGAAGTTAGCTTTAAAAATATTAAACCACAGAACATGTAAGCTAAAAAGATCGTTTTGTTTAGAGGGGCACGTCCATGGTATAGAATACCACTAACTACCAGGGAAGGGTCCTCTTACTATTATTTTCAAATCGAATTTTTCAAGTACTTAACAACTATTTACTACCAAAGGAATGAATGCTTAAGCTAAATCTCAAACTTTCTACCAAATTAAATTAAATTTACACCATATAAATCATCAAATAACACCGGTTAATTTTCAACCAAATTGTGGAATTTTTCTTACAAAAATAGTGGATTTTTTACCCAGAAAGGAGAATTTTTAACAAAATAATTACATTTTCAAACAAAAAATAAAGTTTTTAACATCAAGATGAATTCAACAACAACAAAATAATAAAATTATATGTCAGGATGTGCTTTAAAATTCTCGCGATGTTTTGAACCAATGATCTCACTGTTCACTGTAGAACGTTCCATATGGTACGAATTTCCTATCAATGGGAACACTTGTCGAAATCAATTTTTTTGAGCACGAAAATTCTAGATTTTCCAGGAATAAATTCAGACTAAATGTGTACTCATTTCAGAAGAACTCAAAGTTTGAGAGGAAAAAGCAATTGGAATAGAATGTAGATCGCATCGCAAAAAATTGTGATTTGCATATGACTTTAAAAAATGTTCTTAAAATTATAAATGTATGATTATATTCACCAATAGAATTGAGAAAAACCACCAGGAATGAGACGGGAATATAAGCAATCTTCATTTTTTCTAATTAGACGAAAAACTGATTAATTAAACTATGTAAAGAATTTGGTTAAGAACGTGGCTAATAAATATTCTAGTACTTCATTCAATTTTAGACTCGTTAATATATATATATATATTATAATTAATTAATAAATTGTTTGACAAATTTCTAAATATCCTTAAGAAAAAATATTACCCTCAACATCTGTTAATTGTGTCATTAATTCCAAAAAATAACTTTCCGCCCATTATAGGGAAAACAATTGTTTAAATAAATTAAAATTGTTTAAATAATTACCAACTGTCCTTAAAAAATATATCACTCTCAAAATTAGATAATTGTGGCATTAATTCCAGAAAATAATAACTTTGTACGATTTTGAGGAGAAAAAATTGTCTTAACAAATGAAAATTGTTTAAATAATTACAAAATATATAAAACAAGATGTACTACTCTTGCAATTTATCAACTTCATACCATTTATCCCGAAAGATAATAATTTTTGACGACTTACAAGAAGAAAAAATTGTTTAAATAAACAATAATTATTTCAACACTTAAATTTTTTTTCTAAAAACATAAAAACTCGTCATTTATCGATTAAAAATTATTTATGTTGAACAAATTTCGAAAAATACCGTCTTTAGCATGAATTTGATGGAAAACTGCTATTTAGCATTTATAAATTAATAAATTATTAATATATAATATAGATTATTTATAAAATTTATTTATAAAATAAACAAATAATATCGAACAAGAAGTCTTCACAACTAAACATCATCACTTATATAATTTCAAGACGATCAGAAAGAAAACCGATTACTTTCTGTCTATAAATGACCAAACTATGCATTTGTTTATCAAATTTGTTTATAAAATAAACAAATAATATCAAATGACCAATCTTTATCACTGAATATTGCCACTAATAAAAGTTAAAGGTACTAAGAAAGAAAAACGATTACTTTCTGCCAATAATTGTCTAAACTATGCATTTGTTTATGTAATTTGTTTATAAAATAAATAAATTATAACAAACAACAAATTTACATAATTATGATCCTGTCGATAAAATCAAGCAATTTCAACTTACAAATATACTTTGCAAACAAAGTTTGCACGATGTTGACATTTTGTTAATATAATTTGTTTATAACAATCAGATTAAATAACCTGTTAAATATTCATATTCTTTAGATAATTGGACATTCATTTTCATCGAGAATGGGATTGATTAAGTTATTTATTTGAAGATGAAAAATAATAATTAAAAAATGTTTCATTTTCCCTCTTTGTTTATTTATATAAAAAAAAGAAAATTAGTGCACTAGGGTGGTCCAAATTTTGTTTTTTTCGAATTTTTATGGGGACACCCCAGAAATTTGTTCGAATCCACACAAAAATAAATCCATTTTTTTCTTTGTGAAAAAAATTATGTTTAGGGGTGCCGCAAGCCCCATGAAGTTTAATATGTATTTCCCATAAGAAAAAAGACGTTTTTGTAAATCTTATTCAGAAGATGAAACTATGGTCATCAACGAGGGGGGAAGTGTGGGTCAAAAATATCCAAAAATTGGAAAAGTAGGGGAAATGAGAGTCGGGAAGCGAGGGGAAACAAGGGGTGGGAAATTAAAGAAAGGGGGTAAATAAGGGGAGGAAAAGTAGGGAAATTTATTAGAAACAAAGGTGAGTAGGGGAGGGGAAGTGAGGGCTGGGGACGGAAAGTAGAGGAGAGGGAGTATTTGCTGGGGAAGCGACGAGAGGGGGAAGTAAAGAGGAAGAAGTGGGCAGATGACGATTCCGCCCTGGGTACCTGCGAACGGTTCCCCCACTACTGGGCTTCCCCTCACTCAATCGAACTACTGCCGTCGATCCTAGTCAGCGGGAGTCCTTTGTACCTAATGAGGACTAAAATGCGGAATATAACATTTTTTAAATTTAGCACTTGGAAATTTGTAATTATAATATTAGAAAACCTATTATTTAACAACATAAATTTGGATTATTTTTCAAAAAATTGCATTTCTCAAAATTATCCTTAAATAATTTTGCACTCCCAGTCCAAAAGTATGAATAGTACATACATTTTTTGTACTGCTCAACCAATTTGTTTATGAAAGTTAATGAAAAATACTATTTTAACACATTAAAAGCAGAATATAAAGAATTTTCGTGGAGTCAATCTCAAAAGCGTCGTTTTTCAAATCTAACTTTAGAAATTTTGAGCAGGGACCAAAACAGAAAATTGGATTTACTCAAGTGTCGAAAAGCTTTATTAACTGAATTCGGCAAATTTTGAAAATAATTTTGTTCCTTTCAAAAATAATATGTTTAATATTACTGGGTCCAGATTTTTCGCTACTGGTACTTCTGTTTTCTCTTTATTAACTTAGGCCTCAACCAAAACAGACTAATTTTCAAACCAAAAAAAAGGAGTTTTCCAAAAAAGAGTCAAATTTTTAACCAAAAAAGATTTTTCAGTCAATGAAGAAAAAAATCTCAGTCAAAATGTTGAATTGAAGAATCAATCAAAAAATTTATACATTTTTAAAATTATATAATTATAAGCAATTTTAAGCTAAAAACATTAATTTATACATTAAAATTTGTTCTGAAGTCTTTTTAAATATTCTCTCGAAAATTTGTTTGAAAAAATCATTTAAAAATTTTCCAGGAATCTAATGCAAATTTTGTTCTCATCTTGGAACTCGAATTTTTGAAAATCCTGAAAAATTTGAAAAATTGCCATAAAATCTTCCAAAGTCTATTTTGAGAGTTTTCTAAGTTCTTTAAAATATTTTTTTACCTTATTTGAAAAAAATCATTTTTAGTTTTGCTAGAAATTTCGATAAACATTTTTTATTCTTTTGAAACATTTCAAAATGCTTAGAAAGCTTCTAAATTTTGTGTCCCAAATCGCACACCCTAGCCAACTTCGCTATCGAACCACTTGGATCCTGGTTACAAAATAAAACATTTCATGTTTTTTCCTCTAAATATTGTAAAAGTTCACAGCCTTTCTAAAAGTAATAAACAATAAAGAAAATTAGAGCCCAAAAATGCTACACAAAAACCCCCAAAACAAGCACAGTTTTCAATTCATCCAATTCTTTCATAATACTACCTTTCTTGGTTCTTATTGCAAAGTAAGACTTCTTCATCCATGATTTAGAGTATATAAAAAAAAATTTAATTATTTTAGAAAGGGTTGAATACTTTTTGTCTTTGACCCTTCAAGCGCCCCCGGGGAATGAAAAGACACCACTTTTTTGCGAGATCATTAATTAAAAGTAATAAAATTACATGAAGAAATAAACAGGTTATCAGTAAAAAACGTTCATCCCACTTTTCATGAAAAAACCCACTTCAAGTTCCCAAATGAATACCTTCTTTCGAAGCTGCAAAATAGCAATTTTTTCTTGAAGATCTATATTTCGAAAATTCGAGGTTTAATTTTTAGGTTAGGATATCAAAAATTGACTAAATTATGATTTCTTTCGTGAAAAAATTAGTTTTTCACGTTTTCGTAAGATTTTCGTTTTTCTAACACGCAACAAAAACTTTTTCGTCGAGAATACTGTATCCACACACTAGAAGAATATTTGGAGAGTATTCAGTAATTTTTTGGAATTGAAATAACGGCTACTCTCTTTGCAATATGACATTTTCCGATAAGGGGGTCACCCACGACCCGACATGGCGCTTTGTGTTATTATTATATAGCATAACGCTTCAAGGGTTAACTATGTAGAACATTTAAAAACGATACAAAAATAAAAAATAATGAAGCAAAGCCAAGTAAAAAGATGCTTTAATAAAACCAATGGCGAAAAATGGTTTCTGTTATACAAAAATTTCAATAGAGCCCACAGTTTTCAATACATGCCATTCTTTTATCACATCTTTTTACTCAGTTCTGAATGTGGAGTAACTTTTTCAGAACAATGATTAAAAATATTTTAAAAAAATAATTGAATTTCACTATTGTCTACTATACAAAAACCTGCATAAAACTCACAGTCGACTTCTACCAGACTATTCCAACTTCCAATAGTTTGGACGAAGTCGATGCAATAAGGTTTCTTACTTACAAATTCCAATTTGTTATTTCCCAGACAATAAATTGAGAATATTTACATCTCATTCTAAATTTTTTAAATATATTTTCAATTCCTTTTTGTTGAATATCTTGCTTTAAATAAGCATACCATTATTTTAAATTATTGAAAAAATTTATTAATAGTAAGGCACGCTCTGCACCTATCGCTTGGAACTTCTTGACCTAAAATGCGGTTACGGTATGCTAAGGTGGAAAGGGACACACCCCTTTCATTCTAGATTACCGAGTCAAGAAAACCACGTAACTCCAGCCGCACCAAATCGGCTCATCGAGCCCCAAGAGAGGTAATAAGGACAACCAGAACCACACACTGACCTGCTCCAAGAGGTAGCCAAGCCGAGGGGCCAGCTGGAAGGTCAAGATGGAGCCGCGGTTGCAAAATAAAATGGGTACCCTGCAGGAGGGAGGGCTATCGGACGCCTTCGCACCATCACCCACCTCCCAGCAATAAAGGAATGTTAGACGAGACGAGGTGTATGAGGGTGCTAGGTTACAACTACCTCACACGTCAGCAATAGCTAATGATGGGCGCCCCGAAATCGAGGGCATATAGGGTGCCCACTCACAAGTCGTGCTGGGCTTTTGGTAGGCTGGTCACCTGCGTGGCCAAAGCTCTGACTCGGCCAGCTCCGGACCCATTTGTGTCGGATGTAAGGAGCCCGGGTTTCGAAAGCCCTCATGTCTGAACTGCTCCACTGATCCACGTTGCAGCTATTCGGAGAGGTCTGTCCGCGACCCAGAGTTAGGTTTCTTGGGGCACCATCGCAATTACCGAGCTAGATATGCAAATTTGTTTTGCCTTTTTCTGATAGTAGCGTTTGAATGTCGCGACAAATCGTCTGACGAAGCAATTCCATTTCTTTTTACTTTTACTTTTGTACGTCGATCTGAGTCATATATCGTAATGATTAGGAATATGCTAGCCGTATTCTGTGTATTGAGAGACAAAATCTAATTCTAATTTCTTCTGTTTATGCAAATTATTAAGTCGAAATATTATAATATTATTGCACATCGCGCGATAACGATCTATAAATTTACTTCTCTGGACAGTTTTTTCACTATCAGGGTCATCGGACTCGTCTTGCCTCCTCGTCAGTAGGCGAATCGTCATCATCGATATCGGTGGCCTCGGTAGTCATAGAGGTGACATCTGAAGCGCTTGATGACTTCTGCTTGTAAAGTTTGACGCCCTTTCTTAAGCGCGAGCATCTTTTTCTACTGGTATCGGAAAAGTGGAAATGCAAATATTCTAATATCTCAGAAAGCTGATCGTCACTCAAATCAATATAATTGATGTTTTCAATTCTCGGAACGTACTTAATCCGGTTACTGCATCCAAAAACACCATTTTTCAAAAGTTTATTAATTCCCTCAAAATCGGAACAATTTTAGGGTTCCAGTATGCAATACTAGTTCGCGTAATGATAAGCCCTGAAAATTACCCAAAAGATTTAATGCTCTCACGATGATTCATTATAATAAATTGAAATAAGTTCTTTTGGGTTTCAGTAGTGTGTAAAACTACGAATCTTGCCAACGGTTCATGAACATTGCAGTTCACTTCCTCAGGGCTGACCTGAAAGAGACTTAATTGTTAGATTTCCGAAGAACTTCTTAACTCAATTCTTTATTTTTTCATATGCTTTCATATGAGATTACTTGAAGCTTACAAGAGCATTATTTTTTATATTCACAGAAAAACCTTAATTTTTGTATACCAAAATTATAGAAAACGACACTGCAAACTGTTGACAAGTATTAGGGTGCCCAAAACAGATTTCGACTTCTTTAAAACCTGAGCGTAAAATTGTATTACTTTAAAAAAAAAACATAATCCTGTATTTATCTTAAATTAAAAAAAAAACTAGAGAAAGCAAATACGAGCGCTAGGCAAGTGATCATTTTTTAGTATCACGCAATTTTTTAAATAATTATATAAAATGATTACAAAATGTTTGTAATTTATGAAAATTGGTAACTTAACTTTATTAAACCGTTTTATTTTAATAACAATAGCAAGTTTATACAAAAAACACTAATATAGGATAACAAAAATATTTAGTATAGTAAATCTTCTTCTAAGCATATCGTTAATTGTTTAAAATTACCGATTTCCGACGAAGAATATTAACGTAGAATTGCTGAAATTCGTGAATCTTCTTTAAAAAATAATTTTTTTAAATTGAAAATACAAATTTCTAACGAAAAAGATTCACATAAACCAAAATTGTTGAACGATTCTAAATATTCTTCAAATTATAATGATTTTTGTTTCAGAATACCAATTTTGGGTGCAAAACGCTATATCGTAGCCTAAAATCGTTGAAAAATTATGAAACTTTAGAATCCGATGATATTTGTTGTAAAACAATGATTGCGTGTGCAAAACGTTAATATAACCTAAAACTGTTCAAAAACTGCAAATCTTGTTCAAACCAAAATTATTTTTCTTTTAAAACACCAATTTTTTGTGTAAAATGCTAACATAACTTAAAATTGTTCAAAGTTGTGAATCTTCTTCAAAATAGAATTTTTTTTCAAATTTAAAATACCAAGTTCTGACGAAAAACACTAACATAATCTAAAATTGTCAAAAGATTCTAAATCTTCTTTAAATTATTATGATTTTTGTTTTAACATGCCAATTTTTTGTGTAAAATGCTAACATAACCAAAAATGGTTGAAAGTTGTTAATCCTCTTTAAAATTAAATGTTTTTAAAATTAAATATGCTAAGTGCCGATGTAAAACAAAAATGTAACCTAAAATTTTTGAAAAATTATGAACCTTTAAACTCTAATAATTTTCGATTCAAAAACGCTAAAGGGTAAAAAACGTTAACAAAACCAAAAAATGTAATTTGTTAAAAAAAATGTAATCTTTAAAATCTACAATTTTGTGTGTAAAACTATTGAAACAGGGGAGTCTCGATAATGATTTTCATTTGAAAATCCTCATTTCCAGTGAACAAAACTAACAGAACCAACAAATTTTTTTTTAAATTTTATGTTCAAGGTCAAGGTTAGTTTTAGGGTTACAGGTACGTTTAGGGATTGTGTTGGCATTGATGTTCATGTTGGGGATAGGTTTAGGGTTAGGGATAGGGTTTTAGGGAGTTTGAATTTTATAATTAAGGTCAGGGTTGGTGTTATGGTTAACGGTACGTTTAGGGTTAGTGTTTATGTTGGTGTTGGTGTTTGTGATAGGGTTACGTTTAGGGTTTGGGTTTGGAATGGGGTTGAAGGAGTTTTGAATTTTATGATTAAGGTCAGAGTTAATCTTAGGGTTAGCAATACGTTTTGGATCAAAGTTTGTGTGATGGTATTGGTGTTGGTGATGGTATTAGTGTTAGTGTTTCTGTTCGCGTTAGGTTTAGGTTTAGGGATAGGGTCGCAGGAAGTTTGAATTTTATAATTAAGGTCAGGGTTGGTGTTACAGTTAACGGCACGTTCAGGGTTAGTGTTTATGTTGGTTTTGGTATTGGTGTTTGTGATAGGGTTAGGTTTAGGGTTGGAGTTTGGAATGGGGTTGAAGGAGTTTTGAATTTTATGATTAAGGTCAGAGTTAATGTTAGGGTTAGTAATACGTTTTGGATCAGTGTTTGTGTTAGTGTTAGTGTTGGCGATAGTAATATTGTTTGTAATGGTATTGGTGTTGGTGATGGTATTAGTGTGAGTGTTCCTGTTGGCGTTGGGTTTAGGTTTAGGGATAGGGTTTTAAGGAGTTTGAATTTTATAATTGAGGTCAGGGTTGGTGTTACGGTTAACGGTACGTTTAGGGTTAGTGTTTATGTTGGTGTTGGTATTTCTGATAGGGTCACGTTAATGGTGAGTTTTAGGGTTTCGAATGGGGTTGAAGGAGTTTTGAATTTTATGATTAAGGTCAGAGTTAATTTTAGAGTTAGTGGTACGTTTTAGATCAATATTTGTGTTAGTGTTAGTGATGGTATAAGTGTTTGTGATAGTATTGGTGTTGGTGATGGTATCGGTGTTGGTGATGGTATTAGTGTTAGTGTTCGTGTTGACGTCAGGTTTAGGTTTAGGGATAGGATCATGTTTTTGTTGTTGTTAGTTTTAGGCTTGTGGTTAGTTATAAGGTTTTAGGGATTTCAAAATTTATAGTTAAGGTCAGAGTTAGGGTTACGGGTACGTTAGGGAACAATGTGTTAGTGTTAGTGTTGAACTTCGTTTTGCTTTTAGTGTTAGTATTAGTGTTAGGGTTAGGGGTACGTTTAGGGTTAGTGTTTGTGTTTGTGTTGGTGTTGGTGATGGTGTGGGTTATATGTGGGTGACTATGTTTGTGATTGACTTGGTGTTCAGGTTAGGTTTATGATAGTGTTGGTGTTCGGGTTGGGTTTATGAATAAGGTCAGACTAATGGTTAGGGATATGGTTTTAAATATTTCAACCAAATAGTTAAATTTTCAACCAGAGATGAATTTTCAATTAAAATGATGAATCTGCAATTCTACAACAACAACAAAATAAATTTTTAATTAGGTAGGTCAACTTTTAAACAAAAAAGACTCATTTTCTGCAAAACAGTTGAATTTTCAACCCGTCAATATTAATTTTCTAAGAAGAAGACGAATTTTCAACAAAATAATTTAATTTTCAACAAGAGAGATGCATTTTCAATTAAAATTATGCATCTTTAACAACAACAAAAAAGAATTTTTAATAACGTAGTTCAACTTTCAATCCAGAATTCAAATTTTCTAATCAGAAAGACGAATTTTCAACAAATAAAGATTTTTCAGTCGACAGAAAAAAAATGTCATTCAAATTGTTGAGCTTTTAAGCCAAAAGACGATTTTTTTTAAACAGTTTATTTTTTACCCTAAAGTATGAATTTTCAACAAAAAAGTTAATTTTCAACCGGAAGTTCCGATCTTTGAAAAGAAAGAAATTTATTTTCCCAATTCTATTTAATCTAGAAATATTGTTCCCACTACAAATAAAAATATGCATTATAAGTTTCTTTTATAGTTGCATTACTTTTGACACTATTTTTGCACTGTTTCTAGTTTATAAAGCAATTAATAAAAATTGTTCATTTGAACTTTCAGAATTTTCATCACATGATTTTTTAACTAAAAAAGATCAATTTAACAACTAAAAATGAAAAATCTACATTTTCAAGTAAAAAATGAATTTGAAATTAAAAAAAAAAAGAATTTTCAACAAAATAGTTCAATTTTAAGAAAAGAGATGAATCTTCAAAATAAAAAATGAATTTAAAAAAATATTTATACCTTCAACCAAGTATAGTTGCATTTTTCACTAGAAAATATCAATTTTTAACCAAAAATGGAATAATTAAATTTTCAGTTGAAAAAATTAATTTCCAACAGAAATAAAACGAATTTTCAACAAAACAGTTCCATTTTCAACTAAAAAGATGAATCTGCAACTAAAAAAATTATTTTTTTAACAAAGTGGTTTAAAATTCAACCAAGAAGTTGAATTATCAACAAAAAAAATTAATTTCCTACCACAAGAAATGCAATTTCAACAAAAGAGTTTTCAAGCTAAAATGTCAAATGTATTAGAAAATAGTTGACTTTAAACTGCAAAAGATGAATTTTCAATTAAATAGTTGAATTTACAACTAAAAAAGGTCAATTTTCAGCCAAAAGTGGAATAGTTAAATTTTGAGTTAAAAATATTTATTTTGAACCAAAAAAACGAATTTTCAACAAAATAGTTGAATTTTCAACTAAAAAAGATTAATTTTGTATCAAAAATAAAATAGTTATTTCTTTAACCAGAAAACATTTTCATTTTAAATAAAAATCACGTGAAAGGCGTTGGAATTCCCCTCTGGGAGCTAAAGTTCGGAGTAGCGACGCGACCTGTCGCCAGTCTCTGTTCATACATCCGGTCATCCCTATCATCTCACCGGTAACTTGCCACGTGCCGGAAGATCTTCGAATATATAAGTGGCAATGAATGTCTTTATTTCCTAATGAGCGGCTTTTATTTGTGTGCACCCATTTTCTCTTGGCGTCCAAATCCTACCTTTCCTTCTCGGTAGGCCTTCCTGCCACTAGTTAAAAAAAAGTAACTTACTTTTTGTGAAGAAAGCTTTGGTTTTAATTTGAAATATAACACTGATGTAAGGGACGATGGTCCTGGGGACTAAGGCGTAGTCTTTAGTCTCGCACTCTGAAAGAGGCTCGGCGGCCTGAGTCGTGGGACCGGTACCTCTAAAGAGAAAGGTTCTCTATGTACGTAAAGTAAAGGAAAATGTAAACCCTTAGGGGCGACATTAGAAACGTCCATGACCGTAAGTTGAAAAGCTGTTCATTGAAACAAGAGAAAGCCATTGATATTTTTATGGTTTTTCTGATTTTCTGAAAATAAGACTTTCAGTATAGCAGAAACATAAGCTCAAAAAATATTAAAAGAAGCCATTTTTTTTCTTTCGTTTGTTGAAGATCTCCCTCAATGAGAAAGTCAATTCATTTGTTACGTATGAGGAAGCAAAATGCTCATAAAAGCAGCACTAATGAATACGTCCATAGCAAATCCATGCATATTACTTCGCAGCGGTAATTAATTGTTTTTCAACAGTTTATTTAAATTGAAAGACAAACCGAAGAAAATATAAAAAATGATTTCAAAACCATTCACAATTCCAAAACATACAGAATAATTAGTAACTGTGAATCTTTAATAATAAGCATAATATAAGTTATATAGAAATATCTCTTTTAACTTTATTTAATTATGTATTTGCAAAATGAAGAAAAAATTGATTTAAAAAGAATTTCAGTTTTTCAATCTTAGCTATACTGAAGTATGAGTCGTGTTTTTCATGTTTATCGCTATATTTTTCACATAAACTTTCAATACTGACTTTGGGAGATAAAAATTCAAATAATTTCAAGATTCAGAAAACATCATGTACTTCCAAAGTTTAATAAAAACCACTTATTTTTCATGATTAAAATAATCCATGACAATAATACCCGTCACATCAAAATCGTTATAATTATCCAGAATAAACCTGAAGTTTCGCATTCTGAATTATTATTAAATAATTTATATTTTTCAACTCGTAAACTGTTGCTTAAAAGAAATCATGCAATTATATTTTAATATACATTTTAATACTATATTTGATAATAGTAATATGTGTCATAGTAACATCATTCAACGTTTAGAATCTCAGACCATTTGGCGACTATAAATTTATCCTTACCTCCCTTTGATTATTGTAAAAAAATCTTATTTGATAATCAGAATTTCCTTGGCCTTCAAAAGAACAATGGCTCATCTTAGACTTTTGGGTTCCAGAAGAGAAAGAGTGTGCTTAAATGACTCAAGATATGACTTCGTTGCAGGTAAAGTCTGTTCAATATGTAACCGTAATCAGGTAGAAGGTTTATATCATTTACTTGCACAATGACCTGCCTACTTTGATTTCAAACCTCCGTTTCTTAGAAATTCAGCGGATCCGAATGTTGTAAGACATTATGGGCTTATGATTTTAAATACCACCTTTGCTTTTGAGATGCGTAATTTATTTAAACTAGTCCAAACCATTCTGCGCATCTGCACATTTATACTCGAGACTTAAACAGGCAAAATGATTAATTTAAACTTTTTTTTCTTTTCCTCTCTTTTCTTCGATTAAAAACTTATTCTCATATTCAAGCCAAGCAGTTGAACACCTTATCTCAAGGTATATGTACTTTTAGAAGATATTCTAGTTTTCTCTTGAAATTTCATTTATTCCCTAAAGTACGTAAGAAATCCTTTAAATTCCTTCAATTTGGTTAGATCCCCTAAAATCTTTAAAATCCCAAGTTATCTTTAAAAATTTCATTTATTCCCTAAACTTCCCTGGGAATCCGTTAAAATCCGTAGAAATCTTATAATGTCTTTTAAAATCCACTAGAATCCTATAAATTTGATGAGATCTCTTGAAATCTCTGAAATCCTTGGAAATCCCTTGAAATTTTATTTAATTTAATTTATTCCCTAAAGTTCGTTAGAAATATTTTGGAATCCTTTCATTTGGTTAGATCCCTTCATGTTTTCCTAATCTCAAGAAGTCCCTTAAATTTGCATAAAATTGTTAAACTTTCACCAAAAAATTATGTATTCTGACCGGAAAGTATGGATCTTCAACAGAATATGATTTCTGAACAAAGTTGTTTGACCAAAATTTTGAAACAAAGTAGTTGAATCTTAAAGCAAAAAACTTCAGTTTTCAACCAAACAGTTGCATTTTTATTTAAGAAACATGAAATGTTTATCAAATTAGATGAATTTTTTTAGTTAAAAAAAACAAATTAAAAAAAAAGTCGATATTTATCCAAAAAAGATTTCAGTTTGACTATTCAACAGCCAAATATGAGTTTTAAATAAGAAGTAAATTTTCAACGACGATACTTGAATTTTTACCCCAGAAAGAATAATTTTTAACAAACCAGTTGAATTTTCAACCAAAAACAAATACTTTTTTCCGAAAAGTTGTTGAATTTTGAACCAGTCAGTTTAATTTTTATCCAAGAAAGATGCAACTGCTACTAAAATAGATGAACTTTCCAATAGTAAAAGACAAATTTGATAAAGAAGCAGTTAATGCCTCGTTGACTTTTTCGTCTAATAGTTGCTTATCGTCAAAGGTGACAAGTCCGGCAATAGGTCTGATTATTTCTCATAGAAATCCTAGCCTCAGATATGCTTTCCTTTGTCTGATGTTCGTCGGTATATTTTGCGGAAGAGGGTTCATGGTCTTACGTTCCAATCCTTTCATCTGGCGTCAAACGTCCTTCAAACGACTTTCAGCAACATCGTGTCTCCTACTAATTTGGTAAGATTCGAAGATATTAATCCAGTCTTCGCCGAGTGTCACTTTGGAATTCTCCACTAGAGGTTTGGTTCTGTGTCCATATCTCTCGCGGAAATTCTGATTTTTTTGAACGTCGATAAAAATAGTGGGACTCCAGATAGTAACACTCCTTCGCATATGTCACTTCTTCTCGGAGTGGATTGAGGTACTGCTGGTAAGGAAAGTGCTCCTGTACAGATGTTTGCTCTATCCAATGTCGGTCGCTGCACATACATCACATAGAAAGATCCAAAGACACGGACCATTCACTTAAGAACAATGGAACAATTCTGCTTTTATTTTCTTCCCTATGAACAAAGCTTGCGCTGGTATACTCTTCAATTTACTTGATTAAAAATGTATTGGTTACAATTTATTTATACCTTGCATAAAATAAAATTTAATTACAGAATAGGATTTTTCCAAGGGCTGGAGCAGTAAATACATATGAAAGAAAGCATCGACATGTGTTTTTATATTTTCACCTACCTTATTTTTGGGTTACAATGGGCGAGATCTTAATCTTCATCGTAAAATCATTTTGGAATGAATGGCTCTGTATTTCTTTATTTGAGATTTCTATAAAATAACTACCAAAGTTATTTTGTGATGAATTTTATTACCCGCTAAATAAAACAGGAAAAATTGTAAAGAGAAAATGAAACATTTGAGCAGTGCACCACCCCGGAATTATTTTGGGACAAGATAATCCTTGGGTAAAAATGGACTTTATCGAATTAATTCAAATTGATTATATTTTCAATTCTCGTTTCTATTCTAGCTTTAGTTTTAATTTCTGTATTTACCTCGTTTCATAAAATACTCTAAGGTTGGCCTAATATTTTGCAGATTCCTAACCATAATCATACACATTCTTTATGTAGATAAAGGAGCATAATACATTGTTTCCATTCTTTTAACTCGCTTGTCGGCATGTTTCATAAATCGCCAGTCATCTTCCTTCTATAGAATTACATTATGATTATCGGTTAGTCCTACGACCTTGTATAGACCATAACTTCGCGAATAGAATTTTTCATCACGCACATCCTTGATCACGTATACTAGGTCATTTACTTTCGCGTTTAGCATCCTAGCCCTTCAATCATTGTGCTACTTTGATCTTTTCTTTGCATCAATTAGACTCTTCGCTACTAATCACGATATTAAGTTTCAATTGACTGAAAAAAATGAGAATTTCTATATGAAATAATGGTTAAAATAAATATTTTGGCTTGATTTAAATAAAATAAAATAAAATAAATAAACAAAGCAGCAGGATTTCAGCCGGAACTATGCGATTACACAATCGAAGAGCTATCGCCTGATCTAACACTAAAAGAATTTTTGGCGCAGATCAATATAAATTAAGTTATTAATAATTTTAACTTCTTTTAAAATTAATTTTTTTCAGAATCTCGAACAATATTGATTTTAGAAAAAAACGTTTCGCACAAAAGTTATAGATCTCGTTGAAACACATATTTCTTATATTCATACTTTTTTTCTAAAATTGATATTTTTCGAGGAAAATGACAAGAATGAATGTTCAGATTTTTTTTCTGTTTGAAAAGGGGATCGGCGTGAGTGGAAGTGAGCCACGCCCTCTCCACCCACTCACGCCGAACCCATTTTCCAAAGTTTTTGTCATTTTTCTCGAAAAATATTAATTTTAGAAAAAAAAGTATAAATATAACAAATACGTGTTTTGACGAGATCTACAACTTTTGTGTTTAACATTTTATTCCAAAATCAATAGTTTTCGAGATTTAAAAAAAAATCTAAAATCTAAATAATCTAAAATCATTTTTTTGAACACCCTAATATTCATATTTATTATCGTCAATAAAACTCTGAATTTCATTTGCCAGTACTATAAATCTTTAATAAGAGTCTTAAATAAAAATAAAATCATTTTACTGACCTGGAGATCCTTCGACAGCTACCTGTTAAAAATAATAAATTTAATCAATTAAAAAGGTTTCTTCAAGATATAAAAAAAACATTGAAAGTCAATAATATAATCTACTTAGCTGAAAAGTGAGGAAAAAATTTGAATTTAAGGTGAAAAATGAATTATTAATAGAAACATGATGAATTAACCAGATTTCAAAAAATTAATTCAATTTTTTGCTTTAAATAATTAAATTCTCAAACAAAAATGGAATAGTTCAATTTTTAATTAAAAATATGAATGTTTAAAACAAAACAAAAAAATTCAACAAAAAATTATGAATCTTCAACCAAAAAAAAAATGAATTTTCAATTATGTAACATGATGAACCTTAAATAAAATGAATTTTCAACCAAATAGTTGAATTTGCAACTAAAAATGAAAACCTTGGAACTAAATAGTTTAATTTTCAATTTAAAAATGTAATAGTTGATATTTTAACAAACAAAAAAAAAAGATTTTAATTAATTAGAAAATATATTCAACCAAAAAAGAAAAATTTGCAACGAAATATTTGAATTTTCAACTAAAAAAAGATAAATTCTCAACCAAAACTGGAACAATCAAACTTTAAATTAAAAAGATGAATGTTTAACATGGATAAGATTTGACAGAGGCAAAATGAGAATTTTTCGATGGAAAAGAATACGATTTTCTAGAGGTTTAATGAAAATCGTTTCATAGAAAAGTATAAGATTAATCGATTGATAGAAATTGATAGAAATATCCTGATTTCCGAAATATAGAATTCAATTCAAATCTTGTACCGATAAGATTTCACAGTATTTTAATTAAAATATGATGATAGAAAAGTATAAGATTTCTAGGTGGATAGAATTTGATAGAAAGTTCATTCAAATGTGCTGCTAAATTTTGATTCCTGAAATTCAATTGATTGAATTAGATAGGATTTTTATTAAATATTCTGATAGAATTTGATTTGTATTTTATAATTTTCTACAATTTTTCCAGAAGGGAAAAATTGGTAAAAAAATTTGGAAAAGAAGAATAAAAATTTTCGCTGGAAATTAGTATCTTTGAAAAAAAAATTCTTAATTCAAAATCATACAGTTTCGACGAAGACGTGAAATTTCTAACAATTTTGGGTTGTGTTAGTTCTATTCATCTAAAATAACATTTTTACACAAAAATTATCATCAAGATTACCAAATTTTCAACAATTGTTGGTTATGTTAGCGTTTTACACCGGCAATGGGTATTTTTAATAAAAAATTATAAGACTTCTAAAATTAAACATTCTTTCAAAAATTTAGGGTTTTCTCTTTTCTTATCATTTTCACCGGAAATTTATATTTTTAGGCAAAAATCTTCAAATTTAAACATTCGTAATTTTTTAATAATTTTAGGTTATGTTCACGTTTGACACCAAAAATTGGTATTTTAAAACAAAAATGATTATAATTAAAACAAGATTCAGAATGTTATAGGAAGTTTTGATTATGTTAGTATCTTTCGTCAAAAATTCGTATTTTTAATGAAAAAAATATTCACAACTTTAGAACAATTTTAGGTTATATTGGCATTTCACATCTAAAATCGGTATTTTTATTAAAAAATTATTAGATATGAAAAAATATAAAAATTTCTTCAGCAATTTTATGTTAAGCAAGTGGTTTTCAGCGGAAATATCGATATAGATTTTAAAGGAGAATGAAATTTTTTTACATTTTAAGGTTAGGTTAACGTTTTTCGCCGAAAATCAGTTATTTTAAACAAAAATCATTCAAATTACTGAATTTGTTAAGGCTCATTAAATTTTTTATTTACACATATATTGATGTTTTTATTTATTTACTTTTTTCGATAAAACATTTGTATTTTAGAGATAAAAATAAATTCATTTAGAAGAAGATTTACCATTTGGAATGAATTTTATTTCTGTCATTTTAGTATTTTTCGTCGAAAATTGGTTATTTCAATTAAAATAATCGTAAGATTTTTAATATTTTATTTATTTCTTGAATCAATGTTCAGAGTACTTAGAGTCTTGAGAAAATTCAAAAAGTTTTCGATGAATTCAGATTCAGATATGACGAAAAAGTATTTTTTTTTTTTTGTAAAAAAAATGAATTTTCAACCTAATAGTTTAACTTTAAACCAAAAAAGATTTTTCAGTCAAAAAATAAAAAAAAATGTCTCTCAAATTATAATTTGAGGGGATAAAAGGCTTTGATTACAAAATAAAAATTTCGAATAAGTATTAGTTTTCAAGGTTTATTTGTTGATTTGTTTTTAAGGTTATAGAAATAATATTTTACCAAGATTCTTGAGAAAATTCAAAAAGATTTCGATGATTTCAGATTCAGATATGACAAAAAAGTATAATTTTTTTACTTTACAGGATTTTGCAAAATTTAAGGAAAAATTCGAGTCAGTTTGAAAGACATTTAGGACTTTTAGAAAAATATCTTTTAAACTGTCTCGAATTATTCCTAAAATTTTGAAAAAACCTTTGAAAATTAAAAAAATTGCCCTTCATCTTCCCGACTTTTTTCGACATTGATAGAAATGTTTTGAAATGTTTTGAAATATTTTTAAATTTCCTTTGAAAATTAATTTTTCAAAATAAAATGTCATTAAAAATTTTCACAGGAATTTATTAACTGAGTATGAGTGTTAATGAAATTATTAATTATAAATTGTTGGTTCAATTTGTTTAAACAATCATAAAATTCATCGACTAATCATGAATGTTGCTAAATTTATTATGATGTTCCTAATACAAAAATTGATATAGAAAGAATCAAATTTTTCTGTTGACAAACTACTTATTGATGAATTTTTTTAATTAATTTGTTTATATTTCATGGAATTTGTCAAATAATTATCAATGTAGCTGAAATCGTCATAAAGTTGCCAACTGAAAGGACTAGCCTTGGAAAAAAAAACTCATTTTTGTGCTGACAAATGCCCAAATAATGCATTTGTTTATTACATTTGTTTGAAAAAATCATAGGATTAATAAAAAAATTATGAACTTTTCTAAAATTATCATGAAGTTTCTAATTTAAGAAATTTAAATAGAAAAAAACTAATTTTCCTGTCGAAAAATAGCCCAATAATGCATTTTTTTTATTAAATTTGTTTTCAAAAATTATTAGATTAATAAAAAAATTATGAATTTTGCTAAAATTATCACAAAGTTCCTAATTTGAGAAACTGACATAGAAAAAAACGAATCTTTCTTCCGAAAAATGGCCCAGTTATCCATTTGTTTATTAAATTTGTTTATAATATCAACAACTATAATCTTGAGAGAAATTTTTTTGACAGTTTTTTTTAATACCTTTCGATAATTTGAAGCGAATTCGAAGTATTTTAGAGATTTTAGATTATTTCTAAAAATCCCAAGGAATTTTCGAGAGCTTCAAAATCCTATATCATAATAATTATAATATAATATTAATATAATATAATATTTTTAATAATATTGAAAATAAGAAATGAATTAAAATAAAACAGTGGAGGGTAAAAATAAAAAGTGCTGTCATTTTTTACTTGTAAACCGTATAGGAATCGAATATCAGAATTTATTGATTAAAACTGGCTTTCAAGCATCATTGGTATCGGAATTCTCATATCTGACAACGAGATGATCAGAGTTGGATTTTTTTTAATCTCATAAATTCCGTATTGAGAGTCGATTGAATAACTATTAACTTGGCAAAACATTATTTGCCAATTACGACCAGTTTTCGAAAAAATCGAATTTTTTTAACAAAATTTTGTTTATGGATTGAAATCTATATTTATTAATTTCTTGTGTAAAAGTATGGAAACGTAACATTTGTAACACTTGTTTTTAATACAAAATTTGCTTTTTCCTTGAATTTTCAGCTGTTGAAAATTAAAAAAACTTGAAAATTCAATTATTGAACTACAATTGAACTACAACGAATACAAATTCAAAAAAGTGAATATTCAACAGTTTAAAATTCAATTTTAATTTTTTTTTTCAATTTAAAACAGTTGATTTTTCGATCGCTGGAAATTTAACTGTTGTAATTTGAAGTAAATTGACTTGGCAATTGCTGAAAACTGAAAAATGATTTTTCAACAATTGAATTTTCTTAATTTTCCACAGTGGAATTTTCAAAAGTTGATACTTGAAAAAAATTGAAATTTCAACTGTTGAAAATATAGTTTCTTATTTTCTTCAATTCTCAACAGTTGAAAAGTCAATTAACTTTAACTATAACCAATTTAAAATTCAATTGCTCTAAATTGATGAAAATTGACTTTTCAAAAGTTAAAAATAAAAAGAAAGCGAAGTTTGTATTACAAATAAATGTAAACATGTTTTATATTTAATTCTTAAATTTTCAATTAAAATTATGTAAATATATCACTTTTTAAACACTTGTTTTGTATACAAAGTTGGCTTTTTTCACTGAAATTTTGCACTGAAAATTCAAGAAAAAAGCGAATTTTGTATTAAACATATCTGTTGAGAAAGTCATATTGACATAATTTTAAAAGATAATTTAATTCAACTGTTGAACATTCAATTTTCAACAGTTGAAAAGTCATTCTACTTTCATTTTCATCAATTAGAAATTAAGCTGTTGAAAATTGAAGAAAATTGAGAATTGAATTTTCAATAATTGAACATTCAATTTTCTTCAAATTCCAACTGTTGAAAATTCCACTTTTGAAAATTAAAGAAATTCGACTGTTGGAAATTTGATTTTCAATTTTCTTCAATTTTCAACAGTTTAAAAGTCAATCTACTTAACTTTTCAACAATTTAAAAATCAACTTTTCAATTTCTTCAATTAAATTCGACTGGTTTGAAGATAATTCATTTGTCTGGCTTCAACATTCAACAGTCTTGTTGAAAATTAATTTATTTTGTAGAATATTCGTCTTTTTGGTAGAACAATAATCTTCTTGGTGGAAAATTGATCTTTTTGTTTAAAAATTTAACTATTTGGTTAAAAAAGAATTCTTTTTTGTTGAAAATTCAACTGTTTGGTTCAAAAGTGAAGTATTTGGTAGAACATTAACTTTTTTCCTCAAAATCTCATTTTTGGGTTGAAATTTCAACTGTTTTGTAGATAATTCATCTTTTTGGCTTTGAAATTGAAGAATCGTGTTGAAAATTGATGTATTTTGTAGAAAATTCGTCTTTTTCGGTGAAACATTAATCTCTTTGGTGAAAAATTGATCTTTTTGTTTAAAAATTCAACTAGTTGCTTAAAAATTCATTCTTGTTGAAAATTTAACTACTTGGTTGAAAATTAAACTATTTTTATGAAAATAAAACTATTTGGTAGAAAATTAACTTTTTTGGTACAAAATCATATTTTTGGTATGAATATTTGATTCCTTTATAGATAATTTGTCTTTTTGACTTCAAAATTCAACAATCTTGTTGAAAATTGATGTATTTTGTGGACAATTAATTTTTTTTTGTTAGAAATTTAAGCTTTTAGTGGACAATTGGTATGTTTTTGGTTGTAACTTGAACTATTTGGTTGAAAATTCATTCTTTTTTCTTGAAAATTAAATTATTTTTATGAGAATCGAACTGTTTGGTAGAAAATTAATTTTTTGTGGAAAAATCATACTTTTGAGTTAAAAATTAGTCGGGTTTGAAGATAATTCGTTTTTCTGGCTTCAAACTTCAACTATCTTGTGGAAACTTGATATATTTTGTGGAAAATTCCTCTTTATTGGTAGAAAATTATTCTTTTTGGTTCAAAATTTAACTATTTGGCTCGAAATTCATTGTTGTTGTTGAAAATTTAACTACTTGATTAAAAATTAAAGTATTTGGTAGAAAATTAACGCTTTTCCTGAAAATCTCATTTTTGGGTTGAAAATTCAACTGTTTTTTAGTTAATCCTTTTTTTTTTGTTCTTTAAAATTGAACAATCTTGTTGAAAGTTGATGTATTTTGTGAAAAATTCTTATTTTTGGTAGAACATTAATCTTCTTGGTGGAAAATTGGTATTTTTTTGTTTGAAACTTAAACTTTTTGGTTAACAGTGCATTCTTTTTGTTGAAAATTAAACTACTGGGTAAAAAATTATTTGTTCTTGTACAAAATCATATTTTTGGAATTAAAATTTGATTCCCTTGTAGATTTTCCTTTGCTGAAAATTTAACTGTTTGGTTCAAAAGTGAAGTATTTGGTATAAAATTTGGTGAAAATTCAACTGTTCTGTAGATAATAGTTTGTAGAGAATTTAAATATTTGGTTGCCAATTTAACTACTTAGTTAGCAGATGAACACCTTTTTCAAAAATTCATTTCTTGGTTGGGAACCTAACCACATTATAAAAAATTCGTTATTTTTTAAACTCGATCTTCAAATGAAAATTTAACTATTTCATTCAAGGTTAAAAATTTATCTTCTTTTGTTGGCAATGAAACAACTTGGTTAAAAATTCATTTTTTTTTTATAATACTTTAGCTATTTGGGTGAATTTTTTTTAGTTAAAAATTCAACTGTTTCGTCAAAAATTTATATATTTTGTTTGAAACTCATTTGTTCTGTTGCAAAATTCATACGTTTCGTTGAAAATTCGCCTTTTTGGCAGAAAACGAATTTTCTTGGTTACAAATTCCACTATACTTGATTAACAATTCAACTATTTTATTAAAAATTCATTTTTCAATTAAACATTTATCATCTTAGTATTAAATTTATCACTTCCGTAAAAAATTAAACCATTTTGTTAAATTTTTTTAGTTCGAAACTGAAATTTTCTGTTGTTGGTCGAAAATTGATTTTGTTTTGTTGAAACTTCAACCATTTCTATGAAAATTCAACAATTTGGTTGAACATTGAATTTCTTTGTTGACAATTAATTATTTTAATAGAAAATTGAACTATTTTATTAAAAATTTGTCTTTTTTGGTTTGAAAAATCATTTTTTTGAATGAAAATTCACCAATTCTAATTTTTGCCTAACATTGATCTTCTTCAGTTGAAAAATCAACCAGTTGGTTGAAGGTTTATATATTTTCTGGAATATTCGTCCTTTTTAGCAGAAAATTAATTACAGAAAAATTGTAATTATCCTCCTAGTCTGAAATAAAAAATTTTCTAAAATATTTCTTGTTTTAGAAATAATATCTAGGTCATGACTAACTTACTAACTTGACAAATATGAAAAAAGTTGTGTAAACATTCATTTTGTATCCACAAAAGTGAATCATTTTAATCTGCAGTTGATAATCAGAATGGTACGCAACTAGTTGATAAGTTGAGGTTTAGTGTGTATTATTATCATTAAAATTACTATTTAATAAAAAAGTCAAATTCTAATTACACCACTTCAACAACATCACTTCGACACGGCTCGCCGATCCATCTCTTTAGCAATTACCCCAGGTGTAGAGCTTCCTGTAGCATCGGTAAAGACTAAAGTTGATAAGCTCCCTAGATTTTTCAATTTCAGTAACCAAAATCCTAAATAAAGATGACACCACTCCAACAACATCGATTCGACATTCCTTGCAGATCAATCCCTCTAGGAATTACCTCAGGTTTAGAGCTTCGTGTACCATCGGTAAAGACTAAAGTTGATCAGCTCCCTAGATTTTCTCATTTCAAAAACTAAGATCCCCTTCTTAAAAATTAATTGTTTTGTTTGAAGATTGTTAATTTTATATTAAAATTCATATTTTTGTTTGAAAATTGATTTATTTACTAGAAAATTCGTCTTTTTTGGTAAAAAATCATCTTCTTTTGTTCAAAATATCACTGGTGAAAAATGTTTCTTTTGTGCTTGAAGATTAAAAAATTTTGTTGAAAATTTGTCTTTTTTGGGTAAAATCCACTTTTTTATTTGATATTAAAATCCTTTTTAGTTTAATTAGGAATTCTTTGTTTCGAATTCTTTTTTTTGGATGAAAATTCAACTGTTCGGTTAAAAAGTGAATTAGTTTGTTAAAAATGATCATATTTGGTTAAGGACTAAACTATTTTGTTGCAATTTTGACTTTTTTTGATGAAAAGAACTGTTTTTGGTATAAAATCAAAATCTTTTTTGATTAAACTGTCAACTATTAAATTTTTCGGTGACTAAAGATTCATACCTTTGGTTGAAAGTTTAACTATTTTGCTCAAAATTTTTTTTTTTCAATTTAAAATAATGCTTTCAACTGAAAATGTACCTATTCAATTTTTGGTTATAATTTCATTTTTCAAGATTGAAAATTAAATGAATTGGGTAAAAGTTGAACTATTTTTTTTAATTAATTTTGTTGAATGAAGCTTCATCTTTTTGGTTGAAAATTCATCTTTTTTATAGAAAATTAATCTTCTTGGTTGAAATTTCATTTTTCTCAAGTGGTTTTTGGTTTAAGGTGCGACTATTTTGTTGAAAATAAACCTCTTTCGTTTACAATTAAACTATTATGTTGAAAATTTATGGTTGAATTCTACTTTTTTATTTAAAATGAAAATCCTTTTTAGTGTCAATAAAATTTTTTTGTTCTGAATTAATTTACTTGGTTGAAAATTCAACTACTTGGTGGAAAAGTGAACTAATTTGTTAATAATGAACTTTTTTTTTTTGAATAAGTAATCAAACTATTTTGTAGAAAATTTGTCTCTTTTTAATGTGTATAACATTTTTGGTATAAAATCGAAATATTTCAGCATGAAAATATCAATTATTGTATTTTTCGTTGAAAAGTAATCTGTTTTTGTTGGAAATTTAACTAATTGGTTAAAATATAAACAAGTTTTTCGAAAATTAATTTTTTGTTTGAAGATTGATCATCTTATATTAAAATATATATTTTTGTTTGAAAATTGATGTGTTTAGTAGAACATTTTTTTTTTTTTGTTAAAAAATTCATCTACATATTTCGTTGAAAATTTACCAATTTTATCTAAAATTAACTTTCTTACTGAAAATTCATATTTCCGGGTTAAAAAATTAAATTGTGTTGTAGAAAATTCACCTTTTTTGATAAAAAGATCATCTTTTTTTAGTTCAAAATACAGTTGGTTAAAAATATTAAAAACAGTCGAATTCAATGAAAAAGATGAATGATTAATTTTGAAAAAAAGTTGCACTTTTAACCAAAATAGAATGATTTTTCATTCAAGAGAGAGAAAAAATATCAATCAAATTGTTGAATTTTCAAGCCAAAAAAGGCGAATTCTGTACAAAAATGTCGAATTTTTCTACTTGAAAATATTATTTTGCAACAAAAAAGTTATTTTTCCACCAAATAGTCGATTTTTCTACCGAAATGGTTGATTTTTCAATCAAAATAGTTGCATTTTTGACAGAAAAGTTGAAATTTTCACTAAGAAGAGGAATTTTTATCTGAAAACGATCAATTTTCAACCAAAATTAAAAATAGTTCGAAGTTTGACTTGAAAAAATTAATTTTAAAATAAAAAAGAACGATGCTCAAACGAAATACAATGATCTTCAATAAATAAAACGAATGTTTAACAAAGTAGTTTATCTTTTAACTAAGAAGTTCGATTTTCAATCAAGATTATTAATTTTCTACGAAAAAGGAAGAATTAAAACAAACTGTATACATTTTCAACCAAATTATTGAATTTTCAACTAACGACAAATTTGCAACCATTGATTAAATAGTGAAATTTTAAGATAAGAAATTAATTTATAACTTAAGTAAAAAAGAATTTTCGACAAAATTGTTGAATCATCGACTTCAACAGATTAGTGTTTAAACAAACAGTTGCACTTGTTCAATTTTCCACATGGAATGATTTTTCAGCCATGGTCAAAAAAAAATTTTAACTAAATTGTGGAATTTTTTGCTGAAAGGTTTATTTTTTATCCAAATAGTTGACTTACTTACGAAAATAATAGAATTTTTAACACAAGAGTTAAGTTTCAGCCTAATAGTTGAATTTTTAATTGAAAGGGATCAATTCTTAACGTATAATGGAATAGTTAAATTTTCAGTTTAAAAAAATGAATTTTGAAAAACAAACATATTTTCAAGAAAATAGTTGAATTTTTAGCCGAAAATATCGATCTTCCTCTAATAAAATTTATTCTCAAAATAACAGTTCAACTTTCAACCGAGCAGTTACATTTTTAATCAAGAATTTTAATTTTTTACCAAAAAGAACGCATTCATAATAAAACACGTAAATTTTCAATCAAACAGTTGAATTTTCAACCAATAATGGAATAGTTACATTCAAAGGTAAAAACATTAATTTTTAGTTAGAAAAATTACTTTTTAACCAAAAAAAGAACTAATTTTCAAAAAATAGGTAAATCTTCAACCAAAAAAGACTATTTTTCAAACAAAAAGTTCTCTCTCTTAACCAAAAAGATCAAATTTCTATCAAAAAAGGTGCTTTTTCACCAAAGAATGATTTTTCGTTCAAGAGAGAAAAAAATGTCAACCAAATCGTTCAATCTATTCCATTTTGGGTCAAAAATTGAACTATTTGATTCAAAATTGATTTTTTTATTGAAGATTCATCCTCATAGTTGAAAATGCTTTTCACTGATTTGAAATTGAACTATTTTGTTGAATATTATTTTTCTTTTTTTGAAAATTAATATTTTTAACTGAAAATTTAACTATTCCATTTTTGGTTGAAAAATATTTTTTTTTGGTTAAAAATTTAATTATTTTTTTCAAAATTTGTTTGTTTTTTTTTGGTTAAAAATTAATTTTGTTACTAAAAATGTAACCATTCCACTTTTGGTTGAAAATTAATATTTTGTTGTTGTTGAAAACTCATGTAATTTCTTAAAAATTAATTTCTTTTATTAAAAATTTGACTAGTTTGTTGAAAATTTGTTTGTTTTTTTTATGATAAAAATTAATTTTTTACTGAAAATTGAACTATTCCATTTTTGGTAAAAAAATTGAACTATTTGGTTCAAAATTAATTTTTTTTATTGAAAATACATCCTCATAGTTGAAAATTCATTTCATTGGTTAAAAGTTAAATTATTTTGTAGAATATTCATTTGGTTTTTTTTTAATTAATTTTTTTAAACTATAATTTAACTAGTCCAGTTTTAGTTGAAAACTAGTTTTTTGGGTTAGAAATATATATTTTTGTTGTTGTTGAAAACTCATGTATTTTGTTAAAAATTTGTTTTTTCTTAAATTGAAGATTCATCCTGGTAGTTGAAAATTCATTTCATGGTTAAAAATTGAACTATTTTGTCGAATATTCGTTTTTTTTTTTTATTGAAAATTAATTTTTTTAACTGAAAATTTGACTTCCATTTTTTGTTGAAAATGTATCTTTTTTAGTTAAAAATTCATGTATTTTTTTGAAGATTAATTTCTTCGGTTGAAAATTTAACTATTTTGTTGAAAATTGTCTTTTTTTCGCTACAAATTAATTTTCCAACTAAAAATGTAACCATTCGACTTTTGATTCAAAATTTATCTACTGTTTCTTGAAAACTCATGTATTTTGTTGAAAATTAATTTCTTTCATTAAAAATTGAACTATTTTGTTGTAAATTTATGTTTTTTAGTTTAAAACTCATGTATTTTATTAAAATTTGGTTTAAAATTCATTATTTTTATTGAAAATGCATCCTCATAGTTGAAAATTCATTTCATTGGTTAAAAATTGAACTATTTTGTTGAATATTTGTTTTTTTCTTTGAAAATTAATTTTTTTCAACTCAAAATTTAACTATTCCATTTTTGGTCAAAAATTGAACCATTTGGTTCAAAATTAATTTTTTTATTGAAGATTCATCCTCATATTTGAAAATTCATTTCACTGGTTCAAAATTGAACTAATTTGTTGAATATATATATATATATATATATATATATATATAGCCTTATCCTTGCACGCGGGGCTCTACATGGATGGACGAACCATATCCCTAGCGGCTCAAAATAACGAGCGCGCAGAGAACCCGACAATGGGTCGGCAAACAATGTCGATTATCCTAAAGTTCGAGATGCTGAGAATAATTCAGAAAGAAACAAGACGACGAACCCGCGAAACGCTCACATTGAGTGAAAGAATCAACTCAAGGATGACTTTCTAGACTGCTACGATACCAGCATTATCCCTGTTTATCGAGGCTTTATCGCGCGTATGAATACACTGTGATGTCAGAAACACCCAGAGCTTAAACAAGTTTCGATTCAATCATCGCGAAATCAACGTGCGTACCTCTCGAAAAATGGATACGTATGCAAAGCGCTTCCCCAATCGCTAATTGGTCAAGCTGCAGCCAAGAATGAGGAAGCAACATTAGGATCAACCGCGGAAAGCAGGCACCTTCTGAGAGATGACTACGATTTCAGGAGAAGAAGGAACATTGACATGCAATGTCCTCCTAAACCCCAAGATCTGGCTGAAATGGATGCCTTTCTTCGTGAAGAAATATAGCAAGAGTCCGACCTCTGGACCATCAATTGCTCAGTTTATGGTGCTGTGAGAGCTTTGGCTGATTCAAATCGGAGGCTAAAACCGATGATGGATCAAAAGACCAAAAGACGCCTGCACCAACCGAACATAAGATTAGATGGCAAGAGCGAATGCGTACCGTGGTCAATGTGTGATTGACTACATAACATCTGGTAGACCGTTCACGGAAAGGGTGCGAAAGTTCGCCCAAGAACTGAGGATCTTGAATCACATGCTGATCAAGTCAAAGCTACTGACAATCCAGCAACATATTGTTGACAAAATACGGCTGTTATCTGACGCAAGAAGAAGAATACAGAAAAGGGAGAGATGGATCAGGGAGAATCAAGCCCAACGGGGTAGAAACTTTTTGGAGAGAGGTATAAAAGATCCCGAAAACACTGAAGTTTGAAAAAGATACTGACAATATCATTCGCGTGAAGGAATTTCGCGAGAACCTCATGAAAACTGAGGAGAAATGTTCATCAATCACTGCCGAAGAGGTAAAAAAAACACTGAGAAGCACGAAGAACTTATCCGGTTCTGGACCAGATTGTATCAAAAACTTCTGGTGAAAGAAGTTTACTTCTACACACTAACATTTGACCTGTATATTTATCTCATATTTAATGTCAGAGACGCCCATTCCGCAGTGTCTGGTGTTAGGATGCACTATACTCCTACGGAAAAAAGGCAACTTGTCCGAGCCAGAGAATTACAGACCAATAACTTTTTTAAACACACTGTGTAAGATCTTCACAGCTGTCTTAACTAACAGGATTGTTCGGCTAATCGAGCCTGTATCTGTCTCTTATACACTGAGCCTAAAGAAACGAATTTTTAACTAGAATATGAATATTCAAAAAATTTATTTTCTCCTAAAAAAGACGAATTTTGAACAAAATACATAAATTTTCAATCAAATAGTTCAATTTCCTACTAAATTTTTGAATCCGAAAATATAAATTTTCTACAAAACAAAAAGCTGAATGTTCAACAAAATATTTGAATTTTCAACCCAAAAAAACATAAGAAGTTTAAAAAACGAATTCAATTTTCAACAAAAGATTTCATTTTTAACCAAATAATTAAATTTTCAAGCCAAAGAAACGATATTTATACCAAACAGTTTAATTGTCAACCAAAAAATTTAATTTTCAACAAAATAGTTGAATTTTATACCAAAATAGTTGAATGTTAACACAAAAAACCGAATTTTGTAAAAAAATTATTATTCAACAGAAGAGGTAATTTTCAAACAAATAGTTAAATTTTCCACCAAAGAGATTAATTTTCAACAAAATATATCAATTTTTAACTAAATAGTCGAATTTTCAACAGGGAATAATAATTTTCCAACAGAAAAGTCGAATTTTCAACAAAATATAAAGCTTTTTAACAATATAGTTAAATTTTCAATTAAGAAGATTAATTTTTTACCATAAAAGACAAATTTTTAAAAAATTACATAAATTGTTGACTGATTAGGTTGAACAATGAATACGATGTTATTCCAAATTTGATTTGATTGATTTTAAGTTTTTTTTTTTTAATTAAGTAGTTAAACTTTAATTGAGGAGAATTAAATTTTAATAAAAAAAATTTTTTTTCAAGAAAAAAGTTTAATTTCGTACCAAATCGTCTTACTTGTTACCAAATTGTTGAATTTTCAAGCTAAAAAGAAGAATTTTATATAAAACAGTTGAATTTTCAACAAAATAGTTCAATTTTCATTAACAACGTTAATTTAAAACCAAAGAAAAAACTAATTTTTAACTAAAATATGAAATTCAACAAGAAAAAATTAACTTTTAAGAAAGTAGTTCAACTTTTAACTAAGTATTTATTTAATTTTTCAGAGAATTTTCAATCAATTTTTTTCCCCCACAAAACAGTTTAATTTTGTACCAAATAGTTATATTTTATACCAAATTGTTGAATTTTCAAGCCAAAAATACGAATTTTCTATAAATTTGTTCAATTTTCAACAAAATATTGGAATTTTCGTTTAAAAAAATTAATTTTATACTTGAAGAAAAGAACTTTTAACTAAAATATGAAATTCAACAAGAAAAAATTAAGTTTTAAGAAAGTAGTTCAACTTTCAACAAATTATTTAGTTAATTTTTTAGAGGAGAATTAATTTTCAATCAAATTTATTTTTTTCACAAAACAGTTTAATTGTGTACTAAATAGTTTTATTTTATACTAGATTTTTGACTGTAGATTCATTGAAGATTTTTAACAAAAGATTCAGAAGAATTTTAGGAGTTTTGAAAAGTTTCAAGAGAACAAAAAACTTTTCTTAAGATTCCTGGGAAAATTTAGAATGATTTTTTATTTTGAAAATTGATTTTTGAAGAAAATTAAAAAAGATTCGTGTCATTTTGAAAGATATATAGCAATTTTATCGGTTTTGAAGGGATTAAATATATTTGAAAACTTTGAATGATTTCCGAAAATTTAGAAACAGTTTTTAAACTCTCACTTTTTCTAAATCCTCTAAAAAAAATCTCTTTGAACTTCTCTGGATACTTTTTTTACATATCTGAAATCTTCAAAAATATTTTTGATATGTCTCCAGAATCTTAGCAAAATTAACCAGCGCTTATATTTATAAAGCCCTAAAAACGAATAAACAAATGTACTTTAAAAAATACATAGTTATATAAAATTTGTATTTTGCATTAAAAATTATTTTTGCCCTTAAATGATCATTCAGTTCAAATGCTTTTCTCTTTTTTTGGTTGAAAACTCGTCTTTTTGGTTTGAAAATTATTTTCTTTCGGTTAAAATTTCATTTTTTTACAAAAATGCAATTGCCTGGTTAGAAATTAAACTTTTTTGGTAGAGAATCAACTATTTTGTTGAAAATTTATCTTTTTTGGATGAACCCTGCTTTTTTATTTAAAATTAAAATCTTTATTAGTTGAAATATCAGATATTATATTTTTGGTTGATAGTTCACCTTTTTTGTTGAAAAATTCAACTGCTTGGTTAAAAGTTGAACCACTGTGTTAAAAATTTACTTTTTTGGTTAAAAATTCATCATTTTAGTTTAAACTTCTTTCCCTTGGTTAAAAATGTAAATATTTTGTTCAAAATTCGTATTTTTTTAATCAATTGAACTGTTTTTGGTTTAAAGTAAAAATATAACTACTTGATTAAGAGTTGAACCACTTTGTAAATAATTATTTTTTTTTCGTTGGAGCTTCGAAATTTCAATTTGGAAATTCATCTTTTTGGTTGAAAATTTAACTATTTTGTAGAAGGCTCATATTTTTGTTTTAAAAAATTACACCGTTTTGTAAAAAAATCGTCTCTTTGGTAAACATTATTTCTTTTTTGGTTAACAAGGCAACCGGTTGAAAATTAATCTTTTTTGGTTGAGGATTGACATATTTTTTTGAAAATTCGTCTTTTTTTATGAATTCAACTGTTTTTTTATCAGAAAAAAATCTTTTTTAGTTGAAAAATCAATTATGTATTACATTTTTTGTCAAATATTCATGTATTTGGTCGATATTTTATCTTTTTTTGGTTAAGAATTCAAATACTTGGTTAAAAGTTGAACTACTTTATTAAAAATTCTCTTTTTCGCTTGAGGAATCATCATTTTTTTGCGCGGGACTTAGTTTCTTGGAGAAAAATCCGAGTGGTTCCCATTTGTCCTCTACACGTTGCTGCAGAGCTGCACCGATTGCAAAATCGGATGCGTCCGTGAAAATTGCCAATGGTGCCTCGGGTGCAGGATGAACTAGGAGTACTGCATCTGCGAAGTTTTTCTTACAGGATTCAAAGGCCTGAAGAGCTTCTGGATTCCAAGAAATGGGTGCTTTTCCTCGAAGATTTCCTTTCAGAAGATCGTTGAGAGGTGACTGTAGTGAAGCTGCCATCTGGAGACCGAGCCTGTAAAAATTTAAAATTCCAAGAAATTGCCTGAGTTGTTTTGCAGTCTTAGGTTGTGGAAAATCAAGGATAGCTTGGATCTTTTCTGAGAGAGGTTTAATGCCATTCTCGGAAACTTCAAAACCGAGGAACTTTACTGAAGATGCTCCCCAGGAACATTTTGCTGGGTTAATCACCACACCATAAGCCTTGAGACGATCAAAAAGTTGCCGGAGATGTTGCTCATGCTCCTCTACAGAGGATGATGCTACGAGTATGTCATCGATATACACGTATGCAAAGTCGAGTCCCCTGAGTACCTCATCCATGAACCTTTGGCAAGTTTGAGCGGCGTTGCGTAACCCAAAAGGCATGCATGGAAACTCAAAGAGTCCAAACGGCGTCGTTACAGCCGTCTTTGGAATATCTTCCTCAGCGACAGGTATTTGGTGGAAAGCTCGTACAAGATCGATTGTGGAAAAAAGTTTCTTACCATGCAGGGTGTGAGAAAAGTCGTGGATGTGAGGTAGTGGATACTTATCGGGGATTGTCCTCGCATTTAGTCTTCGATAATCTCCACACATACGCCATTCGCCAGCTTTCTTAGGGACCATGTGGAGCGGTGAAGCCCAACTGCTTTTTGATGGACGAACAATGGACATACCCAACATATTCTGGAACTCTGTCTTCGCCTGTTTGTACCTGTCAGGAGCTAATCGCCGTGGCTTTTCTGCTTCCGGTGGACCTGGTGTCGTGTAAATTCGATGTACTGTGGTGTGCTTCGGCTTCACTGTATTTCCTGAAGGTCGGGTGATTTCTGGAAACTCTTTCAAAAGTTGATGCCAAGGAGATGTTCCTGAAATTGCGCGAATACCGAGAAGCTCCTCAGGACATTGAGAAACTTTCCCTCTATAAGAGAGAGAAGTGACTGTGTCGACCAAACACTGATTCCGAACATCCACTAGTAAGGCATAGTGATATAAAAAATCCACACCGATAATGGGTTTTGTCACATCTGCTACCACGAAACGCCACGTAAATTCGCGACGGAGTCCGAGATTGAGAGTTAGAGTTTCGAAACCGTATGTCGAAATAATCGAACCGTTTGCAGCGTAGAGATTGTAGCCGGTACCTGAAATACAGGTTGAAACATGTCGGCAAATTTTTAATAAAAAAATTTTTTTAACACCAAAAGAAGCGGAATAGGCCTTAATGAACATTATTTATTTAATGAATAGTTAATGTCGATGTATGATTACATATTATACTGTTTTGTCCATTGCTGATTAATTTGATATCAAACACGACTATGTTTTGATTGTTTCAAACATTTAACTTCACTTTATTAGTGTGTCATTTTGTTCTTATTGAACATTTATTTTGCCAATTATAAGAATAGAACATATGAAACAGAAAGATAAAAAGATACATATATTTTCAAGTCATTTGGAGTTTGAAGAATTTAAGACTAATTACATTTTTTATTATTCAAAGTAGAATTCTAGGGTGCAGTTCCGAATAGCTGAATTTTCCGATTTTATTGAAACTTCGTATACTTATGAATTTTGACGCGCTGATTACGAATATGATAGTGAAAATTGGCGTCTAAGCGATTTTCATGGTGAAAACCATAAAAAACACCATAAAAATCATGTTTTTTGCGTTTATCTTAGTAAATACGCAGAATTTCAAAAAATGTTGCAAGCAAAAGTTTTAGCTAATATAAAAATACATCTTTTTTATATAATACACTTTTTGCCTAAAACCATTATTTTTTGAGAAAAAGAGGATTGCGTTGTAAAAACAAGAAATTGACGAAGAAAGTTACGGAAATGCGTTTGGTCACGTTTTTTTCTTATTTTGTTAAAACATCTTATATTTATGTAATTTTACGCGCTGATTACGAATATGATAATGAAAATTGTCGACAAAGCGATTCTCATGGTGAAATCATGAGGAAACCATAAAAAGCATGGTTTTTTCGTTTATCTAAGCCACTACGCAAAATTTTGCGAGTGATAGTTTTCAAGAAAATTAGTGATAGATCAAACCGTCAGCTCTTTCTCTATTGTTAATTACCGTGGCGACAGGCCCTAAGTGGCGTCGAGAGACCGTAAGTAATGGCAGCAACCACCGAACCCCTACCCCTTTCCAGCCTAGAGTGGGGGCGGAAAGGCATCCCTGTGACAGTTCACATAAATAACTTAGGTCACACACGACCTCCTTTCCAGCCTATCGTGGGGGCGGGAAGGCACCCCTGTGATAGGGCACAAAAAATAACTTATATCACATACGACCCCCTTTCCCAGGTATTGTGGGAGCGGGAAGACACCCCTGTGACAGGTCACAGAAATAACTTAGGTCACACACGACCACCTTTCCAGCCTATCGTGGGGGAGGGAAGGCACCCCTGTTACAGGTCACAGGAATAACTTAAGTCACACACGACCTTCTTTTCAGCCTATCGTAGGGGCGGGAAGTCACATCTGTGACAGGTCACAGAAATAACTTAGGTCACACACGACCTCCTGTTTCATATCGACGGACAAGTTTGCAATGCTTGCTCCTATTTATGGAACAGAGGTACGTTTGCAATCAAATGTCTTTTATATTATAATAATATAGCTTATGTTTGGTTAGTATTATATGATACTTGAAATTTAAGTAAAATAAATTAGTTTTCAATAAAAAAAACGTATTTTTAACAAAATAGTCTAATGTTCAACCAAAGTCATAAATTTTTTAATAAAATGATGAATCCTCACCTGGAATAATATAATATTAAACCAAACAGATACATTTTCAACTAAGATGATGAATCTTCCACTAGAATGGTTGAATTTTCAACCAAAAAGATGAATATTCAATCATGAAGATTAATTTTCTACAGAAAAATACGAATTTTCAACACAATATATGAATTTGCAACCAAGTTGTTGAGTTTTCAACTGAAAATGATACATTTTCAACCGATAGTTGAATTTTACAAACAAATATAATATCAATCGTCAAAGCCTAGGGAGCTTTAACAAAAGAGAATTCACAATCACCAAATTACAGTTCTCGATGCTTTGACACAAAAAAACGGATTTTCAATCAAGCAGTTCAATTTTCAACACATGTGATTTTTTGGACAAACGTCACAAACTATTAAAAAAATGAATTGACAAAAGTTGCTCATGCAAAAAAGAGCTAAAAATTTGTCATTCATAATTTTTTGATAGGACGCGTAGTTTATGTTCAATTAAGAAAATTCAATCAAAAATTACCTTCGTGGAAAAAGGACGCAAGCTACAATAACAAATTATCTTCCAAAATTTTTTGCCTGAATAATATCTACAAATTTTCTTTGAACCACTTTACGCTAGGGTGCGTATATTATGAATTGTAATAATATGAATTTATTGAAATGATAGATTATTCATGGTGGCTGAAATTAAAAATTAGCGCAACATTAGTAGCAAATATTAAATTAATCATAAAAAATAAAATTTGTGCATTATTTTGAAACATTATGATAATCAGTATATGGCCGAGGTACATAAATAAATGTAATATACATTGGATATAAAAGTGTTGAACATGATGTAGAAAAGTTCAGCATTTGGACAAAATCGACTGCGAAGTACGAAATATGTGTTGAGCATGTGTTCGTTAAAGACGAAAGAGCTTTGACAAAAGAGAATTCACAAGCACCAAATTACAATTGTCGATGCTTTCACGCCGAACTTTAAAAAGGTCTGTACATAAATGTGGGAAAAATATAAAGACTCAGCGCGTAGCGCGAAGCAAATCCATTATCAAGCGCGAAGCGCAAGAAACAACAGACGAGCGCCCCAGGAGGGAATATAGATGGGGAGTTAGATAGGCGCATAAACGAGGGTCTGAAGGTTATCGGTAGAGCTGGGTCCATTTTCGAAAGTAAAAAAAGAGCCGAATAAAAAGGTAGAGGAGTTGGAAGGTAGATTAAAAAAAATAGAAAGCTCAAACCGTGAGTTTAGAGTACGGGAGAGTGGGAATAAGGAGAAGGAAAGGTTGAGAAGAATAGAAAAAAGAGAGAGAAGAATGAAAAAAAAACAAAGGGTGTAAGATTAGAGGGGAAGGAGCTGATGGAAGGAGTAGAAGAAGTACTAAAAAGGATTGATGATAAGGTAGAGATAGAGGAAGTGCGAAGTGTAGGAAGGGAAGTGCGAAGAGGGGAGAGAATGGTACTGGTGAAAATAACAAAATGGGAACATAAGAGGGAAGTAATGACAAAAAAGAGGCTGTTATATGGAAACTCTAAGAGAATAGAGGATGGTTTGACATGGGTAAAAAGGAATATGCAGTGTTGAGGAAAATAGCGGAAGAGGAAAGAATAACATAGGTTAAGTTTGGGAGAATACAGATAGAAGGTATATTTTGGAATTGGGAAGAGGACAGGGAAGAGTTAGTAAAAAATGAGGTATCGGGAAACTAGGAGAGAAAGGATCGGGAGATGAAGAAATAGTAGGAAACAAAAAGAGACGAGAAACGAAATTAGGGAAGATTGGAGGATATGCTACTGGAATATAGCAGGCTTAGAAAGGAAGGATAGGGAGTTTATGAGAAGCAATGGGAGGAATGGTGATGGGAGTAACGAACGAATGTATAACAGAGAAGGATAAAAAGGAGATGAAAGAACACAAAGCAGGATTAATAGTAGAAGAGATAAATATGGGAGGAGAAAGGTGGAAGATAGTGGGGGTCAATGTGAACGGTGATATGCAGGAGAAAGCAGAGGAGATGAGAGAACTGATGGTAGAAAATAAGCAAGAGAGTAGACTTATAATAGGAGGAGATTTCCATGCGAGAACAGGAGATAGAGGAAGAAGGGAATGGGATGGAGAGCGAGGAAGGAAATCCAAAGACAAGATACTGAATGGGGAGGGTAAGAAATTGTTACAGAGCTTAGGGGAAATGGGATGGATTATTCTAAATGGAAGTATAGAGGGGGATGAGGAAGGGGAATATACACGTTCAGGAGGAAAGAGGAAAACGGTAATTGATTATGTGGTAGTGGACAATGAGGTTAGGGAGAAGGTTAAGAAACTAGAGGTAGATAACTATATACATTCGGATCACTTTCCCTTAATAGTGACAGTAGAGGGAGGAATGAATAATAACAAATAGGCTAAAAACGAAGCAAAAGTAAAAAGTGCAGGAAGAGGGGATTGGTCAATGGAAGGTAAGGAATAGTTAAAGGAAAAAGTCAGGAATATTAAAATGGGAGAAGGAAATGTAAACGAGGAAATGGAAATAATGATAGGAGAAATAAAAAGAGTATTAGAGTGCACAAGCAAAAAAGACCAATTTTTCGAAACAACCAAAACCTTTTTTTGGGCACAAAAGGAGTGCTGTATGGGACAGGCTGCGGGACTCGTATTCTGGATTGAATCGATACAAGGTATTTAGAGGTTAAGGATCACGGTGAGAAATTGTCTTGTTCATTTTCGTTAACTTTAACATGATTGAGCATGATTCCTTCGCTACCCCACGCCAGTCCGTCATTAATTCAAAACATTTTTAGTCGATCGAGCCGGATATTGGGTTGGCGAGGGGAGCATGAACCTAAAGTAAGTTTTTTTGTTGTGATTGAAATTTCTAGGTTTTAGTAGATTATTTGACGTTTTTGAAGAATGCAATGCTACTAATGTATTTCATAAGAATTTTTAATGGTAAAAAAAATGTCTTACGCATGTGGAATGTCATTTTCGGTGAACGAAAGGAACTCCTTTCAACATCGAGTCTAAAATAGACAGAGATTGCAATAAATTATGTTAATAAAATATCGCATGAATTATAAAGAATCAAGTTCACGTAGAGGCTTATCTTTTATCTCATTTTTGTCAGATTTTCAATACTGTCAGAATTTTGCTAATTCTTAGTGAAAATGTATCCAATTACTTTAAATGTCATTATAATTATATGACGTGCAATTTTTAACAATCTCGATGTGGAATTCTTGCAGGTTGAATACTTTTGTGTACTTTAAAGTTCAGCTTCGAAACCCTTGGAGTTAGGTATGCCGTTTGAACCATTCGCAAGATGTCGATTGTTTAGATTGAAATGTCTACCAAGGTTGACATTTTGTGTTTTAATACTGTACATATGAAATTTAATTTCGAAGGTGATAACTTTAAAAAATAATATTTAATCATTAAATTATTCGTTTATTGTGAATTTAAAACTATACAGGTTTGGACTCTTATTTTTTAACTATTTAAATTTTGTAGCCTCGTATGGTTTCGAAATTTCTTGAAATTTATAGAAATCATCTTGATCTTTTGAAAATCGATGATGGGACGGGAAAGTTGGCAAGAGAAATTGAAACTGAAAAGAGACGAAGTTTATTGAGATATTTCTGAGAAATTTATTCTCACTATTTTTATAGTTATTTTCATAGACGTCAATTTTGTTTATTGTTTCGACAGACTAGAACGGTCTTCCTCAAGATTTATGCTTAATTTATGTTTGAAAGCATCTTTTGAATCTCTTGGAATTTGAATTGATAACAATGCTGGTGGATTGTTTGCCCATTGAGAACGCCTCGAGACAGGTTCTCAGGCATGACAAACTTATTCACTGACTGTGTGATTGCTCTGAACATTGCAAATATCCCGAGACAGGTTCTCAGGCATGACAACCACAATGCTGGTGGATTGTTTGCAACATTGCGAACGCCTCGAGACAGGCTCTCAGGCATGACAAATGATATCACTGGAAATGTTTTGTGATGTTCCAGAAGAATTAGCTTCCAAGTTGTACTTGTCAATCATTTCAATAATTTCTGGATCCATTTAAAATTCATTCTTGCTCCACTTTGAAGACACTTTGAAGACAATTAGAAGGAAGAACGATCACTTTCTACTTATAAATGGTTAAACTATGCATTTGTTTCTTAAATTTGATTGTGACATAAACAAGTAATGTGAATTGACAATTCGTCACCACTAAACATCACCACTTTTGTAATTTGAAGACGATTAGAAAGAGAAAGTATTACTCTCTATCTATAAATGACCACACACATTTGTTTAAAAAATTTGTTCATAAAAAAAACAAATAATATCGTTTGACAATTCTTTGTCACTGAATAGCACCACTTATATAATTTCAATACAAGCAGAAAGCAAAGCGATCACTTTCTACTTACTCTCTAAATTTCTTGGAGTGAAAATGTAACTCCAACTCTGGAGCGACTGCTATATCAACTCCGTTGGAGTTATGAAGTCTGTCCGTTGGAGTCAGAAGCTTGACTCCCTCCGTTGGAGTTACATTTTCGCACCAATATATAGTCAAAATCAGTTGACTTCAACTCTTGGAGTCACTCTTTCCAACAGGAGCGTGTGGTCGCCCCAACGGGAGTGCAGTGTCATAGAACCGCTGTGGTGTGGGGTGGGGGTAGGGGCAGCAGGCAGTGCAGCGTCGTTTCGGCGTACTATTCTATTTTCATTCCAATTTTCGTGGTTGTAGATAACGCATCAAGACGTGAATTTTGAAAAGTGACAGTTTTTATTGTTCCGTAAATCGATGAGCAAATCAAATTTCCTTAGGGTAAGTGTCTTTTTATTATCATTATTAAACGCATGGGCATGCGCAAACCTAAAAGAAAAGGACCCAGTTCTTAGATCTTCCCGCTCGTTCGTCAGGTCTGCGTCTATTTAAAATATGTTTAAAAAAATATAAGCTGTCTACAAAGTGTAGACTATTTGTTAATAAAATGAACAAAAAGTATCAATTTTTATTCGGAAAATTCGTTTCTCTAGGATTATTGTAAAACTCCTGAAGAATAAGCTGATTCCCTGCAGTCAAAGAGAGTGTATGAGGAAGCCATCAAATCTTTAAGAGGTACGCTATTTGTATTATTCATGTGTGTGAGACAATGTTTAAAATTCCCCATGTATAGTATGTGTCCCGACTGCTATATTAAAATCTTTTTCTCTAGTCCCAACAGGAAGAGCAGTATCTACATTTAGAATGAGTCCCATCTTGCCATGACACCTAAAATTTGTGGCATTTATTTACTTCATTTTTGGTCGAAAATTCATCTTTTTAATTTGAAATTCTACTATTCCAGTCAAAGATTAATTATTCCATTCAACATTTTACCAGGAATTTTAAGAAAACTTTTTTATTCTCTTGAAATCTTCAAAATTCTCAAGGCAAAATGTTCGGCAAAATGCTCTCCATTATTATTATTACGATTATTCTCGTTCATCACAAAAAAACCTTGATAAAATTTGAGTGTAAACGCCTTCAAACCTAATTCCAAAGCAAAAAAAAGTTCAATAGTCCGTTTTTATAATATAACAAGCACAAAATTTCACATTTTTTAGACTTTTCTCATGCATTTGAATAGTTTTCGGCTTGAGGGTACAGCCAGCGCCACCCACGGCCGTACTCGACAATTCCGTCACTTTCATTTCAGTGTCACGGGGCTGGTTTAGAATATAATAAATATATATATATTTTTTCTTTTTTTTTTAAGACTGATTTTATGTTACAGATAAATTGTTCATTAAGGATTTTAAACACTTATTCCAAATTTCTTTTAGAACATGTACTCTTGTTTATGCATTATTTCTCCATATCTTCGAAAGTTTGAACAGATTTTGCATATTTAAAATATTCTTTATATATCTGCGAATAAATTATTAAAATTTGCAGGCAGTTTCTTGTTCAGAAAATATTCTTTTATTAATTATTTTGCCCTTATAACTTTTGCATTTGTCGGCGGGAGGCGCAGCCGGCGGATTGGTTCACGGCTGGCATCAAGCTTTGGCCAGAGCTCCTATGCAAAATTCGGTCCGGTCGGATAGGGCTGGGACTACCGAGGTGAAGATGAGGCGTCTGCATTCATATGACTTCAGGGACTTTTCAGTCATTTTTTAGTAAATTTTGACCAGTAGTCAGCAAAACTTACAATACTGTTTATAGTTATTAAATGTGTGAAAAATATAAATCTTGAGATAAAGTTTTTGCAGTTACTATCCACCAACTTAAAAAGAGTAAAATACATATTTTTGATAATTTATAGAAACTTTTTCGTAACTGAAAATGGATGCATATGACTTGTAATAGTGTTATAGGCAGTAATGTAAATTACGCAACTCTCTAAATTTCTTGGAGTGAGATCACACTCCAATGGTGTGAATCATCACTCCAACTTCAAGCCGAAAGTGAGCTTCTCCCATTGGAGTGGAGCGTGATATTTAGTTAGAGTGGCGAATGACTGTATGGATTAGAGTGACAAAACTGACTCCATTTTATGGATTTAATTAATTGTTTTGAAAGGGGATAATATACTAATAACACATATCAGTTACTTAAATTGGAATGTCTACTTGAAACTCACTGTTCATAGTATGCATGATACGTTGTTTAACCCCTTTTGGACGGTTTAATCCTTTTAGTGAAGGGTTAAGTAAAATATTTGAAATGTATTCTTATCCAATTGTCAGTGGAGAGCTGCGTTGCTGAACGTTTAATAGGGTGGCCTTCAGATAACGTATCTTGTAAAGAGAAAGAGATACGTCAAAACGGACAAAATTTTCAGATTCACCTTCAGAGTCATATAATACATAAATATTAATAATTAAATGTAAATAAGAATAGAATATGCATAAATGAATAAAAAAAAATAATATAAATAACCTGGGAAATATAAAAGGGATTAGGTTTTATGGCATTCTATTCTTGGACCCCTGATAAAAAGGATTATCCTTCGAACCCAAGCTCTGACAATTTCTGAACATTTCTCATGAATTCTGACTTTTCCTGCCGATTTCTGTCGATAAACGTAACAAAAGTGGTCAGAAATGGTCAGAAGTTCTGACTTTTTTCTGACGATTCCTGACTTTTTTTTAGTGGGGCATATATTCACAAAACTTTGATTTAGTTTAAAATTGCATTACAGTTAAATATTATGCATGCACAATTGATTGTTTTAAATCTCTTCACATACGAGCTGATAATTTGCACACCTTTACCCCCTACTCTTTAGCCCAAGTACAAGTACCCGTGAGCGCGCGCGGCTTCCTGCTCGAAATTAGTTGTCTGCTCCCATGACCGTATATACAAGGCTGCTGAAGCACGTACGGTGTCAACGTAGAACAGCCATTGGCTGTTCTTAAAGAAGAAGAGGAAGAAGAAGAGTTGTCTGCTCGTATCACTTACTCGCTTGACTTGTGAGAAGTTATAAACGTAAAGTTTGAAAATCAAAAGCGGAAAACACATTTTTTCATCTTCGCATCTTGTTGTTAGTTTCGTTATTATTTCTGAAATGTCTATAGGTCAAATATAACCTTCAAAGTATGAAAGATGAGTCAAAATTAAGTTTTTTAGATAAAATTCAATTAAATCAAAATAAGTAACTCAGTCAAAATCATCGAAATATGATTTTATTTATCCCTGATCTGTTATAAATCTTAACATTTATTATGATAATTAAATGACAAAAAAAATATTACACTTAAGCGTGAAAAATTGCCCTTTATAGGGGTTAAAATATCAAATTGTGTGAATAATTGTTTAATATTGGGTAATAATTCTTTTCTTAACATTTTGCTACCACACTATAATTTGTAAACTTTTCTACATTTTCAAAGAGATAAGAAAAATTGAAATTATGTGCAAAAACTTATTTCGAAGAATTCGAAAGAAAAAATTAGAAGCTTTTTAATAATTTTTAAAGATTTCAGGAGATTAATTTTTTTCAGATTTCTGGGAAAATTTTAAATCGTTTAGATTTTATCTTAAAACAATAATTTTAAGTTTTGAAGATTTCAAAATGTATGGAAAAAGAATATGGAAGACTTCAAGATAATTTTTATTTTTCAGGATTTAAACAGTTTTCAGGTAAACTGAATTTGGCAGGGTGTCAAGAAAATAAAAAATGTGTTCCACAGTATGTGTGATTGGATTTCTCAACGGATCGATAATTACTATCTCCGATGATAATACAGATTCCTATTTTAAAATATTGATTGTGTAATAACTTGCCAAAATTAGCGTATATCAGAAAAACAGTATCTTTCTCTGATCTCTCTGTAGTTCAATTGGTTAGGGCACCTCACCTGAAAACAGTTGATCTGGTATTCGAATCCCAGTGGAGCGAGAGAAGAGAGATCCTTTTTTTTTGAATAAATTTGAATTTACACCTCCATCTAGACTTTATGACGAAAACAATATTTTCTGTATTAGAGGATTCAACTTCCGTCGATAATGTAAATTTCCTTATTCACAGTTTGTGTGATTGGATTTCTCAACGGATCGATAATTACTTTCTCCGATGATAATACAGATTCCTATTTAACAATATTGATTGTGTAACAACATGCTAAAATTAGCGTATTTCAGAAAGACGGTATCTTTCTCCGATCGCTCGGTATCTTAATTAGTTAGAGCACCTGACCGGAAATAAGTTGATCTGGTGTTCGAATCCCAGTGGAGCAAGGGGAGAGAGATCTTTTTTTCTGAATAAATTTGAATTTATACCTATATCTAGTCTGTACAACGAAAATAATATTTTCTGTATTAGAGGATTTAGCTTTCGTCTATTATGTAGGTTTCCATTATTCACAGTATGTGTGATTGGATTTTCAACGGATCAATAATTACAATCTCGGATGATGATACAGATTCCCATTTAAAAATATTGATTATGTAACAGCTTGCTAAAGTTAGCGTATGTCAGAAAAACAGTATCTTTCTCTAATCTCTCTGTAGCTTAATTGGTTGGCGCACCTGAACGGGAATCAGTTGATCTGGTGTTCGAATTCCAGTGGAGCGAGAGGAGAGAGAGCCTTTTTTCTTGAATAAATTGGAATTTAATAAATTTTAATTTATACGTCCATCTAGTCTGTATGACGAAAATAATTTTTCGGTATTAGACGATTTAACATTGGTCGATAATGCAGATTTCCATTATATATAGTATAAGTAATGGGATTTCTCATCGGATAGATTATTACTATCTCGGATGATGATACAGATTCCTATTCAAAAATATAGATTGTGTAACGACTTGCTACAATTAGCGTCTATCAGAAAAAAGCATCTTTCTCTGATCCCTCTTCAGCTCAATTGGTTGGAGCACCTGAACGGAAATCAGTTGATCTGGTGTCCGAATCCCAGTGGAGCAAGAGGAGAGAGGTCCTTTTTTTCTGAATGAATTTGAATTTAATAAATTTTAATTTATACCTCCATCTAGTCTGTATGACGAGAATAATTTTTCTGTATTAGAGGATTTAACTTTGGTCGATAATGTAGATTTCCATTATTCACAGTATGTGTGATTGGATGGAGGTCTACTGGCATATGTCAGCCCTGCCTATGGAGGACGGTCGACTGATAAGGCAATTTTTGAGCAAAGTGGTATAATAGAGACATTGGAACCAACCGAAAAAATAATGGTAGACAGAGGATTTTTTATTGACGATTTGTGTGTGGAACACGGAATAAGAGTTGTGAGACCACCCTTTCTTCGAGATAAACAACAGTTTTCACAAAGCGAAGCTTTTAATACTGGCAGTATAGCAAGTGCCAGAATACACATTGAAAGGTTAAATCAACGTCTGAAGGTTTTTCAAATTTTAGGCGGTAAAATGCCTACTTGTCTCCTTAACAAATCTGAACGCATTATGACTGCAATATCAGCAGTAGTAAATTTAAGTTTACCTATTTTGAGTGATGAGAGATTCCCGACATAATACCCATTTATCTATTGTAATATTTTGATATTAAAAAGTATTTATTAACATTATATACATTCTATATAATTAAATGTTATTAACTTAAAGGTTTACGTATAATAAAAGTACAGTACACGTACAAATACATTGTTTTACATTTGCTTCATTTCGCTAGACCTTCTTGAATACAAACGTAGTGAATCATGTTAGAAAAGTATGCCCTTTTTAATGATTGTAACATTTTATCTATAAAATTAGCATTGAACTCAACCGGGATTACAACAATACTCTCATCAAAGGAAGCGTAAATGATTAAATCGGTTTCTTGAACGTTCAGAGTGGCCATACCTAACTGCACTTGGCCATGTAGGCATGCTTTTCTGTTAAAGTTTTTTCTGGAAGTTTAATGTACTGTAATTCATCAAGAATTCCTTCTGCAGTTTTGTTCTTTCCAGAACATGGACATTTAATTTCAATTAATTTTACCGGGTGCCCATCTTCGAAAACTACTCCATCAGGGCTATAACCTAACCACGGATTTTCAGCAGGAACTATCAAACCGAATTCAATCACCTCCACTTTCTTTTCATTAATATAGGCTGCTCGCGCATGAGGTTCGTTGTCGACACCGTACTCCATTTGTGGGGTCGCTTTAAAAGGCTTAGAATAAAAGTATTTTAAACTTTTTTATTCCCACTGAGGTCTCTTATTATTACAATATGTGAAAATACTGTAACTGAAAGTACTGTAACATAAAAAATTGATTTCAGAGTAGCCGCGCTGAATCGTAAAATGTTCATACAGTATAACATACAGAATATTTTTAGTAGCATAAGATATAAAATTGTACTTGAAAGTAAACAGGTATAAATACTAACATAGTCAAAATATGCAGCTCTAAAGATTTTCGATTTATGTTTCCATAAATGACTCAAAAAGAATAATCCACAAAAATATAATTACTGCATGAGAAACTAATTTTTGTAAACATGATTGTAAACATTAAAAGTAATATTTGATTCATTACGAATGGAAGAAGAGTTTACATGCACATTTTTCTAGTTTTCAATACTGGACATTTTACAATTTAAAAGTACCACAAAGTACCTCGTCTTTTTGAAGTTTTCAAGGAATGATTCTTCTCGCTAATTATTGAAGTTTCAAATGTGCTGCCACTTTTAGTTTTTAATGAAGTTCTGCGCAAAACGTAGTCTCAATATACGTAATGAGCCAAACTAATTTTAAGTAGATTATAGTGTGTCATGCATATATGCTATTCAGATTTTTTTTTTCTTGTACCAGATTTAATCATGTTCAGTTCCGTTCAGTTTAGTTCCCTTCAATTCAGTTTAGTTCAGTTGAAATTCTTTTTATTTCCTTATGAAAGTGTAAGTGTAAAAGGCGAGGGGACTCGCCTCAAAAAGCACTCAAAAACGAATTTAATTTAAAATAAATAATTTATACAAGTTTCGATCGCCATATTGGATCCGCTATTTTAAATTTTGAAGTTTTGAGCATGGATTTGGAATCAGCGACCCAAAAAACAACTAGGAAATTAGTTTTATGAAAAACAATTAATTTTCTAAAAATTCTGTCGCCATATTGGATCCGCCAATTTGAATTTCGAAGTTTTTATGATGGATTTAGAATTAGCGACTCAAAAACCAACTATAAACAGACGCTTATAAAAAAAATTTAATTTGGTCGCCATACTGGATTCGCCATTTTGAATTTAGAAGTTTTTATGATAGTTTTAGAATCACTGACCCAAAAAAACAACTGGAAAATGAGTTTGATAACAAATAAATCTTTTTTTTTATTTTGGTCGACATATTGGATCCAACATTTCGAATTTCGAAGTTTTGACGCTGAATTTGGAATCAGAGACCCAAAAAAACAACTAAAAAGTTAGTTTCATGAAAAATAAATAATTTTAAAAAATTTCGTCGCCATATTGGACGCGCAATTTTGAATTTCGAAGTTTTGTTAATGTATTTGGAATCAACGTCCCAAAAAATAACTAGAAAATGAGTTTTATGCTTCATGGAGTTTTTTTATAGTTTTGGCCAATTTTGATGTGCTCCTATCAAAATCTACATTTTTTTTCTTGATTCCACTCATATGAGACTTGCATTAATAAGTTGAAAAATAGAATAAGAATACTGTTGGAAATTTCTGTTTTGTAAAATGATGATAAATGTAGGAAAATTAGGATAAATGTAAGAAAACTCAGTTACCCATTGCCTAATTTTCAGTTTAGAATTTTTACATTCTTGTCTCAATGAGAAGGTATTGGTTTTATGTGAAAAATGACTTTCGCGGATTCAATAAAATGTCGACGTTTTGAGGCCCCCTGAGTCAGAAAAAACGGTTTTTACGAAGGTGTCTGTCTGTCTGTCCGTCTGTCATGTTATGATAAATCTTGTCCGCCACAAGAGCATAAGCTCTTTTATGCATCTCACTATTTTTGGATGCACCTCCAGGAACTCAAGGAGCTTAATAAGTGGCTCATGGTTCGTGTTATCGAAAGCCTTACGGTAGTCAATCCAAGCCATGGACAGATTGCGTCGATACCTGATCGAGTCTTGGGTAACACACCCGCCTATTAACAGGTTCTCCCTGCAACCTACCAGCCCTCTCATGCATCCACGTTGTTCAACTATTGCACTCCACACCGGCTCAATAGATGCTAATATCCTCTCTTTGAGGATGCGAGTGAACAGCTTCTGGCTGGTGTTTAAACAAGCTATGAGCCTGCAGTTCTGTGGACTTGACAAATCTCCGGTCTTAGGGATCAATACCGTGCGTTCTTGCACTAGCCACTGTGGAATGGGTTGTTCTCCGTTTAAGAAAGTAGTAAATATACGAGCTAGATGTGGGTGCGTAAAAGTTCTTAGTTCTAGTGATAACTTTCTTCACTTCTTCAGCAGTAATTAGTGGACACTCTTCCTCTGAAGCCTCCAACCTTTGCCTTTGGCAAAAGTTACGAAATTTTTTAACGGCACGTGACGTTTTATTGAACAGACGGAAAGGATGAGTAGAAGAGGTGGAATTTTCCTGAATCCATTTTACTCGCCGTAATAGGTAATAACCTTTTTCAAGTATATATTATTAATTTATAGTCTCGATATCGAATAAAAGTTTCCTGCGCTGGTTGGTGTCGCCACAGAGGTATCCAGAAGAATTTCGTAGTGCGAAAGATAGAGGTAGAAGCGTGATGCAAAAAAGCAGAGGACTCATGCTATCGCCCTGAAAGAAGCGTCTCTGGAAGGTGACGTTGTTCGTTGTCACACGATAATTTTCAGGTGAGATAGTAAATCTAGTTTTCCAAAGGGGCATCAATCTCTCTATGCATCTCACTAAGTGTGGATGCACCTTAGGGCTTTCCAACAGACATATGAGAAGTCTATGAGACGTTGAATCGAAAGTTTTCCGGTAGTCAATCCAGGCCATTGACAGGACGAGCTGATGGTCTGTAGAGTCTTTCAGACGCACCTGTCAATTAGCAGTTCTTGGGCGAACTTTCGAACCCTTTCCTTGAACGGCCTACGAGATGTTATGTAGTGAATAACACACTGAATACAGGACGTATTCTGTCTTGCCCATCCAATCTTCTTGTTCAGTTGATACGAGCGTCTTTTGGTCTTTTGATCCATCCTTGGTTTTAGCCTTCGATTTGAATCAGCCAATGATCTCCTAGCACCATAAACTGAGCAATTGATGGTCCACAGGTCGGACTCTTGCGAGATTTCTCCACGAAGGGAGGCATCCATTTCAGCCAGATCTTGGGGCTTAGGAGGAACTTGGTTGAGTACCTAGAACACATACTATCGGGGTGTCCCACCCACGCAGGAACGACGTATATCTACAGACATAATGCGGCTCTAAGAGTGCTTTATTACCTTATTTCACTGTTACGGTATTGGCCGCGACCCTGCCCTGCCGAACGCTCACTGGTTCGTAACCTTACAGCCATACCCGCGTGCGAAAAATATATCAAGTTATGGATGCAGAAAGCTGTCATCCTTGGGTCGCTTCATGTCCTCAAAACACATGAGGGTTTCGCCGGCCTGTCGCTGTGATTTCGTCGTGTCCTGTTACCACCCATCTCACGGTTGTGAGACGTGGCCATGAGTGGGATTTACCGCGGTCCTACTGGGAGCCGATGTCACTTTTATATAACAGTTGCTCCCAGTGGGACCCTGCGTTGGTTGTTTAATCTAATTTTTTAATCCCAGTATAACGACGGTAAATCACACCTATAGCCACTGTGTGTGTGTGTGTGTGTGTGTGTGTGTGTGTGTGTGTGTGTGTGTGTGTGTGTGTGTGTGTGTGTGTGTGTGGACAAGACCCTCTTCTCAAACTGGCCAGGAAACACGAAGAAGTGGGCAAAGGGGCGTTTCTGTAAAAAGCAGCGGAGGAGGCTGCTGAAACACTAGGCCTTGACTTCAATAGCAGGGGTGAGCAAAATGCATAAAATCTTATCTGTCTTGAATATTCACCCCTGAAGGCCCGGATTAAAAAAGCACAGGAGAAACTTTTCCGTTAACAACTCCTCGACAAGAAGATGCACGGCATCTTCGACAGAAATTTTGAGGATCAGTCGATGTCGTATGATCTAACGCCAATAATAATCTTTCCTTTCTTCAAATGAATCTTGGCACACTTGTCCAATCCAAAGTCCATACCAATGTAGGTCCGTTAAGCTGGCAGGACCACATGGCACAAATGGACTGCAAACCTATAGGGAATTTAGGGTTGATTAAGGGCTAATTTAATGCCCTATTGCCAAATTTAATGCTCTGCATTTAAACAAAAAACCGGTGGTCATGCTAGATTAACGTTAAGCTAGCAGGACCACACATAGAAAAAATCTACTTAGAAAATATTCCTTTGCAGAATAATTTAGGGCTCATTTAGGGCTCACTTAATGCCCTATTGCCAAATTTAATGATCCGCAATTTTTTGAAATAACCTGTGGTCATGCTAGCGTAACGTTAAGCTATCAGGACCACACATAGAAAAAAACTTCTTAGACAATATTTCTTTGCAGAATAATTCAGGGCTCATTTAGGGGTCACTTAATGCCCTTTTGTCAAATTTAATGCTCCGCAATTTTTTGAAAAACCCTGTGGTCATGCTAGCTTAACGTTAAGCTAGCAGGACCACACATAGAAAAAAACTACTTACAAAATATTTCTTTGCTTTTTCGCAAAAGGAAGGTAGGCGGCGCTACGGGCTTTTTCCAACTCGAAAGTTTTTCGTCGCTTCGTCTGCTACAATGGAGTTACGGAAAACTGATAAATACAGCTTTTCCTTTCAAAATAAATACTCCAAGGGACCCAACCGACGTCAGTTCATATATTTTCTTCCGTCTCCCAAAATTTTGACACGCTAACTTATTTACTTTAAAAATAAGAAGACGGACAAAATTAACATTACAAGGTCAAATTTTGCTTACATCATAGACTACCATTTTCCCTTAAAAGCACTATCCTAAAGTTTCGCTTTTTTCCTAGAGTTATATCAATTTTCTTGACTATTTTTCCATTAAATGTATGATATATGTTCTGGAACAAGTAGTTTCACTATGTTGCAACAATAATATATGAAGATGGTTAACATATTTTCTTGTAATTCAAAGCCAATAAAATTATTTTAATATCAACCTGCCTCATATATTATTGTGATGAAAGTGGCGACAAGAGTCAACAACCATTGCCTGCGGAAGCTGTCGTTGACTCCTGTCGCCACTTTCATCTATACGTGGAAATTGCCAAATGTTTGCCCAGTTACAAGTTTGGGCCCAACTTGGAAAATAATTTTATGGCTACAACAGGGTTAACATCTTAAATCTAGTTTAAACCAATTCTGTTTCACAGCTATTGATTCCAGCGCCATCAACTTGGCTGTGCTTCTGTTTTCAGTCGGGCTCCATCTTGAACCTCTTGAACACAAGTATGTTGGTTTGAGGTTATATTGGCAAGTGTTTTTGTGACTTCGTCTGTATTAATTATTAAAGTGTGATTTAAATAATAAAAAAATGCCGAAAGTGAAAAGCACTTGTCGCGTTCAAATTTTTAATTAAAATTAGTTTAATAACTCCTTGTTTATTTAATAAACTATACATTATTTTACAGAATTACACTTTCCGAAATATTGTTTACAGAAAAGTAGCTGACCAGTTAACTGGTCCTTCAAAGATCAAAGATGAAAAAAAACGTAATCTAAAATGTAGATTACCTAAATATCAAATTTCAAATAATTAAACGTATTATTAATTGAATAACTGTAAATAATTTTATTTGAAATTAAGTTTACCAGTTCTTTCACGACCATCTTTTTTCAATTTATATTATCGAATAATTTAAATTTTCAAAATGTCAACACCGTCTGGCGTCGTTGCTTTCATTTAGTTTGATGTAAATTTGAATTTGTGCGCCAAACTCTCATATCGATTGTAGATCTCTTCGATTCATTCTTTGGCGATGCGGCAACTTCGCTACAATAAAACGTGAATTTCGTTGTTGAAAATTGCAAGCGTAATTCCGATTCGCTTTGAAAGAAGTTTATTTCAGTGCGATATTACAATGTGAATTTTTTTAACAAGGAAGAACTGGACTCTCGAGGAACTTTCTTTTTCTTATTCCCATAGTAGGAATTTTATATTGTTAATTTTCAACTTTTAGCGTCTTCACATGCTCACGACCTGTCATCGTCATGGTTAATTGAAGCTGTGTTGGAGATCAATATCGGTCATTCTTTTTCAACCCACAAAAATGTGGGAGCTCAAGAATGCCAATACAGTAGCTCGAAATTAATCCTGACTATTTGACAATAATGAGCTGGTCAGAAAAAGGTTGATTGTTTATCTGTGATGTGTCGGCTGATTTCGCACATCTCTATTCAGTTTTTTAACCCGTTTTCATACGGGAGCTTGTTACTTTTCGCGCTTTATTGTTATTATAGTTAATACTATTTTCTCTCCAACTTGGCGAAATGTTTAAAGTTTCATTTGGGTTTCAAGAAGGCAGAATTCTTAAATCCCTCCGTCTTCAATATGCTTAAGTTTCAAAACAAAACGAACCTAATTTTCGGAAAGCCATGATTTATGGGTTCATGCTGAAGTTGTTTTCAATTGAAATAATTTCGTTCCTATAACAAAGGAAGACGAAACATTAACAACCTAGTTCAAACAATTAGGGGTTGTATGCATGCATTTTGGAGTGAGTAATTTTAAAGTAGTAATTTTGTAGTATTTTCATATTTAAAATAAATTCAAAATGTTTTTGATTTTTCTGACAAAGCTCAGTCTTAAATTCATTGGAAGGCCAGAAAAATTGGTGCTCCATACCTTTGATTGGCTTTGAAGTGAAATTCATGAGATTCCATGGTTATCATATAGATTATAAAAAAAAATATACTTTTATGAAGTGGTTGAGCACCTTGGCTTTTTTTATATTGAGCTTCAAAAGATTAAATTTAAAACTTCAATTTTATTAAGTGAGTAAAAGCAAACTTGTTGTACTTTCATCCATTAACTCTTAAGAGCCACAATGAGTGCGAACGAACATTGCAGAAAGGAAGAACATAATAGATTCCTGTAGCTCCGAAATATTAAATAATGAAATATTGGGCGAGCCAGGAGACGGGCGAAACAATCTCAAGGAAACCTTATAATTTAATTATTAAATACCTAACTACAAGTGTGTATTATAAAAGGCAAGTATTACCCTCATTTTCTAATTTCAAAAATAAAATAATATTGAAAATAAAACGCTGAACAATAAACACTAAACGTTAGAATTCATCGCGTGTGATGTATACCTCTTTGTCTACACTAAGAACACTCTCCTCTGGAGCGTCAACCAAAAGATGACCTCGTCCTAACGAGCGTCGAGACCGAAGTAACGAACGATGTGGGATCCGTCTCCCAGTGAACTAGCTCTCAGTGCTGGTTGAGCGTGCCATGCCGCTATTGGTTGGAAGTCCCCACTCTGCTCGTATACGTTGTGAAGTAACTAAAGCAAGTAACATCACTAACTTTTCTGTTATTCGTTTAAGTAATAACTGACTATTTAGACATGTTTTAAAATAGTCCAGAACTATTTGAGGGTCCCGAGTGCAATCATACTTTGGATTTTGTGGCTTTACAACTGAAACTCCTTTGAAAAATCGTCTCATTAAGGGATTATTACCAAGTTCTGATAAGGAAATTAGAGAAATAGCCGATCTGTAAGAATTGAGAGTACCATGGAAAAAGACATTACATTTGAGATGCCTGCATCGAATACTGACGAATTATTTTTTCTACAATATTCCCACCATGTGCGCAAGGGTTTGTTGTATTGTTTTATTGTACAATGAGATAATGAAGCTTACATGACTTCTATCCCTGTTTCCGGTATGCCTCTGCGCCGAAAAGCTTCGCCGACAATTTTCCTGCTGCCAGGGTAAGATTTCTGGCTACTGGATATGCTTTCCTGAAAGGAAATGTGAGTAAATCAATTTTTGGAGAAAAAAAACAATGGCTCTTCTAACAATAGTTCTAGAAATGAGGGGTACCAAGTCTGCGCAGGCCATAAAGGTACCACTAACACTCCTTCAGCCTTACCATCAATAATTTTTCTCAAAACTCGCAATATCAAAGAAAATGGAGGGAAAGCATAGAAATAAGTCGATTTCCAGGATATCGTGAATCCGTCAGTTGCAAAGGATTCCGGATCTCTAAACCATGAAACGAATTTTTTACATTTTCTATTTAATTTTGTTGCGAATAAATCTACCTCGAATTTTCCAAATCTCTTTTCAATATACTCAAATGCATAGTGATTTAACTCCTAACTCTGTTTCTGGCGATATAATACGAGATTCATCATCTGCAATCTTAATTTGTTTCGATTTCATATGCGACGCAAAGATCCACAAACTTCTTCTCTCGAACCACTGGCATATTTCTCTACTATTTTTGTTAATTTTAGGGATTTTTACGCTTCCCATACGATTTATGTAGGATAAGGAAGTAGTATTATCAACGCGAAGCAAAATATGACAAGATTGGTAATTATATGCAAAGCATTTAGGAGCGTTAAAAGCTGCTTTTAGTTTCAGTACATTTATATGCTCTTTCTGATCTTTTGCTTTCCACTAGCCGTGAGTTTTTTGCTCATTGTAACATGCCACCCAACCAGTTAGAGACGCATCTGAACATATTTCCAATTGGAAAACTGAATCTCGAATAGGATTATTTACGGAAGTAATGTTATTAATCCACCAATCTAATTCGATTTTTACTTCAGGCGTTATTTGCATTTTTGTATCAAAATTCCCGTTATCATTTTGTAAAGCTAAATATTTTTGTCTTTCCATTACCTTGGTGTAAAGCCACAAGTATTTTATACCTAGAAAATGTTGTATACACCGACCAAATTCCGCATAGAACCAGATTTAAAACCAGACACAAATACCGTATAAAAATCTAGATAGATGCAAAGAAATTCCGAATCCCATCCGTCTCTATCGGATCCTATCTGGCATTTTAAGCAGGGCGGACTATTGTCCCGGTGCAGCCCGAAAACAGTCAGTACGTAAGTAACTTATTAGTGAGTGAATCGAGTAGCTCTTGTACTACGGAAAGTGACTGCACTGAAAACTTGACAAAATCAACTCGAAACAAGGAACTACGGTTCCTGCACAATAACTGAATACTTCGGACTACTGCCACGGCATAGCCTGATGAAAAAGTCAGTAAGTAAGTAACGTATTAGTCAGTGAATTGAGCTCCTATACAACGGAAGGTTACTGTACTGAAAACTTGATAATAAAGAGTGGGCTAGTCACCCTCGTGGAAGTTTCGGAATGACATTGAGTCCGTTTGAATCCGAACAATTCTGATTCATATTGATCGATTACGAACGAATGCAAAATCAGTTTCGACTGATTCCGACCTTCTGGTTGAAACCTAAATCCAATCCGATTGATTCCGTCCGATTACTATTGATTATTTTTCTGTACGAATTAATGTCTCAGATTCATTCCGTATGATTCCGCGCAAATCTGAAAGAAATTTTCATTCCATCTGAATCCGCCTGATACCGAAATATCATTCTGAAGGACATTAAATGATTCCGTACTTCAATCAGAATGATTTCGCACCATTCTGAACAAAATTTTCACTTCGTCTGAATCCAGCGCAATACAGTAGCTCATTCCAAATTATTCCATTAGTGCCACTCACAGTTCGAATGATTCCGTAGCAAAAATTTTCATTCCATACGAATCCATCGCATGACACGAGCTCATTCCGAATGATTTCGTGCCATTCTTCCTTCAGACCGAATAATTCCGTACATCTTAGAATGAAAATACCATTTCGTCTGAATCCGTCAAATATTGCGAGATCATTCCGACTGATTCCGCATCATTCCGAACTCAGTTCGAATAATTCCACACTTATTAAAATAAAGCGCCCACTCAGTGTGAATCCGTATAATGACGCGAGTACATGCGGAATGGTACTGAGCCTGCCCGTCAACAGTCAGAATGATTCCGGTTCGATCCAAATACAATTGCCACATTGTTTTTAAAATGTAATTCAAGGAAAAAAAAGAAACGGAAAGACTCGAAATTATTCTGAATGACACGGAATCAGTCGGAATCAGCTCGACTTATCTGGCTAATTCAGACAAAATGGGCATTGTATTTTGATAATTTCGGAATCATTCGGTTTCGATTCTTTTGGAATAGAACTGAAGGGCCTATGACAAAGCCACCGAACGCGTCCTCGGGTTGCGGATAGAGGTCTTGGGTCGCTTCGTGTCCTCAAAACACACGAAAGTTTCGCCGACCTGTCGTTGTGATTTCGTCGTGTCCTTTGACTACCCATCTCACGGTTGTGAGACGTGAGTTATTTACTATAAGATCCCCGTTTGTTAGATGGATTTCCTCAGTTTCGCGTTGCAAATTATCTACGCGTCTATCAACATCTATAATATGACCCTCATTCAACCGCGATAAGAATGCACACTGTAAGGTGTGTTTTTGAAGGCTTGTCGCTAACTTTCTCTAAACTCTGCTTTCCACGACCTTTTGTAAATTATTTACGCCCGGATCAAGCCTAGCTAATTTTGTTTTATTTTGTTTTACTGCAGCTACAACACGTGCCTGTTTCTTAATGACTTTGTCTAGGGTATTTTTTACTGAATTTAATTCTCTTGCTCAGTATTCCCAACCCTGCACATCTAAACCATCCTCTATGTCGGATTCGGTATTATCGCATGAATTATGATGGGAGCTAATATAAAAATTGGATTCAATTTCAGATGGCAATATCGCGTTTAAATTTTGTTGTGATCCTTTCTAGCTACCCTTTGTTCCTAATTTGTTAGGCGGATCTTGGGCGTTGAATTCCCAAACGCTTATAATAAAATGGGGAGGATTGTTAAAATTCGCTTCCATATTGTTTGCTGATTGTAACGACTCAGATTCGTTGTTAATTGCAACTTGAGGAGGATCGATTTCTTTGTCCGACATTTTAATCATTTAAGTTAATGAAGGAAATAACAAGACAGATGATTTCTAGTATGGTAAATACGTATACATGCCTGATTGTTATGATTCAGATAATTTATACAATAGGATGCTGGAATTTCTAATTTCAAAATGAAAAGACGCTATCACCACAATTGAAATACTACTGACGACACGCCCGTTACGCATTGAAAACGTTGAAATTTGAAAATTCATCTTTAACCTTCAAGTCCCTGTTCGGGCGCGTTTGATAAGTCAGAGACTTTTCGACTAAAAGATTTTTTTTCGGCAAATGAGCGTTTTATTTCTCAACATAATCTCCTTTTAGGTCGATACATTTAGTGCAGCGTTTTTCCAATTTTTTATTCCTTCCAAATAAAGGGTTTTCTCAAGGCCCTCAAAATAGGCGTTTGTTTCGTGATGACCTCTTCATTCGACCCAAATCTCTTACCGCCCGGCTATTTCTTCAGGTTTGGAAACAGGAAGTAGTCGCAAGAGGCTAAATCTGGAGAATATGCTGGATGAGGTAGCAGTTCGTTGTCCAATTCATGGATTTTCGCCATCGTGACTACACACGTGTGCACCCTTGAATTTTCCTGATGGAACAGCACTTTTTTCTTCGACAAATGCAGTCGTTTTTGCTTCAAATCAATATCGAATCTGTCCAAAAGTAAAAAATATTATTGGCAATATTGTTTATATTTATTCAGCAAGGACTACGACGAAATATGAGTGATGGCTGAATGAGGCTCATTGTGCACGCACGCATTTACCCATCACTTCATCGCGAAATGTGCTTGACATTTGCGTGCGATATGGGCCGCATCGTGCGACTAGCACGCGCGCTTGAAGCGTGCGTCGCACGATTGTTATCTGGGTCCTCACGCGGACATGCACTAACGCTAATCGGTCCAGAACTGGCCGCATATCACTACTGTGTTACCTAAATATTGAGCTGTTTTAGCTTAATTTTTCCATCTAGAAATTATCTGGCTAATTTATCTAGATAAATAAAAAAAGATAATTAGAATCCAGCTAAACCATTTTTTTCAGTGTCGAATTCTTGAGTAGATTATTTCAAAAAAGTGGATTTAGCATTTATTTGAATAAGACATCGGATAATAGATCATAGATTGAAGTATGATTTCCCACAGCATCCCTACAATTGATACTTGTGGAACGTCACATATATTTTCAAACATTTTATCCTTCTCTATCCTGTTTTATCATGTTATTCTATTCCTTATTCTAACACCCGTTCTTCCTCAAATTAGATATTTAGAATAAGATAGAGTGGAAATTGAAAATCGATATAATTCTTTAAAAAAAAAGGATGAAATAGATTGATTATAATAAGTAGGATCGGAATACAAAAGGATAAAAGTTTAGATAGATCATAATAAAATAGGATAAAAATGCATATAATCAGATAGGCGCTGACAGAAATGTTTGAAATTTTTGCGAATCTACCAAGTTTAGTTGAAACAGCAAGAACTCGATTTTTGTTGAGTAAATCAAAGTTTGTTAAGCAAAAAAGAGTTTGAATAATATAACCTAAATTTTTTGTGATAAACAAAATACTTTATTGATTCTATAGCAACAAAATCGTTTTGTTGCCCTAGCAAATATTTTTCTTCGTGATATTCTGCTCTATTCGAAGCAAATCAGATTCTGTGCATTTTTACCGGAATCTACTCATTTCTATATCCTTCCTGAATCTAAACCTATTTAATCCTGTCAAATGTTATTTGCTTATTCAGCACAGGGCAATATCCATCAATGAAAAACAATCGAGTTTTTGCTGTTTCAATGAAATTTCGGTTGATTCAACAAAAGGTTCTCTCAAATAACCAAAATATGGTGTTTTTCTAGAGAAACCAAATGTTTGTTAGTCCCAACCAAACATTTTTTTATTGACAGTATACAAGTGGGTAACTAATGAGATAGTTATATATGAAATCAATTTAAAATAGATTATACCATCACAAAGAAAACTGGGAAAAATTTAATGAAGAAACTACAATTATAGATATTAGTCATTCTTGAAAGGAAGATAGTGCACATGAAATAGAAAATAATTTTTTGCGAAATTCCTCCTCGAATAAAGTACGTAAACGTAATTTATTGTCTTCTCATACATTTTCCAAAGTTTCAGCCCGATATTTTATTCAGAAAAAAAGTTCTTCGATTCAGAAAAAAATTCAGAAAATTGAAAAAGTGAGGCCGCTAAGGTAGGTATTTATGCGTGTCACATGCCCTTAATGTTATCGCGTGTTTACTGGACGGCAACTGACACTTGCGGCCCAGGCACCCGTTTTCGCGCAACCCGCACCGTGTGTAACTCTCAGTCCAGCGTCCAGATCGAAATTAGTTGTGTGCTCCAATCTGCTGATTTTTTATGTTTGCGTACATTTATTTTCGATAAAAAATGAATTCAGAAGAAAAGAAGGGAAATTGCATAAAAATAAAGTTTCAGTACAAATGTTGCTACAAAAGTTTTGCAACGAAGTATTCCCTACAAAGGCACGTCAGGGAGATCCATATGCTCCAATAGTTCCAGAGAAAACAGAATTTTTAATATATATGCTTTATAATTATAATTTTATCAAGTTTATGGAACTAATTCAACAGGGTTTTATCATTCAAAATTTTCGCAACAAAATTATTTTCTATAAATATTATTCATTTTTTTCATAATGTTTACCAATATATTTAACCCATGAACGGCTAGATGTACCGTATGGTATTACGCTTTTATCTGGTGTAAATTAGTTAAATTTGTTAAGTTTCAATTATTTAGGTAAATTATTAGTTATATAAGTAATTAGTTAAATTAGCTAATAAGTTTAAGCTACTTAAAGCAATATAGCTGAAACATCGAAAAGGAGTTAAAAATCCGCGATAGAAAAAAATTCCACAGCTGATGGGTTAAAAATAGGAGTATGTGTGAAGTTTCTTAAGCGAAAAATGTTATTTTTAATCAGAATTTTCAAACAGAACAGTGGCTCAATAAAAAAATATATTAACTTCCTAGAATAGAATATGATATTTCTTAAAGCTTTTTTCATGGAAAAAATTATAAGTGAAACACAGTATTAAAATAACATTCAACTTTGTACAATTTGCTTACATTCGATCTTTGCACTTGCATACAATTCCCAATCAGTCAGAAGTATTAACCAGGAGTAACTAGAACTAATGTCCAGCAGGTTACAGTGACAAAAAATTGTTTATAATGTTCTTAACAAAACATTAAACAAAATTAATTTTTTTTATTCGCAATGATTAATTATTTTGAATCCATAGATTTTGTATTAAATATGAAATATAATAATACGCACTTAAAACTTTGAAAGAAAAACTGCTGTTTATTAATTAATTAAACAATTTTTATAAACAAATCCACACTTTAACCATTTTTTCATGAATAGGCTTCATTTGTTTTGGTTGATTCATCTTGAAATGTTTTATACCCATCCACACATCACTATTTTCCAACCGAGCAATTCACGCCTACCCCGAAAGGGAAACGGCTTAATGATATAACATATGTCATTCATAATCAAGTAAATTACCTATATTGAGATATTTTTGAAACACGGTGGAATAATTCGTAACACCTTTTTCAAACTGCATAGAAATTTCAGTCCATTTGTAACCGAACTTTGAACGAAGCACATTAAAGCCTTTTTCTTCATTCTGCTTTCCAGCAAATGAACCAAAAAATTACATTTTTATATTTACATTCATTTGTTATCTCCTTTTTTGGGAGCGTCCACATGTTACGTAAAATTGTTTTCGAACTTGTTACCCCCCCCCTCCCCAACCCTTCCCCTGAGCAAACCGTCACATTTTCTTCAACCCCCGCCCCCTCCACAGCTGCGTAACATTTTTTTTATTCTGTTTAGAAATATAATAGACTTTATAATGCTGTATAGAAAGAAAATAATATTTTGATGTGACACTGAGTGCTTCTTAAATAATGGGTCAAAACAATTTATATTTACATGATTTTACAAAATATTGGGAAAATTTCCAGCCTTTTTTTAAGATATTTAGGACTTTTAGAAGTTTGGAAGAAATTTTGGATTTCTGGATCTTTTATGTTTTTTTAGTTCTGAGTTTTACGTTTTGAGTTTTTAATATGAGAACCGCTGATCTCACGTCATTTTTTCAAACCGAATAAAGGCTGCATTTGTCGAGTACAACCCGGCACAAGTTTTATTTTTTCCAAATTTGTCTATTTTTATATCTTTGATGTTTTTTGAGTTTTACGTTTTGTGTTTCAATGTGAGAACTGCTGATATCACGTTATTTTTTCAGAGGGAATATAGACTGCATTTGTCGAACACAACCCAGCAGAAGATTCATTTTTTCCAAATTTGTCTAATTTTGGATATTTCGTGTTTTTTTAGTTTCACATTGAGAGTTTTTAATGTGAGAACCGTTGATCTCACGTCATTTTTTCAAACCGAATAAAGACTGCATTTGTCGACCACAACCAAGCACAAGTTTTATTTTTTCGAAATTTGGCTTCTGGATTTTTTTTCCTGCAAAAAATTGTGTATACTTCGAGTCGCCCGGTACAACCTTTCTTTTTGCTCGAGTACGAAGTTGCGGATCTAGCAAATAAAACCTTTTGCGAAAATTGTGCCCTTGATTTTGATTTTTCAAACAACCCTTGAGGGCACATATCAGCACAAGTATAGCACAACTTAGCACAACTTTCATTTTTTTTGAAAAAATAAGTTGGCGGATCTAACTTCCAGGACATTTACCACGTTCCTGCAATTATATTATTTTTTCATCGTTTCAACACTTCTAAGCATCCCTTAAGCTTACTCAAATGTCTTATAAAATTATGCACTGAAAATTTTTAGGTATCTGAAATCGACGAAACCCGTAGATTCTGAATTTCTAACTTTTGAATCTGTATATGCAACATGGAAAAAAACATTATTTTCAATGTTTAATCCTTTTGAGTTGGCCTACCTGTGGTCCTAGCCGATGAGCTACCTGATAGGATGTGAATTAGCATATCTTCAGAAATAGTCAGACTCGCCAGGAATGGTCAGGCTGTTCAGGAATCGTCAGAAATTCTGACCATTTGTGACGATTCCTGACTTTCTTTTTAGCAGGCAGTTATTACAAAATGCTAAAAATAAGAGGGTTTTATCATTAAATGTTACTTCCAACATATTTCTTCAACAATTTATTTAAATTATAACCAAGGTTTACGATTACTGGAAAATTTATCTTAATTCTATAAAAATTTGTACTAAAATTCCGGATATGATGGCACTATCTTCAAAATCACAAGGCCTTACACCAGCTGCAGGTCAGCGGAAAAATCTCTAAATGGCGGTAATTTGAATGCTCGAGTTTTTTTTAATAGAAAATTTAATGAGTTTCAAATGATAATATTTTTGTGCACAGGAGATAAGAATTCTTGATATTTGTTAACATAATAATATGATGCTTTTACAAACAATAGCCTGTTGTACAAGTTTGCGGTATTGCAGAATTTCTTACAACCTATTCATTCCTTAAGATGAACCCAACGAAATCAAGTAGACGTTAATTAAGCGCTTTTCTTTTTTATTTTTAAAATATCAGAAACAAAAATGTTGATTATCAATTTTCAAAAGCAACTATAGAAGTTATGTTTGGGGGTATGTCAGCTCCGCTTGCACAAAGACGTGCTGCAAATCTTATACAGGCTATTGTTTCCAAAAGCATAATATAATTATGTTCATAAATGTCAAAAACACTTACCCCTGTGCACAAAAATATTACTTTGTTATAATATAATTATCATTAGCTCAATACATTTGTCTATCATTACCGTAACGTTACTTTCGTTACCGGTCACATTGCGACGCCATCTGTGCGATAAAATGTGAACTTCAATTCATTTATGTACATATTTATTGATTATTCTTACCGACTTTTAGTCCTATGTAAGAAAAGTCGAAAAACTATGTTCAATTAAATATTTTAAATATTTTTTTTTATTCGTAACAGAACAATTATTACAAAGTTATTGGAACTATGATTTAGCATATCTGCCCAGCAAAAAAGAAAGTACTGATAGGAATTCATTTGAAAAGACTAAGACACCCTGCAAATCCCGCTTTGCGACAATGATGCATTGGACCTATGTCTCAATGCGTGTAAATTCGTGAAGATTGTATTTCAATTTTAAATCTTTCTATACGTACAAATACGGTGCAAAAGTTTAAAGTCAGCGAATACACTTCAATGCGTATAGGAGATTGTTTTGAATGCTTCTGGGAAACCATTTTTGATGAAATTAAAATATTTCCCTGAACGGATTTTTTTTTGCCTGGAAAAACCTATTTGAATTACTAAAAAGCTGTAAAATACTATTTTCAAGTTAATAAAACCATATAATTACGTTTATATAAAGTAGGTTTGTAAATAAGAATTAATAACAAGAAGTTAATAAATAAACAAAAGAAACGATGAAACAAATTTGTAATCAATATATTTATGATATACATGATATTTTAATGTTATTTCAGACAAAATAATGTATAATATACAATAGTACAATAATATATAATGGCTATATAATAATATTATTATAATTGAAGGTGCCTACTGTACGCGAAGCTATACGCGACGTGAATAAGTATAATAGTAGGCACGTTTAATTATAATTCATTTATTATACAGCTATTATATATTATTGTACATTTTATATTACACATTACGTATTCTACAATAACAATAAAATATTATGTATATTATACTTAATATACTTTTTATAAGAAATTAATATTGAAACTTGAACATTATGTATACGAATTTTTTGATAAAATATTCCCAAATATCGTGATTTAAATTTTAAAAAAATCGTTTCTTTTGTTTATTTATTGATTAACTTCTCGTTAGTAATTATAATTTACATATAACTCCTTTATATAAACATAATTATATGGTCTTATTAACTTGAGAATAGTATTTTACTCCTTTTTAGCATTTCAAATAGACTTTTCCAGGCAAAAAATATTTTAGTTTCATCAAAAATGGTTCCCCAGAAGCATTCAAAACAATCTCCTATTCATAACTTTGGGGTACCAGAAAATAGCATTTAACTCTTTTAAAGGCCAGCGTGTAATATTTAAGTAGTTACAGAGTTTATGGTAAGACATGCCATACAAAAAATAGAAAGTGTTCCATGGCACAAACTTATATCTGGACGATTTTGAGTTGAGTTTTCATATAGTAGGGGAGATTCACCAATTGAGGGTACTCTCCGGTTGTGGGCACCTCTGCTCAACAGCTGACAGAATACAAATATTGCGGATCTGACTGATGGCGTACTTGTATTTTGACAGAAGTACTCAGTTTTTGAGGTATTATCAACGTAAATAGACAATTTGTGCATTAGCTGCGATCATATTGCAAAAAGTATGTAAAAGTTAACGCACTTATAGTTTCTCAATGTTTAGAAACTGCGATAAATCAAAGTAAATGATCTTAAACAGGTGAGTGTTATTGATATTTCTACAGTATTTTCATTTTGTTTTAAGATGTCACATCGATTTATCTTCAAGTTATGGAACATCGCACATTTTCTTGATGCACCGATAATGGTCGTGAATTCCGGTTGTGGGCACTTAAATGTAACCGGTTGTGGTACAAAGTCTTGAAACAGGTCCATCCTGATACTGGAGTCTCCAGCAAGGCAATGAGCATCATGAACAGCTTCGTTAATGACCTCTTCGAACGTATTGCCGCCGAGTCTTCTCGTTTGGCTCATTACAACAAGCGATCGACGATCACTTCTCGGGAGATCCAGACTGCTGTCAGGCTTCTCCTTCCCGGTGAACTTGCCAAACACGCTGTGTCTGAAGGAACGAAGGCTGTGACCAAATACACCAGCTCTAAGTAAATCTCATAAGTTACACAACTTAGCGTATACAATCGGCCCTTTTCAGGGCCATCAATTTTTTAAACGAAGGATTACTTTCTTGTTCAATTCCCAAGGTTCCTTTCTTTGAGAGTTTGTTCTAGGCGGTTTTGGGCACTTCAAAATCCCATTTAATTGACCCTCCGAGAACACATCTATTTTTCGATCGCGGAAAACTGGATTCTTCTGACTCAATACTTTTATTGCTCGTGTACCATTCCACGACTGGATCAATTGTTTAATTGATTGAATGTTTCCGGAAATGGAAACTTTTGGAGGGGTGACTTGCCCTCTAGGGTGAAAAAAAATTTTGCAATGCATTTTTGAACCACCCACCCGGGATAAAGCCAGGAGAGAAATATTACAATGGAGATTTCCCTCGGTTTATGATTCGCCAGTTTTGAGTTTCCAATTAGAAAGCATATAATTTTCAAAGTGTTTAGAATAATTACACTTTCAAGGTTCTGTAATTTTCAACGGTGAAAATGACAGTGATTTTCTTGACAGAAATCACATTTTTTATTCAAAAAATCTATCCAGTCGTTTTGAATGTCACTCGGTACTACATGATATGATACTTATTAATAATATATTTATCGTCTTTAAAATTTCTATAATTTTAATGTAAAATTATAGGTTTCAATGCTTAATTCTAAAACGGTTTAATCTTTGAGGCCTTGACATTTTTTTTTATTTAGATTATTTGTTAAAGGTTTTAAATTTCACAATATTGTAGTTTCAAATTCCAATAATTATTAAAAATGTCATTTTAGATGTAAATATAAAGCAATTTCGAATTGAAAGGCTTAAAATTGTACAATTGAGGGTTCGGATCAAAGAATGGGTCGCACGCTCGAAAACGTGGAAAAGTATTGTCCACGGGTCCCGTGATATCCAAATTTTAAAGTTCAATAAATTAAGTTTTTTTAAATACGGACATATAGAAAAGGCCAAAGCGGCACTATTGTTTAATAATAATTGATTGCAAATTGAGGCTGGTCGATAAGCACGTTTTTTTACTTTCGGCAAAGAAAAGTACCGAGGAAACTTTGAAAGAACTTTCAGTGAGACATTTGTTCCTCACTATTAAAGTAAGATTTCTGGAAATTTTTAGATCGATTCATTAATTTCGTCGTGTCCTGTGACCACCCATCTCACGGTTGTGAGACGTGGCCATGAATGGGATATACCGCGGTCCTACTGCGAGCCGATGTCATTTTTTTTTTGTTTTTTTTTTTTTGTTCTACATATGACAGTTGCTGCCAGTGGGACCCTGCGGTGGCTGTTAACCTTTAGTTTTTAATTTTATATATACATATATATAATTCCCTGAATTTACATTTTGAAATCCATCGACGGGATGGAATTGTTCTTTTTCTCATGTTCTTTTAGGTACATTTCGCATTATCACCCAGAGAGAGAAAAAGAGAACAAAAGAGTTATTATTAATAATTAAAATTATTATTTTAGTTTTCCCTCTTGTTATTTGTTTTATGAAGTTGTTATTCCCTCTAAAAATTTGAATCTGGGTATAGTCATGTGACTAGCGCCATGTTTTATATGTGACTGTGGCGCTGTCCACGTTGGAAGTAGTGGGTGGTACTACCTGAAGGCATACTATTACAGTTCGCGACACTAACGCCGCCCATCGCTGGTTCCCAAACTAATCCCTACTCCTGACCGTAGAACTCTACGCTTATAGAACCAGATCTCTGATCAAACTTTTCATTTAAGAAAACGATGCTGCGCAGGCGCAAAAATATATAGCACTTCGTTCAGTTTTGTACAATTTTTCCCTGAAACGTATGTAACAATAGTAAATATTAACGGAAAAAAAATATTTCGAGCAATAGACCATTTTACTTAACTATCGGAAGTTTATTTGCGCATGTGCGGCACCATGTGCATCCCGCGTAGTATGAAAGTCGCGCTCATACTTTGTGAAAATGTATACAATTGTACCTTTTGGCGGAGTGAAATTAAATGAAAATGTTATTTCGGGTACAAAATTGGGCAAGTGTGAAATAGAAAAACGTAGTTTTGCTCAATTGATATGGTGGTTAAGTTGCCGGAGGAAACTTAATAGTGGTAAAAAAATCTGAACTTGTAAACAGGTTTGCAGGTTAAGTTTTTCATATTATTAAATTTTAATTATGTAATTGTGATTCCAATTAATATTAAAGGTGAAAGACAGGATTTGAGTATTGTTGTTATTTTTAAATAAAATTGGTGATGTTTTGGGAAGAAAATGGTAACAAATAGTTCTTGTATGGTATGGTGTTATAAAGCTGGAATTTTAGGAAAACGCCAAACCTGTTACAAAAGAATATATGATTTGGAAGCATATTCTTACATTTTTTATTTTCAGTCGAAAATATGAATTAAATTAAATTATAAAATTGATAATATGCAAAAATATTGAAAACAAATAAAGTTTATAATATTTTAAAAACGTATTACAAACAAAAATGCACATTTCGTGCTTGCATGCAACATTATTATTGTTACTGTAATTTATTATTATAGTGGTGTCAGATCTGTTGGTGTCCGTAACTTGCGACTCTCTACCTTACCGACCTATAGTAAAATGATAATATTAAAAGTTACTTACCTCCCTGTTTTACTGACTGATGGTAACCTTGTTCCCTACCTTACCGGCATATAGAAAAATGATGATATAAAAAGTTCCCGACCTCCCTGTTTTACCGACTGATGGTAACATTGTTCCCTACCTTACCGACATATAGAAAAATAGTAATATAAAAAGTTATCGACCTCCCTGTTTTACCGACTGATGGTAATGAACTGTTTTGCCGATCAATGGTCACTTAGCACGGAACCGCACATTATAGTGTTAACCGACGATAACGCCATCTATTGTCACATTAGGAAACTGAATTACGGACCGAGACCACTTACCGACTGCCGGTAACTTAGCATGGAACAGAAACCTCCCTTTGTCGGTGGCGCCATCTGGATGGTTCTGTTCTACGGTGATCTCGTGCCCGTACAGCCCTACTACTCACATTATAGTTTTCTGTTTTTTTTTTGGGGACTGGTGGCACAAAAGAAGTCGATGATACTCTCAGCGGGTTTCAGGATATCGATATGTCTTGCTTGATCCTTCGTCCTTTATTTTTTCTTCAACTTTCGTACATATGGTAAAATGTATCACGTGGGTCAACCATCTTTGACAATAGTGGAAGGCAACTCCTTCAAGGTATCGATTACAATTGAGGTCGACTAACGTAGAAAAAAAACATAGAAAAATAATATGCAATAGCGTGTTATTGGTTTAATTAACTGTATTCAAAAACATACCCTTGAATTTGTTGATTTTTTTTTTTAATTTTAAGCCTCAGTAGAGCCTTCCAGCTTGAATAGAAGCTGAGTTAGCATCCTTCGCTTTTATTTACATGAAATACAACGGTCAAAAGTGGACCAAATTACTTCACTGCAAATTTGCATTGAAAGTTATGGACGCATCGCGATCAAATCTTAATGTACTTATTCGTAATAAAATGAGGATTGACAAGATGTTTTTCTTTTTTAAAGCGATTTTTTTTATTGAGTTATGCAATGATTTTTAGAGGAGCCAAGATTTTTGAAACAGATAACAGTAGGGCTCTGACGAGTTTCCCCTATTTATAATCGGGCTCTAGTGAGGGAAACTAGTGAGGGCCCTGTCGGTAACGTAACACTTTGGCCACAAGGATCCTATAAGACTTTCTATACTCTGTTCCACAGGAGAACGAATTTCTGAAACGACGAAATTTCGTTCTCTGCGCGCAGCTTGTCAAAGAAGCACTCGAAAAAAATTCTAGTTGAACCAACCAGAATTCTGGTAAATTCAACTAGAATAGAGTGTTAAATATGCCCTTACTATAAATTCTGGTTAAAAGTATCAGAATTTTCCGGTTGGCAACCCACACACAAGATGAAAAAAAATGAAATAATCAAAGTTTTGATGAGAATGTGCCCACTACTCGGGCCGATTTTTTCACTATCAAGGTTATTTTTTACGAATAAAACAGAAACTACTCATCCTATCAAAAAGTGACCAATGATAAATTTGTAGATATTTTTGGAGTGCATAGTTTTTGTTGAATCATCATTTGTGGTATCTTGCATAGTTTGACCGTGGAATGAAATTTTTGATTTTTGATTATTTTTTTGTGCAATGAAAATGAGAATTTTCGATTTTTCGAGAAAATTCAAAAAGTCGTTATGATAGTCCTGTAGGGCGCGCAAAAAGAAACACTTTTTTTGCCCTGACTTTTTTCCGTTTGTTGCGTTGTTTGGCTGAAAATGTTAATTTTATTTTCCTGTTTTGGATTTTGAAAATCCTGCAAGTCTGGAAGTTTTCATTTTATCGAAAAATGTCATTGAAAAAAATTATTTGAATTTTTTAGTACTATGAACGGGCGCACATATAATTTCCAAATTGTGAGAAAAATGGCCTCAAAAATTTTCAAAATGCGCTTACTTTTTTAATTTTCATCCAAAATGGCTGACTAACAAACTTGACCTTTCGTTTACGAGACTAAAAGAGAATACCAAAGACCAACCCAATAGCTCAATTCTTTCGAAAGACATAGTGCTCACAGACAGACATACATACATACATACAGACACATTCGTAAAAACTTGTTTTTTTGGGTTCAGGGGGTCTCAAAACGTGGACATTTGACAAAAGACGGGGGGATCAAATTTTACATAAATCTAATACCTTCTCTGGATGAGAATGTAAAAATACGAATTGCATAAATATAATTGTCGTGTCCTGCAAGCTAAGGCTGCATTCTAACGAGCTGTCACTGGAAATAGAAAATTTAGTAAAATTTACTATGAATTAAATATAAAATTCACTTCCTCATTTATTCATGTTATAATATAATTTTCATAATTGACAGTTTGTTCGAAAAATCAGTCGAGCGATTCATTTTTCAGTTTACACTAAAGTTGATTAGAAGTAAAGCGCTCTCCCTCGGACTGACTGTCAATTGATATATAAATCGTAAGAAATGTCTGCGAATTGATAACGAAGTGACTTCGAGTGAAAGCAGTATGAATAAAATTTGATTAATAATTATGTGGCTAAAAATATCAGATTTATTCCAATTCATTTATGGCGTCATGTGGTATTAAATACAGTGCAACGGATAAAATCCCATTTAATAATTTTCAACACGTAAGATGATGAGCTACGTTCATGACTATAAGATAAACTTCATAATGATCCTGATCTTAAGGGCATGTGATACTTAGAAAATGATCGATTTTAGCAGTGTTAGGTTCCCCCGGCTTTTTTCCTACAATAATAGCGTAACTTCCGTAATTTTGAAAATTTTCGAAAATCCTCAAGGGCCGAAATTTCTTTTGTATAGCATTACAATTTCAGATCATGATATTTCTGACATCTACTGACCCATTTATTTTATAATGTTGTGTTCTGAGTAAGAGTATTTATAAGATATACTTTCAAATTTTCTAAAACTAGTTCTATCGCACATTACAATGTATGCAGCAAATCACAGATGTATGGCAAAAGTATAATTAATTATCTTCTAACTAGCTACATTACTCTTATTTTATAATTTAGTTTTTGTTTAGGTACATGATGTTGATACAAGGTGACGGTCAAGTTTACTTTGCTGATCGAGACAATAGTATTTTTGAAGTAGTTGGACTCCGTTTTCCACATGTAAAAGATACGAAAAGGGTCCTCCAAGACACCTTACTTGATGGGGTAAGTTTTCCTTTGCACTTCTTTAAGGTTTTTTTCTTCATTTCCTCTCACTTTTTCCCCTTTTCCATATTAATTTATTGCAATAGAATTTTTTTTCACATTTTCGTATTTGAATTCAATAGCCTGCAAACTGGTTAATTTTAAATTGACAACGTTCATAATTGAATAATTCCAGATAAAAATGGGCTTTATAGCCTGATCACCTACAATAATAATAAGTTTTCGATGTTCAAAATTGAATAATTTGATTTTCCGAGCGTTTCAAATTAAACAATTTTGAATTAGATTAAATTATATTATATGTGGACGTTCGCATGAAAAGGGCCCTTATGGCCGGTTCTAGTTAAGAGGATATTCGCATTTTCCTAAGTTGAGGTCAAAATTATAATTTTTAGGTTTGAGTGGGGGCTAAAACTGTGACCTATAGTCAATCTATTGGGAATATACTCATATCCAGAAAGTAACTGGGTGTAGCTATATTTCATGTTCAAAGAAAAAATATAATATATGTGCTTATGGCACTCGCCAAGTTCAGATGCGTTTTTTTCAAAAAACGGGTTTTCGAAGTTCCAACTTCAAAAATGCCCTGGTGACTCGTTTATCAACTTAAAGGGTTCATTTTTGACCTAAAATGCCGGGAATTCATCCGGCTATATGCTCCTATACGTAACTCCATACCGACCATTAGGGCCGTTTTCATGCGGACGCCCACATATTTATTGTAACAAAGAAAGGGGCTCGCTTTTATTTCCCTTTATGTGAGTTAACATTATTTGCACTTTGCCCCAATCGTGTGATATTTTATCAGAGATAAGAATCGTGTTAAACATCTTCATTATTGAGTATGGACATGACCTTGATATTTACCGGATATGACAGGCAGCGCCCGCGGCGGTCAAAGCCTAAAATCCCTGAGGGATAGAAATTTGAAATTTACATAAGATAGCATGTGTGCATTGTTTTTAAATATAATGATTGTATTTTAGTTTTTACATTACCTGCATCAGTTCGCGGGAGCAGATCCTGCACGAGCCACATATCTCTCCAACGAATTGCAAAAGGCACATGTATCTGACCTGAACTAGTGTGGGGCTGCCAAACACGACGCTCCAATACATTACCATCTTGAGGAATAAGGTTTATGGGTATCCCTAATTGTTTTTATAAATTATAGTCATTAATTGAGTTGAAGAATGTAAAAAATTATTTTTTCAGAACTATTATGCATATACTACGTGTAAAAGAGTTATATGTGATACAAGTGCATAAGACACTCCATACTTTAAATAAAACTAGTCTTTCTAGGCAGAATTCTCTAACTTTTTTTGAAATTATATATTAATTTTCAAATTACCTTTCCTGTGTAACCTTATTTCCCACATATGCCCGTCATTTCCTTCTCCAATCTGTTGCGGGCCACGCATCAGTCTATCCCCAGACATATATGTGACTGGCGGTATTTTATATTGATCTGTAAAAAATATAGTTACTGGTTACTCTGACGATACCAAAATTTTTTCCTCAGAACTACTAAATTCTACTAAGTTCTGGGTCTATTAATAATTGAACAAGAGATTATACTTTGATATTTATTCTCAATCTCAAAAATTATTTCTTAGTTCGAAAAAAATTATCTACAGTAAGAATGGTATCATAGAATCTATACAGATTGTCTTGTATTACAGTATTTGTACCCCCTTGCCCCAGTTAATTAAAAAGACTGATATAGATTTACAATTTTTATTTTTATAAATACTGTATACTAAGAAATACATCATTATAATATTTTCGCACCAAAACAAAAAAAAATTTTTTTTAATTTTAATTACAGCAATACGTTAATAATTTTGCAACCTTTAATTGAGATACATTCATTTTCGAACATCTTGATATTCAATCGTTTATTTCCAAATTAAATTTCCGAATTGAAATCCGCAATAGTTAAACAATTATTTAAATTTATAAACGACAAAAATTGAAATAATTGTAATTTAAGCTTTATAAATGGCTCAGGTATCCAAGTATGAATAACAATTTTAAACAAAGTGGTCAGAATTAAATCATCCAAAATTAAAATCTTATGTCAAGTTTTGTAATTTCACTATAAAAGACTCAAGTTTTTAGAAATTTTATTCTTTAAATTTGAGCAATTGTAAAGTGTAAAATTAAAACTTTGCAATCAGGCATTTTCAAAGGTAATCTTGAAATCATTACAATTTTTAGTGATGAAACCAATCCACGTTTTGAGACCCCCTGAATCCAAAAAACAGGTTTTTACGAATGTGTCTGTCTGTCTGTATGTATGTATGTCTGTCTGTCTGTGAGCACGATAACTTTCGAAAGAATTGACCTATTAGATTGGCCTTTGGTATAAAATTTATAAAAGTCAATACTGTGCGATTGTGCATTTTACATATATACATTATTGGAAACATACAAAATTACTATCGGATGATCAGTATCCATCACTGAACAACATGACCATTATAATTTGAATATAATTGGCAGAGAGAATTTTTTTAAGAAGCTAGCTTCCTTATACCAGTCTAATATTTTCAGTAGGGCTATTACAAATTAGTAAAAATTGTAAGGTTTTCTTACGTTGTGGGTAAAATCTGAAATAGTAAACATTCTTCAATATTCTTGGACTATTACAAAGGTATGTTTTTAATAATCGTGGCTCGTGCATAATTGTAAGACCAGTTATTGGATCCTGGAAGAAGTCAAAGTTGGAATATCCAAGTTTTTCACAATTCTTTGTTCCACATTGACTGACTTCACTTTTTGCACTATGTAAGAAAAAAGGTCGTACAATCATTACAATCAGTTACTGCGATTATATACAAATGTACCTTCGAAAAAAGGTCAAGAACGTTACAAAATATTAATTATTTCAGATGTCATGTAAGATTTACGAAAAATACAATGCGAAATATGCATACAAAAATTGAGAAAATTACTTCATTCCGGGCTTGTATGCATTTAAAAACTGGACGCAATCCTTTTCCACCAACGAAGCATGGTTAAAAAAAATTAGCAAAATGAAAATGAAGAGAGATAAATTTCCAAACAAATATTAAAAAGTTATATTTTCAGTAGGAAACCGACCTTTCATCAAAATAGTCAAATTGAGAAGCAATTAGTTGAATTTTTAACTCTAAAATATAAATTTTCAACTAAAAATGGAAAAGTTAAATTTTCATTAAAATAAAATGAATTTTCATTAAAATACTTGAGTATTTAAATAAATAGTTGAATTTTCAGTGAAAAAAGTGGATTTTCTTCAAAATACATAAATTTTCAAACAAATAGTTGAATTGTTAACTCGAAAGGACAATTTTTTAACCAAAAATGGAAAAATTAAATTTCCAGTAAAAAACGAATTTCCATCAAAATTCATGCATTTTTAAACAAGTAGGTAGTTAAATTTTCAGTCAAAAAAGAGAATTTTCATCAAAATACATCAGTTTTCAAACAAATAGTTGAATTTTTAACTCGAAAAAGTAAATTTTATCCAAAAATGGAAAACCTAAATTTGCAGTAAAAATACACGAATTATTATAAAGACACATGAATTTTCAAACAAATAGTTCAATTTCCAACTCAAAAAAATTAATTTTCAACCAAAAATGGAAAAATTAAATTTTCAGTAAAGAAACACGAATTTTCATCCAAATACATGAATTTTCAAACGAGTAGATGAATTTTCAACTCAAAAAGATACTATTTACATATATTTTTTGAAAAAACATTGTAATATTGTTTGAAATGAGGAAGGGAGCAGAATGGTGGAATACCCACCTAGAGAGACTCCGTAAAAAGACAAGAATGTTGTGCAATAGGGCAAACAGAACTAAATTGCCTTCGGATTGGGACATCTATAAGACGGTCCAGTCTGAATGCAATATAAATATAAGAAAATATAAGCGGGAAGATTGGAGGGGCTTCTACGAGGAATCGAAAAACAACGCAACGCTGAATCACCTGATGAAAGTTTACTTCCCGGGTTTTCAACTAATCCGAACTGACCAAGAGGAGGAAGGCTGGGGCCGTGAGGTGGTGATGACCGACTGGAATTTCGCCTCTAAGGTCGCTGATTATAAGAAGGTGGAATGGGCCGTGGGGTCCTTCTATCCTTTTGAATCACCAGGGGCGAATGTCATTTATTCAGCACTTTTACAAAAAGGCATAGATTTGGTCGTCCCTTCGCTGAAGAAATTATTTAGATCAAAAATAAATAAATAAAGATATTAAAAAAAAATAAAGATTTCTGAGAGAAAAAGAAAAAAAAGAAAAAAAAGAAAAAAAAAGAAAAAAAAAGCAATAAATAAAGATAAAATAAAATAAATATCAAGGCCTTAAACACGTGCCATCGGCATGGAAGGATGGCAGAGTGGCCTTCATACCAAAACCTGGAAGGGAGGGTTACACTGCTGCAAAAGATTTCCGACCAATCAGCCTAACGTCTTTTATCCTCAAGACGTTGGAGAGGCTGGTCGAGAGATACATTAGGGATGAGGTGCTCTTGGCCTCTCCGCTGCATAAAGGGTAGCATGCTTTTCAGACAGGCTGCTCGGTAGAAACTGCTCTTCATGCTGTTGTGGCAAAATTAGAGCAGCAGTTGGAACAAAAGGGATATGCTGTGGGCATTTTCTTGGATATAGAAGGGGCTTTCAGCAATACTCCTCCAGAAGTCATCTGTAGAGAGGCTCTGAGATGTGGAGTGCCGGACCAGCTTGTACGCTGGATAGGAAGCATGCTACGTCGGAGAAGACTCGAAACCAGATGGGGTGAAGGCCTCGTAAGGGCAATAGCTCCGCGGGGATTCCCACAGTGGGGTGTACTGTCGCCCCTCCTGTTGTGCATTGCTGATGGGTCTTATGAGGTCGGCGCTGCGCATTGTAGTGCTCTGGTGCGACAGCTCAGGACTCTCGGTAAATTATGAAAAGACGAACCTGGTAATTTTCACGAAAAACTATGAAATTCCAAAAGTTGACGCTCCTGTATTTTTCGGTGAGAAGCTGACGTTTTCAGACTCGGTTAGATATCTGGGAGTAATCCTAGGTAGCAAGCTGAACTGGGCAAAGCACCTCGAGACCCAATGCAGGAAGTTTGTCATGACTTTTTGGATGTGCAGGAGAGCCTTTGGGTTGACGTGGGGACTAGGGCCATATGCTGATTAGAAAGAATTTTTTTCAGACGAAAGATCAATGTAAAATAATTTAATTAATAATTTCACACTAACTTCGGGTTATCCTACCTTCACATCACACTCGAGTTTTAACTTTTCTTTTCATTACACAATCGTTTCCCGCCTCACTTTCGCTTGAATCTTTATTATGAGATATGGACAGTATAAGGACATTGAAACGAAACTTTTAACTTTGACTTTGGAGTTAAACTCTCACCTCAATTTCTCTACGCTATCGAATGCTAGTAATGTAGAGTATAAGGAAATTAAAACGATATTTAAAACTTTGACTCGGGTAACTTTTATTGCATGTGATATTCCTCATTTTACGTTTTCGAATCCTAATAAAGAAATTACAGCTTAATGAAATTATTATATTTTTAGAAAAATGCACCTCTATTCTACTGGCGAGTATTATGGAATCAAAATATTAATATTATTTAATTTGCCATTGTTTCATTATTCACTTAGGTTGTTCAAGATACATTTATGACAATATAAAAAAGCCCGAAAAACGTAAAAAAAATATTTAATAAACCATTTTTACATATTTTAAGTCGTTCCCATACAATCAAGAATATTTCCTCTTCTAAAAATTCCTTAATTAATAGTAATTTTATCGTGATACTTAGAAGTATAATTATTTTTGATCAAGATAGCACTAAACGCTCGGTTCTCGTCCCTGGACGTTTACAATATTAGGAACGAAAAATTTGAAAATGCATTTTGGAACGAAATCTCTTAAAATTCTTTGCATTTTTAAAAAATCTATCGAATGCCGTTACATATATCTCTTAAAATAAAACTTAATTGATTACCTTAACAGGGTAGATGTTCTAATCAAAGAATTGAAGTCATTTTGGTGTCGAAATTAATTAAACTACAGGCCTCTGACTGACTTCAGAGACCAAATTTCGTTCAAAATAAAATTAATGTCTGATTGAAAATTATTATTTTTTTTTTAATTGAAAATTTATTTTTTCAACTGAAAATTTAACTATTCTATGAGTGTTTAAATTCATCTGTTTGATTGAAAATGTTACTATTTTGTTAAAAATTCAACAATTTTGTTAAAAAGTCGTACTATTTGCTTGAAAATTCAACTGTTTTGTTGCAAATTCGTCTTTTTGACTTGAAAATTCAACAAATATATTGGAATTTATTTTTCTTGTCTAACGATTCTCCTAAATTAAAAATTCAACTATTTTTTCAAACATTTATCTTTTTTTTTTCTATAATTTTGATTATTGATTTTATAAGTTGTGAAAAAAAATCTCTCTAGCTCGGCTGGGATTCGAACTCCAGGTCTTTCAGTTTTCCGGTCTGATATATATATGTGTGTGTACGTATATATATATATATATATATATATATATATCGATTTATAATTCTTCATTCAAAGAGAGAATAATTATTTACTTTCTACTTACTTTGAAAACAGATTTGAAGATGATGACTTGTCTGGTACAGATTCTTCTTTCGATGAATGAAACAATTTGATATGTCGAATTAAGTTAAATTTATTGGAAAAAGTAACAGCACTGGCTTGACACTCTTCCATGTTTGCATATAAACGAACTCAACTTGACTGTGGAAGCGCATGTGGACACGAAACTTCCGAAATGAGGCGAAGATAAACGACCGGAGGAAAAGATCCCGTTCGGGTTGTACACAGATGCGCTCGTGTTCACGTGGTCCGCTCGAATGCAGCAATGCCTAGTTTTCGCGCAGCCACGAACATTCACTCTATGATCCAATAAATACATGGTCTAGCCACGCGCAAGTAAAAAAAACTGAGCCAATAAGAACCCACCGCCTAATTTCTCCATCTTGGATAAATAAGGCAGCAAATGTGAGTGATTTTAAAAAGTAAAATGTTAGAATTAAAATTTCTTATAATTTTGAGATACATAAACACTTCAATTCTAATGAAGTATATTGTAATGTTGGAAGTGGGTAAAGGAAAATACGGATTAACTATAATTTTAGGTTATGTGTTTCTTAACCTCTACCTGGTGACATATATGTGTATAAAATAAAATTCAAATCAATTGGGAAAGTACTGAATAAATAAAATTATATAGTGGAGTGACCGCGACATAAAGAATAATAATTATTATGTTCTATTTATTTGAAAATATATTTCCTCAATTTTAGAGAAAAATTTGATCGTAAGATATTAAGTATTTATTCACAATTATCAATACTCTTGTTCACTCCTTTTCTTTACAATTTGTATTACGTTCGTATTATAATTAATACATGAAGGGTGGAACGGGAGAAGGTGACAAGTGACCATTTATTAAAGAAGGGGTTCTTTGTTAGAAAATTCTCAAAAATTCAAAAACACACCGAGTTTAAAGAATTTGCTCGAAATCATATTTTTGTTTATAGCAGTACGTCAAAGTTGCTTTTTCATATCCATTAAAAATAAAGACTTTTATGATCAAGGTATTTGTTATGACATTCACAAAAGGCATATATTTCAATATCTTCATGGTGCAACAGTAAAAAATGTTAATGTTGTTATTTATCATTACTTCAATACGATAAATCTTATGCCACACTGTGACTCCGTCTCATTTAAAATTGATATTCTGGGAAGTGAATACATTTTTTCGACAAAACTTGTTTTCTCCCTGTTTATCAACTGAACATCTCGGCGCGGACATTTCATAATTTCAACAACAAAAAAATACAAATTACAATTTTTGTGACGATTTTAAGACGATTTTCAGAAACCATAAAATTCTAACCTCAAAAGTAAAACTCAGTTTTGAAATACAACGGTCGAAAGTTGAACAAGTTACAAAAGGTGCTTTTAACCACGTTTTTTCACCTTCACTGCAAATTTTCATTGAAAGTGATGGACGCAACGCGATTAAATAGTAATGTACTCATTCGTAATAAAATGAGAATTGACAAGATGTTTTTCTCTTTTTCAAGCGATTTTTTTTTATTGAGTTATGCAATGATTTGTAAAGGGGCCAGGATTTTTGAAACAGAGAGTAAATCTACAACTTTTGTTAACATTATTTTTTGAAAGTTTGAATCCTTCTCGAGATGAAGGTGATAAATCATGGTTTGCATGGGGCTTTTATGGTTTTCACCATGAAAATCAAATTTACATCAATTTTCACTATGATTTTCGTAATCAGCGCGTAAAAATAGATAAATATACGGAGTTCAAAAAAAAATCGGATGTAAGGGGAATTCGGAACTACACCCGTTTTTAATTTTCAAAATAACAGAGTTTTTATTAGAAGTCATTTTATTGCGTTGCAATAAATTGTCGTTTTTCATGGAACAAATTAGTTGTATAGAAAAGGTTCTTGCAAGAAATTATCGTTGAGTACGTGGGAAATACAAGTGTAATTAAAATGATCGATAAATTGTTTAATTGTATGCAAGTATAGGGATGATTTTTCTATTCGATTGCTTTAAATATATGTAACTCTTTTTGAAAAAGACATAAAGATCTCAAAATTGGTATGCTTATTCTTTGAAGTGGTTCTAAAATGATGATATGGTCCAAAAGTGCAAAATTTAAATATATGCACCTGTACACTTCTTTTTTCAAGTGTCTGTCTCCGTTTCTGCGTGTAATATAATGACGGGGAAACAACTCAACAATTTCGGAAATGGCTACGAATTCAGTCATACCATTTTATGTTTTGTACTTTTATTCGTTAAAGAGTTATTACAACTTATATGCACCATGAAAAACGACTATTTGTTGCAACGCGATAAAATGACTTCTAACGAAAACTCTGTTATATTGAACATGATAAACTTTAGGGAATAAGTGTTTATTATTATCCTAAATGTGTATTTTGTTTTGTACTTTCAAATAAGTGTTACTTTTTTGATATTCATAAAATAATTTTTAGGTTATTGACAAACATATTTTTTCCACTTATTTTACACGTAATTTGATGCTGTACAATAAATGTTCATCGTAGCGAAAACATGCTGGAACAACTATTGTTTCTCTTGCGTTTGCCTAAGAAGAGTGGGGGAAAAATTTACAAGTTGAATGTTAAATTATATATAATATAAATAATTGGCTTAAGACGATCTGATGCAGTGCTGCCGTTTGCAGTACAATTGTACTCAAAAAGTACATTTGGTGAAATTTGAGTACGTAAGTACCACAATCACAATTTGAGTACACTTATTACAATAGGAGCATTTTGTGGTATTCGTCCAAATTTTATCGTAAGATTCTTGGTTTATTTTCAAGAATTTATACACTGATAATCTTATAGGACGTTCAAAAAGTAACGTTTTCCTTCTCTTGATTCTTTTCTCATATCGTGAATTTTTCTTGCAATATTGATTATATCTAAGGGGAAAAATGTCATACGTTATTTTGAATGAAAAAGATCCTTTTTTAACAACAAAAAATGTATTTGAAAAAATCGAAATTTTAAAGATTTTGTATCAAATTCTTGACAGTATTACCAGAACATATAAACCCAATCTTTTCAAACACTGGGTTATAAACAGTTGACATAATTCGATAGAATGTTTATAGCTACCTTTAATCAAAATTATTCATCTTTGTCAATTTTTGTGACCAATTTTATATGCAAACCATTTCAGATGTAATTACATCGTTTGTGTCAATTTGGTTTTTTCAATCAGGCAGTATTATTTCAAAGCCAATATTATCTCTGCTGGTGCTCGAATTTATGAGTTCAAGTGAAATACGAATTAGTATTTACGCAAAAAATGATGTAGAATATTCATAAGAACGTATACACAAAAATCAGACTTAAATTCAACGATGACTTTGAAATGAAATTACTGGGTTGAAAAAAAACATTAGACATTTTTTTATGTATCTTAGAAAGCAGATGAAATTTCACGTCGAATGGGCCCTAGTAGGGTCGTCCAAAAATGCATTAAAATTTTTTCCCGCATTGTTATAAATAACGCATTTCCCATAAGAAAAAAAGACTTTTTTGTCATTTTTATTCAGAATCCCCAATATTAGTTGAATCGAGTTGAAATTCAACATTTCTCTTCACAATTCGCCATAGAATAGGAAAGAATATTACTTTTCAAATATTACCCCGTGAGTCTCTTTTATAGGGTCCCAAAAAAGCCTCATGAGTGAAAAAATCGGTTCTGCGAGTTTTTGACGCTAATTGTGATTTTCTGGCGGTTTGTTTAATGTAAGCTGTCACTTTTCGTCCAATTTTTTTTCTGAATTTTTCAATTTTTGTTCATTTTTCAATAAGAGTGGAGTAAGAATTAATTCAAGCCAACAAAGTTAAATTTTGAAAGAATATTCATTATTTTTAATAATTTTTTCTTTACATAATGGTTGAAAGTTGCGTTTTTCAATGAAATTTTTATGCATTTGTCTATTTTTCACTTGGAGTGTTTTAATAATCATTTAATGTGAGAAAAAGTAATGGTTTAAACAAACTTAGTGAGGTAGTAGCCTTCTAGTTCGGGATTGGAGTAAAGTGGACGTGAGTGAGATCGGTGTGGCTCTTTTTGCGCGAAAAAGAGGATTGTGAGGGCAGGAGACTCGTGAAGAGGTGAAATAAAAGGAGAAGAAGTGTGCTTTCAAAATGCGTATGACTTATGACAGCATTTATAATTTTAATTTATTTTGTATTGTTTCCAATGGATTTCGAGTTTTGCTCACCTTACTTTCGCCAGGGTCGCCGCAATTTTCGATGGTGGCAGCAGTATCGGAAAGGTAGATTAGGTCCCTATAAGTTAACGTATCCTAGTCAATAAAAATTGCAGGAGTTTTTAGAGAAGTTTTGTATTCCTTCTCTGTTGATCTCGATGCGTTTCGGCATGGCATGCTTTAGATTCGCTTTTTTTATTATTATAGTCCTCATGGGGGCGTGGTACCATGACAAAACGCATCGACATTAATAGAAAGTGAATACAAAATATTTATAAAAACCCGTGAAATTTTTTCTGAGAAGGAAACGTGACTTGATACGGATGAATAGAACACTAAATTATATTTAAAGTACTCAAATGACTGTAATAAGTATCATAAAAGAAACTGTCCTAAAGTTCCATGTTTCTTAATGAGGAACATGTGATGAGTAAAATTCAAGGTTTTTTTTATGGTCTTGAAATATGCTAAACTTCTATTAATTTTACTTCATTTTGCAAAATATAAGAATTTGTTATCATGTTTTGTAGAAAATATAAGCCTAATATATAATAAATTATTTTGAAGTGGTTTGAATCAACTTATGGTCGGAAATTTGTCAAAGCCAAAATCTTAACATAATTTTGTCGTGTCAATGAAAACTTATTTTTTATTAATCTGTATTGGAGTTAATATATAGGCAAAAAATTTCTGTTGGCCCTATTGGCACAGTGAGAAACGTGATTTTGATTTTTTTTTTAATTTAACCCCACTGCATATTCCTCCTTAAAATGTGAGAGGAACTGCTTTACAAGTTATATCGAGTGTTCTTGATTCATCGACATATACTTGGTCCCCTAAGAAACCTCCAAAGGGAGAAACTTCAAAGAGAATTTCGAGTTGAAGAGTAGGAGTTTGCTAGGTCGGCCAGTGAAGTTCTTCACCTGTAAATAATCTTATTCTGGACATTGTTGTGCATGTACAAAGTAAATTTTTCAATTTCATTCAACCGCTAACAGAGGTTTATCTACAAATTAAAAAATTTACAGAATTAGGATATTTTCACACAAAACTTGAAACAATTAGGATTCTTGTAAGTACAAAAGTAATGAATCTAATAAAAAGATTTATCATTAAAAAATTATAATTATAAGAATACAAACTATAGAAAATATACCGTATAGCATGCCCTTTGCTCGAACACATCAGAGAATGTTATCGGTCCGAGTTATATTAAATATTTTACCTCAATGGATGCTCTTCAATCGAGAGAAACGGAACTTTAAAAAATACATATAATGTATATCTATATCAATATATATATATATATATATATATATAACTAAGTTTCCTTTATACCTGCGACTAGGCTACCAAGTAGACCAGCTGAAAGGGATTAAAAATTAGAAATTAAAATTTGTACAATTTTGAAATCACCGCCAATTATGCCAACGTGAGCGCCTTTTGCTACTGCGCTTGCGTTCGGGAGGCGCACTGGTTGGCCGCAGTTGGCGCGCAATTCAAAATTTGAATTAAAATGAATTCTTATGAGAATACATATAAAAAATATTAGATACGTTATGAACAATTATTTTGAATTACTTTTTCAACACATTTCTTCGGAAATTAAATGTTTTGTGAAATATAAGTTATTCCTCGGAAGTCAAAGAAAATAAACTGTTATGTAATGAATATATGTTTTATAAAGATTGTTCTTGTCCATAATCAGAAGTTTTACAATTTATATACATTCTTGTGCATTTTTCAATAATTATTTATTCAAATTACAAGAATTGTTTTTAATTTCAATTTTGAATTGCGCGCCAACTGCGGCCAACCAGTGCGCGGCCCGAACACAAGCGCAGTAGCAAAAGGTGTCCACATTGGCATCATTGATTACCGCTGCGAAAGTTAGAAATTCAGAATCTACGGATTTCGATAATTTCAGATATCTAACTTTTTTTTAGAAGTTTAAAATCGGAATGAATATAATATATCTCGTGAATGGAATGAGATATGCTAAAATAGACAACGTTTTTGGATTCAAGTCCAGAATAGTATATTATTAGTATATAATTTATAATTATAAAATATATATAATGAGAAAATTCATCAATTAGAAAAAGTGTTAATAATTTGAAGAAAAATTTAAAAAGGAATTCAGTTGGTGCCGGCCAACTACTGTAAACCACTCTGCCCGCCCGCTACGTGACGAATACAATAGGACGATTATATGGCCGTCGCATCACTCTCAGTGCCATTTAGGTGCCGAAATCGACCAAAACAGGCACTTAAACGGCACTGGCGGCTCAGTGCCGGTGCAGTGCCGTTTCATCGGCAGGTTAAGGAGGGGAGGCGGTGACCTGTTAACAGTCAATGATTTTTTTAAAGTTATTAAGATGTAGAATTGATCCATTTTTTTTTAAATTTCGAGTCCTACATTATTGTATATCATATTTCTATAAGTATTAGTTACCTGAATAAAACAATTTTTTAATAATTTAATTATTTCTAACAAGCTGTATTTCGTCGGCTTTGCCCCACACCGGAGGGCAAAGCCTACCGCAACTTTTCATAAAAATCAAAACAGTTGAAGATGGGAAAACATGATGGTTCGCGTCTGTGGTATTTTATGTACTATAAAAATTACCTTTAAGCATATCCAGCAAGAAGAATAAGTTATTTTTAATAAAAATAGTGATAGCTGTGACATAACCTCTTATTCGTTGACATTCCACTAGAGATTCAGCCACCAATAATATTTTATGTACAAGCAATTGAAACAGGTTTCAGAGTCGATTTTATGAAATTTCAATAACTTTTGCTTCAAAATTAAGTTTTGTGTCACTGAAAATTGATGAATATGGTCTCAAATTAATTTTCAAAGCCAAATTTATGAAATTTCAGTGACACACGTCATTGAAAACTGTCTGAGATTGCAGGAAATTTCTAACAGTGTATACAAGAATCTGTAAAGTTATCAAGATATTACTTAATTAGTATCAATTTATCAAAGACCACCACCTTTAATTAATTTTTATTGCGAAATAAAAATCAATAAATTACTTCGATTAAATCTCTCGCCAAACGTAATGTTATGATAACGTATCGCTGGATTTTTATCGCTTTACTAGAATGATGTATAGAGATATATCAACTCAATTGCGATTGACCTTTTTTAAAGTAAAGATATTGAGCGCACTCGAGTTTTTCCGGTCATTTTCATGGAGTCGAGCAAACAAAGGGATTAATACATGAAGCTGGTAAGAAATGCAATTACCTTTATATAATAATCGTATTATTTCGAAATTCACTCATAAAGATCTGAAGGGTTGAGCATTAAATTTTTAGTCGAATACGGTATCCGTTTGTAAATTTTTTTGTTCTCCATGTTCCACTGTAACCTTTGATAGAATTAACATATTGGCATGTATTTTTACATTCTCATTCATGAGAGTGTAATGTAATCGTACAAATTTTCGATCTCTGGTTTTTAACGGATCTTTACGTTTCGGCACTCACAGAGACCAAAAATCATAACATTTTGTCGGTGTCTGCCTTTCTGTATGTATGTATGTCTGTATGTCTGTATTTCTGTATGTCTGTATTTCTGTATGTATGTATGTATGTATGTATGTATGTATGTATGTATGTATGTATGTATGGTTACCTAAATGTTGTAGCCACGCTAACTTTTGAAGGATTGGACGAATCGGGTCAGCCTTTGATAAACTTTTTGAGGGTCCTAAAATGAAGGTTAAGTTCGTTAACCAGATATTTCCAACCAAAATAAAAAATTGTAGAGCATTTTCAAAATTTGAAAAATAAAATTTTAAGATTCAGAAACTTTTGTCCGAATTTCTTCAAGATGGGAGAGAGTATTGAAAATTATCCTAATAAACTTTTTTATTTCGATTGAATTTCAAAAAGTTATATATTTCTCCACATATTGAAAATTTCCAAAAAATAAAAAAAATAAAAATATTTTTCTGTTAGATTAAAAAATTACAATCAAAATTTTTACTATATATGAAATATATTTCGAAACTATCATCATAAAATTTTGTGATTCGATCAAAATTCAAAAAGTAAGAGCATTTTCAAATTTGGAAACAAAATGTTCCGTTTCATTTTGTTTACATGCTTTTTTCCTTTTCGCGATATGGTGAAGAGGAAAAAGTTACACACACGCATACACGGGAATTTTTTAAAAACTTTATTTTCGGGCTCCTGGGGTCGAATTATATCAAAATATTTCGAAAAAGTATATTCGAAAATTTAGCTCATCACAACCTCCATCTATAAGGAAGCAATAATGAATTGAATAATCATCAATTGAGTAATTAATTAATTACTCCGATGTGCAATTATCTGATCTCGAATCCGTTTTGTCTGTCGATAAAGACCAAAGCAAATCACACGCCGACAATGAATACTGTTGCAATCTATGAAATTGCGCAATACATGGATCGATGGAATTTTTATTAGCTGATAAAATCTGAAAATGATATAATTTGAAGACAAAAAATGGAAAAAAAGAATTAGGAAAATGGGTCAATATTCTCAATATTGAAGGTAATCTTAAATAAAACGCAAAATTACCAAACCTCCCAACAGAAATTGAACGGGTTGACCGATTTTTTTCTATCTTTTTTTAATCGTCTCGTCATTATGTAAGGATTCTAATGCAGCATATTAAAATTCAATTTCCTAATATTTGAACAATTATCAATTTCGTTCAACCATATCGAATCATGTAACGCTCTAACAATAGGAAGGTCGGGTGTGTTACGGCGGACCGCTCGGGGTGAAGTGTCGTCGAGAAATTTCACACTCCATCATTCTGCTGTGCTCTGCAAACTGGGAGCGCCTGTTTTCGGTTCATCGTGGGTACTTTCCCGGTGGTAGATTGCTATTTTCCAGGCGCATAAATGAAGCACATTTTCGATTCATTAAAAAATAACAAAAACAAGACCATTTTTTGAAAAACAGAGGCTTTCTTTTTCTGTATTATGCCATTGAGATTATGTGGTAAAAATATTACATCGAACCATTCATCCGTGTAGGGGGAAACTGCTGTTATGTAATACATGGGCTAAAATTCAAGCCTGAGGAAGCGCCTTAAAGGCCGTGCCCTACCTCAAAACATTTTTTTTAAATCTCAAAAAATTAGGAAAATTTTTTTCACAAAAAGACAAAATGAGGGGTGAGACTTTCAAAAATCAGAAATATAATTTTATTGGACCACCCTAACATATAATTTATTAAAAATGAATTATATATAAATTTATATTTTTTAGAGAGGAAATTTCTAGGTGAATGAATAAAAAAGTATATTATAAGGGTAATTATTAAGGTTTAAATATTATTTTTACTATTATTAATCAAACAATATCAATAAATGTCTAAAATTTGTAACAATTACAATTGTTTATAAGATGAATTAATTACATTAGCAAAATAACCAATAGAAAAATATGAATACAATTCAAACTGTTTCCAAAAAACTCATCTTTATATTCAATTTTCCTACTATTAAATTCCATGCATTTGAATAATTGTCGGCCTAAAAGTACAGCCAGCGCCGCCACTCGGCCGTCTTCAAATCTCATGACACATCTATTCTACAGGCCTTTATAAGAGAGCCATCCCCCTGTAACAAACCGAATAATAGATACACGATTATCGGAAATTAATTTTGTCGAAATAGTTCATTGACTTTTTCATAGATTCTAATTCTTTGCAACTGACCTTTTTTAATATCAATTTCAATAATACTGTTGCGTCTCAAGAAACATAACTGACCTTATATTTTCTTAAATTAAATTATGGTTCCTCGTTTTAGATTCTAATTTAATAACTAGAAAACTGGGATGAGGATAACTACCGACTACAAGAAATTAATTCAACATGAATTTGAGTTTGATAAATTAATCGACATTTATTTAAACAATTACAACAATCAAACCCTTTCTCGTTTGTTGAAACAAAGGTGGCTCGCCTTTCAATCCTCGGGTCCATGTATGGGGCCCGTAGGGGGTGAACGGTGAATAGCGTTGGGCTGCCAGCTGGGGTGACCAGGTCAATACGTTTGGTCTCCGTCGTCCTTTTGTGGCTGGTGCTCCTATTTATTTGATTCAATATTTCCGCACAGAAGTTAAAATTTGAAGACCGATAGCTTTGAAGACCAAATGAACCGATGCTACTGGATTGACGGGCCGAACACGTTGGATCGGAGTTTAGGGTTTCGATGGTTGTCATACTGGGTGTTGTTCTAGGCCTTCTATAACTGCGACTATATTGGACTGAAACTAGTGTAAACTAAACTGATTTTCTGCTTCCAAATCTGCTGTAATTATATGCGAGATCCCTCCTAGGATTCCCATATGGTTGAGTGTTTTTAGAAGTAGAGATTAATCTTTGTCCCAACCAGCGTTGATAGTCCATTATGTAGAAGAGTGGTAGGGATCTAATTATCCAAGGTATGTCCATGTATGGAATGTGTCGCAGTAGCTAATATGTAGTATATCCCTTCCTAGTCCAAAGGGGTAATTAATAGGATAGCCAATCAGCGATGAGGAATCGTGATGTGCCCGAATATGGAGAATGGAGCAGTTACCAAAGTATATGGTATCCCTTCCTAGATGACTAAGGCTGAGAGATTAGAATGCGTAGAAGGGCATAAAGTTTGCGTGTGTTATTTGTTAGAGGCTCACCCTCCTATAGCTGTCATATTGATGAAGATATTTATTTCTTTTCTATCGAAGATGCTGGTGTCCGTTGCATACACCGAGAGAACATCCTTACTTTTTTTGTATGATATCATCTCACGCTACGTTAGCATGGACTATATCATACTATGAAAGTATACATTCTTACTATTTTAGTAAGGATCCACACTAAAATAGTAAGAATGTATACTGTCATAGTATGATATAGTTTGTCAGTGCCCGGCATTAGCTGGGCTCAGGCAACAGATCCTCGGGGCCCATTTTATCGGACCAGAGGAAGTTACAACGCGATCAGTAGTCGACATACTAGGCTTCGTCAAGAGGTCTGGGGTCAACTGCTGAGAGCGAATAAGTAAAGGTGTGTCACAATAGGCTTTATAGCTTGAGCGCCAAAGGGGCTCTCTATGGGCTCCTCGCCCGTCGTAAAACTAAGTACCTAACTACTTTAAATATTTCCTTGCGAATTATACAATTGTGTTGAAATTTCATTTTGCTTCGACATCGAACCATCTTTTTCACAATTGATCTTTCTAGGGCTGGAGATTGGAGTATTTCGTGGAGAGGATAATCTTTTTGTAAAAATTTAATTATTCTGGTGCAAAGGTAAAAATTAATTGGGTTCAGAATTACCTTTTATATGAAAAAATCATTCGTTCTGCTTTGATAATTCATTTCTTCTTGTTAACAAATGTAATTTTTTCGGGTTAAAATTGAACTGTTTCTTTTTCGATTAGGTTTTTGTGCATTCTCGTCTTAGATATTTTGGCTGAAGATGTAATTACTTTTTAGAGAAATCACGCGTTCCTTCAAAATTTCCACTATACTGGTAGAAAGTTCAAATATTTGGTTGGAAAGTATTTATTTTCTTGGAAAATGATATTGTTACTTTGATCTGCTTTCAAGAACATTACTCTTCTTCTTTGAAAATACAACAATTTAGTAGACATTTTTTTCGGTTTTGGTCACATATTCCGCTTATTTTTTTCACCTCGAAGTACCTCGAAGTTATTGTATCTACTACCTGTAACTAGTTACAGTTACAAATAACTTGACAAACACTCTAATTTTTAATAAACATGATGACCATTAACAAAATATTTGAATTTTGCACCTATCGGTCGGATTGTAAAACAAATATAAATATACCAGTATGAATAAATAATATTAATAATATACTATAATAACCAGTATAAATGAAAAAGAAGAAACTTCAACCAAAAACCCTTGCATTTTTAACAAAATAGTTGATTTATCAAGTCAAAGACGAATTTCTTTTGACACATAAATAATTATCAACACGAAAAAATAATTTGTAATCAAAAAAGATGAATTTTCAATCCAAGAGAAGATTAAAAAAATTAATTTTCAACCGAAAAAAGAAAAATAGTTGAATTGTCAACCTAAAAAATGACAATTTGAAAGAAAGAAACATTTTGGAACGGAAGCACTCGATTTTGACTCAAGAAAGATAAAAGAATTCCACTGTATTGTTCATTTTAACCAAAAAAGACGAATTTCGAAAAAATGGATAGATCCTCAACGCGATTTTGAACACAAAATTAATTTTTCGATTTTCTTGCAGTTACCTGTCGCATTCACATTCTCGATCTTTTACCCAAGAAATACAGCAAAAATCGCTGTTTTTGTCATTTTTACGTCCACTTTTGCGTTTTTCGGAAAAATATGTGCCAACTTGGTTATTTGAACCCCGGATTCGGATTTAGCGACCCCAAAAACATATAGATATGCTTGTTTAGTTTACCGGGCATAAAGACTTTTTTTTGCACAAATATACAAGAAAAATCGCTGTTTTCGTCGATTTTACGTCTATCCTTGCGTTTTTCGGAAAAATACGAGCTAACATGGATATTTGGACCCCGGATTTGGATTCAACGACCCCAAAAACATATTGATATGCTGGTTAAGTCCACGGGGCATGAAAATACTTTGTTTTATGCAAAAATATACAAGAAAAATCGCTGTTTTCGTCGACTTTACATCTATTTTTGCATTTTTTGAAAAAATACGAGCTAACTTGGGTGTTTGGACCCCGGATTCGGATACAGCGACCCTAAAACATATAGATATGCCGGTGTAGTCCGCCGGGCAGACCACTTTTTTTTTGTGTGTGCCAGTGTAATCGGCAGCTGTCAGACTCATTCGATTTCTTGTTTAGTAGCTGATAAGGACTAATACCATATTTATTTACATTTGTATCAATAATTATTTTTTAAAACGTGTTCTCGGGTAATCCTGTTTTTCATCATCAGCTACGGACTAAGTCAAATGCTTGATGATATGAAGATGTTATAAATGAATTTAATACGATGTTTGAAATCTTCTGCGATGATGTAGTAGGTACAAAATTAGGAGCATGGTGTACCTTGGAGTTCGTCTCTTACCACAGCCGCGTGCGTTGGAGGTGAAAATAGCCGCTTCTGGATGCTTTCTTAGATCTACCATCTGCCACTCTATAGGTTTTTAGTCGCATGGTTCCTGACGGTCTTGGAAGTTCCTTACAACGCGACAGGTGTCTAATAAAACCGCCTTCTGGGTTATCGTTTGTACCCTACTCACTCCTAAATGTTCAAGGTGGTCAAGTGCATCTTGCGTGCATAGTACCCGTAGCCGAAATCGTAGCAGGATGAATAGATACATGTTTAATATTACTCCATATTGTCTTTACTTCATGCCTTAGCTCGCTATACTTATGGATCTTGGTTGCATAGATTTCCTGCAAATTCTGGTTAAGTGGACGAGAAATGTCGTTGATGTAGACTCTTTCACCTTTTTCCTCACCCATCCGGATGTCGCTTCGATTGGCTCCTATATAACAATCCGTCTGGATAGTAACATCCGAATATAAGATGTAATCTTCATTTTCTAAAATGGACATTGGAATGTATGTATCAAAATAAATCCATTCTATTGAGAGTCCTAGGTTTAGGGCAAGTTGTTGATGTAGAATGCCCGCCACATCATTATGTCTGTGCGTATATTCTCTCTGATGTGAGCACGATAACTTTCGAAAGAATTGACCTATTGGATTGGCCTTTGGTATACTCTTTTAGTCTCGTAAACGAAAAGTCAATTTCGTTAGCCAGCCATTTTGGATGAAAATTCAAAAAGTGAGCGCATTTTGAAATTTTTCGAAGCCATGTTTTTTCAAAATTTTTAAATTACATGTGCGGCTTTTCATAGTACTAGGAAATTAAAACAATTTATTTTCATGACATTTTACGATAAAATGAAAATTTTCATACTTACAGCATTTTCAAAATCCAAAAGAGGAAACGAAAATTAACATTTTCAGGCAAACAACGCACGACACAAAAAAAAGTCAGGGCAAAAAAGTGTTTCTTTTTGTACGTCCTACAATATTATCATAACGACTTTTTGAATTTTCCTAAAAAATCGAAAATTCTCATTTTTATTGCACAAAAAATAATGAAAAATCAAACATTTAATTTTACGGTCAAACTATGCAAGATACGACAAATGATGATTAAAAATGATGATTCAAATAAAAATAATAAAAGAAGAGTGTTTGGCTCCATGCCTAGAAGTAGGCCGGGAATTGGCAGATGGGAAAATATGAGCTCCTATCTAATAAAACGCTGCTAAAGCCTGGTGACCTTCTCAGCATAAAGCATCAACCAATTACAACTCTATCGGTTTCATTTCCTTGCCCCCCCCCCCCCCTCATTAGTAACAGAAGTTTTGGTGGGACTGTCGTTACAGCAAGACTCTCCACCATACGACGAATCACTTCTGAACTTGGACATGATTTTTGACTCGCAAAACAAATTTCGCGCATAAAGGTGGTAGTTAGGTGTAGAATTAAAACCATGAATAATAAAAAAACGACGAATAATCAGCAAAAAAGTATGGAAGGTATTATTGAACAATGAATGCCTTGAAATGGACTGAAACTTTGATTGACGAAATGCGTAAATACGGTAAACGTCAAGTTCGAGTTTCAGGCGACGAATGGAGACTGGGTGTTTGGAATGCTAGAGGAGTAAATGGTCCTAATGTAAGAGAACTGCGAGAAACTATGCACGTAAGGAAACTAGATATTCTATGTGTACCTTACACGAAGAAAAAGGGTTGTGAAGTAAATGGCAGTATGCCCAGTAGGGTGGTCCAAAAATGCATTGCAAAAATTTTTTTGATGCTAGATGCAAACGATCCCCCCAAAAAGTTTCAAAATCCAAAAAAATAAAGTTCCTATTTTTTCTTCTTTTAAAATTTTGATTTTATATGTTGCCTGTTGGGACTTGAAATTTGCATTGGAAAATGCATAGGAAAAAGTGACTTTTTGGTATTCTTCGAATAATTGTTCAGGGTTAGGGAAAAGTTGACATTAAAGTTATAAGGCTTCTAGAGTACTTTCCAACGAAGAATCGTCATAGAACCACAACGACTCCGGATTCGTACTCAGCGACCTCAAAAACATTGGATATGACCACTTTTCATAGGTAAGAATGATGTTTCACCTTAAATCAGCAATTTTCATGTTTTTTGAGGTTATGGACGAAATCTGACATGATAGAGCCAAACGGACCCCGAATTTAGATTCAGCGACCCCGAAAACATATGATAGACATAGTCAGACTCCAGTACTCTATCGCTGAAGATAGAAATAGAGGTATGAAAAGATTCAAATTTGTATTAAAGAGATAAAATGAAGTAGAGGAAAAGATGAGGGTCCTCGGTTGCTAAAGATAGAGGAAGAGATTGAAAAATATTAAAACTCGTAATAGATAGACTAAGGGATAGAAAAAGATAAGAATCCTCAGTCACGAAATGTAGAGATAGAAAATTGTTGAGATCGAGGATAGGAAAAGGTAGTGTTTTAAGGAAGCAAAGTGACATTCTTTAAAGGGGAGTAGAAATTCAAATCTACTTCAGTTCGATTGAATTTATGAAGCGCAACACTAAACTGATTTTAATGTTATGGTTAATATTTAATGAAAACCACTGAAAATTGGTTTCAACTGACCGGATTCTATCTAATATTTGAATTTCATTCAAAATGGAATGATCCTTTCGATGTGCTCTAGGGCAGAGCTTCCGCCCAATATTGAATGTAGATGGTAACTGCAACAGAAATTTTCACAGCTTCCGCTCGATTTCGAATGACACGATAGACTGATGCTCTAATTCTGATCCTGGGTTTATATACATCAGATTTCCTTGTCATCACAACCAAAAACGTAACAATCAAAATCTACTGATTTGTGCCACTCTCAATAATGTTTCGTGACTGATTTTTATGAGCTGCATCGGGAGATTCGTAGGCGAGAAGTCATTGTGTTTTGGCGGTGTATAGAAAAGTCAAGATGTCTAAACTGCATGGTTAGTACTGCGGAGTTTAGTTTATTGATTTTGTCATGATGGATAAAAATGAATATGCACGAATTCGTGCGTTTTTGTGAATTCACAATCCTTTTCTTTCATAATTAATAATATCCCTAATAGCGCGGAACGTCCCTGGAACGTTCCGTGGGCACCTTGGGAACGTTCCAGCCACGCCCTCGTGATTAGTAGAAAACTACTGATTGGTAGTAGCTCTCTACTAATTCAAATAGCGCCGATTCGTTTACTGAATTGGTAATGCTATTACGAAGTTGTAGGTTCTGAAAATTTTTATATTATTTTATGATTGTGCACAAGAAAAGGCACATAAACGTACTTCAGAATTACGTCGATTCTGGTGATTCTGAAGTACGTTTGCCAATTTCTGCACACTATAAGCCTCGAAGATGTATAATTTTTCTGAAAATACATTTTACTTAACCTAATTTTTTAGATGACAGTTGCTCCCAGTGGGACCCTGCGGTGGTTGTTAACCTTTAGTTTTCAATTATATATATAAAAACGGATTATTGTTTTTATAGAAATTTATTTGGACCAACCAAAAGTTTTTTAGTTAACAACAGAACAAACATTTTTTTCCTAACTTTTCCGATTATAATTATTTAAACAATTTTTGTAATAAAATGCGGTTTTCATATGCAACAATGAATAGTCTTAACTTTTTCAGCAGAATTAACCAAAAATGTCTTACCAATGGCTTCTTGCTATAATTTTTCCAAATTAACAAGAACTTTTAATTTTTTTCTAATATTTATAAACAAATTCACATTTTCAACATTATTCTCCAAATAGGGCCAATTGCTTAAAATAACAATTAAAAATGTATTGACAGTGACCCTGAGCTGTAATTTTACCCAAATTGATAAAAAACGTGGATTAATAAAACAATTTTTCAAAACAAATGTACATTTTGGCCAATGTTGCATGAGTAGGCTCCATTTTTTCTGCCGAAACAACCAAAAATGTCTCACCAATTATTCCTTCTTGTCATATTTTTCTGAAAGAGAAAAACCATCGATTATTTAATAATAATTATTGATTATTACATTATTATTCAATTATTATTTATCATTAATTTATTTATTCTTGTTGACTCTGCAAAAAAAAATCATATTTATCATGGAAGAATGGTACAACTGTGAATTTTTTCATAAATCTGTTTAAGTAAATAACATTTCTTGTTCATTGGTCCAATATGACATGAAGGATTCTTTTTTTAACGACTCTACAACAAAAATTGAGCCTATTCATAAAACATTGGCTAAAAGATACACTTGTTCATAATAATTGTTCAAATAATTAACTCATGTTGTCCACTGGCGAAGTACCATAGAAAAGAGTCATTGGTAATACATTTTTAGTTGATTTCGCTAAGAAAATGGAGTCTATTCTTGCGAAAAAGCTCAAAATGTACATTTATTTATCAAAGTTTTGAAAATAATTATAATATTTTTCATTAGTTTCAAAGAATTACAGCTAGGAAGGACTGGAAATACATTTTACGTTGGTTTCTCAACAAAATTGGGCAGATTCGTAATATAACGTTGCAAATGTAAATTTGCTCATAAATATTGTTTAACTAATTGAAAGTTGTTAATTTGAAAAAAAAATAGAGCAATGAGTCCTTAGTAATGCATTTTTGGAGCATTCTGCGAAAAATTTAGCCTATTCCTCGTGTGGAAAAATTTCGTGGCGCTGTACCGTTTCTGTCTAGTCCGCCTTGAGTCGACACTGGCGCGTCACAGTCTGACTGTCCAGTGGCTAGACTGGGATGTAACGCTCGGATCGACTAGTTTCTGGACAGATCGGCTATTTTGATAAAAATTTTAAGATAAAAAATAATAATTAAAAAATGTCTCATTTTCGCTCGTTTTTTATTTATATAAAAAATAGAAAATGAAAAAAATTTAAAATATCGTATTCATAGACGCCCTTGTGCAACTATCGTTGATCAGTTCTAAACAAGAAAATTGAAAATCGGTTAAGAATTGTAGGTTGTAGGTGATTTTGAATAGTAAATTCCCGATTCAGCCCACTGTGCAGTGCAGCGCGCGCACTGACGAGAGGCGAACCATCTTTGCATTTTGGTACCTTCAATCAATTGCTTATATCTCCGGTATTTATGCATATATTTACTTCATCAATACCTTGTTTTCTTCTTAATATTTCAATCCATATATAAAATATGAGAAACTGGACATAATTTGAATTTTTATTTTTGCATGGCAATAAAGTGAATTTTCAATTTCTATTTTGGCGTAAAAAGTAGACTTTTCTCATATATTTTGGGAAAAATCATGTCTCGAAAACCTATCTATAAAAAAATTATGAATGTGATTTTCGATTTTATCGAGCCAAAATACATAGGAAAAAAATAGTTGCATTGAATTTACGTTTTGGCTGTAAACTAATGTTATCGAACAGAAAAAAACGAATTGTCGAAAAATTAATTCAGGGAAACCGGGGCTAAGCGCGCACAGTTGAATAATAAAAAAACGGTTACACATGAGAACTCGACAAATAGCGTGCAGATGAGCCTTAAGGCTCTTATGTCCTTGGAAAAATTTCACGACATTCGCGAGACGCAATAGCTTTTGCGCATAGACAATCACATCGGTTGAAAATGTAGGGAATCCGGAGAATTAACTCATATTGACTTTCATCAACTTTTTATCATTTATCCCGAAAGATGATAACTTTTCACGATTAACAAGGGGAAGAATTGTCTGAAATAATATTAATTGTTTGAACAATTTGAAATTATTTAAAAACTACTTGAGAACTCTTTACTTATCGATTAAAATAACTCATGTTGAAAAAAATCCAAAAAATACCGTCTTTAGCATGAATTTGACAGAAAACTTCTGTTTTGCATTTATAGGGACATTTTCTGGGCACAATTAAAGGGGACTGGAGGTGTCACAATTAAAAGTCATTAAGTGGAAACAAAATACAATAATTAATAAGCAGTCGCGGAAAATTGTCCAGAGATGGCCTCAACGGAATAACCACTAAGCGGAGGCGTAGCAACCGTGCTGAAAGCTGAATGGCACCTGGGTGAGGTGTCTCAAACGGTGACTATGGGATACCAGGAACAACAATGATACCACCAAAACACCAAAAAGTTGTAGATGCGGTTCCAAATGATCGAACGCGCAGAGCACCCGACAATTGGTCGGCAAACAATGCCGATCATCCTAGAGTTCGGGGTGCTGAAAATAAACATATAATCTTCTTCGTCGAATATTCATTTTTTTGGTTGAAAATTCAACTTTTTGTTGAAAGATAATTCTACTTTGTAGAAGATTCACCTATACTGTAGAAAATTCTTTTTTTATTGTTCAAAAATAATTCATCAATTTGAAATTTAACCATTCCCTCTTATATTTCAAATTTACCATTTTTCCGTTAAAAGTTCAACTATTTGGTCGAAAATTCATTTAGTTTGTTCAAAATTCTTCTTGTTTTTGTCGAGAATTCAACATTTTTGTTAAGAACTTGACGCACATTGTTGAAAATAAACAAAATTGTCAAAACATATTCTTCTCGGTTGAAAAGTCAACTGTTTCGTTGAAAATTTGTCTGTTTCTGGTTGAATTCAGCTGTTTTTGATATAAAATTCAAGTATTTTTTGAATAAAATATCTAGTATTATATTCTTTTTTGAGAACTTATGTCCTTTGGTTGAAAATTAACTTATTCGTGGATAATTCAACAATTTTTTCGGGAAAATATTTTTTCGTTTAAGGTTTATCACTTTAGTTGAGAGTTCATCTCTCTGGTTAAAATATTCAATTTTCGAGACAAAATTTATCTTTTCAGTTATAAATTCTACTATTTGGCTCAAAATGTGTTCTTTTTGATTATAAATACAACTGATTTAATAAAAACTGATGTATTTTGTTGAAAATTTGTCTTTGCCGGTACAAAATTCATCTTTTAGATTCATAATTCATGTTTATGGTTGAAAATTCAACTGTTTGATCAAAATTTCATATATTTTGTGGAAAATTAAACAATTTGGTCAAAGAGTAATCCCTTTTGATTGAAGAGTCGCATGCGTCTATAGTCCAGGCAGAGTAATCCACCACAATTATCATGTAATCTAAGGTAATACTATGCAACCCGGAGTTCTCCAGGTCCGCTGAAGCGCATTTTGAGGAGTTGTCTCCCTCTCGCCTTATTGTGATTAATAATTAATTGTAGCATTTTTGAAAAGAAGAAATTTGGTAAATAAACAAATGAATGATTGAAGCTTTTCATTCAATTATCGAAATTCTTTATTATCAACATTAAAATATCAAAATAAATAGTTTTCAAATTTATAAGAAAATAATATTCCATATTTGTTTGAGGAATCCTTAATGTGGAAATTGGATGTAGTCTTCACTCAATAGTCATAGGTCAAAGTCATAGGATGTACTTTCGGAGGTCCTGAGCTGGATATTTTATATGTACCAACAAAATCCTTTTGTTGCTGCATATATAAAATCCAACTCAGGGCCTCCTAAAGGGCGTCCTATGACTTTGATTGCATCTATTTCAATAATTCGATGCGTTGATCTAGTTGCTGGATTAATTTCAATGACCTGAAAAAATTAAAAAATTTCTTCTTATTCAAATATTGTAACCATATTCAGCAGAAACCCTTGGTACAGGGACCCTCTATCCGCAACCCAAGGACGCGTTCGGTGGCTTTTTCATAGGCTCTTCGATTTGACTGCAGAGAAATCGAAACTGAAACCAAATATAAATATATACATGGTGCCTCAGGAGTATTGTCGTTCCTTGCAATATCGTGTAGGAAAAGAAATTCAAATCGAAAAGTCCCCAAACATTTTTGGGTCCGGTGCATATTTAGGGTACTACAGGGCATTGAAGTTGCATGTATGTGAACATGTAGTTGCAAGGGAACGTGCAATCCCGAAAAGCAATTTCTTCTACGGGGGTAACTTCACCTTGCTTCGGGCATTCAAACAAAAAAAAAAAAAATGCGATTACGAATGTGTTTGTCTGTTTAAATCGGGTGAGCTCAAGTTCAAGTAAACCGTAAAATAACTTTGCGAAAATTCCATTGTTTTATTTAAACATGATCCTGGTAAAATATTGGCTTACTGGAATTCAGTGCATGGAAAAAATGGGAATGTAGGCTAGGTTCTTCGAAATTTGGTGAGCGTTGAACAAATAATTTCAGTGAGCCTAGATAATTCATACATTATTTCAAATTATTAGTAACCGGCCCTGATTAAATCTCTCTCTCTCTCTCTCTCTCTCCCGTTTTTTTCTAATTCTGCAGAATTTTATAGAAGTCTTTGAGTCCCATTAAAATATTTTGAATTTTTCGAAAATCTTTAGGATTCGCGTAGAATTATTGTAAATTTCTTCAAGTCTTTTGAATTCTGCAGAATTCTCTTGAATTATTATACTTCACATGTTATCTTTTGAATTCTTTCAAAGATTTAAAAGAATTCTCTTGAAATATTTAGGATAACTTGATTAATTTTTAATTTTCTAAATTCTTCTCAAAACATGAAATTCTTTTCAACTATCTCCAAATTCAGCAACTTTCGTCGACGGGTGAACAGCTACTGGACTAAAATGCACACTTTTTTTTTGAGTTCTGCATAATTATGTATAAATCTTTGAATCAACTTGAAAACATTTAAATTTTTTTAAATACTCTTTGAATCTCTTGAAAAATTTACGATGTAATTTAATTTATTTTTAATTTTATGAATTCTTCTGAAAACATGGAATTCTTTTCAACTTTTTCAAAATTCATCAACTTTGGTTGACGGTAAATTAATACTGAATTAGGATGTACTCGTTGTTTTAAATCTGCAGAAATCTAAAAAATCGCGAATATAAGCGAGAATATAATTGAAAAATAAGGTTAACAACCACCGCGGGGTCCCACTGGGAGCAACTGCCATCTAAAAAAATAACACCGGCTCCCAGTAGGACCGCGGTAAGTCCCACTCATGACCACGTCTCACAACCGTGAGATGGGTGGTCACAGGATTGAGCCAACTGATGCGCGCACTAGGCGCGATGAAACTTGTGAGCCGCGCGCGATGAGAATGTGCCCGGGCGACTGTGAAACTTACATTTTTATTCTTGGATAATTTTATAAATTGAAAGCGTATGAAATCAAACTATTTTGATTTCGTAATTACATAGTCTGAAAATCAGTAGTAGTTTAAGGTTCAACAATTTCTAATTTATTAATTGTGAATTTAAGATGTGCGAAATATTGAAAATGTTGAGTTGAGGATTTTAAGAATATAACCATTCAAAATTTAACATTATTTGTCTGTAGAAAACTTCATGAATGGATAATTTTGTTTTCATTCTGTAGGTTTCAAAATAATTGTTTTTGTTGATAACAAAAATATTTTCTAAATGAATTATCTCCAACCCATCATCAGATAAAAAGTAATATGTGCAGACTGTTCAGATCTATAGACTATGTAACAAATTAAAATCCATGTTAATATTACAATTACGGAAATAAGAATTTGTTTGAAAAGATTTTGCGAAAGCACTGATGAAGATGTTTATTAACGATTCTAAATTAATTATTATTTTTGCTGGCTTCAAGTTAAAAATAGACCACGTGAATAAGTAAATAAATCGAATGATTTTCAGAGGACGCTTACCTCTAATTGTTCTATTTCTACAGAAAAATCCATCTTTTTCGAAAGCGGTTCAGACTTAAGGAGAGTTACTAAGAAAATTGTTAAGGAGGAGCGCTAGTCGTCTATTCCTCTTATTGTTATATCTCTTATATATTTAAATCACTATATTTTAATGTTCCTTAAAGCAAATGATACAAGTACATTTTTCAAACAATAGTAATGTTGAATGTTTATATGAATCGCTTTCCAAAAATCTGGAAATAATTTAGATTCGTAGTGCAGACATTCGAGTTAGTGAAATAGATGATTAATTCTTGTTTATAACCAATTTCTTCGCATATCTGCTCAAATATAATTAAATGAAAAAATTTGAACAAAACTTAAATTTATTTCAATGAGCCGCACCTCTTTTATTCTATTTAATTTCACGTTTTGATCTACCGTTATCGAGAAAAATTTGACTTTTCTATACAAACAGAGAAATTCACGATGAGCGACCTCTAAAGATTTTCCGAATAATTATCCGATTACTTATCAGTTTAATTATCAGATTATTTTTCTATTCTATTATTTGGACGAACTTCGTACTTTTTTGCAGCTTGCTATATTTTATGGTAGTTTGAAGTTTCTATAAGAACATACAAAAAAAATAACAACCAAAAGAATCAACATGAATTTACAGGTTTTGCAAATAATAGGTTCTTCTATTCTACCTAGGATGACAAATATCTAAAATAATACAATAAAATAATTTGAAATCAAGACTTGCGAATGATTATACCAGTGATAAGTTTGAAACTGAAAGCGCGGAGGTAAAGGAATTCAAGACAAAGTTTGTTGCAAAGTATCCTCAGATGCAGAAAGTTTCAGTAAGAATACTTATTGCTAAGGTGAAGGAGATAAGGATTGATCTTCTCATCTCAGAAGATCGAGCATTATATGTTAAACCACAGGTTGGTTTCGCGCGGACAAACGTCGATAATGAACGACAATTAACGTTCTTGCTCGACATGACGATGCTCTAGTACCACCACATTCTCCAGAGACAGGCAGCCTGATTCAAGTGGAGGCAGAAGCAGAGGTTCAGCAACCAAGAAGGCGATGAAAATGGACAGAGCGTGTTAACAGAGATGTATGTTGCTTTATTTTTCGGCAGAGAAAAGTGGGGAAAGTTTGAGGAGAAAGCATCATCTTCTCTTCCGACTCCCGCACATAAATCTACTCACAAGAATAAAGACACAGAATTCAGTCCATCAAAAATGTCCATCAGTTGGTCCTTGTCGAATTTACTCCTATCCTTTTCTTGAAAGCTCCAGGTCTCGCTACAGTACAGCATCGCGGGTGCAAGTGCTGAATTATATATTACAATTTCAACTTCATTTATTATATTTCTACTCCTCTCTATGGCTTCTACGCTGCTGATAACGCTCCTGCCCTTTCTCATACCCCTGGCTATATCTCATTTGATATTTCCTTCAGTAATTGATAAACTACCACGATAGATGGAATTATTGAATTTTGCTATCCTCTGTTCGTCTAGGGCAATGTTGCGTACTCTTTTCTCACACTTTCCTTTAAACACCATAATTTTTTTTCCTAATGCTAGTATTTAGTCTACTCAACATTCTTTGCAAGCCTCTAATTGACCCTGCCATATGAAGCGTATCAACTGCAAACTATTACCCACGCACCTTCACTGTACACTTTCTTCCTGAAAAATGACCATTCCTGAACACTTATCCATGATGATACTGAATAGCCTGGAAGAGATAACTCAGTTGACCATTTACCCTTAAACTCGCTTTTCTACCTTCATAAATTGTTTTTATTTCTTCTAGGAGGCATCCGTTGACTCCTTCCTTTTTGAGCACTTTCCAAGTCCTATTTCTATCTGCATTATCAAACGCTTCCTCTAGTTCAACAAATGTATGGAAAACTTTTTTTTTACCCTGACATTTTTCTTCTGTGATCTACACAAGATGTTTCTGGCATGAATTCACGTTGAAATTGTCAGATCTTTTCCTGTTATTTTCATCACTGCATGAATTAGTATTTTTCTATAGATTCTGCTTACGATACTTAGCAAGCTATTACCTCTGCAATCATTGCATTTGCTTTTATTTTCCTACTTTCGTATACTGGGATGATAATCGCCTTTTTCCAATCATCTGAAACCTTATCCTAAGCAATTGTTGATTTTGTTTTTATTTTGTTAATTTCTCGTTTAACAAATTTAATATTTCGGAAATATATCAGTTCCCAGTTTCTGAGAATATAAAAGGAAGAACTTTTTTCCACGTTTTGCTGAACCTGAAACATTGGAAAATTCTGACATGGGTTGATCTATCCATCATCCAAGATTTTTGATATTTTTCAAGTCGCATGTTCCATTTGACTCAGATTTAAGTTTTCAGACTTGGCACACGTGGGACTTCTTCTTAGTATTAGAACGTAAAACTCCGTATTAGTTTTAATACAAAGGCTCGTTAAATTCTCGCCTGAAAGTGGAGTTACGAGGGAGACTAGCAAAGAAAATTAATAACAGTTGAGACTTGCAGATGATTCCCTTGTAATGAGACTTGCGACAAAGTTACCAACTATTGAAGTGTGGAGTGCGAAATTACTTTACGAATTTGGAAACTCGAAACAATTTTAATTTCCAGTTACTAAAACTTGATGCTTCTGGAATTAAATTTAGCCTGTAATTTTAATAATATAATTTATTGTATTAATTCAAATTAAAGTAATTTTCAACATTTTTGGATTTCAAGAAAAGTTCTCTGTCGAAGAATTTTATGGGAACCAAATTTCAAAACATTTTTATTGATTTAAGGTGGATTTTTTTATCGTCTTGAATTTGGAAGTATTCAACCTGAAAGCGTTTTAATCAACAATTTATGATTTGAGAAATTAAATTTTTTTTAAAGCTTTAGAATTATTGAAGTCACGTTTCACACTGCTAAGGCTTTCCAATTGTGGAAAGACACTAAAATAGGCAAAATGCATATTTGGAAAGTTCTGCAGTGGAATTTCGATCACTTCTGAAAGCATCGAAATTGAAAATTTTCTAATTTTACAGAGTTGATAATTAGAAACGCCATACATTACTAAAAGCGACATTGCAAAACTTTTTATTAGAAAAATACAAACTTGAGAGTCTTTAAATATAAAAGAATGAAAATGTGATATTTCGTAATTTTAGAGTAATCTAAATTATAAAAAGCCAAGAATTTCAAAAGCAATGGTTGCTTCAAATAAAATCTTGAAGAGTAAAGAAATCTTTGAACTCGTCAAAAATCATGTGGTCAAGCTGAAAAAATTATTATTAAAAGCTGATAGCTTTTAAACTTAAAAACATAATTTTGACGATTTTTTAAAGTCTCAAAAATTTGGTGTCCGAAGTATAAAATGAATTTTATTAGTTTAAAAATATTTAATGGTATCGTATTTTATGCTTTTCTATCTTTTTATTCTATCAACATCTTGATTTATTAAATAAATTTAAAGATTGAAATAAAGGTTAAACTACCAGTGATTCGAACGAGACAATATATATATATATATATATATATATATATATTTGTCGAGACCTGTTAATATTTTACAATCATCTCCGACATATACATCTGGATGACCAACAGGAAACTTTCCTGATTTCAAAACTTTTGGGTATAAAGAACGGGAATCAAGATACCGCATTTTCTCACCCTCTTTTATCTTATGGTAACACTGGGTGTTCCCAGTGCGCCCCCCGAAAAACGCACCTTGTGGAATTAAGGGTTCGTTAACAACAAGGGGGTGATTTTTATTGATATTTTGTAATCCTACATCCGCTTTTTTCAATTCATTAAAATCACACTCCCACATTTCTGTGACCAGGTAACCATTCCGCCTAATCTCATCACTTTGCGCGAGCGTTCTTTCGTAGCGGGCTTTTAGAGTCTCATCGGAGCTGTTTAGTTTGGTGCCACGATTCTGGGGATAGAAACATACACACATATGCCAAAAGCAGCCGTGAAATTGCAAAACATGACCCACCCCGTTTAATTCCTATCACCCGTCCACTACGTTCCCTTCTTTCAAACTATTTTCACGGCCTCTTCCAGCATGAGCGATCGTTACACACCGTTTTTGCTCTTTACTAATTACACATTCTACGACGACTTTTGATAGCGCATCACACCACCTGTAACCACCGCATGGTATTATAGCGATGGTATCGGATTTTATAAAATTGTTTCTAAACACCACAGAACAAGCCGATGGTGTTGTGATGCTTTCCGTGCACGGGCAAACATTTCCAGCCTCTAAAAACTGCTTTCAAAAGACGAGACAAGCGCCTCCCAGAATGTCGACATCGTTCTTACAATATTCAACTAATTACTTCTGAAAATCAAAACGATAATTGGGCCCGGAATTTTGTTCCTCATACCACTTCAAAAAATGATCCCTTGCAGATACGGCCATAGTATCTGGTGAATAATACTTTAAGTCAGGTAATGGTCCAACATAGTTTTGATTTTTTTGGAATATTGAATAAATGAGTAAATACACCTTTTTTCTCCCGCACACCTGTAAGATAAAGCGCTGAAGGTAGAGCACTTAGCGGCATCTGTGTATAATTCAGACTTTCGATCAAACGCGTTTTTCTAACATCCATGCAAAGAATTTTCGAGCCATTTAATATAACGCTAGGTTCCTTCCATGGACATTTATTATTCTTAACCAAGTGTTTGAGGATCAATTGAGAGTCAAAACTTTTAGCGTTATGGGCAATGCACATCATTTTCATTAAACATTTAGAAAATGAGTCTGGCCGAAGAAGTTGATCGAAACAGGATTGGCTATAAAATTTCCGCAAACGGTTCATACATTTTTTGCATGGTTCAAAAACATGGTCTTGCATGTTATTATTATTATTTAATATACAGGGCGGTGTTTTATAACATGCAAGACACTTGTTTGCACACTTATGCTCAATAGTTGAATTTTTAACAAAATAATCGAATTTTCAACAAAAAAGGAGAAAAATTAGGCATTTAATTATACACGCTGCAAAGAAGAAACAATCTTTTTAGAATAAATGTTATAAGAAAAAAAATTGCATCCAAAATGTTGAGTTTTCAAGCCAACAGATTTGGAGTCTACTTTGTCTACTCCTTTGAAGTCTACTGCCTTTGGAGTCTACTGTCTTTGGAGTCTGTTTCGGAGTCTACATTGTCTACTTCTTTGGAGTCTACTGTCCTTGGAGTCTAGTTTGGAGTCTACTTCGGAGTCTACTTTGTCTACTCCTTTGGCGTCTGCTTCGGAGTCTACGTTTTCTACTCGTTTAGAGTCTACTTAGGAGTCAACTTGGTCTATTCCTTTGGAGTCTAGTTGGACTACTCCTTTGGAATTTTCTGTGGAGTCTAATTTTTCTACTCCTTTGGAGTCAATTTTGTCCACTCCTTTAGAGTCTACTGCCTTTAGAGTCTACTGTCTTTGGAGTCTACTGTCTTTGGCGTCTACTTCTGAGTCTACTTTGTCTACTCCTTCGCAGTCTAACTTGTCTACTCCTTTGAAGTCTACTCCTTTGGATTCTACTTTGGAGTCTACTTTGTCTACTGCTTTGGAGTCTGCTGCCTTTGGAGTCTACTGTGCAGTCTACTTTGTCTACTCCTTTGGAGTTTGCTGCCTTTGGAGTATACTATGGAGTCTACTTTGTCTACTCCTTTGGACTCTACTGCCTTTGGATTCTACTTTTGAGTATACTGTGCCTACTTCCTTAGAGTTTCATTTGTCTACTTCTTTGGAGTCTACTTGGTCTACTCCTTTGGAGTCTTCTGCCTTTGGAGTCTACTATGTAGTCTACTTTGTCTGCTGCTTTGGAGTCTACTTGGTCTACTCCTTTGGAGTCTGCTGCCTTTGGAGTCTACTGTGGAGTCTACTTTGTCTACTGCCTTTGGATGCTTTTGTAGAGTCTACTTTGTCTACTCCTGTTGAGTCTGCTTTGTCTACTCCTTTGGAGTATACTGCCTTTGGAGTCTACTGTCTTTGGAGTCTACCTTGTCTACTGCTTTAGAGTCTACTGTCTTTGGAGTATACTCCGAAGTCTACTTTGTCTACTTCTTTGGAGTCTACTTAGTCTACTCCTTTGGAATATGCTGTGGAGTCCACTTTGTCTACTCCTCTGGAGTCTACTTTGTCTACTTCTTTGAAGTCTACTTGGTCTACTTCTTTGAGGTCTACTTGGTCTACTTCTTTGAGGTCTACTTGGTCTACTTCTTTGGAGTCTACTTTGTCTATTTCTTTGAAGTCTACTTGGCCTATTCCTTTGGAGTCTGCTGCCTTTGGAGTCTACTTTGTCTACTTTTTCGGAGTCTACTTTGTCTACTCGTTGAGGATATTAACATCTATCGAGCCGGTATGGAGTGCAATAGTTGAACAACGTGGATGCAAGAGAGGGCTGGCAGGTTCCAGGGAGAACCTGTTAATAGACAGGTGTATTACCCAAAACTTCTCACCACCAGGTCTGATAGTAACTGAAGGATACGCGTCACACAGATCTATGTTAGCCGTCAACGAATCCTATGATAACAACCTCGTGGCTGTACGGATGTCCTCCATTTCCAAATATTCTGGTGTGATGAACTCATTAAGATTTTTCAAGTTTAAAATAATTCTTTTAGTGCCGTTCGATTTATCTCCTAAGAAGTAACTAAATAGAAAGTGACTACTAGAGGGAGTACACTTTTTAATTGCTCCTATTCATAGTAAACGTGCGATCGATTTACAATAGTCTTGCAACTCTGCGATGCTCAATACTGGTTCAGGAAGAGGATGCATTTGCACCAGCAGCTCATTACATGAAATTTTATAGCCATTAATAACATTCAAAATGAACCTCTTATAAATGAACTCAGATCAGACGTCAGCGAATTTCTGAAGTCTACCTGGTACATAACTTACCAATCTTACTTCTGCGTTGTCTGAAGTGAATTATCCCGAGGTTAGTAATGACCTTGGGGACGACGAGCATGCATCTGCATTTTGTTCTCCTGATGGGTCTTGCTGCGCTGTGAAGCAGGATGAAAGGAGCCTCTTGTCTTGTAGCCCGGCTGGGAGTAGCCCTGATTCCTGCCAGATGGGGCCTTCCAGTTTCCCGGCTGCGTTGGCTTCAACGGAATTTTCTTCGCAGGCTGAGAAGGCTTCAGAAGCCTATGTATGTCCCGCCCCTTTGTGAGCGCCCACCGCCTAAAGTTTGTCATAAGGACAACCGCATGATTTCGCCGGGAGCAGGTGCTAATCTTAAAAGTTGCACCCGCTCCCAGCGAAATCGCGGTAAAATTTTAGCTGTAACCACGTCTCACGACCGTGAGATGGGTGGCTAGTCTGCGACGAATTCAATATGATTATCCGGCAAAAGTCTTGTGTACCCTGAGGACACGGAACGACGCAAGGACGACCGCCTTCTGCATTTTCCTCGCAAGTGTCTCAGCATTTTCTTAACACGCAGGGATGCTTTTCAGGCTATTAACCAGTGAAACCTTGGCACCTCCAAGAGCGCCGATGATCAGATCGATTAGCATAACAGAATATTCCGTGTATAACCGTCGAAACTCCCTTATAAGGTCTTTATACCTCTCTTTCTTTCCATTCTCCTTGGCTATGATGTTTTTGTCAGCTGGTACCGAAAATTCGATAACGAACATGGTATATTAGGCACTTCTCATTCTCGACAATTGACTCTATTTCCCTAGGAGCGTTTAGCGGAGCGGTATTTGGGCTGATGCCGTAATTTGTCAGCACGCATATTTCTAGATTTTTTTGTTGAGTTTACTTTGATCAAATATTGTACTCGATAATATCAACTTTTCAGGTGTTACATATCCTTAATATTACATCAAAATCGACCAATTAGTGGACTTACGCGGTTTTCCGGGCACATTTTGTCCCATAGGACCTTTGTCCACACGCATATTCTCAGATTTTTTAGTCGAGTTTACTTTCGTTAGTAATTGCACTTGATAATATTAACTTTCCAGCTGTTACATATTCTTATTATTACATCAAAATCGACCAATAAGTGGACTTACACGGAGTTCCGGGCACATTTTGTCAGTATGACCTTTGCCCGCACGTATATTTTTAGATTTTTTTGTTGATTTTATTTTGTTTAGTTATTGTACCTGATAATATCAACTTTCCAGCTGTTACATATTCTTAATTTTACATCAAAATCGACAAAATAATGGACTTGAACGGTTTCCGGGCACATTTTGTCAGGTAGGACCTTTGTGCGCACGCATATTTTCAGATTTTTTGTTGAGTTTGATTTATTTAGTTATTATACTTGATAACATCAACTTTTCAGCTGTCACATATTCTTATTATTACATCAAAATCGACCATTTAGTGGACTTACACGGTGTTCCGGTCACATTTTATTAGTAGGACCTTTGTGCGCACGCATATTTTCAGATTTTTTGTTGAGTTTAATTTATTTAGTTATCATACTTGATAACATCAACTTTCCAGCTGTTACATATTCTTATTATTACATCCAAATCGACCAATAAGTGGACTTACACGGTGTTCCGGGCACATTTTATCAGTATGACCTTTGCCCGCACGTATATTTTTAGATTTTTTTGTTGATTTCCCTTTGTTTAGTTATTATACTCGATAATATCAACTTTCCAGTGGTCACATATTCTTAATTTTACATCAAAATCGACCAATCAGTGGACTTACACGGTACTCCGGGCTCATTTTGTCCCATAGGCCCCTGTTCAGCACGCATATTTCTAGAATTTTTTGTTGAGTTTACATTGGTCAGTTATTGTACTGGATAATATCAACTTTCCAGCTGTTACATGTTCTTAATTTTACATCAAAATCGACCAATAATTGGACTTACACGGTGTTCCGGGCACATTTTGTCCGACAGGACCTTTGTCCGCACGCATATTTTCAGACTTTTTTGTTCAGTTTACTTTGATTAGTTATTGTACTTGATAATATTAACTTTCCAGCTGTTAAATATTGTTAATTTTACATCAAAATCGACCAATTAGTGGACTTAGACGCTTTTCCGGGCTCATTTTGTCCCATACGACCTTTGTCAGCACGCATATTTCTAGATTTTTTTGTTGAGTTTACTTTGATCAAATATTGTACTCGATAATATCAACTTTCAACTCTAAAATCATTCCACAAAAATGACTCTTGATTGGATTGTGGCAGGGGGATCAGATTTTCTTTTAACATCTATAAAGGCTTCTTACAACGTTGTAAAAATAGACAAAATTCTCGAACGTTTTTGGGCAATTGAGGATTTTGATCATGAGCCGGTAAAATCTCGCGATTAAGTTTCGTGCGAACAGCATTATGCAGATCACACCCAGCGGCATAAAAGCGGAAGATATATCGTATGAATTCCTTTTCGAGACAGTAAATTTCAGTTGGGTAAATCGAGAGGTCAGACCCTAAAACGATTTTACGCTCTTGAGAAAAAGGTTAGAGTCCGATCCACATTTGACAGCCGAGTATCATAAAAATCTTAATGAATTCATTACCCTAAATCATATGATGCTTTGTGACGAAACAAAAGAGGGATGAAACTACTAAAGTCAGAGTAGCATTCAATTCATCAGCGAAAACTTCGACAGGTATTTCACCTAATCAAGTTCTATTAGCCGGTCATACTATTCAGAATACAATTTTTGAACAGGTTCTTCGATTTCATACAGACACATACGTGATCACGCCTGATATCGAGAAGACGTACAGGAAGGTTCTAGTTCACCCGGACGATAGAAAATTTCAGAAAATGTTGTGGTGCCATCAAGGTAAGAACCTTTTAATTAAATACAGTTACGTTTAGAACTGCCTGTACACCTTTTATAGCAATCCGTACCTCGCACCAACTTGTTCGCGATGAAGGTAAAGAGTTTCCACGTGCAAGTAAAATTCTCTTACGAGATTTTTACCTTGATGACCTACTTTCAGGCGCGAATTCTGTCCAAGAAATTATTCGTATTCGCCACGAAATTGTCTAGTTACTGGCTCAGGGTGGCTTCAGCATCAGGTAATGGGCTTCCTATCACCTTTCTATTCTTGACAACATCGAAAAGAAAATTTTCAACTCAGATTGTGTCGTTGAAGAAGATCCTGTTGAGAAAACTCTCGGAATTATTTGGGATTCCCAGCGTGACATCCTCACGTACACGGTTCGAGCTGTCGATGCTAAAACCACTTCTGCCAACAGAAAACTGCTGTCAGAAATTTCAAAAATCTTTGATCCTCTCGGACTTTTGGGGCAGGTGGGGCTCTACGCCAAAGTCTTAATACAGGACTATTAGAAAGCTCAAATCGAGTGGGAAGAGTAACTTCCTCAATACATCCATACCAAATGGAAGGCATTTACTGATCTACTCTCGTGTTTGCAAAACTTTTCAATTCCGCGAAAATTCTTATGTGAAAATCTAATAGAAATCGAGATTCATGGTTTTTGCGATGCATGCCTTCATGGCTATGGAGCATGTCTCTATGTTAGATCTCTTGACGCAAAAGGTAGTATCACAGTTAACTTGACTTATAAATCTATTGAAATATTATAATATCCCTTGAAATGATATGAAATCTGATGATATTACCTGAAATCATGAAAAATTTATCAAAATACCTTGTGAGCTTTCAAAATTCCTCAAAATAATTGAAATCCTCGGAAATCTTATAAAATCACTTGGGATTTTTCGAGATATCATAATAGGCCCTACGAAATCGTGTCCTATTTTTCAAAATTCCAGGAAACTTTTTAATACCCCATGCAAATTTTTCAAATATCTTAAAATCAGTCAAATCCTTGGAAATTCCTAGAAAAATAAATATCACTTGAAACTTTTTTAAGCTTTCGAAAATGTCTTGGCATCTTTTAAAATACTCTAAAAGTTTTTAAATCCTTTAAAATTTTTTGAAATTCCTTTAAATTATTGAAATATATTGGAAATGCCTTGGAGTCTTTTCAAATTCCTTAAACATTTGTTTGAAATATTTTAAAATTACTTGAAAGTTGAAACGTTTTAAGCTTTCGAACATGCCTTGGAATCTTCTAAAATAGTCCAAAATATTTCAAATCCTCTGAAATCAATTAAATTACTAAACTCAATTGAAAATTCCATAGAATCTGTTAAAATACCCTAAAACATTTCAAATCCTTCAACATCTTTTGAAATTCATTAAAATTATTCAAATATCTTGAAAATGCCTTAGATTCTTCCAAAACACTCTATAATATTTCCAACCCTTTGAATTTTCTTCAAATTATTGAAATAAATACAACATTCCTTCGAATCTTTAAAAATTCCCTAAAATCTTTAAAAGTTTTGTGAAATCTTTAAAATCAATTACATTACTGAAATCAATTAAAAATTCCTCGGAATATCTTCAAATACACTAAAAGTTTTCAAATCCTTTACAATTTTTTTAAACTCCTTTAAATTATGTAAATCTTTTGAAAATGTCTTGCATTCTCTTGAAATTATCTAAAACTCTCCTAATTCTTCAAAACCCCTTCAAATTGTTGAAACAAATACCTACGAAATTCCCTAAAATATTTCAAGTTCTTTAAAATCATTTTAAACTTTTTAGAATCCTTGAAAGTTCCTTGCAATCTTTTTTAATTTTCTCAATATTTATTTTTAATATATTAAAATTACTCGAAACTTTTTAAAGCTTCCGAAAATACCTTGTACTCTTTTAAGATACTCTAAAATATTTCAAATCCTTTTGAATAAATTAAATGATTAAAATCGGATAAAGTTCCGAATAGCTGAATTTTCCCATTTTATTGAAACTTCGTATACTTATGTATTTTGACGCGCTGATTACGAATATGATAGTGAAAATTGGCGACCAAGCGATTTTCATGGTGAAAACCATAAAAAAACACCATAAAAATCATGTTTTTTGCGTTTATCTCAGTAAATACGCAGATATAAAAGATTTTACGGATTTCCCAAAGATAAAAAATATTTCGCAAAGATTTCAGATAGATTAAAAAGATTTCACAAATACTTTAGTTATTTTACAAAGCTTTCAGATACATTTAAAAAACTGAACAAAGATTTCAGATAGATTTAAAGGATTTCACAAAGGCATAACTGATTCCCCAAAGATTTCAATAATTTCACAAATATTACCAAATACTTCAAAAATATTTCGCAAAGATTTAAAAGATTTCAAAAATACTTTAAATATTTGACAAAGCTTTCAGATGAGTTTCAAAAACTGAACAAAGATTTCAATGATAACCTAAAGATTTCACAAAGATTTGCAAAGATTTCAGAAAGATTTCAAAGATTGCACAAAGGCAATAATTTATAAAATATTTCGCAAAGATTTACAAATATTGACAAAGATTTCAGAAAGATTTCAAAGATTGCACAAAGATTTCACACAGATGATTTTTCAACTAAAATTATGAATCTTCGACCATACAACTGAATTTTTAACAAAGTAGTTCAACTTTCGACCCAGTAGTTAAATTTTCCACCAGAAAATACACATTTTCAACAAAATTGCTAAACCCCCTACAGAAATTTTTTTACCAAAAGAGATGAATTTTGAAACCAAAAACAACAATTTTCAACAAAAATTTTCGTTATTTTTCAACCAACGAATTCTCAACGAAAAATATACAAATAAATATACAAAACGAAATTATTTAAATCCATTGAATTGACTAGAATTGAGTGAATTAAGAAGAATAAAAAAAAATCAAGAGAATTTTGAAGATTTGAGAATAAATTAATAACAATTCAGGGTGTGAATTCCCAATGAATTCAAATTGCAAAAATTTTTGAAAATCTCTTCAAATCATTGAAAACCTATGAAATCCATCACTTATAGTGAATACATTCTTAGAAATCGATTAAAACATTATAAAATCACGTGAAATTCTATGTAATTTGATGATATTTTCTGAAATACTGGAAAATTTATTAAAATATTTTGAAAATTATTAAAATCATTGGAATCCTCAGAAATTTGATAAAATCCTTGGGAATCTTAATATATTAAAACCTCGTAAAATCATTAAAATCGTTTGATTGTCCTTGAAATTTTTCAAACCTCTTGAAATTGTCTTGGAATCTTTAAAAATACCCTAAAATATTTCCAATCCTTTGAAACCCCTCAAATTATTTAAATCAATTAAAACTTCCTGGGAATCTTATAAAATTCCCTAAAATCTTTTGAAATCCCGTCAAATGTCTCGTGAAATTACATGAAATCTGACGATATTTCCTGAAATCCTGGAAAATTTTTTAAAATGCCTTGAGAGCTTTTGAAATTCCTTAAAATCATTGAAATCTTCGGAAATCTTATAACATACACAATATTATTCAAAAACTTTTTCTAATTAAATTGTCCAAAATCGTTCTATATATATATATTTTTTTTCCAGACTTTTTCAGTTAAAAATGATTAATTATTGTTTATAAAATGTTTAAAACCTAATATTTAAAAATCGGTTTAATATCGGATTTTTAAATTTTTTATATGATTCAAACTCAACTGATTTCTTGCAAAAAAGTTTGCTGATGCTTATTGAGTATATGTTTTTTTCTAAACCGGGAGAACTGGGAGAAAGCCGGGAGACAAAAATTGAAAAAATAGTGGCCACCCTGATAATACAAAATAATTCTTTTCTTAAAAGTTTGCCTTCACAATCTAATTTGTAAAATCTTTTCACACTTTTAAACAGTCGAGAAAAATTAAATTGTGGATAAAAACTTAGAATATCTTGAATTGCGAACGAAAAAAGAAGCTTTTTAAGAATTATGACAGATTTTAAGAGAATTAAAATAATGTCTTAAGATGCCTGGGAAAATTTCGAATGATTTTTAATTTCCAAAAATGAATGCTAAAAGAAAATTGAAAAATAATTGCTAAGATTTCGAAAAAAATTGTAGAATATTTTAAAGCAAAAATGCTCAATTTTGCAAGATTAAAAAATTGTAGAAAAAAAATGAAGTAAGTTTAAGAGATATTTATAAGTTTTAAAAATATTGCGAAATAATTTCAAAATTGAAAAGATTTGGAAGAATCTAAAACAAAATGTAGATTTTTGAAGATTTTGTACAAAAAGTTTATAAGGTTCTTAAGAAGTTTGAAAGTTTTCACGAGAGTAAAAAAATGTTCTTAAGATTTCTGGGAACATTGAAAATGGTTTTTATGTTGAAAAATAAATTTCAAAAGAATATTTAAAAACATTTAAAAACATTAAGTAGGTTTCCAAAATTGTTAACAAATAATCCGGAAAATTTTACGACAATTTTTGTAATTATGCAGAATTTTTATTTAATTTTATAAAAAAATACGAACATTTTAAAAGATACTTACAATTAGAAGGTGTAGAAGTTTTGAAAATATCAGACAATAATTTAAAATTTGAAAAGATTCAAAACAAATTTAAGACAAAATGTAAATCTTTGAAGATTTCAAAACAAAATTTAGAAGCTTTTTAAGAATGTTGAAAGGAGTGAAGAAAATAAAAACTTTTTCTCAAGATTCATGGAAAAATTTCAAATCATTTTTTATTTTGGAAAATTAATTTTCAGATACAATTGATTAATATTTCAAAACTTTGTTATAAACACTTGTGATTCTAATTAAACTAGCATAATAAGAGTAAAAAAAATATTTTTTTATAATTATTTTATTATTATATCATTAAGCCGTTTCCCTTTCGGGGTAGGCGTGAATTGCTCGGTGGTAAAGTAGTGATGTGATCGTCAATTATTTTCATTAAATTTTTTATTTCTTTTCAGACAACTGTCCCGGTGGAACCTACTTATCGCAACACAATCAGTGTGAAGTTAAGGGTACAAGCCCGACGACGTATACCGCTTGCTTTCAGTACCAGTGCAGACCTCCTATTACAACTAAACAAGGAAGGGTCCATTAACTACAATATTAAAGTCATCAGTGTAGGAAGCAGCATAATAAAAGTGAACGGTTGTAAAAATTAATATTAAATATTAAATATTAAATACTAAATATTGAAGTCATCAGTGTATGAAGCAGCATAATAAAAGTGAACGGTTGTAAAAATATAGTTGTATTTCTCTTCTATTATCATACAATGCCTTCACTCGTCTTTTCCTATTTCATTAAGAAATCAGAATGAAAAAACAAATCAAGTGCGTAAATGAATTATATGGGGGAGAACACCCTACAGTATATAGTTGAAGTTTCCAGAGCCTTCAAGTGCGTCAATTGGCAACAAACATGAAAGATTATTCAATATAAACGATATCTGTATATTGAGGTGGAGCGAAAAAAATTGAAAAGCGTGCTGTCGTGAACTACCCAACTGTCGTGCATAGTGGACAGCGCCATAGTCAATGGATAGTCCCAAAAAAAAACCCAAGCCAAGGTGTTAACAAGCGTGCAGAAGTATATAGAGGTGAGTTGGACGTCTCAGAGACGAAAGAAGAGGCAGAAAAATGAGAAAAGCCTAAGTCTCAAGCAAGGCAGCACGAGTATGGTGTAATCGAAAGAAGGAAAGTAGGAAGAAGGACAAATTGCACGATAAAATGGAGACAAATAGAGAAAAATGTTTAGTTGGGGTAACAAGAATTCTGGTTAGCCCCACTAGACAGTCTAATAAAATACGAACCAACACGCTGTCTAGTTAGACGCTACAGACAGTCTAGTTGAACTCTGTCTAGTTAGAATTACAAGACATGTGGTATGAGTTACCAGACATATAGTACGGCCAACTTTTCCGTGGTTAGTAGAGCTAACTAACTGTCTAGTAAAAGTAACCGAACGTTTAGTTAGGCTTACAGTATCGTTTTTGGGTTATTCAATTATTTGTCTGGTAAAATTTACCAGATGTATTGTATTAGGAATTTTTTTTTAGTTAAATAGGTGTGTTTTGAGGATCTTTGGGATAGGTTTAAACATATACACAACATATTAAAACGAAAGTTTGTTTATTGAATAAATTATTCACTTGACGGAATAATAAAACACAGAAGTAGAAAAGTGTCTGAAGCTAGAATATATGCAATGCGAACATTATGAGCCAAACAATATAAGCATAGAAATTATCAGTTAAGAATATATCAATATAAAAGAATATTTACAACATGGCGTCGACACTGAAGAAGAACAAAGTTTATATCGAGTAGGAGGTGAATATATGGTCAGATTTCTATGTGGTAACTGGCCTATTCGCGCTCAACATTATGCGATCAGCTTGCTAAATGAACCAAAATTGTCTCCGCTTCTCTCTCCAGTTCCAAGCAACGTTTGCGGGAAACCAATAGGGTAAGAAAATTTTTAATTTTTTTTCACTAAAAAACTTTGAACTCTTTCCCCTATTCTCCTCTTTACATCTTCCTAAAAAAATTCCTCTTTTTGCCCCTGTTTTCTAGATTCTTCCCCTTTTGGTAGTTTTCTTTTTTTTTACTTAAATGCGGACTGAATTAATAGAACCTCTTGATTAAAAATTCTACTATTTGGACGAAGATTAAACTATTTTGTTGAAAATTTGATTTTGTGTACTTGAAAATTAATTTTCTAAAGTGAAAATTTAACTAATCTAATTTTTGCTGTAAATTGATGGTTTTTAGTTGAAAATTCAACTATTAAATTATTCATTGAGGATTCATCTTTTCAACTACTTCGTTGTAAGTTGAACCACTTTATCAATCATTTTATTGGTTGAAAATTGATCTATTTTGTTGAAGATTCGTTTTTTTGGCCGAACATCAATTTTTTAAATAAAAATTCAAGTATTCTATTTTTGGTTGGAAAGTTATAGTTTTTAGTTGAAAACTGAAGTATTAAATTTTTTATCGAGAATTCATCTTTCTTTATTGAAAACTTAACTACCTGAACTATCCTATCAAAAATTCATTTTATTGGTTGAAAATCCATCTCTTTCGTGAAATATTAACTATCTGGTTGTAAATTCTTCTTTTTTGTTAGAAAATTAATCTTCTTTGTTCAAATCGATTTTATTAGTTAAAAATCTACCTCTCTAGTGGAAAATTTAACTATATTTTTCAAAAGTTTTTTTTTCATTGAAAATTTATGTATTTTGTTGTAAATTCTTCTTTTTCGTAGAAAATTAATCTTCTTTGTTAAAATTCATTTTATTAGTTAAAAATCCATCCCTTTAGTGTAAAATTTAACTATTTTGTTAAAAGTTATTTTTTTTTTCGTTGGAAATACATCTCTTTGTTTGAAAATTCAACTATTTGGTTCAAAATTCACGTATTTATTTTGTTCAAAATTCGCCTCTTTTGTTGAAAATTCATCTTTTTTGTTACAAAAAGTTATCTTTTTGGTTTAAAATTTAACTCTTTTGTTGAAAAACATGTTGAAGGTTAATTATTTGTTTTAGTTCAGGATTCAACTATTTTCGTAAACATTTTTTATTTGAAATACCAAATAATACACTTTTTGTTGAGAATTCATATTTCATGTTGAAAACCCAACTAATTGTTTAAAATTTGAATTACTTTGTTATAAATTTATTTTTTTTGCTTGAAGACTCAGCATTTTAGTAGAAAATTTACGATGGAAATGTTCAATGTTATTGTTGTTACTGAAGCCGATAGCGCTTTTGACATTTTTGGGAAAACATTTCTTCTATAGAAAATATTTCCACAGAAAATTTACTTTCGAAATTTTTAGTGTTTTATTTGTTATTAAAGCGGATAGTGCTTTTGACATTTTTGGGAAAACATTTTTTCGTCAGAAAATTTTTCCTTAGAACATTTACTATCGAAATTTTTAATGTAATTGTTGTTATAGCAGCCGATAGCGCTTTTGAAATTTTTGGGAAAACATTCTTTCTTCAAAAAATTTGTCCTTAGAAAATTTACTTTCCAAATTCTTAATGTTATTGTTGTTGTTGAAGTCGATAGTGCTTTTGACATTTTTGGAAAAAAATTTTTTCTTCAGAAAATTTTTTCTCATATAATTTACTATCGAAATTTGTAATGTTATTCTTTTTACTGAAGCCGATAGCGCTCTTGACATTTTTGGGAAAACATTTTTTCTTCAGAATAGTTTTCATTAGTAAATTTACTCTCGAAATTTTTCATGTTATTGTTGTTATTGAAGCCGATAGTGCTTTTGACATTTTTGGGAAAAAATTTGTTGTTCAGAAAATTTTCTTTAGAAAATTCACTATCGAAATTTTTAATTTTATTGTTATTATTGAAGCCGATAGTGCTTTTGACATTTTTGGGAAAAAAATTTTTCTCCAGAAAACTTTTCCTGATATAATTTACGATCGAAATTTTTAATGTTATTGTTGTTATTGAAGCCCATAGTGCTTTTGAAATTTTTGGGAAAAAAATTTGTCTTCACAAGATTTTTCCTTATATAATTTACTATCGATATTTTTAGTGTTATTGTTGTTATTGAAGCCGATAGTGCTTTTGACATTTTTGGGAAAAAAATTTTTCACCAGAACATTTTTTCTCAGAAAATTTACTATACAAATTTTCAATGTTATTGTTGTTATTGAAGCTGATAGTGCTTCTGACATTTTTGGGAAAAAAAGTTTTCCTCAGAAAATTTTTCCTCATATAACTTATTTTCGAAATTTTTAATGTTATTGATTTTACTGATGCCGATAGCGCATTTGACAATTTTGGGGAAAAATGTTTTCTTCAGAAAATTTTTCCTGATATAATTTACTATCGAAATATTCAATGCTATTGTTGTTACTGAAGCCGATAGCGCTTTTGACAATTTTGGGGAAAAATTTTTTCTTCAGAAAATTTTTCCTCAGAAAATTTACCGTGGAAATTTTTAATCTTATTGTTGTTATTGAAGCCGAAAGAGCTTTTGACATTTTTGTGAAACAAATTTTTCTTCAGAAAAAATTTTTCCTCAGTAACTTTAATATCGAAATTTTTAATGTTATTGTTGTTATTGAAGCCGATACTGCTTTTGACACTCAAATTGTATTAATAAGATAAATAATAAATAATATTGAGAATAATTTTTCAAGAACGATTTTTAAAAGCTTATGTTCAAATTTTTTGTGTGTTTTTAAATTTGAGCAACTTGATTTATCCTAACTGTGAGTGACGCCTGAAACAGAAGACCTTGGATACTAATCGGCCCGAATGGGGAACCTCACGTGACGACTTTGTGAGGCTCTTCACGTGGGGTAATGGCTAGAGAGATTGATCAGCAAGCTGGGTTGGAGCAGTGTTGCGGAACAAACGTCTAATTTGAAAAAATAACACGAGAATTCTAGATCAATCTAAAACATCTATACCTCCTTCCACACATTACTCCTTTCCTCACCGAGCGAGTCACGCCTAGCCCGAAATGGAAATGGTCCAATGTTATGACAATGTTCCATAAAATATTTCGATAATTATGAATTAAACTGTTTGAAAAATCAGGCCCCTTTTCAAGCTTTTATCAATGAAAATATTTAATATTTGGATATATTTTCCTTTTTACCAATATTGTGACGTCTCATGATTATCTTAATGAAAGTATGTTAAAAATTCGATACATGAAGTCTGCTGGCCTATGAAATCCCAGTAATTTCCTTTATATCCCTTGAAATCGTTGAAAAACTATAATAACCTTTTTGAACCATTGAAATTTATGATCCCTTCAATTAGATTTTATGAGAGTACCTTGAAATAATTTGAAATGAGATGAAATCTTTTTGAACTTTCTCTTATAGCGTGAAAATGCTTTGAAATTGCCTTTAAATATTGTTATCATAAAACATCCTTTCAGATATTTGGAATTTCCAAGAAATTCTTTTAAATCCGTTGAAATACTTTAAAATTCCTTGAAAGCATGAGAACTTCTTTGAAATCACGTGGAATCGCTTTCAATACTCAAACTCAAATAGAATTTTTAGAATTCTCCAAAATCTCTTGAAATCCTGTAATATTTTTCGAAAATCTATTTTTCTCAAACTCACAAAATTCTTGGAAATACCTTGTTGAAATACCTATTGGAAACCGTCGAAATCTCTAAACCTTGAAATCTGGTTTCGTATCTTTAGAAAAAAAAATGACTCATGTCAATGTAATTTTCAGCATATTTGTAAGAGATTGTATATGTTCAAAAGTCGAGTGATTAGCTTCTCAGTTTTAAATAATTCTAATAATATTATTGCTAATAATAATAATTTGATAAGGCGTAGAAATGTGGCGAACCCTTCGCCCAAGAGTTACAGCACTTGCAGTCAGCCACGTTGCATTGGGCTAACTCCCCAACGAAACGAACTATGCGGTTACGTCACTAGTATCACGCAGTGCCACCCACAATAGGCCTCTCTCGGATAGAGGCCATGGTTCAGTTGGGAGTGGCAATAGGACCGCCTCAGTTCTTGAGATTTTTTTCATGTGTCTACAATGATGCTTTCCTAATTCACTGCATGTCGAAAAAATTACATTAGAATTAAATACAAATTTAATTTCACTAATTTCGTGAAGTACTAAGAAGTATCTTTGAGACGCAAAAACGCTTGAGAATTAACATATTGTTGAATACTCATCGTTTTTATTTCAGAAATATGAGTATTATTATTAATTTATAATTTTTTGTACAAAAAAATTTGTAATAAGTATTTATTTATTTCAAAGTTTTCTAAAACTTCAATTGAAACCTTAATTAGATTTTAGTTATGTTACATCCCATCAGAAAGAATCTTAAAATTTTGAAGAAAATTTTTTTTTATTTCACAAGCTTTCGCCAAACTTAGAAAAAATCCAAGTCCGTTTGAAAGATATTTTGAACTTTGAGAGTTTTGAAGTAGATCTACAGCTATATAATAAATTCTCTAAAATATTTTTAAGTTCTAAATAATTTTGAATCTCTCTAAAGCTTTTAAGATTCCTAAATATCTTCTAAAATTATTCACATTGTTCCTAAAGTTCTTAAAAATGTTCTGAAGTTGAAAAGGTCTTGAAATCTCCTAGATTTTTGTTGTTGACATTTTTCAAAATGTTCGAAAATCTACATTTGATTAACAATTTTTCTAACACTTGGCAATATTAAAATTATTTTCAAATCTTCTCAAAACTTCGTAATATTTTTAACAATGATTCGAATAATTAAAAAAATGTTCAAAATTCTTTAAAATTAATCAAACTGTCTTAAAGTCTTTCAGCTTTTGTTGTTGATGATTTCGGAAATGTTTTGGAATCCTTTTAAAAATTCTTCTAAAGTTAATTTTACAACAAAGATATTTTAAATTTCTCCAGAAATCTTCAAAAAAATTTATTATTGGAACCTTTGAAAATCCTAAAAAAAAGCTTTTCAACTTTTCGTCAAAATTTTCAAAAATCTATATTTTGTTTGAAGGATTTAAAATCTTCCCCAATTTTAAATCATATCTTGAATGTGCATTTTAATTTTTTTTAAATTAGCCTAATGTCTTCCAGATACGTTTTCAACAATTTTTGAAATCTTTCCACATCTTTCGAAATTTTTGTAAATATTCTCTCGGAACTGATTTTTCAACATAAAAACTGTTTATTGTTAATCGCTCGTTAAATAAACAATTTGAATATTTTATTTGAAATATTTTAGCTATTAACTATTAAATATCATCAAACTATTTTTGCTAAATACTTTATATATTTCTCTTTTGAAGTTTGTTTAACTTTACTATCTGGCTATTTTTTCCTATTATAAACATGTGTCGATATTTTCACTGGGTTATAAATGTTCTTGCTGAATCTCTAAGTAGTATACTTTGAATACATTTTCATTATTTATGTATTTTGTTCAAAACTAGTATTTTTAGTTAAGAATTTGTCTCTTTGGTTTGAAAATTCAACTACTTGGTTGTAAGTTGAACTATTTTGTTAAAAACTAATGTTTTTGGTTGAAGATTCATCACCTTAGTTCAAAATTCTACTTATATACATAATATATTATAAGTAGAATAAGTATATTATACATTTATCTGCCTTATTTCAGTCGAAAGTTACATTTCAATAATAAACAATTGTTCAAACAATTAAGAGAACATTTATTCAACTTTATATATTTTCTTATTGTTTGATTATTTCATATAATTACGAAGATACTGGTAATTTGCAATAAAATGTGAAAAAATAATTGTTGAAACAAATAAAAATGGCTTAAACAATTCAAACCTATAAATAATGAAACTCGTAGCTCTGAACTTATACATTATCTCACTCTAAACCGAAATAGAATTAACTATCAAACTTAGTAGTTGCTAAATTCCACAGCCAGGCACATATGAGTCACGTAACGAAACGTAATTTGCATAAAAATATTTTTCAAATTTACTTTTTTGTTGAAAATTCACATTTTCGGGTTAAATATTAAGCTGTTTTACAGAAAAATCGTCTTTTGGATTAAAAGTTCAACAATTTGGAAGAACTTTTTTTTGTCTTGACTAAAAAATCTCTGTTGAAAATTCAACTTTTTCCTGAAAATTCAACTCTTTGGGTTAAAAATTCCACTGTCTTCTAAAAAATTCATTTTGACGAAAAATTCTCGTTTTGAGTAGACAATTTAACGATTTGGTTGAATATTAATCATTTTAGTTAAATTCATTTCTTTCATTGAAAATTTAACTATTTTTTTTTTAAATTCGTTCTTTTTAGTTAAAAATTAATTTTTTAACTGAAAATTTAAGTATTCCACTTTTGCTTGAATTTTTTTTTCAATCGAAAATTCATTTATTTGGATGAAAACTTCTCTTTTTGGCTTAAAAATTCAACGTTTTTGTTAAAAATTTTATTTCTGGATTGAAAATTCAAGTGTTTTGCAGAAAATTAATTTTTTGGCTTAAAAGTTCAACAATTTGAATAAATTTTTTTTTCTTTCTTGATTTAAAAATCTCTGTTTGTTGAAAATTCAACTCTTTGGTTGAAAATTCAATTGTCTTCTTAAAAATTCGTTTTGTTGAAGAATTTTGCTTTTGTTGGTAGAAAATTCAACGATTTGGTTAAAAATTTATTGTTTTGGATGAATATTCATAATTTTAGTTGAAAATTCACTTGTTCGGTTGAAAATGAACTATTTTTTTGAGAATTCGTTTTTTTTCAGTTAAAAAAATTAATTTTTTAACTGAGAATTATTTCATTCCACTTTTGCTTGCATATTTACCTTTTTTAGTCGAAAATTCATTTATTTATTCAACGATTCTTTTACAAGAATCCAAAAAATTTCAAGAGATTTCAGAAAATTCAAGGGATTTTAAAGAATTTTGTAGGGTTTTTGAAGATGTTAAGCTCGATTTTAAAGGATTTCTAGAGAACTTTGGAAAATAAATAAAATAAAATTTCCAGGGATTCCTGGCGATTTAAAAAATTTCATAGGAAGAAGGGTATTTGATTTATAAATTATTACTGTTTTTCGAAAGTATTTCAAGAAATTTTGAAGACTTCAAGGGATTTAAAAGGAAACTTTAAGAGGATTTAAATTAGAAATTAAGGTTTTACCAAAGAATTTTAAGAATTTTGAGGTTTTTTCAAAGGATTTCAAAAATTGTAAGGGATTTAAAAGTATTTAAATTAGAAATTAAGATTTTTCCAAAGGATTTTATGATTTTTAAGGTTTTTTCAAAGGATTTCAAGAAATTTCAAAAATTTCAAGCGATTTAAAAAGAAATTTTGAAGGCGATTTAAATTATAAATTAAGGTTTTCCAGAGGATTTTAAGGTTTTTCCAAAAGATTTTCACAATTTGAAGGGATTTAAAGGGAAATCTCAAGGGTATTTAAATTAGAAATTAAGGTTTTCCAAAGGATTTCACGGTTTTCCCGAAAGATTTCAAGAGATTTCCGAAATTTTAAGGGATTAAAAGGAAATGTCAAGGGTATTTGATTTAGAAATCAAGGTTTTTCAAAGGATTTCTAGAGAATAAAAATTTTTTAAGGGATTTAAATTAGAAATTAGGGGTTTTCAAAAGGATTTTAGAAATTTTAAGGTTTTTTCAAAGGATTTCAAGAAATTTCAAAAATTTCGAGCGATTTAAAAAGAAATTTTAAGGCGATTTAAATTTTAAATTAAGGTTTGCCAAAGGATTTTAAGGGTTTTCCAAAAGATTTCCACAATTCGAAGGGATTTAAAAGGAAATTGCAAGGATATTTAAATTAGAAATTAAGGTTTTCCAAAGGATTTTAGGGTTTTCCCGGAAGATTTCAAGATATTTCCGAAATTTTAAGGGATTTAAAAGGAAATGTCAAGAGCATTTAAATTATAAATCAAGGTTTTCCAAAGAATTTCTAGAGATTAAAACAATTTTAAGGGATTTAAAAGGATTTTAATAAGATATTAGGGGTTTTCCAAAGGATTTTAGAAATGTTAAGGTTTTTTTAAAGATTTTTTAAATTCAATTGAAACTTTAAGGGGATTTAAAGTAGAAATTGAGGTTTCTCCAAAGAATTTTAAGGATTTCAATGTTTTTTCAAAGGATTTTAAGAAATTTCAAAAATTTCAAGCGATTTAAAAAGACATTTTAAGGCGCTTTTAATTTGAAATTAAGGTTTGCCAAAGGATTTTAAGGGGTTTCCAAAAAATGTCCACAATTCTTCACTCTTCTTTTCCTAATGTGGCTCATACGTATTCTTTTATTCAAGCAGCTCAGAACTTTTCTTATGAAAAGTGACTTAAAACTCTTCTTTAAAAAAAATTAGCTCAGGGCTCCTCTGTTACGAAAACGGCTAAAAACTTTTCTTTCCCCGAAGTGGCTTATACGTATTCTTTTATACAAGTAGCTTAGAACTTTTTCTCTGAAAATTGGCTTGGAACTCTTCAGTTATAGAAGACTTTCACAACTCTTCTTGAGTAAAGGCGGGTTATAACTCTTCATTATTTAAAGTGGCTCATACCTATTCTTTTATAAAAGTAGTTTTTATCTCTTCTTTTAAAAAAATAATTTATGACTCTTTTTTAAAAAAAAGTAGTTCATAACTCTTCTTTTACAAAAACGGCTCATGACTCTTCTTTTCCTAATTTGGCTCATACGTATTCTTTTATATATATAGCTCAGATTTTTTCCTATAAAAATTAGCTCAGAACTCTCCAATCCTAAAAGTAGCTCATAAGCCTTGTTTAATAAAGGCCGGTCATAACTCTTCATTTTTTAAAATGGCTTATATATATATATATTTTTGAAGTAGCTCAAAATTCTTCTTTCAATAAATTAGTGCATAAATCTTCTTTTACAAAAAAAGATTCATGACTCTCCTTTTCTTAATGTAGCTCATACGTATTCCTCTATACAAGTAGCTCAAAACTTTTCTTATAAAAAGTGACTTAAAACTCTTCTTTAAAAAAATTAGCTCAGGGTTCCTCTGTTACGAAAACGGCTAAAAACTCCTCTTTTCTCAAAGTGGCTTATACGTATTCTTTTATACAAGTAGCTCGAAACTTTTCTTATGGAATTGGCTTAAAACTCTTCTTTTAAAAAAAGGAGCTCATGACTCTTCCTTTACACAATTGACTCAAAACTATTTTTTTGTAAGTAACTCATAACTTTTTTTTCCATCAAAGTAGCTCAGAACTTTTCAGTTATAAAAATAGTTCATAAATCTTATTTAGTAAAGGTGAGTTATAATTCTTTATTTTTCAAAGTGGCTTATATATATTCTTTTGTAAAAGTAGTTTTTAACTCTTTCTTTAAAAAAGCAGTTTATAACTCTTCTTTCAAAAAAGTAGTTCATAACTCTTTTTTTACAAAAACGGCTAAAAACTCTTATCTCAAAGTGGCCCATACGTATTATTTTAAACAAGTAGGTCAGAACTTTTCCTATGAAAAGTTCCTCAGAAATCTTCAGTTCTAAAAGTAGCTCATGACTCTTCTTTAGTAAAGTCGGTTCATAGCTCAACATTTTTAAAATGACTTATATCTATTTTTCAAAGTAGCTCAAAACTCTTCTTATGAAAAATTAGTGCATAACTCTTCTTTTACAAAACGGGCTCATGACTCCTTTGAATAGTGCTAGAAATTGCGATTTTTCCGAAATGCTCAATTTTTTCTACCTTCCACTTGGAGTGAGTCGTTATTTAGTTCTATGCAGCAAAAATAATTGTTTAAACTAATTAATATTGTTTATAGCTATCTTCTTCTATATTAATACTAGATAGTTGCGGGTTTTTCTGAAATTTTCAACTTTTGGTCCACTTTTCAATTAGAGTGAAGTAATAATTAATTCATGTGGAAAAAATAATTGTTTAAACAATTTCTCATCATTGTTAATAATATTCTCTATGCTTAGCGGTAGAAAGTTGCGTTTTTTCTGAAATTTTCAACTATTTGTCTATTTCTCACTTGTAGTGACTTAATAATTATTTATACTCTCAAAAAATAATTGTTTAAACAAATTATCATTGCTTATAACTATCTCCTTCTTTATTAATGCTAGATTGTTGTGGTTTCTTCTGAAATTTTTAACTTTTTACACACTTTCTACTTGGTAAAGTAATAAATAATCAAGTTAACAAGCATAGTAGTTTAAACAATTTATTATTGTATATATCAATCTTCTCTTAGATAAATGCTAGAAAGTTTTGATTTTTTCAGAAATGTTTCACTTTGCTTTTCCTTGTTAGTTATGAATAAATAATAAATAAAAAATAGACAGAATCATTTTTTAAACAATCTCTTACTTTGTTATGAATATATTTTTCTGAATTAAAACAGATATATTAACCATTTTTCAGAATTTTTATATGGATCATATCAAATGTAAATTTTTCTTGCAGAAGTTACTGAGAGCCTTTTTGTTTAAATTATTATTAATATTTATTACTTCTTTCAACAATTTTGTTTGATAAATTGCATGAATTATTACATCGCTCTAAATAAAAAGTTGAAAAAAGTATAAATTGAAAAAAATGCAACTATCTGGCATTAATATAGAAGAAGATAGGTGTAAACAATAATAATTTGTTTAAATAACTATTTTTACTTAATTGAATTAATTATTAACTCACTACAAGTGAACAGTAAAAAAATAGTTGAAATTTTCAGAAAAAACAGTAACATTCCAGCAGTATTCAAATTGAATATTATTAACAATAATAATAAATTGTTTCAACAATTGACATCGTTAAATTTAATTATTTATCCACCTCATTTTAATTGAAAGTTGGACAAAAAGTGGAAATTTTTTTAAAAAATTGGAATTTTCTACCATTATTATGAGAGAATATTATTAACAATAACAATGAAATGTTTAATGAAATGTTTCATGTATGACAAATAATTTAAATTAAAAATTACTTTGCGTAAAAATATATAGTTTGTTGTTAAATAAATTTAATCAAACAACTTGTATTGCAACAATGACTTAATTAATAATTGTTTCAACAATTTATTATCATTCATAATAAAATTTCCGATAGTTTATAATATTACCAAATTTTCAATTCCTGAATCAAAATTGCCGAATTATAAAATATCCGACACTAAAATTCCCGTATTCACGCAATTAAAAAAATTTGTTTAGAAAATATTATTTATTTATGAAGAATACAATATTGAAATACTCGAACAATACTTTAAAAAATCAACATTAACATTTTTTAAATGATTTTTTTATTGTTGAAATTCGGACATTTTAGTGTCGTGTATTTTATAATTCGGTAATCTTATAAACTGTTGGGAATTTTATTGTTCGGGTATTTTTAAATTTGGTAATATTATAAACTGACCGAGAATTTTATTATTCCAGAATATTCTATTTCGATTAATTTCTTTTTCGGGAATTTTACAGTGTCGGGAATTTCATTTTTCGGTATCTTTCAGTGGTTCCTATCGAAAATGATAGTGTGGATTTATATTTTTTGATCAGAAATCTCAATTATTAAGCATTTCAATTAAAAATTTCATAGAATTCAATTTTAAAAGTGTTCCGCTTTGAGTTCTAAGTTTTTTATTTCAAGGATCGTGAAAAATTGTGTGAACCGTAAAATTACCAGGAATTTTTTTCTTTTATTAAAGCGGCCACCCTGTAAAAGGTTCATACATTTTGAAACTTAATTGTGATGACTTAAAAATATATATTATTGGAAGTTTGAAGAAATAAAAATTTATTTTTCAATTAAAACTGGAACTTGTGGATTTGTGGGGACGACTCACAAATTCCGAAAAATAAAATTCCTGACACTTTAAAATTCCCGAAATTATAAAATGGCCGAAATATAAAAATCCCGAATATAAAGTATCCGAACTAGAAAATTCCCGAATTTGAACAATCAAAAAAATTGTTCTTTAATAAATATTATTTATTTTTAAAAATACAATAATTAACTAATTTTATCAAAGAATTTTTTTAATGTGTGAGTTTTTAAAAATTATTTTTTTAATTTAAAATAACAATAATTGTATAAAAATTGTATAAAAAATGTATTTAAAAACAAATGCGCCTCCAACGAAAAAAAACGTCTCTCTTTTACTCTGAACCTAATAACATTTTCCAAAAAAACTTTGCAGAATTCAATTCAGCACTGATTTATCTCGACATTTATTTTTTATTTTTTTGTTTACATAAAAAATTCAATTTTCGATAACGTTTTTTGTATTTTTTTAAGTACTATGCACATTTTGAAACAAAATATTGCATCCAGAATTATATTTTTTTAAATGATTGTTATTTTAAATTTAAACAATAATTTAAAAAAAAAACTTTAAACATTGAAAAAATTCTCTGATAATATAATTCCCGACAGTTTATAATATTTCCGAATAATAAAATTTCAGACAGAAGATTATCGAATTTGAACTTTTAATTTTTTTTTTTTTTATTTTGTCAAAGATTCATTATTTGAGTTGAAAACTCATCTGTTTGGTTTAAGATTTAACTATTTTATTAAAAATTCCTTCTTTTCGTTAATGATTGATCATGTTAGTTGAAAATTCATTTTTTTTTGTTAAAAATTTAACTATTCTGTTGAAAAATAAATTTAGTTTTAGTTTAAAATTCAACTTTTTCTGTTTGGAATTTAATCTTCTTCATTTAAAATTCAAGTAATTGATTGAAAGTTGAACTACTTTTTTAAAAATTGATTATTTTTGTTAATGATTTGTCATTTCAGTTGAAAATTCATCTGTATGGTTGAAAATTGAACTATTTTGGTTCAGATTCTTTTTTTTTTTTTAAATCAATTTCTTTTTAGTTTAAAATTCAACTTTTTTGGTTTAATATTAATCTTTTTGATTAAAAATTCGTCTTTTGTGGTTGAATATTCAACTACATACTCGGTTAAAAGTTGAACTACTTTTTTTAAATTAATTATTTTTCTTAATGATTTATTTTTTTGGTTAAATTTTCTATTAACTATTTTATTTGAAATTAATTTTTTTTAAATCAGTTTTTTTAGTTTAAAATAAAAAATGTTGGTTTAAAATTCATCTTCTTTGGTTGAAAGTTCAACCTTTTTTGTTTGAAAATTAATCTTCTTGGCGAAAAATTCGTTCAAAAAAGTTAATCTATTAGATTGATACTTGAACTGCTTTGTTAAAAATTCATTCTTTTCCTTACTAATTTATGATTTCAGTTGAAAATTCATCCGTATGGTTGAAAATTGAACTATTCTGTTAAAAAATAATTTAAAAAAAATGAATTTTGTTTTATTTTGGAATTCAACTTTTTCTGGTGGAAATTTAATCTTCTTGATTGAAAATTCAAGTAATTGATTGAAAGTTGAACTACTTTTTTTACAAATTCATTCTTTTTGTTAATGATTTATCATTTTACTGACCAATGCATCTTTATTGTTGAAAATTGAACTATTTTGGTTCAAATTCATTTTTTTTTTTTTTTTTTGAAAATCAGGTTTTTTTATTTTAAATTCAATTTTTGTTGTTGTTAAATTTTCATCATTTGAGTTGGAAATTAATCTGTTTGGTTGC
>JAABKJ010075445.1:182545635-182728648 GCA_011634705.1 Andricus grossulariae
GAAAATATTTTTTTTTGGTTTTAAATAAAACTTTTTTGGTTAAAAATGAATCTTCTTGTCGGAAAATTAATTCTTTTTAAATTAAACTACTTGGTTGAACTAAGTTGAAAGTTGAACTGCTTTTTTAAAAATGCAAACTTTTGTTAATGGTTGATCATTTTAGTTAAAAATTCATCTATTCAGTTAAAAATTAAATTACTTTGTTTGAAATTAATTTTTTTCAAATTAATTTTCTTTTAGTTTCAAATTTAACTTTTGTTGGAGTTCAATTTTATTTCAAAGAGGAAAAATGGCAAAAATTTTGTTTTTTGCCCCGGGTGCAATCTTTTGATTTACTCATTTTTTAAGTTTTGTCAAGAAAAATTCATTTAATTTCGCAAATAATGCATTCCGGAATAAGTGAGGTTATATTATGCTCTTTTCCCTCACCCACCACCGCCACCCACCTTTCAAGTCTGCCATTTTTAACGCTTATTACATTTTTTACGTATAATACGTAAAATACATATTATAGGTATAAAAGTTCGAGTTACGCGTAACCGTGCAACCCTGGCAGTAACAGCTTCAGTGAGTCAGACATATCGGCCAATAGCGTGGGGATTACCCAAACGTCAGAGGCTCTTGAGGTCTCAACCCTAACAATAATAATAATAATAATAATAATAATAATAATAATAATAATAATAATAATCACTGATACACTTGTCCTCTTCCGAGAACACCGTTCATTATTCCAAGAAGTTGATTATTTATTTCAATGACAGTGGCATTATTGTATTCGTCAATCATTCGGACTTGCCAATGGACAAAAAAATTGAAAATCACATATTACATTTTTTATTCAAATATAAATTTCTCGCCAAGACAGTTGGCAGCAGCATTCAGATTCGGATGTTACCAACAGTGCATTTGGGCAATACTTCTGACTTTACGTCATTGCTAAACTTCTTTAGTCTCTCTTTTTCCCAGTAAAAAGAAATTAATTGGGGCGAATGAACATGTTTGAATTCGCCCGAATTCCGCTTTCTAATTCGTTTAAACGAATTGAGCCAGCGTGAATTGAATATGTTTCAAATAGTTTTAATTCGTGGTCAAGGTCATTTCGAAAAAAATGTATAAAAATTGTAGGCCTCGAGACTCGAACCAGCGATCCTAAGTGTGTAAATCCAGACGGTGACCACTGAGCTGCGGGACTCATTGAGATTTATTTAAAACGGATCCTTTATGCCCAGCGCGTTAGTTATAGCTGCTACGAAGGTAAAACCAAGGAGGAAAGTAGGAGCTGGATTGTTGAGATGAGGATTAGACGCAATCAAACGAGTGAAGTAATTAGTTACTACGTTTATTATCCACTTGCATTATGGTAGTTGGTACCTGCAACGAAGTGGTCGGTTCGTTACGGGTGGAGTCGTCGTTGACGGAGTTATTCCGCGGCTTCGTGACGAAGGAAGGCGGTGATGGTTAGTCGTAACGACTCGGTGTGACGACGACGAAGAGAGCGTGACGATGGCGAAAAAAGCGTGGTGAAGGCGCGGAGTACTTGCACGCACTAGTGATCAGTTTAACAGGACACGGGCCAGTCCGGACTGACTAGGCGGGAAAAGGGATGAATGGAGAGCCCTGTCGTTTTGGGACTTCCCGGTCGCGGCACGATAATCCGATAATATCATTCCCGAATTCGCAAATTCCCGAACAGTTTATAATATTGCCAAATTGGAAAATTGCCGAATAATAAAATTCCCGAATTGGAAAATTCTCAAATAATAAAATTTCCGAATCATAAAATTCCCGAATAAGAAAATTCCTGAACTATAAAATTCCTGAATTCGGAAAGTCCAGAAAAATAAAATTCCCGAAAAGTTTATAATATTGTCAAATGGCAAAATTGTGAAATTGGAAAATTCTCGAATTGGAAACATTCCCGAATAACAAAATGCCCGAATGACGAAATTCCCGTAAAATCAAATTTCCTAATAATCAAATGCCCGAATAATAAAATTCCCAAATTGGAAGATATTCGAGTAATAAAATTCCCGAATAATAAAATACCTGGGTTATAAAGTTCCCGAATAATAATAAATAATTAATTTGAGTTGATTTTATCATTCGAGAATTTTATCACTGGGGAATTTTATTTTTTGGGAATTTCCCAATGAGGAAATTTTATTATTCTGGAATTTTATTACTTGAGAATTTTATTATTCAGTAATTTTATTACACAGGAATTTTATTATTCGGAAATTTTATTACTTGGGAATTTTATTATATGTTAATTTTTCAGTTGAGGGGATTTTAGTGTTAGGAAATTTCATTATTCGGGAATTTCATCATTTGGAAATTTTATCATTCGGGAATTTTATTATTCTGGAATTTTATTATTTGGGAATTTTATCATTTGGAAATTTTATCATTCGGCAATTTTATTATTCTGGAATTTTATTATTCGGGAATTTTGTTTTCCGGGAATTTTATTATTCGGGAATTTTTCCAATTCGCGAATATTATTATTGCTTCGCTGAGAAGTCATGTACTCTGTTGGATTTTTTTTTTTTTTAAAATAAATTTTTTCGCCTGCAAATTAAATAATTTTATTTTTGGGTGAAAATTTATATTTTTGGTTGAAAATTCATATTTTTTGTTGAAAACTCAACTTTTTGACTTGAAAGTGACCTTTTTAAGTTTTAAATTCGACTAGTTGTTGAAAATTCACAGATTTTATAGAAAATTTGACTTTTTTCTGCTTAAAATAAGAATAATATCGGTAAAAATGTAATTGTTTTCAAATTCGTTTTTTTTTTGTGGCAGAAAAATTAATTTAGTTAACTGAAAATTTCACTATTCAACTTTATTGTAAATTGATCTCTTTTTTAGTTCAAAATTCAACTATATAGTTCAAAATTCATAAATTTTGTTAAAAATGAATCATTTTTGTGTATAAAAAAAACTTTTTGCTCAAAAATTCATCTGTATTGTAGCTATTTGGTTTTAAATTCATGTAATTTCTTGAAAATTGATCTTTCCTAGTTGAAAATTTGTATAAAATTACTCTATTCAATTGCATTTCGACTCCGTTGAGAAGAAATTTGTTCTGGTTGAAAATATCGCAATGCAAATGACCGATAAGGTCCAATGTCTCGCCTGCAGCAAATAATCCTCGACGGATGTCGAAACCTGTACGTTCTGTTGATAAATCGTCCATTTTTCCCGCAGTGTCGGCATACCACAGGACTGACGTTAGATGACTCTTTTTGGCGGCTGGTCCATAATTGAGTAATGTTTCGATGTATGCTCTGTATGCATAAGCATTGTTTGGTGGGGATACGAGTTTTTGATTGAAGTACACATCCACTTGGTTGAACATTGAGTGAAGTAGATTGTTTACCGGTGTGACTTTGTCCAAATTCATAGTATTTGCTGCAGTTTTTTCTGGAGCTTGTAACTTAACTTTCATACTGAGCATCGTGTGTGCGAGATCGATATATTCTTCACCGTGACCTGGGATGACGAATTCTATCGGAGAATCGTCCGTCAGGGAGGACACGGGTTTGTAGTGGATCCATTGCAAGCTCTCTATAGAAGTTTGAGTTGGTGGTAGCGAAAAAAGGTTCAATTCAGTTTTCAAACATACGTTAGAATGTGAATGTAAAAAGGACATAACTTAATTTTACTCATTTCCAAAAATATCAATAATTTGATTTTTTCCACCAAATAAACTCCCACGTTTCTGCCTTCTTGTAACCTTACTCGCTGTCCTCATCATTGTTTTCTTTTTCTTATTTCTATTTCTACTGTTCTTTTTATTATTTTTCACTTTACTTTGTCCTATTCTCTTTACTCTTTCCTTAGTATTCCTCTTACGTTTTACTCCCGCGATACGCGAACCACAGCGCGCGCTATTCAACTGAGCACCTACATTTTTTGCCGCGATTTTATAACGAGATCCAGTCATAAGATTTTCAATTTTATCAATTGCTTTTTTTTAAGATTCTCTCCGGACTCTTTAAAACGGTTGTTAAATACTTTTTTAAGAGGAATTTTGTTGTTAACATCCTTTAAAACATTTACTCCTATGCGGAAGGCATCCTTACTGACTGTACGTGCACCGCGCGCAAGTATTGGTAAAACTCGCCGAAAAAGTCCACCAAGAAAACTTCCAATCCCATGTCCTCTCTGATATCTCGAGCCGACATAAACTTTTGATATACCCCCTCCCCCCGCTTGTGTTGTATAATATTCAACGTAATGACTCATTTTCTGTTCATTTCTTTCTCTCGTTATTTTCCTCTTCTGCTTGCATCATCCACATATACTATACGCACAGGCTCTATATATTTGTTTTAATCAATTCGTTTAAAATGAAGTGTGACAGTCAGAGTACCAAACTCGAATGGTATTGGTAGTCCGAGATGATCTCTTATATCTATTTCCACTGTACGAAATTCGGAATGTAAAAGAGGAACAATCACACAGTCAGTGAGTCAGTTTGTCATGCCTGAGAGCCTGTCTCGAGGCGTTTGCCATGTTGCAAGCAATCAATCAGCAGTATGGTTGTCATGCTTGAGAGCCTTTCTTGAGACGTTTGCAATGTTGAAAACAATCACACAGTCAGTGCGTCAGTTTTTCATGCCTGAGAGCCTGTCTCGAGGAATTGTCATGTTGCGAACAATTCATCATCAATATGTCTGGCATGCCTGAGAGCTCGTCTCGAGACGTTTGCAATCTTCACAACAATCACACAGTCAGTGAGTCAAGTTTTCATGCCTGAGAGCCTGTCTCGAAGCGTTTGCCATGTTGCGAACAATTTATCATCAATATGCCTCTCATGCCTGAGAGCCCGTCTCGAGACGTTCGCAATGTTGAGAAAGATCACACAGTCAGTGAGTCAGTTTGTCCTGCCTGAGAGCCTGTCTCGAGGCGTTTGCCATGTTGCGAACAATTCATCATCTATATGTCTGTCATGCCTGAGAGCCCATGACGAGACGTTTGCAATGTTGAGAACAATCACAGAATCAGTGAGTCAGTTTGTCATGCCTGAGAGCCTGTCTCGAAGCGTTTTCCATGTTGCGAACAATTTATCGTCAATATGCCTCTCATGCCTGAGAGCCCGTCTCGAGATGTTCGCAAGGTTGAGAAAGATCACACAGTCAGTGAGTCATTTTGTCATGCCTGAGAGCCTGTCTCGAGGCATTGCAATGTTGCGAACATTCATCATGAATATGTGTGTCTTGCCTGAGAGCCTGTCTCGAGGCGTTCGCAGTGTTGCAAACAATCCATCGTCAGTATGGTTGTCACGCCTAAGAGCCTGTCTCGAGACGTTTGCAATGTTGGGAGCAATCACACAGTCAGTGAGTCAGTTGGTCCTGCCTGAAAGCCTGTCTCGAGGCGTTCGCAAAGTTGCAAACAATCCATCAGCAGTATGGTTGTCATGCCCGAGAGCCTTTCTCGAGACGTTTGCAATGTTGAGAACAATCACACAGTAAGTGAGTCAGCTTGTCCTGCCTGAAAGCCTATCTCGAGGCGTTCGCAATGTTGCAAACAATCCATCAGCAGTATGGTTGTCATGCCTGAGACCCTTTCGCGAAACTTTTGCAATGTTGAGAACAATCACACAGGCAGTGAGTCAGTTTTTCATGCCTGAGAGCCTGTCTCGAGGCATTGCAATGTTGCAAGCAATTCATCATCAATATGTCTGTCATGCCTGAGAGCTCGTCTCGAGACGTTTGCAATGTTGACAGCAATCACACAGTCAGTGAGTCAGTCTGTCATGCCTGAGAGCATGTCTCGAGGCGTTTGCCATGTTGCAAGCAATTCATCATCAATATGTTTGTCATGCCTGAGAGCCTGTCTCGAGGCGTGAAATACCTTCAGCTACCCAAGCACTTATATCACTGATAATAGGCATCGAAACCTCTGTCGTTGATTCTTTGGGACACAATTAAATTATTTTAAATTATTTTAAATATTAAATAATGCTTGTTAAAAAAAAATATCAACGTAAATATGTATAATACCCCTCCCCCCTAGCGTAACCATCCGTAGGATTTGATCGTACCCCTCCCACCCCTAAAAGTGTCAACGTAATTTATGCACGACCCCTGAGGCTACTCGTATAGACAGCATTAGCGCTGAAATACTTAAATACGGTGGCAAGAACATACCTCACAGACTGTGCGAATTGATAAATTTATGTTTCGAGATGGGAGAAGTCCCAGACGATTGGAGAAAAGCGATTATTGTACCAATATACAAAGCTTTCTTTGCATATTGGAGATGAAAGCAACTGCAAGAACTACAGAGGTTATAGTAACTGTTATTGAAACAAGTGTAACTACTGATATAAATTCGTTATTTATTTACAAAAATAACTTCGTTGCCACAATTTTTATGAAAATAATGAACTAGTTAACTCGCGTCTCTGGTAGAAACCACAATCCTCGACAACACAAATTCAATTGCAGCAGTAGAGAATTTACCAAGGAACTTTTAAAATCGTCCAGTGCCAAATAAGCAACCAACTCCGCCACCAACACCGCCACTAAATTCGCCTCCAAATATGCAGCCAACTCCGCCACCAAATCCGCCACCAAATCAGCCACTAAGTCCGCCACCAAATCCGCCACCAAATATGGAACCAAATCCGGAACCAAATCCACGATTGAATCCGCGACCAAATCCACAACAGCCTGAATCCGCCATCAGCTCTTTTCTTCTCGAGCAGCTCAAAGAGCAAAAAAATGCGGTACTGCTGCTCCAGTAGGAAATTCACGCGTTAAATGAGCAAAGCTGGCGAGAACAGCAGAGTTGGGGCAAAGAGAGGAACCAGCTTCAAACTCAAATAAAAGCTCAAGCTCAACAGCTCACACAGGCCTACAACAATCAGGCCCAGACCCAGGCACATTACTGGCAGCAACAGCCACCTTATTTCTTGGCCCCACAGGTGACACCAGGACACCACCACATTCCGGTGCCGCCAATACCCCAAGCTCCCGTCGACTCGAACCAGCAGGTAATAAAAAAACATAGATTTTTTGTACTTATGCAAATCAATGGCCTCACAGACCGGTCCCTATATCCCCTATTGTAGCCTATATTCAGTTGAGGTCCCTAAAGTACCCTATTTTCAAGATTTGGTCCCCAAAGTACGCTATGTTCAGTCCATAATGTATCTTTTAATAACGTTACTTTTCTTTCGATAAATTAACTCATGGGTTAATCACAATTCAATTCAAATTCAGACCAATTTCTGAATTGTTGCCCCACAGGAAATTTACCCATTTTTGAAATAAATGGATATAAAGAGCAAACGTCAATATATCGTATTTTTTCGTTTCTTTTTACTTTATAATAGCATACAGTATTTCCTGTGCGACCTCCGAAAAACGCACCACGAGGGTTTAGCGCATCCTGATGCAAAAAGAGATGATTATTCAAATATTCATGCATCTGGGGTGTATTTTTCTTTAGTCTATCGTACTGGCACTCCCAAATTTCGGTTAATACATAACCATCTTTACGTATTTTTTCACTCGAAGCGCAAGTGCTTTCATATCGATTGTCAAGAGTTTCCCCGGAGGTTAATTTTTTATCGCAATTTATTTTGTGACATTGCACGCACCCATGTCAAAAGCAGTCACGAAACTGTAAAACGTGACGCTTTTCATCACTATCTACATAATATCCGTCAACTAGAGCTCCCTCTGCTAGTCGGAATTCACGACTCCCTGCTGCGTGTTTAATTTCTATACCAATTTATCTTTTAACCCATAATAACCATTCAATGGCCTTTACAGACTGCTTATTTGCTCTTGAACACGTAGAAGCTATGGTGGCGCATTCAGCAAAAGGACAGACATTACCGCATTTTCAAAAATATACCTAAAAGCGAGGCATGCACGACGAAGTATCGTCACATCGCTCACGCAATAGGCCACAATCTGCTTTTAAATCAAAAACATAGTGGTCTTTACATAAATCGTACCGCTCGTAAAATTCTTTACAAGTCTCGATTGTCATGGTGTTGGAAGAGTAATCTTCAACTGGAGGCAAAGGGCCTACAAATGAATAATTTTCCGTTCTATTGAAAAAATGTGAAAATGTACCTTTCTTTGAGCCCTCACCAGTGAGCCCGATTGCTTTGGGGAGAGCACTTAGAGGCATAGGCGTATAGTTTAAACTATCTACGAATTTGCAATGCCCGACCTGCATGAGCATGATTTTGGTGACATTCGTGATCACCTTAGGACGGATTCTGGTACCTTTTACCTCCACCAAGTAACGGAGAATAAATTGCAGGTTAAACCCTTTTGCATTGTATGCAATACAAATAGTTTGACTTGAATTTTTCCCTTCACGTGTTACGTTATCTATAAAATCCTGTATAACACTCTCCCCTTTGAAAATAAGTTGGCGGACACCGCAATGTACACACGATTCATTAATCTTTTCGTCCGATAAAAAATCAGAGCAGACTTTCTGAGCTACACAGAGATTCGGCTCATGGATGTTCACAGACTTATCCCCTTGAAGCGTTTTTGTTTGTCGAGTTTCTAAGTCATAAAACACGAAACAGATTTGCTTCGGGGTATTAGCTAGACGCTCGATAATAGGGGACATGTAACATTCGTGGTTATACTCACGTATGCATCTGCAGAATCTCTCTATGCATCTCACTATGTGTGGATGTACCTTCAAGCTTTCCAAAAGACAGATGATAAGTCTATGAGAGGTCGAATCGAAAGCTTTCCGGTAGTCAATCCACGCCATTGACAGGACACGCTGATCGACTGCAGCGTCCTTTCAGACAGACCTGTCAATGAGGCGGTTCTCTCGACAGCCTGCTACACCTTTTTTTTAACCACGTTGTTTGTACATCTCTCGCCAAACAGGATCAATTCGTCGAATAATCCTGTTGGTCAGGACAGCTATAAGATCTTATAAAGTGTGTTTAAACAAGTTCTTGACCTATAATTCTCTGGGTTGGAGAAGTTGCTTTTTTTCGGTAGAAGTGCAATGCGCGCTAACACCAGCCACGTGCCTCCAAGTGCTTTTTTCACCTCTTCGGCAGTGATTGATGGACATTCCTCCTCAGATTTTAGCAGGTTTACGCAAAACTCCTTGAAGAGGATGATATTGTCAGTATCTTCTTTCAACTTAAGTTTTTTCGGGATCTTATATACCTCTCTCGAAAAACTCTCTACCTCGTTGGGCTTGGGTGGAGTTTTGATAGAAACAGGGCTATCACCGAAGAGGCGACATGGATCAGCGAGAAACTTTTGATCCTTCCCTTCCGCAGCTTTGACTTGTTCAGTATGTGATTCAAGATTCTCAGTTCTTGGGCGAACTTTCGAAGCCTTTCCGTGAACGGTCTACCAGTTGTTATATAGTCAATCACACATTGAACACGGGACGCATTCTGTCTTGCCCATCCAATCTTCTTGTACAGTTGATGTAAACATCTTTTGGTCTTTTGATTCATCATCGATTGAGCCTTCGATTTGAATCAGCCAAAGCTCTCGTAGCACCATAAACTGAGCAATTGATGTTCCAGAGGTTGGATTCTTGCGAGATTTATCCACGAAGGAAGGCATCCATTTCAGCCAGATCTTGAGGCTTGGGAGGAACTTGCATGTTAATGTTCCATCTTGTCCTGAAATCGTGATCATCTCTCAGAAGGTGCCTACTTTCCGCGGTTGGTCCTAATGTCGCTTGCTCATTTTGGGCTGCAGCTTGATCAAGCAGCGGTTGGGGAAGCGTTCCGCGTACATATCCATTTTTCCAGAGGCAGGCACGTTGATTTCGCAATGATTGAATCGAAACGTGCTGAAGCTCTGGGTGTTTCTTGCACCACAGAGTGTGCATACGCGCCATAAAGCCTCGATGAACAGGGATAATGCTAATCGTAGCAGTATAACAAGTCATTCTTTTGTTGATTCGTCCACTCAATGTGGGCGTTTCGCCGGTTCATCGTCGTATTTCCATCTAAATTATTTTCAGCACCCCGAACTCTAGGATGATCGGCATTGTTTGCCGACCCATTGTCGGGTGCTCTGAAAATCGTAGTTCCAGAAAATTTGGCACTTCTCGTTTTGGACAATTGACTATCTCCCTTGGAGCGTTCGGCAGGGCAGTGTGGCGGCCAACACCGTAAGAGCGACAAAGATGGTAATAAAGCACTATTAGGGCCGCACTATGTCTGTAGATATACGTCGTTGATGCGTGGGTGGGACACCCCGATAGTATGTGTTCTTGGTACTCAGCATGTGCATGACTCGCTACGTACCTATCGCTGGGAACTTCTTGGCATAAAATGCGGTCACAGTATGCTAAGGTGGAAATGACACCGTCCTGGCATGGGAAAATAAAACCCCCTATACCTGAATTAGGCCCTGATGATCTGAGAAAAGCAAAAGTTTGCTCCTTCGACAAGGACTGTTTTTCCACATTCCTATGAAAATTTCCGTGCATTTTCTTGTCGAATAGCTCTTGATGGAATTTTTTAAATTCTGCTTTCTTCGCTTCGGCTGTCAGAAGTGAAGCATCTAGATGGAGTAATGCACTTTCCTAACATATGACGTTAACATTCAGGCCAAGGGTCTCAGCTGCCTGATCCGCGGCTTTGTAAAGGAACGCTCCTTTGCCAACCATCCCGTGATTCCTCACCATTTTTAGGAGAGGATGTTTTCCATTTGCAACGATTTAGGCTGTAATCAAAACAATTCGGTCATGAAGACACTGGAGATTCAGAAGACCGAGTCCGCCTTGGCGGCGTGAAATGTATAATCGCGGAACTGACGAATTGATATGCAAGCTTCAATGCATATGCATGATCTTACGTGTGGTGACATCAAGGACCTTAATTTCGTTCTTCGTGCATAGAACCACCCCAAACAAGTAGAGTAGAACCGGGACGGCAAGCATGTTAGTCGCAGATGCCTTGTTCAACGTCGACAGCTTGAATGACCAGATCTGTCGAAGAAGATGCTTGTATCTGCTTCAGAGAGACTCCTTTACTGATGTTCTGTCCTGAATGCGGCGTTTAGGCACGCCCAGTTATGTATAGATCTCTCCAGTGTCAAGAAGTCTACTGACACTTATATCCACAAGCTCAGGGTCCTTGGGGACGCCATCAATCTTTCCTTTCTTCAGATGAATTTTGGTACATTTATCCAATCCAAAGTCCATCCCAATCTCTCCTATGTACTTCTTGACGATATTCATGGCAGTTTGAAGTTTGCCTTTACTAGAGGCATAGATCTTCAGGTCATCCAAATAAAATACATGAGCAACCTTATCCTCGCGCTGGTTAGTGTCGCCATAGAGGTATCCAGAAGAATTTCGTAGTGCGAGAGATAGAGGCAGAAGTGTGATGGAAAAAAGCAAAGGGCTCATGGTATCGCCCTGAAAGACGCCTCTCTGGAAGGTGACGTTGTTCGTTGTCACACGATAACTAACATTACTTGGAAATAAATAATGATTCACCTTCAAAATTATAAATCGTGATCAGTTGTAATATCTTTCGGAAAATTGTCATAAAACTGCACAATTGTTTCCAGAAATAAGAGCAAACGATGTTATTAAGTTAATTTGTCTAATTTATTTGTTTGCAGAATTATATGCCTTCATAATTAAAAATTATTAATAATTAATTAATAATTATTATGATTGGCACTCATCAGTATAGGTCAATATTTAAGATTAATCAATTCATTAAGTTATCAAGATATTGTATAATAATTGATAAATTACTGTATTATTGTCTCATTAATGAATAATAATATTTAGTTATGTTTTGAACATGCGTACAATGTAATTTCGCATTATTAAGAAATTGATAACAAAAAACTGATAAATTGATCAAGTTATTTTAAGTAGTTTTTATTCAGATTTCGAAATCAGAAACTCACGAGTTGGGATTTGTATAGCATGGACTGAGAGAGCTGAAAGTGAGATCAAAACCTAGCGCTTTCGAATCGTCGTCCGCTCCCTTCGGGATCGTTTGAAAGTATCTTCGACAAAGTTCTCATCAAGAGCAAAACCTTCCAGCAATCGCTAGGATTCGATCTTTTAAAGATGGAATCCCGGGTATTCTTTTTTCATCAGTACACAAAACAAAAGACCGATCCCCTGTACCTCTGCTCTCCTCGGGACACAAACGTTTACCCATTGCTGCCACAACCCATCCGTTTCTGAGAGATCGATAAAGGTGTTCGCACATAAAATGCCGCTGCCGTGCACTGGAAACGGCTCACGCACGAGCCGTCTGTGCGCACACACATAGCGCTGCCCAATCACGAACAACCAGTCGTTCTGTTTCAGACACGCGGCAAACCGAGCGAGTGACCGGCACGTTGACGGTACGCAAGCGGCACGTAAACCTCGTGACTGCAACAGCACGACTGGTTGCACATGATTGGGCAGCGCTGTGTGTATGCGCACGGACGGCTCGTGCGTGAGCCGTTTCCAGCACACGGCAGCGGCATTTTGTGTGCGAACACCTTAAGGGCATGTGATACTTCGTCGTGTTTTTGTCCACAAAAATTAAAAATGTTAAAAACTGTATTTGAAGATGCTATAAAATAGAACAACAAACGTCCCCGAACTCTTTTTCGAGGGATAATAGCAAAAAAAATTTATTCCGCTAAATTAAAATCAGGGATTGGGAGCGAAATGCTGGATGAACGCTCGATGCGTTCCAAACGTGTTCCTCCCCTGTTCAGATTTTCCGAGTGTTACGAACTAAGAGGTCCGTTTGCGCTACCCGAAGTAGAAAGAGTCGTGTCGTGAACGGAGAGTGAATGGTCGTGGCTGCCCGAAAAGTAGGCATTCTGCATTCGAGCGGACCACGACTAGTTCGTGACCGTATATACAAGGCTGCTGAAGCAAGTATGGTGTCAACGTAGAACAGCCATTGGCTGTTCTTAATGAAGAAGAAGATGATGAGCAAAATAGTACACGTAGTGGGAGAACCCCAATTAGTGTGCGTGCCGTACGTATGATAACGTTTTAAGAGGAGTGTACACTTAATCGGATGGCAAGTTATCGGAATTGGACTGTAGGTTCTAGTTAGAAATAATTCGCACTGAACAATATCTGTCATTTTTATAAATAATCATTATAAACAAATACATAATTTAGCCAATTTTTTCGTAAAGCAATTTTTTTGTAAAAAAGTATGAATAGATTCCTAGTGTGTTACTTTTATTTAAATTGAATCAGCATCAACAACAATTTTTATTTTGATGAATATTCATTATAAACAAATAAAAATTTAACCGTCTTTCAACATAAAAGCACCGTTTCTTCACAGAAAAGTGTTATTGGACATGTTGAGCGTTATATTTTGTTATATAGTTCCAGTATTTTATAATATTTTCAATTTTTATAAACAAATGAAAAATTTAGCCCTTTTTTAACCTCAAAGCACCGATGCTTCACATAAAAGTATTATTATTTAGGTTTTATAGCTAGTTATTATTAAATAATACCCTTGTACTCCCCGTCTCAGTACAGCGTTTCAAAAGTTAGAAATTTTGAAATTTTTATCCTGGAAATTGCAAAGAACACAACTTTTATGTTTTAATGTCAACTTAAGAAAGTTTTAAATGTTATTATTTAAAAAAATGTATATCGACAATCTTCCTTAGGTTGAAAAACAGTAATTAAACATTTTCTTTGTAAGACTAACAGTTACAGAGATAAAAAATCTTAACAAAAGTGTCCTAAATTTTTAATTATTATTAACTTTTGAAAAAATTAGAATTTTTTTAAATCGTTTGGCGTCACTATTTAAAACACTTGGCAGTACAAAATAACCAATAAATGAGCAAAATCGATTACTTGAGTTTTGCCTTTGACATGGAACGCCACAAATTAGTAATTTAAAAATATAATTTGATAAGGTAATACATTTCTTATGACTAAAATTACTACTGAAGAATGTTTCTTCGAAAAATATATATTCATAACATTGGTTCCAATTTCCTCAACATGAAATGAGTGACGAAGAGAAATTTTTTTATTCAAATTATGTGCAAATTATTTCAGTCACTCATTGTCAGTCGATTTGGCAGTCAATATCATAAGACTAAAAGAATTTGTTTTGTCTTAAGAAGAATTTTCTCTTCAATAAGAATCGCTCCTACAAGCAATACAAACAATATATGCAGTCAGTAAAGCGAGTGTAAGGGTAAATGGGAAACTGAGTGACTGTTTCGATATTGTGCAAGGCGTTAAACAAGGATGCTCCCGTCTGCCGCGTAAGGTCATCCGCGGCTAGAGACCTGACTTCAAGGAACAGTGTTGAACGATCTTTTCTCGCGTGAATTTCCCGTTCTTGCTTACCTTCTAGGACAGAAGGAGCAAAAGTGGATGACGTACACGTTCCAGGTGCGTCGGGATTGGTTGCGAAAAATACAAGAAGAAATCCTAACGGAAAAACCTCTCCACAGAAATCAATTTGCCTCTCAAAAAGGCATATCTACTGTATACGTTCTCTGTGCGTTACCTCCCGCATTAATAACACAATGCGGAAAGGTAAAGTAATAATTGCAGCGTTTCTAGACATAGCGTGGCATTTAGTAACACCCCAATTGAATATATATATACGGTTTTGCTCAAATAAAGGGAGTTAGTAACACCTTAAATATGTTAATGCACACAGGGATCAATTGATTAACTGATTCGTGTTTTAAACGAAGCCGGTTTTTACCATCAGGACAGAAATACAAAGGAGTGATTTTTTTCTCTCTATATAATCTACCCTTTTGCAAACACGCTTGGATCACGTGATTAGAAGTTTCTTGACGCCCTCTTTGTAAAAAGAAGACGGGCGTGTCATGAGCCAATTGCGCACGTAAACCTCCAACCCTGCATGGTCCACAAAACGTTGCCTCCTTCTCAACGCTTCTTTCATGGGTCTAAACATGTGGTAGTCACATAACCTTAAGTCTGGACAGTAGGCAGGATGCTCCAGTGTAGTCCAGGAAATTTCATCCAATTTGTGATGCGTTATATTCGCTGTGTGTGGCCTGGCGTTGTGGTGGATTTTTTTTCAACAAATTTTTGTTGAACATTTTTTTCACAAAATTTTTTTTTCAAACATATTTTTGTTATTAAATTTTGTTTAACACATTTTTTAAAAATTTTTTCAACAATTTTCTTTCAACAAAATTTGGTTCACAAAATTAAAAAATCTTTTCTTTTAAGATTCTTTTAAGACTTAAATTAACGTCTTGATAGGGTACGAAACCCTTCCTTGTAGGCGCTCGGCACCTACGTTGACTAATTTTTTAGTTTTGGGGCAGCAAACGGTGGGTGGGGGGGGGCGAGTCGTAACTCCACTCTATGCAATATAAAATTAGTATTTTTCGTTATTTCCTCCGAACACAACTTTTGAGGATAAGCGTTGCAAAAAATAGCGTGCGATACACGTGCGCATAGGTCATTGCTAACTCGTGTGATTGCATCATTCGCCTACGGCTTCTGCTGCAAACTTCACACTGGCACACAATCACCTCTTCGGCAGTGACTGATGGACATTGCTCCTCAGATTTTATGAGGCTGTTGCAAAATTCCTTGAAGCGGATGATATTGTCAGTATCTTCTTTCAACTTTAGTGTTTTCGGGATCTTGTATACCTCTCCCTTATTACTCTTACATGACATTAGGCTGTCTTTTACTTCCTTTTCCGAGATGATATAATCCAGTAAAGGGTGGGAACTTATACACCACTTGACACTCACACAAATCTGTTCAGTATACAATGAATCCGCAAAAGCTTGCCAACGTTCGAAACTTATACCATTAACTAAAGAAGACATTATTCTGAAACTATTCACTGCTGTCCAGAACGCTTTAGCGTTATTGCAAGATGTAAGGGTATTCAATAGACCACACTCAAAATTCTTTCTTTTTAAAATTTGAAGCTAAAGGTAAGCTTTCTTTATTTTCCTATGCTCACTAACATCTAAATCTGAATATTGAGATAATTCACAATTTTTGATGATTTTTTTAATTTACGACGCATCATATCACATTCTCTATCGAACCAGGTTTTTTTTCCTGGTTCTCGCCAAAAAGGCTTGAAAACCAGGCCCAACTTATTCACTACTACCGAAATTGCAGATATGAGATTATCGTTCAACGCCTCCACATCCTCACCAGCACAAGAAACATTAGGCGAGACTAACATTTTCTCAGTGTATGCCCCCAACGCTCTTTCCCTCCAGACGAATTTCTGTAATCAAAAGAGCTATTTAACCCACCATTTAAAATTAATTTGTCATCAGCAATTTTAACAACCACTGGTAAATTATCTGATAATGTAGGAATGCCCAAAACCGGAAAATCTGAAATCAAACCCAAGGAATCCGCATAACAAAATATGAGATCTACTATACTTTTTGCCTGATGGCCTATAAAAGTATATTGTGCTGGGGTATCATTTTCAGATCTGCCATTTAAAACAACCAAATTCAGTTGCCCTTTACGAGAGTTAAAATCACCCCCAGAAAAATTGGGATATTTGGATACACTGAGAAAATTCTATCAGTCAACATCTCCAGCACTTCGACAAGAGCCTGGCAACCCAACGACGGCTTGAAATAAACATTACCAATAATAACTTTAAAGACTTGGTGGCAACACTTAAAAAATATCCAATTAGAAGTAATGTCTAGAATTTCATAGCCGAAATATGAGCGATTCACGTACATAGCTAAACCTCCGCTAGGTCTTCCTCTTTTACTATCTCTAGAAGCTATACTTACTACGCAGGTACAATTCTGAAGCCAGGCCGGAGAAGCTATTACCGATGACGTGGACCAGGTCTCAGCGAGACATATTATATCATTATGGGTGATCGAAGAGGCAAGCTCCGAAAAATTATTTATCCCATGCACATTCCAGAAGATGATACGAAAGCCAGGGGTTACCCCTTGCCTGCCGCTGACATCTATCTTGCCCTCCGAACTCTCTGCTCTAACTAGTTAGGAAACCGGGCTCCCTGTCCTGATCGTTGGTTTATTTGATTTTCCAGGCTCGTTCATCGTGCAGCATTCACTTATTATTTCCATCGATGATGGTATGCTTGTCTCCCATTTCTTTTGTGAAAGGTCTAAAAAGCAAACCCAACCCCAAATCAAGAGCCACAAATAGTTTAATATTTCGCTAAATGAGTCAACTACAGGCGAAAATCTATTAAACGTTACTCTAAGAAAAAAACAATATTTTGTTTTTAATGCAACTGTTTGGTTGCAATTTTTTTTAATTCGTCTTTTTGCATTGAAAACTGATTTCTTTGGGTATAAAATCTTTTTTTTGTTGGAAATTGAACTATTTTGTTTTCGGCTTGAAGTCTTAGAAATTTAAAACGTTTCTTATTGAATTCAATATGTCATCTACATTTATTTTATTTAAAGGCTTTTGTAAATCTAAAATCCGTCTTTAGCCCACGGCTACATTACTTTCAGGAGAGGGAGAGCTCAAAAAAGCTCAAAATTAGTAACGTAGTTTATGGATAGCCCATTACTGGCAAAATTTTCCGTGTGACAAAAAAGTTACCTGGCGGCGCACAGTGGGCTTTTTTGCAAAATTTACTTTCGAAGCCTAATATCTCTCGAACGTAATGATCAAAATGGGTGTCCTTTGAAAGAAATTAAAGCTTATTAAATGTTTATTAAATGAAAAGCTCTCCCGAATTTCCTAACCTAGAAAATGCGGGAAAAGGACGTCATTTTTTGACAAAAATTACAAAATTGTACTAGAACTACAAAGAAAAAAATTTTGTTTAATGCAACACAACAAATTTTATAGATTTTTTAATGCTGAATTCAAATCAGTCAGATAAATTTCTACAATGACTGTATTCTGTATAAGCTTGAAGACCTAATGTATTTACCTAAACCTGGACCCTAGACCTTATAGATTGTTGAATGAAATGATTTATAGGAAGTAGGGAGGGAGTGGGCTATGGATCATGATCCAACAAACTATGGTCTCACCACTCGGATGCTAAAATACGTTCAACTCCGCATTCCTATAGTACCCTAACCAAAGAAATTTATTTAAACATTTATTTTATTGATTAAAAATGATGTGGCGTGCGTTTTATCTGCACGTGTTCGGCAGAAGTTCGGTCCCAGCTACCCTTTCCATCAGACTTCGTGGGACGGACTTATCCTTTTCCTACGATTTTCCGAGTGGAAGTTTTCCTGGCTGGGGCCTGTGTAGGCACTCTTGCTGGAACTAGCGTCGCGCTTAGAACTCTGCCTATTTGCTAGATTTGATGTCCGCGCTCCGCCAGGTTCACGCGACGAACATTCTGTAATTTCTGTGTACTGTGATTCAGTTTATTATGAATAAATCATTCATTTGTTTATTTATACATCAGGTCCATCTTAATTAACTTTATTTCACCCTCTCACCGTCCTCAAATTGGCAAAGGTCAAAGAGGCCAAAATATTGTATTATTGTTACCAATAAAATCAACTTTATTAATTTCTTTCAGTATTTTTTCCGCTATATTTCTTATACCACCTTAATTCATACTTCATTATCTCAATTCGAAGTATATAGTTATAATTTTATCCATTTCTTTTTTTTTTTCAGCTGCACAAGGTCCTTTTGCCTAAACAACTGGAAGGCCTGGTAAGATAAGTGTAACAATGCCTTCTTTACATTCAAGTGAAGAAGATTTTCTCCCATTATAAATGTGCTTTTCACAATACATATTTTTACCTTATATATTTATACCTTATACTTTTTTCTTTGTTCATTTTTATTGAACATTAATTTAAAGTTTGTATTCATGAATTGCATAATATTACTGCCATAATATTAATATTAGTAATTATTTAACTTACGCACATGCTACACGAGTTTTTTCTTACTCTTTTTAATTATTGCGAAGTATGAACACTCATGTAGGACCTTCAAAATGATTTTTATTTTATAATTTATATTAATTTTGTAATTATAATATCCATTAGTCATCTTTACAATTTCACACCATTTTTTTTTCTGCAGATAAATGTTTTTGTACTTTGTAGCCTTTAAAGGTTCCAGTAAGTGGTTTCACAATTCTAATGTATACAGATTTGTAGGATATTTCAATTAGTATATTGCTCACTTGTAAAAACTTCAAAGTTTAACAGAAAAATAAATTCTAAAGCACGTGTTTACAAAATGTGCATATTCCACCAATTTTAAATCCCATCGGCTTTCCTTTTTTTATACTCTTCAATTATTTTTATTGATGTAATTACTTTTTATCCAATTTTATTTAGTTTCCAGTTTTAGCCCATTCACTCATCAACAATAAACTAAATTTTGCATGACAGTTCTCTTCTATACAACATTTGAATCTCCCGCATATTCCGAGTGGTCCCGAACCTTAGAGCATATATTATAATAGTCTTCTATTGTGTTTAAATATTAGTTTTTGAAAAATTATGAAGTTTTTTTAAATTTTTTCTTTAAAAAATATATTTTAAAAACTGCGTCTTATTACAAATAATTAAAAAACAATAGGCCTTAATGGGGAGTTTTTGCATATCGTTCCGTAGCTTATGGTAAACGCTAAAGTCACATGATGACGTTTGTGCGTATGCTCTGCGAGTTTAGCGTTCCGGTTTTCCGCTATCCGACGTTCTTTAGCGTATCATTCAGCGTTTACCGTAAGCTACGGAACGATATGCAAAAACTCCCTAATATCATTAAAATCACCAACGTTATGAAACGTCAAAAAAGATAGGACCAACATTTTCAATTTTCAATATCTCCTAAGTTTTTTGATTTTTTCAAAAATTAATTTAGGGTTTTTCTTTCAACAACATAATAATTGCTAATCAGAAGTTATATAACTAATGGGTTGAAATTAAATCGTAAATAAATCTTTCAGAATTTGAGGTTAGTTGTCAAGTAAAAAGATAAGATTTCTTACATGCACATTGCAAATTGCTTTTTAATGAACGACCCGATAAAAAGGCTGGCATGAAAAGCATTGAGAATTTTGAATAATTAAAAATGCCGCTTCTGTCCTTTGTTCTTGAATCCTTGATTAGGTAGGAAAATTCGAGAAGTATAAAGCAGCACCTCTTGATCAACATAAGTGTTTTGCAGAAAAATTTGAAGCTGCAAGCTCTGTCGTCCTATTTTCGAAGAAATATCCATAAAATTTTCTCCTTCTGAAGGAAAGTTGTAAAATTTTACAGTAGGATTTCGTCAGGCCATACTATTACAGCCAAAAACACAGCAGAAAGCCTTACTTTTAGTAGCTCTTGATTCAAAACGCATTCCACTTACTTCGAAATTTTATCACCAGGTGGCGTATTCGACCTTAGCGGTTCCCAATACATTTAATGGAAGTTTCAACAGAAATTTTTTACAGCGTGTCAATCAAAGTGAAGTATGTGGCAAAATCAGTTATAACCTCTCACTTCCTGCTAAAGTATATAGGGCGAGCCGCATTGCGACGGGGCGTCACGCCGTGCCCCGTATGCGACAGTGCAAGATTTTGTAAATTTTAATAGATTCAGAATGTTTGTAGAAACAGTTTATCATACCAGAAGTTCAAAAATATTCTTTATCTATCAGAACCTACTACACTGGGACAGCGATATATCGGAACCTGATATGCCATATAAGGTGGTCCAAGGGGGCGAGAAGGAGGCACATGCAAGGTCAACGGAGTTGCGCAGTTTACAGTTCGGCACTATCAGAAGCCGCAAGCAAGAAGGAGAAGAAGAACGGTTCGAAGAGCAGCGATTTACCGTGAAGACTATTGAGGGTACCCCCAAAACCCCCGTTAAATCTAGGTCCAAGTTTTTTTATGCTTCATTTTTTTTCAGACTATGAAGCCATTTCCCTTTCAGGATAGGCGTGAATTGCTCGGCTAGAAAGTAGTAGTGTGTGGAAGAATATATAGGTATAAGGTAAGGTATAGGTGTAAGGTGTAGATATTTTAGATTGCTCTAGAATTCTCGTGTTATTTATTTAAATGACACGTTCGTTCCGCAACACTGCTCCGAACCAGTTTGCTGATCAATCTCTCTAGCGATCACCCCACGTGAAGAGCCTCACAAAGTTGTTACGTGTGGTACCCCACTTGGGCCCATTAATATCCAAGGTCTTTGTTCCAGGCGTTATTCACTCTACTTACATTCTTTTTATAAACTATTTGTCACCACACTTTTCTGTCCTGGCATACTACTCTAGCTTCCTTCACGTCCATGCAACGTGGCTCGAAAAAAGGTGTAGCAGGCTGTCGAAAGAACCTGCTAATTGACAGGTGTGTCTGTAAAGACGCTGCAGCCCATCAACGCCTCCTGTCAATGGCCTGGATTGACTACCAGAAAGCTTACTATTCAACCTCTTATTGACTGTCTGTCAACCTCTCTGTCTGTTGGAAAGCTAGAAGGTGCATCATATTTTTTGCATCACGCTTCTGCATCTATCTCTCGCATTACGAAATTCTTCTGGATAACTCTGTGGCGACACTAAGCAGCGCGAGCATAAGGTCACTCGTGTATTTTATATGGATGACCTGAAGATATATTCCTCTGGTAAAGGCAAACTTCAAACTGCCATAAATATCGTCAAGGTGTACACGGGAGAGATTGGGATGGACTTTGAATTGGATAAATGCGCCAAAATTCATCTGAAGAAAGGAAAGATTTTTGGCGTTTCCAAGGACCCCGAACTAGGGGATATGAGTGTTATTAGACATCTTAAGACTGGAGAGATCTATACATATCTAGACGTGCCTCAAAGCCGCTTTCAGGATGTCACATCAGTAAAGGAGTCTCTCCGAAGCAGACACAAGCATCTTCTTCGACAGATTTGTTCATCCAATTTGTCGGCGTTGAACAAGGTATCTTCGACTAATATGCTTGCCGTCCCAGTTCTACTCTACTTATTTGGGATGGTTCAATGTACGAAGAATGAACTTAATGCCCTTGATTTCACCACATGTAAGATCATGCATATGTATGAGAGCTTGCATATCAGTTCGTGATTTCCGCGATTACACATTTCAAGCCGTCATGGCGGACGCGGACTTCTGAATCTCCAGTGTCTTCATAACCGAATTGTTCCAAGTACAAATTATATCGTTGCCAATGGCAGAGATCCCCTTCTGAAAATGGTCAGAAACCACCAGCTGATTGGTAAAGGAGCGTTCCTTTACAAAGCCACAGAGCAAGCGGCCAAGACGGTCTCATTTCCACCTTAGCATACCGTGGCCGCATTTTATGTCAAGAAGTTCCAAGCGATATGTGCAGAGCGTGTCATGCACGCGCTGAGGACCTAGAACTCATACCATTGGGACGTCCCACCCACGCAGAAACGAAGTATATCTACAGAAATAATGCGCCTCTAAGAGTGCTTTATTACCATCTTTGTCGCTCTCACGGTGTTGGCCGCGACCCTGCCCTGCCGAACGCTTCAAGGGAGATAGAGTCAATGGTCCAAAACAAGAAGTGTCAAACTTTCCGAAACTACGATTTTCGGACAGCAGTCTCCGTTGCTCACTCGAGGCGTGACATTGTTCACCAAGTCTTCGAGAAACGAACTATATTCGTGATCGAATTCTCGGCTCCTTCCGAACACAACATCACTGCCAAGGAGAAAGAAAGTAGTAGCCTGGCTAATTACATTTGATTTTAAATTCAAATTTAGGTCGTAGATACATTGCAGAATTATAGACTTGATGATGGAAAAATGTGTATAAATTTATGAATGATTAAATTGACGTAGATTAACAATTAGCTGTTCCCTGCAGTTGGATTCATGAAATTTGTGGAATTCACGGAATACATAAAATTCACGGAATTCGTGGAATATACGGAATTTATGGAATTAACTACATTTATGAAATTCACGGAATTAAGGAATTTATGCAATTCACGGAATTCACAGAATTCACTAAATTCATCAAATTTACAGAATTCACGGAGTTCATGGAATTTATGAAATCCACGGAATTCGCAATATTCATGGAATTTATAGAATTCGCGGAATTCACTGAATTTGTGGAATTCATGGTATTCAATGAATTTACGAAATTCACTGCATTTAAGGAATTCACGAAAATTATGGAACTCACTAAAATTACGGAATTTACGGAATTCATGAAATTCACGGAATTCATAAAATTCACGGGATTCGCAGAATTTAAGAAATTCATGGATTTCACGGAATTCATGGAATGCATGGAATTCACGGAATTAATAGAATTCACAGAATTCAAGGAACTTACGGAATTTAAAGAATTAATAGAATACAAGGATTTCATAGAATTCATGACGTTCATGGAATTCATGGCGTTCACGGAATTCATGAAATTCGTGGAATTAATGAAATTCATGGAATTCGTGAAAATTATGGAATTCATGGAATACATGGCATTCAAGGAATTCAGAAAATTCAAGGAATTCACTGCATTCACGAAATTCACTGAATTTGTGGAGTTCTCGAAACACACATTTCATGAATTCCTTTAATTCCACGAATTCCGTGAATCTCATGAATTCCTTGAATGCCAGGAATTCCTTGAATGCCAGGAATTCCTTGATTTCCATGAATTCCTTGAATTCCATGAATTTCTTGAATTTAATGAATTCCATAAATTCCGTGAAATCCTTGAATTGCATGAATTCCTTGAATTCTGTAAATACCGTGGGTTCTGTGAATTCCATGATATCCTCGAATTCCTTGAATTCCGTGAATTCCTTGAATTCTGTGAAATCCTTGAATCCCGCGAATTCCATGAATTCCTTGAATTCCTTGAATCCCGCGAATTCCTTGAATTCCTCGAATTCCTCGAATTCCTTGAATTCGGTGAATTCCATGAATAACTTGAATTCCATGAATTTCGACAATTCAATTTGACCTAGAAAAAGCATTTGACAAGGTAAATAGAAGTAAACTTTGGGAAGTCCTTAAAGAGTACGGATTACATGGTTGGCTCCTACAAGCAATACAAACAATATATGCAGGCAGTAAAGCGAGTGTAAGGGTAAATGGGAAACTGTTTTCTAATTAATTTATAGTGATTTGAATTTGAAATTGTTATTCTTTTTGAATTCGAGGGAAATCTCGATTGATTTTCATGGTTTGAAGGAAGTTTCAAAGCTTTTTTTTCCTTTTACAGATATCATGACATTTTTAGGACTTTTTAACAGGTTTCAGGGATTAATTTAATGGTTTTCACTGAATTTTTAAATAATTTTCGAATATTTTTCTAACCAATTTATAGTGATTTGAATTTGAAGTTGTTATTCGTTTTGAATTCAAGGGAACACTCAATTCATTTTAATGGTTTTCACTAATTCTTATAATAAAGTTCGAATATTTTTCTACTTAATTTATAGTGATTTGAATTCGAAATTGTTATTCTTTTTGAATTCGAGGGAAATCTCGATTGATTCTAATGGTTTGAAGGAAGTTTCAAAGCTTTGTTTTCCTTTTATGAAGGTCATTGCATTTTTAGGACTTTTCAACAGGTTCCAAGGATTAATTTAATGTTTTTAAGTGAATTTTATAATATTTTTCGAATATTTTTCTAACCAATTTATAGTGATTTGAATTTGAAGTTGTTATTCTTTTTGAATTCGAGGGAACACTTAATTCATTTTAATGGTTTAAAGGAAGTTTCAAAGCTTTTTTTTCCTCTTATGAAAAGCATGGCATTTTTAGGACTTTTTAACAGGTTCCAGGGATTAATTTAATGGTTTTCACTGAATTTCATAATGAAGTTCGAGTATTCTTCTAATCAATTTATAATGGTTTGAATTTGAAATTGTTATTCTTTTTGAATTCGAGGGAATACTCGATTAATTTTAGTGGTTTGAAGGAAGTTTCAAAGCTTTTTTTCCTCTAATAAAAATCATGGCATTTTTAGGACCTTTTAACAGGTTCCGGGGATTAATTTAATGGTTTTCACTGAATTTGATCGTAATGTAAGAACATTTTTCTCATTAATTTATAGTGATTTGAATTTGAAATTGTTATTCTTTTTGAATTGAAGGAAAATCTCGATTAATTCTGATGGTTTGAAGAAAGTTTCGAAGCTTTTTTTTCCTTTTATAAAGGTCATTGCATTTTTAGGACTTTTCAACAGGTTCCAGGGATTAATTTAATGTTTTTAAGTGAATTTTATAATAATGTTCGAATATTTTTCTAACCAAATTATAGTGATTTGAATTTGAAGTTGTTATTCTTTTTGAATTCGAGGGAACACTCAATTCATTTTAATGGTTTGAAGGAAGTTTCAAAGCTTTTTTCCCCTCTTATAAAAATCATAGCATTTTTAGGACTTTTTAACAGGTTCCAGGGATTAATTGAATGGTTCACTGAATTTTATAATAATATTCGAATATTTTTCTAATTAATTTATAGTGATTTGAATTTGAAATTGTTATTCTTTTTGGAAAATAGATTCTACACTTGAGAAATATTTCTATTTGTACATTTATGACTTTTACGTTTATAATATTTTCTCGAAAATGTCGTGCGACATATTCCCATGACGTCGTGAAACAATACTCAATTCAAGGCTTCCCGCTCTGCCGGCCTCTTTTTTTAATTGGTCAGCCACTGTGCGGAGGAGAATATACCGGGACCGTGGTAGGAGTTTCCGGAACTGCGCGAATGGAAATAACCGTCTACAGCCGACGGGGAATAAGGGAGTTCGAGAATAGGTGAGACTTCACTGTAATTGTAATAAATAGGATCTTTTCTAAGCATAGGCTAACTTATCTTTCCCCGTTATAATTTTTTCTTGAATCCCTAAAATTACCAAGCAACCTTTTCTGTATCTGTACCCTGACGTTGGACGCCGACCCATCCGTTCATATCTCCCAGCAGAATGATTCTTTTACCATGAGCGCAAGTACTTATTGTATTATTTAAAGTGTCCAAGAAGGCGTCTTTGTCTTCTCTCGGATATCTATCAACTGGGGCGTAGCACGCTATGATAAACAATCTTCTGATTTCTACCTTCATTCCAACCCACAGCAATCTGGGAAATACATATATCCTTGATCTTTGAGATGCTGTTTTGCTCTTTCATTGATAATCAAACCGACCCCTTGACTACCATGTGATTCACTATCTACTCCTGACCATACAATATCTAGCTTCATTACGTGCATAGTTTCTCGTAATTCTCTTACTCTAAGATCGTTCACCCCCCTATTTTCTTTCCAATTTCCAGGTTACACTTGACTTACGCGGTTAACAATCTTTTATGAAAGTGTCTGTATATGGAACAACAATTTAATGGAAAAATATTTAAACTTTAGAGTTTTATATTTGGTCTCTTTCGCAGTTTGAGATAAACGACCGACTCCTTTAAACACTTATGAGAGACTCTGAACACTGATGCGAGACTCTAAACACTGATTTTATTAGATTAAATACGTTATTCATTACTTTTAATGTGACAAGTAAGTAATTGTAACAACAACAAAAATTTTCGGCACAAAGGCCTTTTGATATCTAAAATGTATTTATTTCGATCCATTCCAAGATACACCCTAAATTTCCTTTATCCATTAAAAAAAGTTACACAATATATTTATATCCTCTAACATGAGAACAAACTTATATGTTTATAGCTTCCTTACAGAGGAAACTTGGTAACGATGAGAATCTTCAAAATTCATTACTAGGGTTTCGTAGGAAACCCTTATGCAGTCGGTAAAATGACTGTCCGTCCGTTACCACGCCTAGCGCAAAAACTATTATGTCTACACTGAGAAAAAAACTTATTTGAATCAAAGAAAATTTCTTTGATTCAAAGAAATGGTAGAGCAGAATGTGGCCGCATAAAAAAATCGCCCTGATTTGTGAGAGGTGAGGGGCCTGACATTAAAAAAGCACCCCGGTTTGTGAGGGACAAGGGGCTTCACATTAAAAAAGCACCCCGATTTGTGAGAGGCGAGGGGCCTCACAATAAAAAAGCGCCCGGATTTCGGAGAGGCGATGGGCCTCACATTAAAGAAGAACCCCGATTTGTGAGGGGTGAGGGAACTCACATTAAAAAAGCACCCAGATTTGTCAGAGGCGAGGGGCCTCACATTAAAAAAAGCACCCCGATTTTTGAGGTGCAAGGGGCCTCATATTAAAAAAGCACCCCGATTTGTGAGGGGCAAGGGGACTTACATTAAAGAAGCACCCCGGCTTGTGAGCGGCGATGGGCCTCACATTAAAAAAGCACCCCGAATTGTGAGGGGCGAGGGAAATCACATTAAAAAAACACCCCGATTTGTCAGAGGCGAGGGGCCTCACATTAAAAAAGCGCCCCGACTTGTGCGAGGGGAGGGGCCTCACATTAAAAAAGCACTCCGATTTGTGAGGGGCGTGGGTACTCACGTTAAAAAAGCCCCCCCGATTAGTGAGGGGCGAGCGTACTCACATTAAAGAAGCACCCTGATTTGTGAGAGGCGATGGGCCTCACATTAAAAAAGCACCCCGATTTGTGAGGGGCGAGGGTATTCACATTAAAAAAGCACCCGATTTGTCAGGGGCGAGGGGCCTCACATTAAAAAAGCACCCCGATTTGTGAGGAGCAAGGGGACTCAGATTAAAAAAGCACCCCGATTTGTGACAGGCGAGAGAACTGACATTAAAAAAGCGCCCCGATTTGTGCGTGGCAAGGGGACTCACATTAAAAAAGCACCCTGATTTATGAGGGGCAAGGGGACTCACATCAAAAAAGCGTCGCGATGTGTTAGAGGCGAGAGGACTCACATTAAAGAGCATCCCGATTTATGAGGAACAAGGTGACTCACATAAAAAAGCGCCACGATTTGTGTGGGGCAAGGGGCCTCACAATAAAAAAGCGCCCCGATTTGGGTGAGGCGAGGGGGCCTCACATTGAAAAAGCACCCCGATTTGTGGGTGGCAAGGGGACTCACATACAAAAATCGCCCTGATTTGTGAGAGGTGAGGGGCCTCACATTAAAAAAGCACCCCGATTTGTGGGGGGCAAGGGGTCTCACATAGAAAGGCGGCCTGATTTGTGTGGGGCGAGGTGGCTTACGTTAAAAAAGCACCCAGATTTGTCAGAGGCGATGGGCCTCACATTAAAAAAGCACCCGGATTTATGAGGTGCAAGGGGAATCACATTAAAAAAGCACCCCGATTTGTGACAGGCGAGAGAACTCACATTAAAAAAGCGCCCCGATTTGTGCGGGGCAAGGGGACTCACATAAAAAAATCGCAAAGCCATTGCACTCGCGAATCAGGAGGATCTTAAGTTTAAGAGTTGGAAGAGAGTACATATGGAAATGTCAGCACTCGGCGCTGCTTCAAGTTCTAATGTAAGACAAAACCCGAAACCGCTATTTAATTCGAATAAAATAATAGCACATTTGCGAACCGAAAATAAATTCGAAGATAAAAATAATTGGATTAGCAAGATAGAATGTTATTATTGTAAAAGGTTAGGACATTTTAAAAGAGGTTGCCCAGAATTGACAAACAAAAAAATTGTAAAGGGCAGAGAGGAATCTAGTTGTCATCATTTTCACAGAAATAATCATTCGTTTAAAGATTGTTGAGTCTATAAAAAACACTCTTCAGAGCGTGAACATTTAAGAGAAAAATTGCGATGTAAAAAGTCAAAGAATGAATTATTTCAGAAAAGACCGGAATCTGTTTAAACAGATTCAAATAAAAGAGTCATTCTTAGACTCAAGGAATTAGGGGAGGATGGACCAGCCCCTATAGTAAAGCTGGAAAATTTAGCTTTCTTCTTGGAAAATGTGTTTTCATGATGTGCAAATACTGTGCAAATACCTGCCAGGACGAAAAAGTTACTCCATTTGCCTATGATTGAAACTCAACTTAATGAGGGATGTGTTGGGAAAATTCCGTGTTATCCTGGCATTTTTGCTGGAGAAGCTTTAGTTCTTAATAAGGATGGAAAAGTGAATCTTTTTGTTATAAATTCTGCCCCGAAGAAGGTCAGTCTAACTATTCCCCCTGTGACACTTGAAGAATATGACGCTAAAGCACCTTTGAATCGTTCAAATGGGAATTCATTTTCGACCAAAAACCAGAAAAATTTATCATCACGATTTGCGAGAATTTTGAAGGTTCTTGATTTATCAGACTTGAATGATGAAGAACAGGGAAGTCTTCTTCCAATTCTTTCAGAATACTCCCCGCAGTTTTTCTTAGAAGGTGATCAATTAGGCTTTACAAATGTTTTATCTCATAAAATAATTACTAAAGATGAAGCCCCAGTAAATACCAAACAATATCGTTATCCTCCCGTTCACAAGGATCAAATACGAGAACAGACTAATAAATTATTGAATTCAGGAATAGTAAAACCCTCAATTTCTCCCTACAATTCTCCTTTGTGGATTGTACCCAAGAAATCTGATTCCGAAGGAAACAAAAAGTGGAGAACGGTTACAGACTATCGCTCTTTAAATGAGAAAACAGTTAGTGACGCTTATCCGCTTCCCAACATAACTGACATTTTGGACCAACTTGGTGGAGCTAAGTATTTCTCCGTCCTATATTTAGCATCAGGGTTCCATCAGATTCGATTGGATCCCGATTCTCAGCAAAAAACGGCTTTTTCAACACCGCATGGACACTTAGAGTTATTGATAGCATACGCGATTAGTTCAGTAAAGGCGATAGTATGAAGATACCGACTTTACAAAATCAAAACGAGAAATCCGTCCTAGTTCGAAGTCATTAATCTGATTTTGAATGAATTCTCGCTTGTTCTTGCACTGAGAATTCAGATACTGAAAAGGCGAATCAATTCTATTGCACTTAAAGTAAGTTCCTGTTTGAACTTCAAGCAGTTTTTCGATAGTTTTGAAAATTGAAGGATGCTTGTGATAAAATGAATTATTAAAATGGACTGAAACGACTGACACGCATTCGTTGTCCGCGTTAAATTCGCAGTTCTTTCGGACCAGACTTTAGGTGGAAAAGTACCATTATCTTTCAGATACGTATCTGTAAGATAATACGCAAATTTGATAACTTTTTCATCATATGGCATGATCGGTAGTAACTCAAAAGCAAAAAACAATGTTTGACTTCCGTGTAATTTAAAAATATTAAACCAAAGCAAATATTTAACCAATTACCAAGTTTGGAATCTTTATCTTTATATTCTCTAGTGAGACCGAGCTGTTGAATTTTTCGATACCATGCCTGCGATAAGTGCAATCTACAACCGATAATTCGCGCAGTGGGCCACACTTTTTTTGCAGAATTTTGCATGGCTACCTAAAAGTCTAAGATGATTTCTTCCGGATTCAAGCAGATCCCTTTCTCTCCACATAATTTTTTAATTGATTCGAAACATTCCTCGTAAGTAGTTTCGCGTTTATCTTTCAGCAGGAAAAAAGCTAAAGGAATATAATGACCGTTAAAATAACTGTGAATACCGAAAAGTTGCTTGAAAAATTTCATTTTTATGCAAGAAAGGTAACATTTCTGCTAAAACAGTTGAATTTTCAAGATAATAATTAAATTTTCAACAAGATAGTTAAATTTACATCCTACAAGAATGAATTCTCAAAGAAAAGGACGAATTTTCAACAAAAATGGAAAAGTTAAAGTTTCAGTTGAAAAATTAATTTTCATTAAAATGGTCAAATTTTCAAACGAAAAGATTAATGTTTAACGAAAATTATAATAGAATTATAATAGTTGATATTTTAATCAAAAAAGATTTTAATTTTATTAAAAAACATTTGAATTCAACCAAAAAAAGACGAATTTTCAACCAAGAAGTTGAATTTTCACATATTTTCAATTGTTTCAAATATGCTGAAAAATTATGTATCTCATATGAATTTTATATTCACTAATTATATATATTATTTTTTAATATATTTGCAGGGATCACAGCGCAAATGGAGCTCAAAAAAGGGGAAATAGGGTAATTTTCTCACGAAAAAAGTGGGAAAATAGGGGAAAGATTAAACATTTATTTTTACAAGTCGAAAAGAACAAGCAACCTTTTTATAAGAAATGTTATGTACCTGAATTAAGCCCTGATGATCTGAGAAAAGCAAAAGTTTGCTCCTTCGACAAGGATTGTTTTTCTACATTCCTGTGAAAATTTCCGTGCATTCTTAGCTTGGCGGCGGTGCAGGCGGAGGGACCGAAAAAGTAATAGAGAAGCTCTGACGGGAGACCTCTAAATAAAAAAAAGACTAAAGATGGACCGAAGTACGGCAGACTACGCACGATGGCTGCAAGGTAGGTGATTTGTCTTCTAATCTCCATAGTGTTCTTAGCCTTGGCACTCGACGCCCACGCGGTGGGGCGTTGAAGACAGGGTGTGACTAAAATCAAAATCAGTGCAACAACAACCGTCCGAGACCCCCTCAACACCCGGAGGTTAAGACACGTCCAATTCAAAGCCCGATGTTAGCCAGTTGAGGCGGGCGTCTCTCATAAGAACCGTAAGTGTGAGCAAGCGGCAGTGCACGTCCGACGACGTAGTGCAAACGCGGGTGTCTTGGGCGGCCATCTTGAATTGTGGCGGGTCACTCTGGCAATCGGTATGCCGTGTCTGTCCGCGTCTTCGAATAACTCGAAGAATTTCTATTTCTCGTTGCTTAAGTCTTATGTTATATCTTGGATGGAATAAATATTAGTGTATTGAGATTTTAGAGACACGCTTTAGTCACCATCATTCGCAGGATAATTCTCTCTCGCTCACGTGGTCCCATCCCTCTTCCCGTCTCGTGTCAGTAATTAGTGAGCTAGTTCACCTGTTAAACGTGACAGAACAGGAACCAAAGGGGCTCGGATAGGATAAACCTATCTGGCGCCTTTAGAAAAAATAATCAACGAGCTTCTTGGGTTGTTCGTGGGTCAAAAGCGTGTGACCTATGAACTCGGTTTACTCCAGGGTTGTGGTCGCGGTCTATGAAGGGTAAGTGGCAGCTATTTTGTAACCTGGTTCCCATCCTGGGCCATCCCCAGCCAGGTATTGGTTAACGGTAGGAACCCTGCAATGTTGGAAAGTGCATTACTCCGTCTAGATGCTTTACTTCTAAAAGCCGAAGTGAAGAAAGCAGAGTTTGCAAAATTTCACCAACATCTACTCGACAAGAAAATGCACGGGAACTTTCACAAAATGTATAAAAACAGTCCTTGCCGAAGGAGCAAACTTTTGCTTTTCTCATATCATCAGGGCTTAATTCAGGTACAGAGGGTTTTATTTTCGCATGCTAGGACGGTGTCCTTTCCACCGTAGCATACCGTTACCGCATTCTATGTCAAGAAATTCGAAGCAATAGGTGCAGAGCGTGTCATACACACGCTGAGTACCTAGAACACATACTATTGGGGTGTCCCACCCACGCAGGAACGACTTATATCTACAGACACAATGCGGCCCTAAGAGTGCTTTATAACCATCTTTGAATCGCTACTGTAATATTTCCTTTATCTGATTTTGTGATCATTAATTCCGGATGATTTTTTAAGAAAATCTTTGCTTCAATTAAACCCTCATTTAATTTCTTTTCTAACAAAGTTTTTGGATTATCATTATTTGAAAAATCATTAGATAAACCCAGAAAATGTGATCTAAATACATCAATTTTATTCTCAGGTATTTTTTTAATATTGGATTCAATGCCCTCAATGATTTTAGGTAATTGAATATAGTTTTTTCCCCAAATTTTTTGCTAAAACCATCACCTAATCTCAAAATGTCAATAACTCTGTGCAGAATAATTACATTAGAAATATTTAAAAACCAAGTGTCTGGTTGATCTTGAAAAAGAACTGAGTGAATGATTAAATACAATTTTTGTTCATCTCCTTGCTCTTTAAGAATGTTTAAAAATTTTCGATCATCTTTTATATTATCTTTAAGGGAATTTTTATCGAGTCTCGTTTCCCTTTCAAAACATTCTTTGATAATAAAAGAGGGAACTTGCTGATTTAATTTTTCTATAATTTGTTTTATCTTAACATTCAAAGAATGTATCTGTGAATGGCATTCTTTAATAGTCAAATTCAAAAGAGATTTTTTTAATTTCCCAGTATTTTTAGCAAATTTTTCTTTATCACTTTTGTGCGGTTCACGTCTCTGGACGTTTAAAATATTAAGAACAAACTATTTGAAAATTCATTTTGGAACGAAATCTCTTGAAATTCTTTGGATTAAAAAAAATAACGGTAAACATTGAGAATCGTCTAAAATCTATCGAATTCCGTTATATCTCTTAAAATAACACTTAATTGATTACTTCAACAGGGTAGATCTTCTAATCAAAGAATCCAGGTCGTTTTGGTGTCGAAATTAATTAATCTAAAGGCCTCTGACTCACTTCAGAGACCAAATTTCGTGCAAAATTAAATTATTTTCTTGAAAATTCAACGCTTTTGTTGAAAAGTCATACTTCTTTGTTGAAAATTCAACTGTTTTGTTGAAAATTAGTCTTTTTGACTTGAAAATTCAACAAATATATTTTATTTCAATTTATTTTTCTTGTTTGACGATTTTTTGATATTCAAAATTTAACTATTTTGTCGGACCTTCATCTTTTTGGTTTAAAATATCATCTCTTAATGTAGAAATTTCACCTTTTGTAGTAAAAATTGCAAACTTCTGGTTAAAATCTGATCTATTTTGCTAGTAAATTAATTTTCTAGTTGAAAATTTAACTTTTCTGTAGAAAATTTATATTCTCAGTTCTAAAATTTAACAATTTAATAGACAATTTAATTATTTCGTTGAAAATTCGTTTTTGTTGGATAAATCCAGCTGTTTTTAATTTCTAATTACAATCTTTTTTTTGTTGTTGAACTAAGTAAACTTTGGGAAGTCCTTAAAGAGTACGGAGTCAATGGATGGCTCCTACAAGCAATACAAACAATATATGCAGGTAGCAAAGCGAGTGTAAGGGTTAATGAGAAACTAAGTGACTGTTTCTATATTATGCAATGTGTTAGACAAGAATACGTCATGTCCTCAGGCCTATTTATAATATTTATGGATAAGTGTCTAAGAATGGCCCTCCTGACGAAGAAGGTGTGGATCTCGGGACAGTGAGGGTTCGTGGGTTAGCGTTTGCAGATGATAAGGTTTTTATAACAGAATCAATCAAAGACTTGCATAGAATGTTGTGCAAACTGAATACAAGCATGAAGAACATGGGCCTCAAAATTAACATAAATAAACCAAAAATTATGGTGTTCGAAGGAAAGGATGAGAAAACAATGGGCGACATTGTCCTAAATGATGAAAGATTAGTACAAGTTGATGAGTACGTATATCTAGGTAGCCTATTCACTAGCGAGGGAAAAATAGATGCGGAGTTAGATACGCGCATCAACGAGGGTTTGAAGGTTATCGGCATGACAGGGCACATTATTAGAAGTAAAAATATATCAAATAAAACTAAAGGGGTAATATATAGATCTATATTTATACCGATTTTACTGTACGGGAGCGAGACACGGACCTATCCAGAAAAGGATAAGATTAAAATTAACGCGATTAACATGAGATTCCTGCGCAAGATGTGCGGCAAAAAACTGATGGACAAAGTAAGGAATGAGATAATCCTCAAAGAGGATCTTCTGGTGCAGAAGAGATACTAGTTTACATATTGGAAAGAAATCGGTTAAGATGGTTCGGACATGTTGAAAGAATGAAAGATGAACGACTGACGAAACAAGTATATAAACGTAAAGTAAATAGCAGTGTGTCCAGAGGCACACCGCGAAAAGAATGGTTAGAATCTGCATAAATGAGACCCTAATTCGAAGAGAAATACGAAGCCATAGAAACACAAGAGCTTGCATGAGAAAATGCTCTGACGTGAAGCAAACTCGAGAGGTGTGCCAGGACAGAAATGTTTGGCGACAAATAGTTCATAAAAGGAGTGCCAGTAGAGTGAATTACGCCTGAAACAAAGACCTTGGATACTAGTGGGCCCGAGTGGGGAGCTTTACATCATGGCTTTGTGAGGCTCTTCACTTGGGGTGATCGCTAGGGAGATTGATCAGCAACCTGATTCAGCGCAGTGTTGCGGAACGAACGACTCATTTAAATAAATAACAAGAGAATTCTAGATCATTCTAAAAAAAATCCATACCCCTTACCTCACATTATTCCTTTCCTCACAGAGCAAGTTACGCCTACCCTGAAAGGGAAATGGCTTATTGATATATATATATATAAATATATATATATATATATATATTAGGTCGTTGATCACGGTTGATTTGAACATCGATTTATATTTTCATAATCTAATTAATGGGATTAAAACTAGTAATTTTTAAATTAATTACACACGATTGAAACCCGAAAAAGCTTTAAATTTGAATTTATCAATTGTAATTTTACTATTTTTCTCATTATTCTCCGCAACTTTACAACTTTACAGTTACTTGCACTTATACTACATTAAGAGCTGTGCAAGTACGCCGCGTTATCGATTATAAAATTTCAAGACGTGAGATTATGTTTGAAAAAGGAATTTTTACCAGTTTCTGCACTTTTACCAGCGTCAAAAAATTCAACACTCTGAAAGTAGGTCCATTTATTACTTACTCTGAAAGTCACAGATTCACAAGCAGAAACTGTACTTCTGCAACGCCTTGGTATAGTGTCAGTCTGAAAGTGGTAAAATTAGAAGATTGGTTGGAACTTCTAACATGCAAGTGGTATAAACCCCATATTCATAGTAGTAAAATTGCACCAATTTTTTGTTCGTAATTTTACCATTCTACCTGATACAATTTTGGTATTTTTTGCAGTGTATGTTTAAAAATTTTATTTTTTCAGTTGTTTTTTCAGCGTGATCAAGATGTAATTTTCATTTGTATTGGCAATGACAAGTTGCAGAAAGATTCTAAAATTTATGTTGAATTTTTTTTTAATTTTGCAGAAAAAATCCCCATTTTTATGCAGTGCAAAATTATCCTGTTTTAGGCGGGAATTTTATGACAATAGTTGATAAATTATGTCCAAAAAAAAGGCAGAACTATGTTATAAATAGAAAATTTCAAATAAATGGTAATTCAACAGCACGTTTTAATAAACACATTTATTGGAAAATATGTCTTAATGATTTTGATTCATTTATTTAAAAGTAGAAAAATGGAAATACTTACGGAACAGTTTAATTAAATTGGCCATAAATTGCATTTATACTTCCATACAAAACTTCTCCTAAGCAACAAGACCAATTGTACCTTACAAAATTGTTTGTTAAACATTTTACAGAGCATCAACAGGTACGAATAATCATATTGCTCAATCTTTGAAGCAATAATATTTTGTCGTGATACACATTTTTATTTAGGAAATACTTTAAATAATCTTTTATATGTACAGAAAACACGAAAGATAATCTTCTATTAACAAAAACTAAAATTTTACTTCTCAGAGAGACGTCGAATCACGCGCTTTTGGAAAATAAAGCACTAACCACCCAGTTAGTTAACCGGTCCATTTTGTTTGCGCGATTATTTTTGCAATATTTTGCCGTCAACGCACTGTTTAAATTCCTTTCTTCCTTTTATAAATTCCCAATCAAAAATTGAGAATCAACTTTAAAGACAAAGGCGGAATCCCAGTGAAATATCAAGATAATCTGATTTTAAACAGTTATTTCCGAACAGATATCAAAATTGGATATATAGCGAATTTTTTAATTTTTAATTTTGGTATTTGATGAGATAAGATAAATAAGAACTTGTGGTTTATAAAATTTTTGTATAATACAATTTTTAAAAAAATCAAATAAATACAGTAGGAAAATCGACGAGACCCAGGAGTCGAAATTAGAATTACAGCCAATTTAAAAATTTAGAATTTGGTATGTAATGCCGAATGGAATGTAATTTTCCATTTTTGTTTGACCTAGAATATTCCTTAATTATAATATTGTAAAATATAAATAATTAAAAAAGTTTTTTCTCAATAAATATTATTTATTTATTAAAAATACCGTAATAAAATATTTTTATCAAAGAAATCTTTGTTTAATATTTAAAGTTTTACTCAATTATTGTTTAAATGTAAAATAAAAATAATTCTATAGAACCTGTATAAACAAATTACTGTAAAAACACGTGTGCCTCAAACGGAAAAAAAATTTCTCCCTAAATTTTCTTCGAACCTAATAACATTTTCCAAAGAATCTTTGCAGGATTCAAATCAGCACTAATTTATCTCGAAGTTTCTTTTCATTTACTTGTTGATCAAGGATTCGATTTTTGAGAATATTTTTTGTAATTTAAAAAAAAATACTATGTACATTTTCAACCTAAATTTTTTATCCCGAAATATATTTCTTTCAATTATTGTTATTTCGAATTTAAACAATAATTTCTTCAAACTTCAATCATTAAATTATTGTTCAGCACTGATTTGTCTAGAAATTTGTTCTTATTTATTATTTAAATTGAAAATTCCATTTTCCAAAACGTTTTTTGTAATTTTTTAAAAAAACGATGTACAAAAAACCTGTCTCAAGCTTCAGATCTGCAGAAAACTCTATATATTCTTAAATTCGGTTCAGTCTAGTGATAAAAGTTAAATTTCAAAGTTTAAAGTAAACTTCAAAGTATCAGAGTATTACTCTAAAAATTCCGTTTATTTATTACCATCATATCACTGCTTCTTTCATTAATAATTTTTCATTATTTATTCTAAATATGTATTTTCGGTGTGCGTAGCCTCCTCAAAATGACGGATAGGATCCGATAGAGTCAGATACAAAGCCGGATAAAGGTGCGAATAGCGCACGTCGGATTTTATTCCGTCTCTATCTGGATCTCTTTCGGTTCGTAAAATCTTGAACGGAAAACTAGCAACTCTATCCGGATTTGAATCTGGATGACATATGGAAAACAGCATTTTATCTGACCCTATGCGGAACTTCGTTGGAAATTACATTGGAAGACTGTTGTCGTTCAAGTGCGAAGATGATTGCCTATCTGGCTCTATCCGGCTTTAAAGCGAACATCGGAAATAGAAAGTTGAATTATTATAATGCCATATTACTTTAGCATTACTTTAGCATTACGCTGTAACGTAATGCTTGCGTTCGGCCGGTCCGCCAGTGATATAATCTTTGTTTATGGATATGGGACTTGTATTATTAATTGGAATTCTGAATGCCTGAATAATCAACCAATTAAACTGATAAATTGTTGGTAGTCATTGATCACAATTGTGAAAACATTCGATGTTTAGTTGAAATAAATTTTTTCATCTGACGAAGAATATACAACTAATTCATATTGAAGCATTCAGAATTTCAAACAGTTCATAAACAGTTTTCTTTATTTTGATGAAAAAATCTTTAATTTAAGGCTTCGATTTTAGAATTACGAAAAATAGTTTTATACTTTGCGTTTTTCATTTTAATCTCTGAATGCTCCGAAAATGAATGAATCTAGATGCTCCAATAATGAATAAATCAACCTTATTGTAAATTGTTGGAAGTCATTTAATTATTACAAGTGTGAAAACGTTTAATTTGTAGTTAAAATAAAATTTTAAATAGTTCATAAGCCGAATTCTGTATTCTGATAAAAAAGTGTAATTTAACGCATTGATTTCAAATTGAAACAAAACTTATTTTAATTAGCGTACTCTCGTCTGTTTCTTATACCTGTTTAATTTAAAGACATTTTGTTTCTTCAATAGTATTGTTTTGTTCAGCAGAGTTGTTTTTTCAAACAGAATTGTTTTTTCTAAGATTGTATGAAAATGTAGCTATAAGGGGAAACAAATATAAAAACCAAAAATTAAAATGTGATAGTGCCACTTTTATTCTATTTGTAACAAAACTCTATTCAATTTTTTTTAAATAATTAATTTATTATAGAAAAAAAGTAATAATACTGGTTATTTAAAAAATTAAATCTCATCAAGTTTTTAAGAAAGGCAAAATAGAAAGGGTATAGCAAACTGAAACCTGCAATGGGACTCCGATGCTGTTTCGAAGTTAAAAATCTAACGAATCTCTCTTTCTATCTCTGCACATTAGAAAAAGAGGTCTATTTCACTTTCAACACGGTATAGGAGTTCCATTGCCGGATGAGTATATTCTTATATAGTTAAAGGTATGCTTACACCACTGACGATTGTAGTGTTTCACATCTCTGCATGCCGCAGGGTTGTGCTTGTTAGCGCGAGTGTGAATGTACCCTGCAAGACTGATAGTAGTATATAGTAGCAGTAGTAGCAGTAGATGGCGCATGGTAGCGTTCAGGTTTCTTACCAATTGCACTCTGAGGGTGAAAGTGGAAAAGGGGCTTGGTTTACGAAAGTGAACTACGAAGTGTCATGTTCTTTGAAAGGGTGCGTGTGAAAGGCTTTGGCGCGAATATAAAGATTGTCAGGGGAGGGACTCCGATGCCTCAAGTCGAACGGACCGTGTATATGTATATACATTACACATATATGTATATATTAAGTGCCCATGTAAGTATTATATTTACACATTTTTGTAAATATGATACTTAGTTGCACAGGTAACCATTGAGTGCTCCAGTGCAAAGCACGTAAAGTTCAACTCATCCCATGTATTTTAATGTTACTGCATTGTGCGAGGGCGAACTTCACGCATTGCAGAAGGGACATCCCCTATCAACACAAATAATATTAATAAAAATACAAGTTAACAAAGATTATCAACGTCTACTTACTTCAAACGCCTCCCTTACTTTTCTTATATCACTTTTTGAATTAGAATCCAATCCGAATCTACAACGCTTCATCAAATAAAAAAGAAATAAAAATCAAATTTATTAGTTTTTTGCCATTTCTGTTAAGTCACAGTTCTGCCTTTACAGTAAAATGGGGCTAAGTGTCTCATTTTCTTCAGTTTTTTACAATAAAGTGCAAGAAGGAAAATTTAAATTAGGTATTGATACATTTAATTCAGAAAAAACTACCATCCCTTGAAGTGTGAGTGACTTTACCCCACACTGCGGGGCTAAGTCGGTCACTCATAAAAAAGTATTATGCTTTGATTATTGAACTAGCATAAGAATTTTTTAATCAGACCTTGAAGTTTTCCTATAAATAATCCATGATGAGGGGGTCTAAATTGGCCCCGAAACATGTTGGTCCCCTGGTAGTATAAAAAGAACGGAGGAAGGTAAAAGTGAGAGGTTTGTTTTGGTTGAATTTTTCTCCCTCTTTTTTCATTTGGTTATTTTTGTCTCTGATGAGCCGAAAAGTGAGGTAGTTTGGAATTCTGTGTTTTTTTTTTCAATTGTGAATCTTATTCATGCTCACTTTGCATAAAATTATTCATGATAAAATATATTTCTTTTTGATCTTAAGTTTAAAAAGTGAAGACAAATTCTCGGAAGAAAAACTTTACAAAAAAAGTAATTATTTATAAGTTCTATAAAAAATTTAAAGCAAATAAAGCTACAACTAAGACTTATGGCAAAGTTAAATAATCTGCTTCTTGTCACTAGCAACGTAAAATCATTCTGCAGGACGAAATAGCATATTGAGTATCAAGGGCGTAAAGAAGGCTATTTACTATTTTGATGAGTGTGAATTTGCTGCCCGAGCGAAGCGAGGGCAGCAGTCACAGAAGGCAAAATAGCTTTACGCCCTTGATACACACCATACTTTTTGTCCTCCTCCTTAAAAACAAGCATGTGAAGTAGATAGGGGATGTTTGGTGTACCTAACAATTTTAGATTATAGGTGAAAGGAAGAAGAGAGACTGTCGGGGCTAGCAATACAATTTTTTCAAAGATAAAGATCAATTCCTCCATATTCTCACTTGCGGGGTGCAGTGTATGTGTAGCGTAATTCAATTTTGAACCAAATAATAAAATTTGTAAATAAAAAATATGAATTCTTAACGAAAAATTTAATAGTAGACTATTCAACCGAGAAGAATGAACTTTAAACCAAAAATAGTTGGATTATCTTATTAAGTTCTATTAATTAAGTTCGCATTTAAGTGGACAAATAAAAAGAAGGGGAAAGACTGTGAAGTATGTGATAAATAAAGAGGAATTTTGATAATTTATAGTCTAAAGAAAAACATTTTAAATAAACATTGAACTTCATTTTTAATACTGAAAAAATGTTATGACACTATATTGACATTTTTTAAAAATATTTGACACTATTTACACTATTTTTTATCTCTAAAGTGAATCCGAGGCCTGTAGTTATTGTTTTAAAATTTTTTAAAGGATAATATTTCAAAATTGGTTTGATAATAGATTTTAAAATTGTTGATATTTTTTATGTTAGGAAATAAAAATCCAGAGACGTGAACGCATGATTTACGCGCGTGCATTTACTACTACTATTGTGTAAGAAAACACATATCTGTATTTTCCTTTATTAGACACAAAAATTTCCTTATCCTACTTATTATATGATTCAAAGTCAATAGATTTTTTGCAAGGGGGTTTGCTGATGCTTATCGACTTTTGCAATTTGATCATATATGTTAAAAAACTGGGTTTCGCAGAGAGAGGATTTGTTTCTAAACCGGGAGAAGTCACGAATATGTACCGGGAGAAAGCCGGGAGACTAAAATTTAAAAAATAGCGGCCACCCTATGATTACATTTTTTATCGCAATCCGTAGTCGAGTTTGTTCAACTGACACATCTATTTCCTCCAAAGTGGATAACTTTCTAATCCATTTTTTTTTGGTAAATCAGTAACACATCATCTCGGAAGTGGACTTTTGTCTTATCTTCAAAAGGTGATTTAGATTTTACAGAATGTTTTTTCGCTCTTCTGAAAGATTCCGACTTTGTGGGTTATCTCGTTATGTATTGCCCGCTTCAACTATTTTTAATTTGAGTTTAAGGGAATTGAAGAGTGTAGTTTCAAATTTCATTAAAAATTATTTAAAACCTTCAAAAATTCTTATGAAAAGAGTGTTTCTTCTTTTCTGCATGTGATCCTTATAATAAGGTAAATGCACTAGTAATCGTCACCTTAAGCCAAATTGGAAATTAAAAATTCTTATTTTCACAAAGGGCTTAATCGATTAAAGCATATATAGAAAAACTTAATTTTTATCACTTCACATGATATTTGATTAGAGTCAATTTTTATTCACGATTAAAATACAAATTATGCAAATGCGTTAGTAATCGTCGGGCATGTCACCAAGTATTAAAACGAGAAAAGTATACTAATTTGATAAACGGATATTCAAACTTACCTAAAATCACATGAGTAATTAACAATTAAAGATTAACCAATCGGAAGCATGCGTTAGATGGACGACAGTCCATGTGTCACTGATGAGGGCGTGTGCGCAATAGAGTAATTTTAAATTTGCAGGAGGTTGTGAATATTAGCGGTGGCGGTGCAACTTCACACGGCAACTGAGAGACGAGATTCTTAAAAAATATATTTTCCTTTAGAATGCACGTTGAATTACTTATTTTAATTTTTATTTGAACTTCCTTCGAGTATTTCTAATTCGGTAGAATTTAAACGAATTCTTAGATTTACTTGTGCTCCTTTGAATTCTTTTGAAATTCTCTGATATCTTTTGAATTCGATGAATTCTTTTGTATTCTCTAAAATCTTTTGAAATTCTATTTTTTTTTTCTTCTGTGAATGCTTTTGAAGTTTGTATATTCTTTTGCTCTCTGTGAATTCTTCTGAATTCTCTCAATACTTCTCAATTCTTTCACTTCTTTTTAATTCTCTGAATTCTTCCGAATTTTCTGAATTCTTCTCAGTGGCCTGAATTGTTTTAAATTCGCTGAACTCTTTAAAATTTTCTGAACTCTTTTGAATTCTCTGAGATCTTTTGAATTATTTTGTTTTCTTTAAATTCTCTTGAAATGCTCTAAATTTGTTTTTGAATTCTGTGAATTCTTTTGAAGTTTGTGAATTAATTTGCACTCTGAACAATTCTATGAATTCTTCCGCTACTCTCTGATTTCTTCCGAATTCTTTGAATTCCCTGATTTATTATGAATTCTCTGAATTGTTTTGAAATTTTCTGAACTCTCTAAACTGTTTTAAATTTGTTGAATTCATGGTATTACTGAATTTTTTAAAATGTTTTTTAATTATCTTAAAATCATTAGAATACCCCATGAAGAAATTGCCCCGGTTGGCCCTACTACAACAAGGTTTCTGTTTGGATCCCGGCCGGGCTACCCCTGGTTGGATTTTATGGTCGGGAGCCGCCCAGTTACCGGCTGGGCCAACCCTGGTTATATTTCATGGTCGGGAGCCGACCGGGTACTGGTCAGGATACTTTTTTTGTAGAAATTACACATTTTTTAAGAGACGTGACATTATCAAAGACGTACTTATGGGTGCTAGATGAATTATTATTTGAAAAGTATAATTTAAAGATTTATTAGATCAGTAAAACAGAATTTAGCTTGTTCAAATTAAAAAAAAAACAATATTCAATTCTTCCAGTTTTAACTTATCAATTAAAACTGTTATCGATTCTTCAATGTGTAATAGCAGAATTGTAACAATTTTTACAATTTTCTCTATTTTCAGAAATTTTTTACTCTGTACACCAGGGCTCACCACTTTCAGCAGGTGCTGACTGACACGACAAGTGCACGACTGCCATCAATTTTTTCTGTAATTTTTTATAACAGTATTAAATTCTGTGTAGGAAATATTTTGTGTAGAAAATATTTTGTGTAGGAAAAATATGGTCAGTATACGTTGTGTACAATATATTTTTTGTAAGAATCGGTGTTACTCAAAACTATTGTGAGTTTTCACGTATCTCTCACCGTTTTCAAGATAACACACTTTTTTTCAATTCATAATATCTTTCTATTGTGTTACTTCGAATTGGTAAGAAACAAACCCCTCTGTAAAATCTTTAAAATTTTGTCATTTTTCACTATCTGCCACCCTTTTATAGGTAATTAAAAAATTTCTTTTTTCGAATTTTGAACATTTGTTTACTGGTTTAGGTCAAGGTGGTCAAAGACCATCCCCCTTTAGAAGACCCTGAAAATGTTGTCTGTTTTCGTGTATCTCTCACCGCTTTCGAGATAACTCAAAATTTTCATTTTGTCTTGAATTTTGAAAACACTTTCTTCCCTTCCACCTACGTATGTTCAGAGAAGCTAACAAAGAATTATAACTAAATCGATATCAACATACTTATTTCAATTCTTAATTTTTAACTATTTAATTAATTCATTATAGTAGTTAAGCCAGAAATGTAGACTCTTTTGAAATTTGCGCCTACTTGAATTATCGAGTTATCGAATCTGTCTTACATTATCGACTTATCGAATCTTGTTTTCGATTCTCGACAGCTGATTGGCTGATTCTACTGTGACTTGCATTATATATCAATGGCTAACTGAATCGACCAACTGCAACACGCTCAAAAAAAAAATCTCTAAATTCTTTAATAAAAAGCATCTGAAAGCTTAAGGTCTTCCGAATTCAACGATATGATCACTTTTATCCTAAAAAAATGTTGACAATAGTTAGAGGGCAAAACGCTACTTTCAACATTCTTTAATGCAATACATTTTTCAACATTCTGAAATATTCATTAGTTTACTTTTTTATAGAGATTTATATACAAATACTTTATCTTGAGAACGAAAGAAGATAGGAAGCCGTTTAACGGCTCTAAATGAGCAGTTTTGTGATGCGAGTGCAGTGCAATAATTAAATTCATGCTGAAATCATTGTTACGCAGGAAATATCATTTTGAATATTTCTGACTTCAATCAGAGTTTGCACGTGGGTGGCACAGCGGGACCAGTAGTAGAAAAAAGTACCCTTTCGATGACAATAGTGACTCCAGAAGCAAGCTGACTCCCTTAAACAAATGTGACAACAGAGTTACTATTGTCATCGAAAGGGTACTTTTTTCTACCACTTGTCGCTCTGTGCCACCCACATGCCAAGACTGATTAAAACCAGAAATATTCGAAATGAAGATATGGGAAGTCCAAAGTGGATTTATGCCAGGAAGATCATGTACAGATCAGATTTTCAGCTTAAGACAGATCACGAAAGTGTTCGATAATTTTAGATTGAAACCTTTCAAATTATCAAGTTACATATTGAAAGTTTTTAAAGATACAGGATCAGAAATGAATGTCTTTTAATACATGACTCATTATTTTAGAACGGCTTTTCTAAGCCTAAAAACTCCAAACATACGAAAAAATTCTAAAATCACAATTGAAACAAAATTTATCATGTCAAATACCAAATTCCAAATTTTGAAAAATGACTGTAAATCTCATTTCGACCCCTAGGTCTTGTGGATTTTTCTCTATTGTATTTATATATTTCAAAAGTCCACTCATGCACAGAAAAATCTTTAAACCACAAGTTATAAAGATAATTTCACTAAATATCAAATTCAAATTTTTCAACATTGGCTGTGTTTCCAATTTTAACTTCAGAGTCTCGGCAATTTTTTTTTTTTGTACATTTTGGTCACTGGAAAATTCTCAAGTATCGCGGAAAATTCTTTTCCTATTTTCAAACCCGCTAAAAAATTTTTCAAACAGGGGTGAATTAGCAGAACAAAATTTAAACACAAAAAAAATTTGTAAACTCTGCCAACAAGAAATTTTTGAGACCTTTTTTTCAAGCGCAGGTAACGAAGCAGGCATGCCAATTTATTCTGAAGTAATTATACTTTTTTAGGATGTCAATACGCTACTTTGCACGACATTGAAGTTTGCCACAGATATATACTTGCAGCTTACTTAAATGTAATTAATTGAAAAAAAACTGAGAATCGTGTCGGAAAACTGAACACACCTCTAGGTTCGACTCCGCAATATCAATATGCGGTTTTCTTGTTATTTTTTAAAAACAATTGTTTAAATAATTGCATTATTTTTTACAGTTCTGCAATAGTTATAAACAAAGTAATTGTCGGAATAAAAAATGAACAATACCATTGCATTCATCTCGAAAAGAGCTCGATTCTATATTCTGTATCGGAAATCTGAAAACACCTCTAGAATATCTATAGATTCGTCTCCGAAATATCTAGATACGGTTTTTTTTTGGTTATTTGTTTAAACAATTTTTTAAGTTATGACATTATTTTTTATAGTTCTGCAATTGTTATAAACAAAGTAATTGTGTGAATGAAAAATGGACAATACTATTGCATTCCATTTATTGTTTAGCGTACTCCTTAAAATCAGAAGTCGAAGCATCGAGAACTGTGATTTGGTGATTGTAAATTCTCTTTTGTTAAAGCTCGTTCGGCTTTAGTGAACACATTCTCATTACGTATCTCGCGCTTCCCACTCGATTTAGTCCAAAGTGCGAACTTTTCTACATTGAGTTCAAATCTATTATATTAAATGTATATATTATTATTATATATATTGCAAAATAAAGTCCAAATTTTATTTATCATGATAACTTTAATATTTATTTTTATATATATATATATATATATATATATATATTTCATTGTAATCGGACATCAACAAAAATGATTATATCATTGTTGTAACATATTGAAAATACATTCTTCTCAACGTATATCAGACATTTCATGGTCAAATAGTCGAAAACTTGCTGTAACTCTAAGAAAATAGCGAAAAAGACGATTATTTTCGATATTTTGAAATCTCAAGGTCACTTAGGCAGGGTATAAAATGGTTGAATCATTTTTTGCTATGTTGGTAAAAATCTAATTGCTTCGAAATATTTTTTCTGATAACTCATGCACCGAAAACTAATTTTATTGTCAAATAAAGAGCAATATATCACTTTTCAATATTTTCTTGTAATTCAAAGTCAATAAAAATTATTTGAATGTCAACATTCCCCATATATTATTGTTGCAAACTATTGCAAATACATTCTCATTGACGTATATCACACATTATATGGTCAAATAGTCCAGAAATTTATTGTAACTCTAAGAAAATAGCGAAAAAGTCGACTTTTTTCGATTTGTTGAAACTTCAAAGTCAAATATGGATAGTAAAAAATATTTTAATAGAATTATCGCTATACAGGTATGAATCGACTTACTTTGAACTATTGTTATTGATAATTTAAATCTCAAAAAAAAAAATTTTGCTCTTCAAATGTGCAGGAGTACTTCGTTTTTTCTGATTTTTAGCTATATCTGCGATGCGGAGACAGAAGGAATTTTTTTTTATGAAACTTTAGGGGAATGCTTTTGACTCCCAAAAGAAAGTTTTCATTGCCATCAGAACTTCGAGCAAACAACTTTTTTTTTCGATACGCCCTAATGTCCAAGTTAAGTAGTGATTCGACGTACGGTGGACAGTCTATTTGTAATTTCAGTCCCGCCAAACTTCAGTTACTGGGTGGAGGGGAGGGGGGCAAGGAATGGAAACCGAGAGAGTCGCAATTGGTTGATGTTTTATACTGAGAAGGTCACCAGCCTTCATCAGCGTTGTATTAAATAGGAGTTCATGTGTTCCCATCTGCCAATTCCCGGCCTACCTCTAGGCATGGAACCAAAAACATATATATATCAAGGTAGTCTCCATTTTTATCAAAACGAAAAATTGCAGTATTATTTGAAGTGTTTAGTTTTAAAAAATCATAGTTCAACAGAAAATTAATTAATATAAATTGGTATAAATTACTTATCTCCAAAGTAGGCTTCAGGATTTTTCTATTTTCTTTCCAATTTCCAGGTTGCACTTGAGTTACGCGGTTAGCAGTATTTTATGAAAATGTCTGTATATAGACACACAATTTAAAGGAAAAATAGTCAATAAAATAGCCTCGGAATGGACTGAAACTATGATTGACGAAATGCATACACACGGTAAACGTAAAGGTCGAGTTTAACAAAAAAGACGAATTTTTAACCAAATTAATTTTCAATCAAACAGACGAACTTTCAACAAAATACATGAATTGTTGAAAGTATTCTTAAAAAAATATATGTTTGATAATATTTGGTAAAATATAAGAATTCATAATATTATTGTGGTGAAGGCCTTCTCTGGCACATTAATATACAGACAGTTACATTAATATCCTAAGATACCGGAAGAAATTGAAACAACATATAAGAATTTATGTTTTCATAAGCAAATTAGATGAACAAATTCCAAATTTTGAAAGTTCAAGCACAATGAATTCGTTCATTCCATTCAAATAGCTTAACATTAAGTTGAAAATCTAAGATAGTCACAAATATTATTAAAAATGTATAAATAAATATTTTTATAAACAATTTATCATAGTTAAGTATTGATCATAAAATATTCCAGGAATTTTCACGGAGTGAATCTAAGCATGCAGTGTTATTATGCATTCTCAAGCTACAGTAGTCTTATTGAGAGCTCTGACTGTACTTTGATTCAGAAACTATTTTTTTCTACGTGTAACTGTCAAAAAAATTTAATTTCTTTATCTAAACTGTTTATAAACATTTGACTTGCTATATTTGACCAAATATTATCAAATATATATTATTTTTAATAAGATTTGCATCAATTCAGAAAATTAAGGGAAATCCAACCTTGAAAATACGTCAAATTAAAATATTTTGCTGCAAACACTACTTTTTAATATGTGCATTGAATCAGCCATATTGAACAATATTTTTAAATTCAAAGTCACAAAGGTTAATGAATTTCAATATTGACAACGTTAATAAAATTAATAATATGTAAAATAGTGACGTCAGTTCATTTTTAAATGAGAAGCGTGTAAATTTTATAAATTTCAAATTCTATGTGTGTGAAACTAATTTTCTTTAGCTGGTAAAAATACTTTATTTTAAATTAAAAGCATTAATAGTTCAATCATTTTCAATTTATAGGAAATATTCCTATACGAATGATTGCAAATTGATACATTACAAGTTGCAGTGAAATCTCACTTTTAAACCGTTAAAAATGGTAAAATATGCGAAGTTTTCAATGTCCAGTTTAAAAGTCTTCAAAACTGAATAAATATAAATTCTAAGCCTTCCAAATTAGAGCAATATATAGACAATCTGTGAATGAACATTGAATACAAAGGGAGTATAAGTTTAATGGATACTAGTTTCAAAATCTCAGGTATGCCCGCCTCGGTCATCGTCTGACTCGCATTTTCGTACCTGCTAAGTATACCCCCACCATTGCCGCCAGCGATTTACCCCTCACTTGCATTTCCCAAGCATATCTGGCGCCGGATTAGAGATAAGAGGCGGGCATACCTGAGATTTTCCATAGCTGATTGTCTATATATTGGATAAATGGGAATGTGTGGATATGGGATGATGAGAAAGAAAAATTGAGTGAAGTGTATAGGGAGGGTCCATGGCGATGAGGGGAAGAAGCGGAGACTGGGGATAGAAGGAAGAAGGTTACAAAAACAGAAGAGCGTGAAAGGAAAGGAGAATGCGGAGTGACGGGGTTTCCACAAAATTAGGGAGAGGACGTAAATAAAAAGAAGCGAGAAAGGAAGGAAGAAAGAAGTGAGAGTAGCGTTTTGCAACGTATCGGGGCTAATGAATGAAGATGAAGGATTCTGGGAAGAGGTGAAGAAATGGGACGTACTGATGTTGAGTGAAACCTGGGTAGCTGAGAAGGATTGGAGGAGAGTAAAGAGGAAATTACCCAAGGGTTATATGTGGCAGATGCTATAGGCAAAGAAAGAAAAGATGAAGGGAAGAAAGAAAGGGGGTATCATGTCAGGAGTAAGGAATGAATTAGTGGGAGAAAAGAGAATAGAAATAGGATTTGAGGAAACAGATGGAGTAATGACGAGAATGGTGACGATAGGAAGAAGAAATGTGAGGATGGTTTGCATTTACAGGAGAAGGGGAGAAGAAGAAGGTTGGAGTGTGATTAGGAAATGGGTAGCGAAAAGGATGATATATTGGTGTTGATAGGAAGTGATCTGAATGCGTAGATAGGGGAACAGGGAGGGGAAATATGGGATGAAGAGAGTAAGACTTTCAGGAGAGAATTGAAACACAAACAGGTGGACCAGGAGGGTAGGACTCTTCTGGGAAGGTTAAGGAGTCTGTTGGAAAGAATGGAAGTAGGGAACGAAATAGGGTCAGAACACTTTCCTGTCATTGCAACGTTGAAATGCAGGAATTGGAGAAGAGAGGAAAGGAAGAGGGAGGGAGCGACAGGGGAAAAAGCAAAGTTGGGCAAATAGGGAGATAATAAGATAAGAGAATATACGGAATGAATGGATGAAGAGAATGTTTTGATTGAAGATGCGGGAGGCGTGGATGAGATGTCTTGTAAGATGAAGGGAAGAGTAGAGAAGATAGTGGAAGAAATTAGGCCAAGTGAGGAAGAAAGAAGGGAGAAGAGAAGATAGTGGGATGTGGAATCTGTAGAGTGAAGAGCGTATGAAGTTATCGTTAAAGAGTTGGAGAAGAGGAGAGATAGGCAGAAAGGACTATAATAAAAGAAAAACGGAACACGAGAAATTACTGGATTCAAAACGACAGGAGGAGAAAGTGAGGTATATGGAGGAGGTAGAGAAAGCAATAAAGGAAGGAAGAGGATAGGAGAAGATCAATAGAGAAATGAGTGGATGGAAAGGAATCAATGAAGTGATAAGTATGGATGAATGGACGGTATATTTCAAGAAACTGCTAGGAGGGGTATATAGCAAGGTGAGGGGGTCGCCCTTTTTGTCTCTGGAGAAGCAAAAACTGTTTGTCTTCTTCTATTTTTATAATTTCCAACGCATTGGCATGTGAAATATCAAAGATGTCGTTTAGAGTGTCGCTGAAAGCATCCCTCTTTTTCATTCCGACCTCGCTCTCCCTTGTTGAGTTTATTTGTAGGTTTCTCCATTTATTGTACAAGTCTTGCAGTTTTGCTACGCAGTGATAAATTTCTTTAGTTGGAATTCGTGCCCTCCGCAAAAAAATAAGAACTTCCTGTATTGTTAACTTTGCACTTCCTCGCACTGTTTTTTCCACATAATTAAGGTTGAAGAATGACACTCTCATAACTTGTCTATTTGATGGCAACTCAGAAGAATCAATTTGACTTGTTATGTTTCCAAGTAAAAAGACATTTTTTCTAACATGATGTTCCATTTCTAATCGTTTTAACTTCGACTTACCACTGAAATATATTCTTCTCTTATGAGTGGTGAAGAATTATTACTTATATCATTATAACCGAGTCGAGAGACGAGATCGTATTGACAATAATCAAGTTCGGAACCGACTGACGGGCATCCGGAAAGTTGGTTAGTTATATAGTATCGTTCAGATGCGCCTGCCTGAGCTCTTCGGTGGCCTGGCTCGATAGACAGATTTCCGAATCCCTTTGATTGCTTTATTAATAGTAATTCGTCACTTTCGTCCTCAAAGCTTTGGCCTAAAACTTGGGAACATTTCTCTTTACATGTATTTTTTTAGCATATTCTAAAGATCAAAATTCCACAGAGCCAAAGGATTCCGATGAAATGTCAAAAATACCTGCATTTGAAGTTGGACACTACTTTTCCCCATGTTAATTGCATAAGAAAATTTGAGTGCTTTGAGGCACATGTTCATATTAACCGATTTCGCTAAAATTTGGTAGAAATCATTTTCTTGGTCACTGGAACAAAATTGGGTGGTGAAACCTAGAAGAATCGACAAAAAACCACCAAGAGTGAATAAGGACCACCCTAATGTTCAGTGGTTGGAATCATCTATACTGTGAAATTTTCTTCGATCGTTGTTATCAATAATTAAGTCTATGTATCTATGTATGATAATATTCCTTTAGACATTGCATTAAATTGCATGGAAGAAAAATTAAATTCGATCCATAATTCAACAAGAATCTCAAAAAATGAATTTTTAATTGTCACTGAAGCAGTATTATATAACACCAATCACAATGTTACTTGTTAACGAATGTCATGCAATTCTGAAACATATGACAATTAATTACAGGACCATTTGTTTCTGCATTTCATGCAGTTCTGAAACATAATTCAAGCAATCACATTGTCATTTGTTGTTTAATTTCATGCACATCTTGAACATAAGACGATCACTAACATTTTATTCGTTTCTTGACTAAAAATTAAACTACTCTATACTTTGTTAAAAATGTATGTTTTCTAGTTGCAAATTCATACATGTAGTTTAAGATCTTTTTTTTTTCTGGTAGAAAATCAACCTTTTTGGTTGAAGAGGCAACTACTGGGTTGAAAATTCCATTAAAATTAAAAAATGTTGATGGAAAATTCATGTATTTTCTTAAAAATTATTCTTTTTTTTTGGTAGAAATTTAATCTTCTTGGTCGAAATTTTCATCTCTACAAAATTAAACGATTCTATTCGTTGTTTCATATGTATGTTTTTAGTTGGAAATTTGTCTTTTTTTGATAGAAAATTCATCTTTTTGGTTGAAAATTTACCTAATTGGTGAAATGTTTTTTTTATTTTTTTTTTTTTATTTGAAGATGCAATATTTTAGTTGAAAGTTCATTCCTTTTGTCAAAAATTGAACAAATTTTATAAAAAATATGTTTTTTTTGTTTGCAAGAAATAATTTTTACAACGAAAAAGGTAGCTTCTTCATTATTACGAGAAAATTGATCTTTTCAAGTTGAAAATTTACTTATTTTTTTAAGAACATTTTCTCTTTAATGAGAAATTCAATTGTTTATGCAGAAAATTCATATTTTTTCGTTATAAATTCAACCTTGTTTTCAAACATAAGTCTTCAGGGATCTCCCATCTCGAAGTCCGTTGTGCAGTGCCATCAGATGTTTTTCCATCACCCGCATCTTTATACGTCAATTTTTAAATACATTCTACTTTTATTTAGTCACTTAATGAGTATTATCTACTGAGAGAGAAGGATAGTCTATATATTTGAATATATTCTCAAATTCCACAATATAAACCGAAACTTAAAAATGTTAAAGTGTCTACGTGGGACTTGGCTTTAAACTTGAGCCCTGAGAATGTTGACGTCCATAGCGATTTTCATTTTACCTTACTCTTGTGTAATTCCTCCCCTAATGAAAGTTCAAATCTCTTTAAAAATTCTGCAATATATACTTTCTTTTAAGTGAATCATCAATATCACACAAAAGAAAACTTTATATCATTCATTTGATGAAAATTTACAATACGTTGCGTTAATTTATAATATACTGGTATGAAAAAAATGCAAGAGTTGTATCATTTATTACATATCAGAATTTTCACTTTTGGACTTGAGCTTTTACATAACTGATTGAATTATTTATAGTTCTGTTTTGTATTAAATCCTAAAATAATTGTAAACTTTATCTAAATGCAGCAATATCCTCTATTTACCTAACTAATTGGGTACATTTTGATGAACAAATTTTCTTCGTGTACTTCATCTAAATATTGGTCAGTTTTACCGGCTAGATTCGGTTTTTTGAAAAAATGTTTATATTTTACGTTATAAACAAAAAGAAAAGAACAATAGAAAAATTGTTCTGAAAAATTTTCAAAATGTGCTCACTTTTTGAATTTTTTTTCTATAATGACAGACATTTTGTAAAAACCTGTTTTTTGGGTTCAGGGGGTCTCAAAACGTGGACATTTGACAAAAACGGGGGGGGGGGTCAAATTTTACAAAAATCTAATAATTTCTCATTATAGGATGAGAATGTAAGAATTAGCAGTTATAACATTTTCAAAATTCAAGAAATCAATGAAAAATAAAAATTTTAAGCAGAACAACGCCTTCAAGATTGTCATAACAGCTTTTTGAATTTTCTTGAAAAATCGATATTTCAAATTTTGACCCCACGAAACATAATAAAAATTTCAATTTTATGGTCAACCTGTCTAAGATACGAAAAAAATGATGATACAAAAATTATCCACCCAAAAAAGATCTACAAATTTGTTGTTGGTCAGTTTTTTATAGGACGCGTAGTTTTTGTTTTATTCGTGAAAAGTGGCATTTCAAAATAAAAAATAAAATAAAATTTTTACATTTTCATCCTGATGAGAAGGGATTGGTTGTATAAAAAATTTGATTTAGTCGGTTTTCATCAAATCTCCACATTTTGAGACCCCCTGAGTCAGAGAAAACGATTTTTACGAAGGTGTCTATCTGTTTGTAGTCTGTAGTCTGTAGGCACGTTAACTTTCGAAAAAATGAGCGGATTGGATTAAGCTTTAGCACACTTTGTTAAGACTTACAAGGAAAGGGCAATTCCGTTAGCCAGCTTTTTTGGATAGAAATTCAAAAAGTTAGGACATTTTCAAAATTCAAAGAAACAAACGAAAGTGAACATTTTAAGCCAAACAACTTTGTCCATTTTCTTGAAAATTCAAAAATTCAAATTTTGACCACAAAAAACATTAAAAATAAAAAATTCCATTTCGCGATCAAACTATGCAAGATACGAAAAAGGATGGGTTAAAAAAAATTATCTATTCAAAAAAGATCCATAAATTTGTTGTTAATCATTTTTTTATAGGATGCGCAGTTTTTGTTTCATTCGTGAAAATTAATATTTAAAATAAAAAATTGAATTTTTGGACATACGACACAAGCTAATAAAAAAATAAAAAGACGAAAGATATTCAACCAAAAAAGAGCTACAAATTTGTTATGAATCATTTTTTGATAGGATGCGTATTTTTTGTTTTAATGGTGAAAAGTAACATTGAAAACTAAATTAAATCATTGGATAAATTTCGGAAGGTACGAAGGAAAATAATAAACAAAAGTTGCAGGGTATATTCTAAGCCGAATTTTTAACTAAACGAAATTTCCGATTTTTTGTAAGAAGACTTATGTTATTATTATTATTATATCATTAAGCCGTTTCCCTTTCGGGGTAGGCGTGAATTGCTCGGTGGTAAAGTAGTCTTATTCTTCTTGCTGGATATGTTTAAAGGTAATTTTTCTAGTACATAAAATACCACAGACTTGAACCATCATGTTTACCCATCTTCAAATGTTTTGATTTTTATAAAAAGCTGCAGTCGGCTTTGCCCTCCAGTGTGGGGCAAAGCCGACCAAATACAGCTTGTTAGAAATAATTAAATTATTGAATCATTGTTTTATACATTTAAATAATACTTATGGAAATATGATATACAATAATGTAGGACTCGAAATGAAAAAAAAATGGATCAATTCTACATCTAATTAACTTTAAAAAAATCCTTTGACTGTTAACTGGTCGGCGCTGCCCCTCCTTACCCTACTTGAATTTTGGGAAGACAGTTGAATTTTCGACCAAATTCTTAAATTTTCCAACAAAAAACATTAAACTTCAACCAAAAACCGTTGCAATTTCCGTCAAATAGTTATATTTTCGACAGCAACAAAATTAATTTTTAATCATCAGTTGCATTTACAACCAAATGTGTAGTTGATTTTTCAACCAAATCATGGAATTAATAATCAGAAAAGATTAAACTTAAACCAAATATTTAAATTTGAAAACAAAATTGTCTTTTTTTGTTAAAACCCGTCATCTTGCATGGTTGAAAATAACTTTTTTGTTGAGAATTCAACTATTTGGTTGAAAATTTAATTATTTTGTTGAAAATTCAACAATTTTGTTAGAAGCTCATCCTTTTTGTTAGGAAATTCAACTATTTGGTTGACAGTTTAACTATTTTTGGCTTGAACGTTCAACTATTTTGGTATAATATTCAACTATTTGGCTGAAAATTAACTTTTTGTTGAATATTCATATTTTTAGGTAGAAAATTCCACTGTTTAGTAGAAAATTCGTCTTTGGCTGGAAAGTTCAACTACTGTGGTTGAAAATAAACTTTTTTGTTGTATATTCATATTCTTGGGTTAAAAATCCAATTGTTGGGTAGAAAATGCATATTTTTGGGTTAAAAATTCAACTATTTTGCAGAATATTCCTCTTTTTGACTTGAAAATTTAATAATTTGGTATAAAATTCAACTGTTTGGATGAAAATGAACTTTTCTCTTGTGAAAAATTCATATTTTCGTGTTCAAAATTCAATTGTTTTTTAGAAAATTAACTTTTTTTTTAATTCGTCCCTTTTGCTTGTCGATTCAACTGTTCTGTCTAAAATTTTTTTTTTTTGGTTCGAATAAATTTTTTTTTAATTTAAAGCCATGCGACGAGTGGATCACGTGACCGGCTTCCTACCTTACCCACACTTTTTTTATTTGTAAACTTATTTTCGCACGAAAAGCCACATCGAGTTGAAAATTTGGGATAATACATAAGAAGCACTAAGAAACGCGGCTCTGGTCCTAAATTTTTATAATTATACCTACATCTCGACCTTTCGAAACTGTCTCTGCTTCTATCTCAGGATCCACGGCAACGGCCAACACCCGCCAACAATAAAAAATCACCCAAAAAGATTAAAAGGCAGAGTAAAACTCACCAGAAAAGCAAAGAAAGTCTGTACGAGGTGGAACAACAGTTGTGGGACGTCAATCTACAACGTCAAGTAAAAAGTAAGCAGGCTCATATGATCCACAAAACATAGGCGGGCATAGGACTTCTCCCCTTTGGATTATATTAACCTACATATTTCTCATGAACATCTGCTCTAAAATTACGATCCTAGTCAAAATTTTCCGCAAGAAGAGTCGAACCTCACTGGACATCGCCATGGTTAATGGAAGAGAAACCGCTGAAACGCAGACAGATCCTGCATACTCTGTAGCCAAAACCAACCGACTCTCGAGTGTTCCAGCAGGAAACCTGACCAACGTCACCAGTGAAAATTGAAAACTGAAGAGTGAAAATGTTGTAAAAATATTCTGTTTTGCTTGGTAGAAACAAAAAGCATTATACCTATTTGTAAGGAATGGGTCAAAGAAATTAACTTTTGTAAGTTGCAAGATGTGAAAAGAAATAAGAGTACGTACACACGTCCCTGCACACTAAACAAAGAAGGAAAAAAGCCATGGAAAGTCTTGTACATCTCTTTCTTCACCTCACAACTTAAAACGCAAAAATTACAAGTTTTCTCTCGATTTTATACAATGTAAGACAAAATAAAAGATGGCATCAACGAACGAAACAACGAAAAGAATGATTTAGCCCCTCGGGCCGTTGCCATGGCCTCTTCCCCTTGATTACGAGAGTAAGATCAAGGAGGAAAAATGGGATTTGTAGTGCCGAGATAAGGGTCGAAACATAATGAAACTACTGGTTTATAAAAGCTAAGACATGGTTTATTAACGACTTACATTCGTATAAAGCCGGCAGACCGTGGCGGTTGATGGCTGCGGGTTTTCTGGTAGATGACCAATGGATCTAATCCCAGCGGAAATGTCCCAGGATAATCGCGTCGTGGTCCACGGGTTTGCTTTGGCGAAGGTCCTATTAGGTTGGCGATTGCACCGAGTAGTCACGAACGAGAACGCTAGGTTAGAAGCCACAAAGACCAGGGTGCCTGATTTTTTGAAGCCAGAACTGATTAACAGAAGATACATTAAAATTTCAGAATCTCGAAACTGTAAAGGATGAAAGGTAAATTTAATATTCCGATCGTCATAATTTTTTTCCACAAAAAAAATACATGTACAATAAATAAACTGTCAGCACTGCCCAAATTTCATAGGATGTTTTTGTTCCTCACCGCAAAAACTAATCGATAAATTAAATCTGGGAAACAAGGTTTGTTTCGCTATTCAGAATTTTATAATCTTGACCACGAAGTTTTACCAGATAGAGATTACAAGTACATCACTGGAATAATCCGATTTGGAGGATTTTGTCCATTAGTGGTGCCTAAGATGGACCTCATTCCTCACAATCAGCTACACAACCCTGACTACTACCAGAGAGTCAAAGTCTCGATACATGGCGCCATTGCCAACGTGACTGTACCAATATTGCAGCAGGATACTCTAAATAATGAATTTTTCCACGAATTCAATAGAAGACACGTAATGGGAGCCCAAGTACACTGGAGATTAGATTAAATCACGGTTTTCTGTATGGCTTTCCTTGGCCTTGGCACTCAATCGCTTTGTCCGAATCTCGGAAGGCGTAAATCCAGCCTGCTTCAATCCAAACTTCAGTGTACTGTATCAATCCAACTTATTTTGAAGATTAGAAATATATATATTTTTATCTTCATCATTTATCTTTCTTAAATTATTTAACAATTCAGCATTCTCACTGAAAAATATTACATTGGAAAAGCAGAATGACCGCAGCTCAGGGAAAATCTGCAAATCGGGGAAAAGTCAGGGAATTTCTGTAGAATGCAATTGTAGTTACTGTCGACCCTAATCAAGGCTGCCGATCAGTGAATTTTAGTGACTTTTGAAAATAAATTCACCCATCGGTCAACCATTGTTTGTAATTGTTTTCAATTTACTTGAGTTGTTTTTGAATAACTGAAGTTTCGCAACTATTTTGGTAATTGAATATTAACGGTCAGGGAAAACAAATAAAAAGTGTAGGAAAAGTCAGGTAATTTTTAAAATAAAGTTTAGCGGTTACCATGCATTATAAGAAGAAACGGTAAACAAAATTCAAATGAAATGTTTCGTTACAGAGAAGACATTACGAAATGAAACAAAAAGTTGCAAATACTTAAAAAAAACTTCAGAAAGAATAGTTTAAATTGCAAGAAAATGAACGATTAAATTACGGAGAAAAAAGGATTGATCATAATGTTCATGCATTGTAATTTTTGCTTTTATCTCTGTCTTCGTTTTCATTGGACAACAATGTCATAAATTTGACAAATTTCAGCGATTACAATGTGGAAGAAACAGAGTTACGAAAGACAAATAATTTAGGAGGAAAAAAGAACGCTGACTAGTATACGATACTCTTGAACGAGTTGAAGACCATTTAATACTTAAACCTCTATCACAATTATCGATAAGTGGGCTTCCTCTTTTCAAGATAATGCGGAAAGTGATTTTTATTCTGTTTTTTATCTTTGTGCTGTTTACTCCTGTTGGTGAGTACAATAATTTTTTTTCAACTTAATTAGACTAAAGTGTGCCACTGTAGATTAGTTAATACAAAATCAATAATTATTCAGCGCATTCATTCCATAAGGCTCCACGTGGCGCTCAAGCAGAGCACAGTCCGGTAGAGTTCCGTCGCTGCTCTACGATAAACACGGAGATTCAAATCGACAAGCAAACCCTCTCTCGCCCTTTCTGGCTAGAAAGGTAAACGTAAGTTATTTTATACTAACTGTATTTTAATCATCTGTGTTTCTTCTGAATAAACCTGTCAAATATTATTTACCTTTATTTATTTAAAACACTGCACGCTAACACAGTTATCTTAGAACTGACAAGTGACACACAACCCACAATAAATAATAATTGGTCAGGACTTACCAGCCTGACTTAATCAGCATTCTAGTCTCTTTCTTTTCCTATTTTCCTAACTACCCTTGCCTTTTGCTCGGGACGTGACAACATATATTCGTAACATCTAGTTCGGTTTGTATGAGTTTCTTCATAAAAGTTCGCCAGCGCATCGTGCGTGGAGGGGCGGGCCGAAATAGCTGGGAACGGGTATATCCTCGGACCTAGGTCCTACCCCAGTTCCCTGAGGCCCAGCCTCCGTTTAAAAAGTCTCATAAAACACGAACCGACGGATGATGATAATGATGATGATGATGATGATGATGATGATGATGAAGAAGAAAATTCAAACGACCATCACGATTTGCATTCAGCAATCTTGAAATTACGTAAGTGGGCTATCGAGTGTCAAATTCACCAAAGTTCTGTAGATAAATTATTAGAAATTCTAAGAGCTCGACTCCTGCCTACGTTGCAAAACCATCGAAATCTTTTGTTCGAACGAATGATGCCGACTACAAAATAGAAGACTTGGCAGAAAACGTCAAGTTTTTTGGATCCAATCTTAGTATTGTTACAGCATTTCCGTTTGAAAGTTTTCTGGGCAAAACTAAGAATTATCTTCGCAATGCTCATCGACCTCTGGCACAGCTATGTCATAGATTCTTTGAAGCAAAAGGACTAGGCAAACAGAGACCGATATTACCACCTATCGTTGAGGTTCTTGAATTTTTTTGTGACAATTCTATTGAAGAAATGAGATACAAGGAAGTGGTAATAACGACTGCGGCTCCTAACAATATAATGCTTCTTGAAGACCAAACTATTATTAAAGTGACAAAAATCTTTGAAGATTTTCAGAATCCTGAACTCTTAGAAGTAGAAGGCACCTTATTTAATAACATTTCCTAGACAATAATTTAAAACATGTATTAAATTTTTTTTTAATTTGAATTTTACCTATTTGAAAAAGGGCTTGATACTTAATTTCCATTTCAACTATTTCCATAGTGCAAATGTTTAAATTTCTACGGGTTTACAATTTTACAAATACAAAAATATCAATGTTCACTACAACTGGGACTTAATCATCTAATTCTATTACGGCAAAAATGTTTTAAATGACAAAATAAATGAGTTCGTTTGCTCTGGGGTCTCTTAGATTTAAGTTTAATGCTTCTGATTTTGTGAACTGATTAATTAATTATCAGCTGAATAATTTTTTTAACAATAATAAATTACATCAAGATTGAATATAAATTTTTGTCTATTAAGTAAGATAAATCAATTATTTATTTTAAGGTTATGTGATTAAAGATAAACGTTTACTTTTCGACCTACTGGCCCTAAAAAGTGGCCTTACTTACAACATCCATATTTTAGAGAATGTGTCTTAAAATTAGTTCTTATAAACTAGCCTTAATTCTATAATTTGTATAATAGAACTTTATTCATATTTAAAATACCCGTATTCCAGTTACAAACTTTTAAAAATGTTTTTGATGTTGTGAAATGAGTCTATGGATTAAATTTTCAAAATTATATGTACATACGTTTTATTTATTTTTTTTATCAGTTTGAGAGGTTACTAATAATCCAAATTTTCAGAAAAATATAAGGTTAATATTATTTGAATACTTATTTGAACTGATTTTTTAATTATTAGCTAATTAAATTTTTTTCATCCTAATTAAGAACATAAAGATTGAATTTTAATTTGTTTAAATTAAGTACATGAATTGATTATTTACTTCCAGCTTATGTCATTGCGTATTGGCTGTAATTTTTAAAATAAAAGTTTATTTACGTTTAGAGTACCTTTCTTCCAATTACTTAATTACTTTCAATGTTTATGATGTTGTGAATTGATAATCCGAATTTGAATTTTCAGAAATGCAAGTTAAAATTTTCAAAAATATATAAATTCAAAATTATTTGAATATTTCAAAGAAAATAATGTTAGACAATATTTTATTATTAATTTTTTCATTCATCATTATATATATTATTATTAATTTATCCTATTAAAACTTAAATTTTTCAGAATAATTTAAAAAAACTTATGAATAAATAAAATATTCATAAATGAATGTTAAAATTTAAAAACATTTTAAGTGCAAATTATTTTAATTTTTCCATGACAATAATAGTTTAATCTTCTTATATTTTATGGAAAAGTGTGGTATGGTGTCAGTGCGGGACACGGCGACTCTTGCAAATACTCCTCGTGTTCGTTCATTTTTATATTCATTTTTTTACATAAAATAGCTTTCTTTGGTACTCAAGAAAGCTATTTTATGTGTGAAACTTATATGAAACTCAAGAAACCCGAGCATTATTTGCAAGAGTCCCCGCACTCACACAATACCTCACTTTCTCCTAAACAGTTTAGGTAATTATCAGTCGATTAAATTTGTTCAAAGTTTTAAATTAAATAAAGATTAGATTTAAATTGTTTGTCAATTGAGTAACGTAAAGTGATTATTTCCTTTGAGGTTGTGTCATTGAATGTGGGCTATTATTTTTATAATAAAAGTTTGATTTTTCCTTAAAATACCTCTATTAATTCAACATTCAACAAAGTAGTAAAATTTTCAACCAGAAAAGACGAATTTTCAACAAAATAGCTGAACCCTCTACAGGATTTTTTTTACCAAAAAAGATTATTTTCAAACCAGAAACAACACTTCTTAACAATAGAGTTGAATTTTTGAACCAAAAACATGAATTTTGAACAAAAGACTTGAATTTCCAACAGAAGATGAATTCTCATCCAAATAGTGGAATTTTCTACCATTTTCAAAACAAACAAAAAAAATGAATTTTCATCAAAAGAGTTGAATTTCCAACAAAAGATTAATTTTCAACGAAATAGTTGAATTTTCTACCAAAATATTTTAATTTTCTATAAAAAAAAAAAAAAAAGAATTTGAAACGAATAGTTAAATTTTCAATCGAAAAAATGAATTTTCAGCTAAACTGAAGTTTTAACAAAGTAATTCAACATTCAACAAAGTAGTAAAATTTTCAACCAGAAAAGACGAATTTTCAACAAAATAGCTGAACCCTCTACAGAATTTTTTTTACCAAAAAAGATTATTTTCAAACCAGAAACAACACTTTTCAACAATGGAGGTGAATTTTTCAACCGAAAATATGAATTTTTAAAAAAAAGTTAATTTTCAACCAAATAGTTGAATTTTCTACCATTTTCAGACATAAAAAAAAGAATTTTCAACAAAATAGGTCAACCTTTAATTAAATCAGATATTTCTTTACCAAATTAGTTTAATTTAAAGAAAATATATTTTTTTACCAAAAGAGATCAATTTTTAAACAAAAAAGGTGAATTTTGAACCAAAAAAGAAAAAAATGTTCTGTAAGTTGTTGAATTTTTAAACCACAAAAATGAATTGTCTACAAAACAGTAGAATTTTGAAGCCAAAAGGATGAATTTTCAACAAAAAAGTTACTTTTCAAACAAATGGACTTTCTCCCAAAATAGTTCAATTTTCAACCAAATATAGTTGAATTTTCTACCAAAGTATTTTAATTTACTACCTCAAAAAAACGAATTTGAAACAAAATAGTTGAATTTTCAACCGAAAAAATCAATTTCAACTAAAATTATAAATTTTTGGCCATACTGAAGTTTTAACAAAGTAATTCAACATTCTACCAAGTAGTAAAATTTTCAACCAGAAAAGACGACTTTTTAACAAAATAGCTAATCCCTCTACAGAATTTTTTTTTACCAAAAGAGATTATTTTCAAACCAAAAGTAACACTTCTTAATAATAGAGTTGAATTTTAAAACCAAAAACATGAATTTTAAACAAATATTTATTTAACCAAATAGTTGAATTTTCTACCAATTTTAAACCAAAAAAAAAGGAATTTTCAACAAAAAAGTCAAATTTCCATCAAAAGGTTAAATTTCCAACAAAATGTTCATTTTGAACCCTGTCAATCAAGCAAAGAGAATATTATCAACAATGATAATAAATTGTTTACAAAATTATTTTGTTAACTTGAATTCATTATTACTTCACTCCAAATGAAAATTAAAAAAAAGCCAGAAATTTGAAGAAAAAACGCATTTTTTCAAATATAATATTACTAATAAGTATAATAAATTGTTTAAACAATTATTTTGTTAACTGAAATTCATTATTACTTCACTCCAAATAAAAATTGTACAAAAAGCCTGTTACTTCCATCTAATTGAAAATTGGACAACAAATGGAAAATTTGTGAAAAAACCGCGTCATTCTAATTCCATTCTATGAGAAAATTGCTCAAAACAATAATAAATTGTTTAAACAATCAATTAAAATATCCAATTTTCTGTATAAAGCAATATTTCATGTATTAGAAATAATTCGCATTAAAGAAACCGCAAAAAAATCATAATTAGCGCAAAAAACTCGCAAAACCCATTTTTTCACTTATGGGGTTTCTTTGGGACCCTATCAAACAGACTTATGGGGGTGATATTTGAAAAGTGATATTTTATTCGTATTCTATGGCAGATTGTGAAGAGAAATGTTGAGTGTCAACTCGATTGAGATAATATTGAGGATTCTGAATAAGATTTACAAAAAAGTCTTTTTTTCTTATGGGAAATTAAACTTCATGGGGTTTGCGGCACCCCTAAATATAATTTTTTTTTAAACAAAAAAAAAATGGATCTATTTTTGGGTGGATTCGAACAAATTTGGGGGGTGTCCCCATAAAAATTAAGTCAAAATTTTTTGGACCACCCTACTGCGCACCCTGTAAATGTATACAAAATTTATAAAAAACATTTTTGTTATGCTAATTTAAATTGTTTTCTTTTTTAGAACACGCTCTACCTCTTATGCAGAAGGTGTTCGAGCTTGGTGTAAATTCGAATGTAAATACAACCTCATACATTAACAAGAGCATTGCTCTTTTGAATACACAGCAAGGCTGTTAGATTTAAAGGTAATTAAATGTACTAAAATTTTGCACAGAAAAAATTTGAAATAAAACGTGCGCGACTGATGGACCTGAATTGCTTGTTTAATTTACTTTCTCTTTCCAATAGTGTTGGATTATCCCAGAGTTTTATCCCAGAGTGTTTTTCCAGAGATTTTCCCCTCAGTTTCAGCTTTCAGGTTCATCGTTCATCATTGGTGAGTCCTTAGATTGATATAGCATATTTTTCGTTCAAAAAAGTCTACAGACCTCAATTTTGACCAGATTTACGATTTTTTCTTTTTAATTAAAGTGCAATAAATTTCAAATATCGTAATTTTGATTGAAAAATATTTGTTCTTAGCTAAAAATGCTTTAAATTATTGTAAGAGTGATTGTTAGTCAGAATATCTATAAATTTCTGCTTCCTGTACACGACTTTTGAGCACCAAAGGTTTCAGTGATACAAGGCCATGTGAAGTGTCGCTGGAATGAAATAGAAGGCTAAGCTCCTTTGTGGCCCTATCTGCGGTTTGGTATAGAAACGGGGCAGCATTGACGACTTCATGTTGATGTACCAGTCGTATAAGAGAATCTGCGCTACTTCGAACTGAGCAGGCTGTATCCGGAACCGTTCTTTAATGAAGATACTCCAAGCTTAGCAAGCCTCTACCTCCTTTATCTCAAGAAAGGTATATTCGAGTTACGGAAGATCTGGGATGATTACATCGGTGGACTGTCATCATCTCACAGGTTGCAGCTCATGCCAACCGCTTTTTGCCACCACTTCACAAGAAATGCAAAAAAAATCAGACTTAGAAAGTCTCCTTGGAAGAACCCCCTCTTATATGTAATATAGCTGGTATTTATTTGTCTCTCGTCAGATGTTATGACAAATTTTGTCCGCCACAAAAGCATAAGCTCTTTTATGCATCTCACTATTCTTTGATGCACCTACAGGCGCTCAAGGAGCTTAATAAGTAGCTCCTTGTTCGTGTTATCGAATGCTTTACGGTAATCAATACAAGCCCTTGACAGATTGCGTCGATACCTGATCGAGTCTTGGGTAATACACCTGTCCACTAACCGTTTCTGTCTGCAACCTGCCAGCCCTCTCTTGCATCCACGTTGTTTAAACTATTTAACTCCATTCCGGCTCGATAGATGTTAATATCCTCTCTTTGAGAATGCCAGTAAATAGCTTGTAGCTGGTGTTCAGACAAGCTATGGGCCTGCAGTTCTGTGGACTTGACACATCTCCTGTTTCGGGGATGAATACCGTGCGTCCTTCCACTATTTCATGCGGGATGGGTTTTTCTCCATATAAGAAAGTAGTAAATATACGAGCTAGATGTTGGTGCACAGAAGTGAACTTCTTCCACCAAAAGTTGTTGATTTTATCTGGATGTGGCGCTGTAAGGTTCTTATTTCTAGCGATAACTTTCTTCATCTCTTCAGCAGTAATTAGTGGGCACTGTTCCTCTAGATCCTGCAACCTTTGCCTTTGGCAAAAGTTACGGAAGAGCCATATATCTGAAGCGTCTTCATTTAGCTGATAAGTATCTCCATATACTCGCTCCTAGAAGACTTGAATCTCTTCTCGACTAGGCAGATTTTTAACGGAAAGTCACGCTTTATTGGACAGACGGGAAGAATGAGTTCAAATGTGGAATTTTCCTAAATCCATTTTACTCGCTCTTCAAGGCGTTTACACTTGTTCAGCGTGTGATTTGCTTTCTCTAAGTTTTGAGCAAGTGCCCTCACATTTGAAGTGAATTTTTTATTTGATGTTATGTAGCTAATCACGCACTGAATATTATCATCTCCTGCAACTTTTCAATCTTTTATTCTGTATCTCAAAGTTGATCATACTGAGGAATATGACTTATGCGCCATTGCCTTACTCGTGTTATGTTATACCAAGCCCAGGCAGTGTATCCTCATTAGGTGCTCTAGGATTCTTGAGACATCTCAGCCATTTCGCTAAAGACAATCCTAATGCCCTCAGTTGACATGATCAGGAGCCCTTCAGGTTTCTCTGCAGTCTAAAAGTGTCTGGCATATTCCTGATTCCCTGAAAATATCCCCTTCGTAAGTCTCTAACGGCATTTTGTATATCATTATTATACCTTTTCAACTTTATCCCGTGCAAGTCCAAATTCTCATTATTTTTATCCCCATCGGAAAGATTTTCAGCGTTCTTTACCAGGCCCTTAAGTCTAGGGTTGCACAAGAGTACATTCCTGTCTGTTTTCCTGATACGAAGAAGCCAATTTTTCTCATACGCTTTGTTCATACCTTTCTGTAAGATGTCGACGGCAAATTCTATTTGTTAAAAAGATTTGATTCTGCCTCGTATAGTTTTGTCCACTAAATGCATACACAATATATAACTTTTTCATCTGGATAGTGAACACATCACCTATACTTATCAATCCTAAGTTTAAATCAATTACCTTGTGTAGTAGTTAATAGGTAATCTAATAAAAAGTCGCCCTGGGGTTAGGGTCCTAACTTCTTCAAGAAAGATGGTAGGAACGGTGAGCAAATCACCATAGGTTGGCGCTTGCCCCATAAGTAATGCTTGATCTTTATTTTCACCAAGAATCTAGAAAAAACGTCTTGGTAATCCAATAAATTTATTATCGCCTCTGAATTAAAGCGCTCTAAAAGACTCTCTAAGTCGGATACTTTGCTCAAATTCTTTGCGCCATTGAAAGCGGATCTTAAAATCCTTGTGGGGACAGTGAATAAGTACTCTGAAGTGATTGGCATGAGCTTTGGACTGGACCAGTGTGCCTGCGTACCCCTACACCAGGGAAGACTAGAAACTACACCATCGCGTGACGATTAGGGTATTCAACTCATTGGCGGAAAAACCATCCAACATCTTGGTTATGGAGAAACATATACATATCTTGGAATACCGCAAGCGGAAACCCAAAATGTGCATGTGCTAAGAACGGACCTTGTCAAAATGTATCGCAAAATTTTCAGAAAAATTTTGGCTTCTGAATTGTCATAAAAGAATAAGATCCAGGCGACTAATATGCTGGCCGTTCCTATACTGCTCTACACGTTTGGTGCAGTGAAATGGAAAGCTGATGAGTCGAAGCAACTCAACCGAAGCACACGCAAAATGATGACAATCCATCGAAGTCATCATCCTAGATCTTCCGTACCTCGAATATACCTACCTCGAGATAAAGGGGGTAGTCATACACAATGCTGGCGGCCGATGTGTAAGGACGACAGCGGTGAAAGGCGTACTCTAAACTACACCATAATATTCGGACAGAATAAACGAAGAAGATTCACGATTTCAGTAAGTTTTAAACTTCATCTCTGGTAGTTTATGCCGGAATGAAAAATAAGAGGGTACTCCTTGTGACCTATTGAGTAAGTAGAGGCAAATCGATTGTTGTCTAATATTGATCTATTTTATTGAAAATTGAGGAAGTCCAACTTGCGTGAATTCAAACCTGACGAACTGAGATTTGTTCGGTTCATTCCTAACACAAATCCAAATCGTCGATTCGAAATTCAAAGATACAGTTTTTCTCGAGATAAATCAATTAAATTGAAAGCAGAACGAGGTACCTTTAGACCCGCGCCAACCGAAGAACAAGTTGTAATATCAACGTCCAATGATGACGTATTTGCTATAGTGCAGGATAATGAATTTGTTTGTGGAATATTTACACTAATACATCCCTAGGGATCAAGGACTGATGAACGGGAAAAAATAAACATGGACAGCGGCACGGTTGATATATGACCCTAGAAGAAATCAGGGAATCTCCTTCAGGTCCAAATCGCTCAATCAAAAAGAGTTTTCAAATAATGGTTACAGACGATTTTTGTGTTTAACAGAATTTTAATGTCTGGAAACTCTTACAAGTAACAAGTAATTATTATTTTATTCATTGAGCATTCAATTTGATAATATTACTGGAAAAAATGACAATCATTGATTTTTATTTTGCTTTTTCACAGGTGAAGCTTTTTATTCGTCACAAATTTCAACTATTTTTGAACTAATCTCATTAAACGTGTGTGGATGTGGCCCCTTTTGTTGACAAGCTAATTCCAAATTTTTGAATGTATCACATTAATTCTAAATCATATTCTTTTAACGTTTTTATAATGATTCAAATTAAAAGGTTTGCAATTTCCAATTCTTCTAGTTCAAAACGTGGAAATGACGCCGAATTTTTTTCATATAGAATTCATATTTTTCCGTTTAGATATATAATACACATACGTAGTAATATTTCGTATCATTTTTGAAAATGGTATAGTTCAGATTTAAAATTAGAATTATGAATTCACAAATCTTTAATAGTTTGATTTTTGAGGACTTTAAAATAAATCGTTCTGTTTCGAAAGTTGACATTGGAAAGTTCTTGATTTTAGTTGCTCAGCGTATAAATGCTCAAACGAGAATTCTAAAAGTTTATAAATGCATAATTTTGTTATGTTGGTGTTGTTGACCAGATGAAATATTTTTAATTTGGAGTTGTTAATGCATCTTGAAAATTAATAAATATTGACGGGCATTATATTCGAACTTGTCCAAATACCTTCAGTTCAAAATATCGATGTATGTTATTAACTAAATAGATGAAGTTTCAAACCAAAAAGATTAAATGTCTATTAAAAAAGATAAATCTTCAACAAAAAATGGAATACTTAAATTTACAGTCAAAAAAATTATTTTCAATTCAAAAAAAAATTCAATCAAAGATTTTCAACCAAAAAGATTAATTTTTAACAAAATACATGAATTTTCAACCGAATTTTTAATTTTTAAAGGAATTTTCAACGAAATAGTTCAATTTTCCACCAAAGAAATGAATTTTCAACCAAAAAGATGAATTTTCTACCAAAAAGTGAAGTTGTTAGATTTTCAGTTTAAAAAAATTAATTTTCAATAAGAAAAACTAATTTTTAATCAAAAAAATGAATTTTCAAGCAAAAAGATTAATTTTAAACGAAATAAATGAATTTTCAACCGAATTTTGAATTTTTAAAGCCACTAAATAGATGAAGTTTCAAACCAAAAAGATTAAATGTCTATTAAAAAAGATAAATCTTCAACAAAAAATGGAATAGTTAAATTTACAGTTGAAAAAATTATTTTCAATTTAAAAAAAAATTTCAATCAAAGATTTTCAACCAAAAAGATTTATTTTTAACAAAATACATGAATTTTCAAGCGAATTTTTAATTTTTAAAGGAATTTTCAATGAAATAGTTCAATTTTCCACCAAAGAAATGAATTTTCAACCAAAAAGGTGAATTAGTCATCAAGAAGATTATTATTCTACCATAAAAGACAAAGTTTCAATAAAGTACAGAAATTTTCAACCAAATCGTTGAATTAAAAAAAAAGAAATGAATTTTCTACAAAATAGTTCAATTGTTAAGCAAATAAATTAATTTTTAACTAAAATAATGAATCTTCAAAAAAAAATGAATTTTCAACCCAAAAGACGAATTTACTACCAAAAGAAGATAAATGTTCCACAAAATAGATGAACTTTTGACAAGATAGTTACATTTTCAACCAAACAGATCAATTTTTAACTAAACAGATTAAATATCTATCAAAAAGGATAAATTTTCGACAAAAAATTAAGTAGTTACATTTTCAGTTAAGAATGTTAATTTTTCATTAAAAATAAACTAATTTTCAATCAAAGAAATGAATTTTCAAGCAAAAAGATTAATTTTCAACCAAATACATGAATTTTTAACCAAATTTAGAATTTTCAACCTAATAGTTTAATTTTCAACAAAGTACTAAAATTTTCAATCCAATAGCTTAATTTTCAAGGAAAGGAGATACATTTTAAACCAAACATGGAATAGTTAAATTTTCATATAAGAAATCTTATTTTCCACAAAAAGAAACGAATTTTCAACAAAATAGTTAAATGTTTAAGCAACGAAATTAATTTTTAAGAAAAATACTGAATCTCCAAGCAAAAAAATTAATTTTTAACCCAAAATTAAAGGAATTCATGGAATAGACAGAATTCAAGGAATTCACAGAATTCGAGGAATTCACGGAATTCATGGAATTCTCGGAATTCATGGAATTCACGGAATTCATGGAATGCAAGGAATGCATATTATTCTTTTAATTAATGAAATTCAAGGAATTCATGGAATTCAAGAAATTCAAGTAATTCGCGGAATTCATGGAATTAATGGAATTCAAGGAATTCCTGGAATACAAGGAATTCGTGGGATTCATGGAATTCGTGGAATTTTCGAAATTGATGGAATTCACAGAATTCATAAAATTCACGAAATTCATGGCTCTCATGGAATTCACAGAATTCATGGAATTTGCGCAATTCACGTAGTTCACGGAATTCACGAATTCAAAGGAATTCACAGAATAAATGGAATTCACTGATTTCATGGAATTCACAGCATCAATGTGATTCTCGGAATTCACGGAATTCATGGAATTCATTGAATTCATGGATTTCACGGCATTCGCGGAATTCACAGAATTCATGAAATTTACGGAATTCATGTAGTTTACGGAATTCACGGATTCATGTAATTCACGGATTCATGTGATTCACGGAATTCATGACATTCATGGAATTTACGCAATTCATGTAGTTCACGGAATTTACGGAATTAAAGGAATTCACAGAATTAATGGAATTCACGGAGTTTATGAAATTCACAGAATCAATGTGATTTACGGAATTCACGGAAATTATGGAATTCATGGAATTCATAGAATTCATAGATTTCACGGAACTCATGGAATTCACAGAATTCATTGAATTTACGGAATTCATGTAGTTCACGGAATTCACGAATTCATGTAATTCACGGATTCATGTAATTCACGGAATTCATGGAATTCATGGAATTCACGGAATTCATGGAATTCACGGAAATCATGGAATTCACGGAATTCATGGAATTCACGGAATTCATGGAATTCACGAAGGTTATAGAATTCACAGAATCAACGTGATTCACGGAATTCATTGAATTCACGGAATCAATGGAATTCACGGCATTCATGTAATTCATGGTATTCAGGGAATTCATGGGTTACACGGAACTCATGGAATTCACAGAATTCATGGAATTTACGGAATTAATGTAGTTCACGGAATACAATGATTCATCTTATTCACGGAATTCATGGAATTCACGAAGTTTATGGAATTCACAGATTTGATAAGATTTAAGGAATTCATGGATTTCACGGAATGCGTGGAATTCACGGAATGCGTGGAATTCACGGAATTCGTGGCATTCACGGAATTCGTGGAATTCACGGAATTCATGGAATTCACGGAATTCATGGAATTCACGGAATCCATGGAATTCACGGAAATCATGGAATTCGAGGAATTCACGGAATTCATGTATATATATATATATATTAATTATTTTATTTTATTTTTATTTTTGATTCATTTTTTTATTTTTCAAGTTAATTTTTCTTGTTTGGAAAGTTAATTTGGAGATTTAGAGAAAAATGGGAAATAAATGCATGGTGTCTACTCACCTGGCAAACATGGAAAACCTGGAATTGTCAAGGAATTTTTATATGCCTTTAAAACCCTTGAAAAGTCAGAGAATTTTATTGAGCATGCTAGAATTTGTTTTAATTGTTTTTCTCATTGTCACCAAACTCAGGAAAATATATTTTATTCAAAGTATTAATATGTTAAATATGCACCGAATTTCATGTACGAAGATAAAATAAAAATTTGTTTTAATTATTATTCAAACAGAAAAAAAATTCTTAACTTAAATGATGAATCTTCAACCACAAAAATGCATTTTTAATAAATTAGTTCCACTTTCAACCAAGCAGTTGAATTTTCAACCAAAAAGAAATAATTCAAAATGAAAAATGTAATGGTAGATATTTTAAACAAAAATGATTAAGATTTTTAATAAAAAACAGTTGGAATAAAACAAAAAAACGAATCTTCAACAAAATAATTTAATTAAAAAAAAAGAAGATTTTTCAACTTCAATGATGAATCTTCAACCACAAAAATAATTGTTTAACAAATGAGTTCCACTTTCAACCAAATAACTAAACTTTCAACCTAAAAAGATTTAAATTTTGAAAAAAAAGTAAATTCAACCAAATAGTAATTTAAAAAAGAAAGAGAGAAAAAAGATAAATTTTCAACGAATCACATACATTTTCAACAAAATAGTTAATTTTCAATCGAACAAGTAAATTTTTAAGCAAATAGTTGAATTTTCTACCAAACTGTTGAAATTTCAAGCCAACACAATTTCTTTCTACAAAACAGTTGAATTTTCACCCAAAAAGTCGAATTTTCAAAATAAGAGTGGAATTCTCAAATAAGAAAGATTTTAGAGTCAGGAAAAAAATTAACCAAATTTTGGAATTTTCAAGCCAAAAAGCCAAATATTTCTTAATACAAATTTAAGTCTTTTTTAGTTGAAATATCAACTATTCAATTTTTAGTTGAGAATTTATGTTTTTGGCCTAAAAATTCCACTGAAAAATCTTTCTTACATGAAAATTCATATCTTTTAGTAGAATTTTCATCTTTTTGGTTCAAAATGCAACTGCTTGGTAGAAAATTAATCCGTTTTGGTCCAGGATCCAACTATTTTGTTAAAAATTGATCTATTTAGTTGAAAATCAACTTTTTACTTGAAAATCCTTGGGGCATAATTTCTGAAGTGTACCCACCTGCAAAATGAAAGTTGTCCTATCGGGCTAAAAATTGGCCTAATTGTAGTTCTATTAGATAGTACTTCTCACACCAAAAACTTGCGTATTCGTCATAATTCACGAGTATACACACTGGAGAGCCCGTCTATAGGTACACGACAATCACACTGGAGAGCCCAATAGGGATCCAACATTCATCCTGGAGAGCCCTATAGGGATCAACGTTCATACGGATCTATCTTTCTTACAAACGTTAGTTCCAATGCTAACGTTGGAGACCAACGATTCCAGATATTAATTAATACATTGGACGGCGAGCAACATGCACAACTGTACATACGCACACGGAAATACACATATAGAAAAAAAGAAAGACAAAAAATTAAAAGGTCAAAAATTAGGAATGTGATTATCACAGTCATCTTTTGCGTACGTGGGATGGCCATAGAAGGCAATTTTAGCCGATATCATTTTACACGCCCAGAACACATGTTCAGCAATACTGCCTTCTGAATAAGATGTAGCGAATTTCGAGCTTTTGCCTCTCCTTCTCAGTGTATCGGAGCCTAAAGTTATTGTTTATAGGGACGCTTATGTCTATTATTCTTGCATGTTGAGTACATTTATGTAGACAGTGGACATCTGGACGATTGTGTCTGACTAGGTGTTCAGACAGAATATTCCCTTCCCAGTACAGGTGATGCTGTTCGTTTTTTAGTACTTTGACTGGGCTATATTTGTAATAAGGCTCAAATCCCTCTAGTAAGCTAGTGTTCAAGGCAGTTTGTTGCTGAATGATCCCGAAAACATCAGTATGTCTACGCTTGTATTTTTTGCGAAGCAAGCATCGTATTCCTGGTATTGATTACCCTATTCTAGATGGCAATGACAAATACTTTCGTCTCCGGAAAAAATTATTCCCGCCTTAACCAGAGGTTTGAAGCATCACTATCCACGCTAGGATGATCTAATGGCTGGAGGTGTTGTATCTGCAGCTGTTCACCCCGTCATAGAGCAAATAGCTGTTTGGCTTTATGTTCTGGAAATCAACAGCTGCAAGTTTTAAGAAGGATATACAGGTCATCTCTACAGATGAAGGCGTGAAGTTAGATGTCTATCCTAGTTTGGAAAAACTCGCGCAGTTGCCTAACCTGAGAGTCCCACAATCTTCAAACATCCATGACTCTTCTGCACCCAAGGTTGCGTGACAGAGCTATTCTCTCCGCAGCTGTCCACTCATGATACATTCGGTGATCAGACATTTCCACACGGATGATTCTGTTGAGTCTCTCGAGGTCAGTCATAGACCAGGAGACCAAACCAAAGGAGTGTATTAGAAAAGGAATGGCATAGGTGTTATTTGCCTTTGTGGTGTTAATTGCACTGAGGCAGAGTAGAGCGGACCCCTTGCCAGCACTGTGACAAGTTACCTGTGAGATTCTTCATCAGTCATCGCCTCAATCAGAACGCGGTCGCTTAGTATCAGTGGAGACGGGAGAATTATTTAGTGGAGTCACAAACAAAATCAAGTGTCGCTCAAAACAGTTAAAAATATTGGAAATTTTAAATGTAATTTAGAAGGAGAATTTAAAATAAGATAACTGATTTTTATCCCATTATAATTCAGAATATACTCGGCAGGTATATCTGAATCGCGTAAATTTTGCAATTCCGACCTATTTTTTACCCACTTGCAAATAAAATGTTCTCTTTGGGTCACAAGACCGCAAGAATTTTGCATTCTTGACCTATTATTATCCCACTCAAAATTAAAATGTTTCCTCAGCACATAATAAAATGCCACCCTTCATTTTCTCTCACATTTATATATTCCAAAATATATTTGCGTCAACTATATATGGGTGAGCCTATGTATTAGTGTTACTCCCACCAACCCGGCCCCGAAGAAAGACCTCAAGGGAATTTTTGGTTCAGAAAGTTTTAGAGTAAAAGTTTAACAAAAACTTTGCAGCACGATCTGTAATTTCAATAAAACAATTGCTTGCTTCGGTTTCGAAATACGACTGGATCAAACACAAAGAAATAATGTTCTAAATAGTTTAGTTCATTATTATTTTGGAAAATTTAATTTTTACTTCTGCTGTGAAATACCTTTGGTTGCATATGTTTGTCATTCGTACATTTTTGACGTTCTAGGAAAGCAAAAATATAAGGAAATTATTTTTTTGTGTTATTCCAACAATTTAGGAAAATATTGCGACTATCATCTATCTCTTTGAAATAATTTTTTACTCCATATTGATTAAAATTGATAAATATACAAACTCTAGTCTGATGCAATTGGAGTATAATTTCGAAAGTAATTTTATAATTTTTTCGCCTGAAAATTGATATAAGTTACGAAATTGCTTGTCTCATTTCACGTTTAAAATGAGTTGAATTTAATATGTTTAATGAGTTTGTAGTTAAATTGAATTACGACACCTCAACTGCTGTATGTCTTCATAATCCACAAAATAGATAATGTAGATAATAGCTGTTATTAATAAATGAAGCAAAGGTTTTGAGATAATAAATTGTAATTTAACTATTTTCTTCTGTGACCTTCCAAACTATTATAGACAGATAGTGTGGAACTTACAATCAAAATAATGATGAAAAATACATAATAAATTAGACAAGAAAGATAAACCTCCCAGTGATCGTGACCGTAGTCCCAGTAATCGCGATGTAAATTTTCTTGCTTTTTAATTAATTTCCAAATGTTAAATTTCGGCTTTTGGGGACAGTTTGGATTTCACGTTTCCAGCCGATGTGTTTTTCATGATTTACAGGTTTTTGCTCACCAGCGACCAAACTCTAATGACAAAAAATCCTCTACTGTTTATGACTAAAAAGCAAATAACTCTCAATAATATTATCATAAATAAAAGAAGTTAAACTCCTTTGTTAAAAATTAATTTTTTTTAGTTGAAGATTCATCCTTTTCTTTGAACAACAGTTTGTTTTCTTTGTTGAATGAAAAGAATTTTTTTAATTTAAAAATCAAAAGCTTTTCTTGAAAATTTGTCTTTTTCTATTGGATTCAACTATTTCCTTGGGTAAAAGTTAAAGTGCTTGGTTAAAAATTAATTTTTTTCAGTTGAAGATTCATCCTTTTGATTGAAAATTCATCTCTGAAAATTTAACTGCCTTGTTAAAAATCAATTTTCCTAATTAAAAATTTAACTATTCCAATTGAAAATTCAACTTTATTGTTTAAAATTCATTGTTGTTTTTTTTGTCAGAAACTAGTGTTTTAAAACAAAAAACTAAATATTTTTATTTTTGGTTAAATATGTGTCTTTTTTGGATTAAAATTTAACTATTTGGTTGATAATTGATCTTTTTTATTCAAAAATTGAACTATTTGGTGGAAAATTTGTGTACCTTTTTGTTATAAAATTCAACTATTCCAGTTGAAGATTCATTTTAATTTGTTTGACTCATCATTTAACTATTTCATTTTTTGTAGAAAATTCATCTCTTTTGTTTTGTAAACTTTAACTATTGGTTAAAAAGTTATCATTTTCATTTGTATATTTTCTTGTAGAAAATTAATCTTCTAATTAGTCTTCTAGGTTGAAAATTCATATTTTTCCTTGAAAATTCAACAGTTTGTTTTCTTTGTTGAATGAAAAGTATTTTTTAATTGAAAAATCAAAAGCTTTTCTTGAAAATTTGTCTTTTTTATTGGATTCAACTATTTTTTATTTAAAATTTAAATTTTTTTTGGTTGAAATTACAATTATATTACATTGTTCGTTTTGAAAATTCATCTTTTTTAGTTAGAAATTTAACTCATTGGGTAAAAGTTAAACTCCTTTGTTAAAAATTAATTTTATTCAGTTGAAGATTCATCCTTTTAATTGAAAATTCATCTCTGAACATTTTACTACCTTGTTGAAAATCAATGTTTCTAATTGAAAATTTAACTATTCCAATTGAAAATTCAACTATTTAGTTGAAAATTCGTTGTTTTTTTTTGTTAGAAACTAGTTTTTTTAAACAAAATGAATGCCATTTTTCCCCAGTTTGGAAGTCAGATAATTAAAATTATGTTTTAGTATTCAAAACTTCAGAACCATACTTGCTTTTTATGTAGATGAAAAGCCTAACTTGTTTACTTATTAATATAATAATTTTTACTCAACATTTATTTTTAAATTATTCATAAATTGAATTTTTTGTCAAACTGTTTCATAATTGGGACATGTTTCATGATAGGTACTCTCTAAATCCGAATTAGTAGAAATTATACTAATGCAATTAGTAGCATTGTATCTGACTGTTACAATGAGTATACCTATTATAGATTTACAATTTATTACTATCTATTACAGATCTGAAGCAGCTTAAGGGGTTAATGTAGGTTCAGGCACCCAAAAAAAGGCAATGTTTACTATTTTTTTTGATACGGGTTTATTTACATTCAAACAAATGTTGTGACATTTTAATGATACATATTTCGAAAAGTCAGAGTAATTTTTTCATTATAAAATATATCTGTAAACAAGCGAGTTATAGACAATCTCCCAGAAGTCCAAAAAAAGGCAATTTACGGTTAACAAGACTTCTCATGACAGGATCATCGAAAACAAAAAATTCGAGTAAAGACTTATTCTTGTCTTTAATCGAAGCATTTAGCGATATTTTAATTTTCGACAAAATAACGCATGTTTGAACACAATTTGTTTGTTTTGTGCCAAAAACGTATATTTTTCGCAATAAAACTAAAAATAATCGACGAAATAGAAAAATCCTTCGATTAAGGACAACACTTTTATATATCTTGATCACCGCGCGAAAAACATTGTTTTGAGAAAAACTATCTACCTGCTCAAAGACCGCTCGAGACACTTTCGCTTCAAGTCGTATATTTCAGTAAGTTACGCTCTGATTTCAATGAAGTTTTAAGTCAATTTTTTAACAATAGCAGTTACTTGATTTGAAGCATTTTTACTACTGAATGCAACAATCACTTAATTTTTCAGATAGGTCAAACATTTCTCGAAATAATTGAAAAAAAGACTACCAAAACTGAAAAATACTAAGCGTATTATAGCAAGGCCGGTTCTATGTGCGGCTTCTGAGCCAGAAAAGAAAAACAAGTATGATTAATTGCATCTTCTTTAAATATTTTGATATCGCTCCAAACATCCAGAGGTCAGAAAAAATTATTCCATAATTCAAAACTTTTCATAACCTAAGGACGAAGAGGGTAGTATATCAATAGATACATGTACAAATTTATATGAAAAGATTTCAAAGTGCAGAATTCGCTCAGAGACTAAAAAATCATTGACACATTTTTCATTTAAACTAATGTCAATTTAATATGCGTACACTGGTACATTGCTCAGTGCATTTAACTTTCAATGTTTTTTTTACACAATTATGTAAACGTTTTCGAGGCTCGAGATAAGGCGACATACATTTTGCTTTAGTTACATTTGTTATTTTTGCTACCTCAAATACTTTATTTAAAAATAAAAGTTTACCTATTGTGCATTCTAGGTTTATGATTATTTTTTTACAAGAAGACTAATAAAAAAGTATATTTCTGAAGGCAGTTAAATACATATTTTTCATTAAGTTTAGATTGTTCTGAATGAACGTATAGAAATTGGTAATATTAAAAAAAATTTTAAAAAGATCTTGAAGATCTGATGCGTTGGTAAAAGATGGAGCGAAGAGATGCTGAAAAGGGGTATGGCTTCGACCAACTATATTGAGGTGACGAGTTACAGTGGCACCTTTCCTTCTTCACAAGAACTAGGGAAGGGGTAGGGGTTAACCAAAAGTACTGTTTTGACTAGTCACAGGAGTCCCTTCCCGTCCCCACGAGATAATAAAAAGGGGTAGGGGATTGACCAACATTTTTCCTGTGCCTAGTTGAAGAAGCAATATGCCACCCCAACAAGCTGTTGGAAAAGGTTAGGGGTTTGACAAACATGGTTTCCGTGACCAGTCACAGAGGTGACTTTCCACCCTCTTGAGATCAAGGAAAGGGAGAGTGGTTTTGACCAACATTTCCTGTGACCATTCACCTTTTGCCCCCAAGAGATGTTAGAAAGAGGTAGCTATTTTATTGAAATCATTTCTGTTACGAGTCACAGAGTTCCCTTCCCGCGCTCATGAAATATTGGAAAGTAGTTGGGATTTGACCAAAATGATTTCTGTGGATAAGCGAAGGGGTGCATTTCCACGACCCACGAGAAGCTGGAAAGAGGTATGGACCTAAAGAGGTATTGAGAAGGGGTAGGTGTTTGGCCAACATTGTTTCTGTAACCAGTTGTAGAGTTGCCTTGGCCGCCCCCATTAAATATTGGAAAGTGGTAGGGTTTCAACAAAAATTACTTTTGTTGGAAAGTGGTAGGTGTGTGACCGACATTATTTTTGTAACTAGTAACAGGGGTGTCTTCCCGCCCTCAGGGAATTCTGGAAAAGGCTAGATGTTTGACCAAAGTCATTCATGTGATTAGTCACAGTGGCACCTTCCCGCCCCCACAAGAAGTTAGAAACGGGTCGGGATTTGACCAACAATTTTTCTGTAAGTAGTCACAAAGGTATTTTCGCACCTTTATGAGATGTCAGAGAGGGTTTGGGGTGTCACCAACATCATTTCTGTGTCCAGTCACAGGTATGTCTTACCGCCACCGCGAAATGTTAAAAATGGATGGGGGTTTTATTAACATTATTTTTGTGAAGAGTTACAGAATATTGGGAAGAGGCAGTGGCTCAATCAACATTTTTTCTGTCATCACTCGGAGGTAGACCATCTCACCCCGAAGGAATAATGGAAAGGCGTAGTGGTTTAGTCAACATTGTTTCTGTGACCAGCTGCAGGGGTCCCTTCCCGCTTCTACGAGATATTGAAAAAAAGTAGGGTTTAACTGAAAATGGATAAGTGGTTTGAACAAAATTGGAAAGGGAGAGGGGATTGACCAGCATTGTTTCTTTGAAGTGTTGCTCGGGTGCCTTTCCGCCCCACGTGATGTTTTAGAGGGGTGTGGGTTTCACCAACATTATATCTGTGACCAGTCACAGTGATACATTTCCGCCCTCAGGACATGTCAGAAGGGGGTATGAAAATATTGTATTAATTGGTCGCCTTTCTTGGCCAAAACTGCAAATACTTGGTTGAAAGTGGAGCTACGTTATTCAAATTTTGTTTTTGTTTGAAAAAATCCTTTTTTGTTTAAGATTTATTTATTTTGTTGAAAATGCAACTATTGTGTTAAATGGTCACCTTTTTTGTTACAAACTTCAAATACTTCATTGAAAGTTGAGCTACTTTGTTGAAACTCTTTTTTTCATTTGTATGAAAAATTCTATTTTGTTTAAGATTTATTTATTTTATTGAAAATGAAACTATTGTGTTGAATGGTCACCTTTTTCGGTCAAAACTTTAAATACTTGGTTAAAAGTTGAGCTACTCTGTTCAAATTTTGTTTTTGGTTGAAAAAATCCTTTTTTGTCTAAGATTTATTTATTTTATAGAAAATTGCAACTATTGTGTTAGATGTCACCTTTTTTGGTCAGAACTTTGAGTACTTGGTAGAAAGTTGAGCTACTTTCTTGATTTTTTTTTTTTTGTTAAAAAAATTCTTTTTTGAGATTTATTTATTTTGTTGAAAATGCAACTATTGTGTAGAATGGTCACCTTTTTTTTTGGTCAAAACTTCAAATACTTGATTAGAAGTTGAGCTAATTTGCTGAAATTTTTTTTTGATGTTGAAAAATTCTACTTTGTTTAAGATTTATTTATTTTGTTGAAAATGCAACTATTGTGTTGAATGGTCACCTTTTTCGGGCAAAATTTCAAATACTTGGTTGAAAGTTGAGCTACTTTGCTGAAATTTTTTTTAGTTGAAAAAATTCTATTTTATTTAAGATTTATTTACTTAGTTAAAAATGAAACTATTGTGTTGAATGGTCACCTTTTCTTGGTCAAAACTTCAAACACTTGGTTTAAAGTTGAGCTACTTTGTTGAAATCCTTTATTCAGAAATGAAAAATTTCCTTAATTTCTTAAAAAATATCTTTTCTCCTTTCGCTCCGAAGGAAGGAGTGAAGGAGAAAGATCATTTTTCAGAAATTAAAAATTTCCTTAGTTTCTGAAAAAATTTCCTTAATTTGCATAATTTCTGAAAATTCCCCTAATTTATGAAAAAAAATCTTTTTCTTCGCTCCGAAGGAAGGAGCGAAGCAGAAACATCTTTTTTCAGAAATTAAAAATTTCCATAATTTCTGAAAAAAAATTCTTTCCTTCGCTCTGAAGGAAGGAGCGAAGGAGAAAGATCTTTTCTCCGAAATTGAAAATTTCCATAATTTCTGAAAAAAGATCTTTTTTCAGAAATCAAAAATTTCCTTGATTTCTGAAAAAATTTCCCTAATTTCCATAATTTCTGAAAAATTTCCATAATTTCTGAAAAAAATCTTTCTTCTTCGCTCCGAAGGAAGGAGAAAGAACTTTCTTCGGATGTAAAACTGTTTTGTTACCGAAAACAAGGAAATAGCTTTATTTTATACAGAACTAGATAACGAAATAGATTTGTCACATAATAATCTCAAAATGATACTGACCATGAAAAGGATCAAGCTTGGATGCATATTGTGATTAAAAATTTAATCTTCAGTTCAAATAAAAACATACTCCCGAGATACAGAGAAGCTAAATAAGAATAACAAATGTTTTATACAACAAATTATTCTATTTCGAGAAAATCAAAATTTATTGTGAAAGTGTCGCAATGAGATAAGACGATTATTAAGTGGAAGGACCATAAAAAGAAAAAAATTTTGTATCTAATAAACAATTATAATCACTTGGATTGCTTAAAATATACAAAAATGCCAATACAAATTTTTTATTTTATCGGTACTAAACAATTATTGTAAAAATCTTGAAACATAAATCAAATATCAAATCTGCAGAGTTTGAATTCATATAGCATAATTCGTTGAAATAAAAACACAAAAAATTATATTTTTATATATTTTCAATTCCAACAATCGATACGATAATAAGAAGCGCACTATCATCGCGGTAACTAATTAAATTCCTATTTTTTCCGAGTTGTATGAATGCTATGAAAGTTCTTAACGCCAAAAATATATTTGTTTAAATTCGAAATTGCTTAGGATCAGTTAAAATTCTCAAAAATTAATGTTATTTTTGTCATGTCTACTGTCTAGCTTCACCGACATTCGGTGAGCATAGAATAAATCTTTTCCATGGGCCCAGGAAAAATGAGAAGGGGCGCGTAGGGTCACTGAATTTTTGTGAGCATAGACCACATATTTTCGGTATCCAATTAATATTAATATTCGGCAGTGTATGTATATTTGTACATGAAAAGAAGTGAAAACATCTTATTAATTTGTTTTTTTACCCATTTTACATTTAAAAAAAAAGACATTTTATTAAAACCAACGCGGTATTTCTATTGTAGATATTTTCCACCTGACTATGACAGCGGAAATTTTTGTCTAGATGATTAAATATTTGGTGCATATAAACTAAAATCATTATTTTCAATATTACTAAACTTTACAATTTTCATAAAAGAGTTAAGGTTCATTTTATTTATATTTCTAGAAAACTGACGTTATTCGAAGTTATTTTGGATGAAAAAATTGATCTTTTTATACATTTTGAGAAAATTTCTTTTATTCAGCAAAAATAAGGTGTCACGTTATGTTCTTAATGAAAAAAAAAAATATTTCATAGAATTATCTGGATAATTCTATTGTAAATATTTTTTACATGACTATGACAACCGAAATTCTATCTGGATCAGAAAATATTGGATGCTTCTAGAATCTAATTATAATTGCCACATCTTGTAATTTATAATTTACTTGTTCTATTTATGATTGCATAAAATTAATCGTTTTGGTTGAAATTTAATTTCTTTCATTGAAAATCTGTTCTTTTTATTGAAAATTAATTTTTTTAACTAAAAATTTAACTACTCCGTTTTTTGTCGAATTTTTTTTATAGCCGTTTAATTTTTTTTGTATAAAATTCATTTGGTTAGTTAAAAATTTAACTATTTTGTTGAAAATTCATTTTATTTGCTTAAAAACTTATTTATTCAACTGAAAATTAAACTATTCTATTTTTTGTTGAAAATTGATCTTTTTTAGTTGAAAAATTCACCTGTTTTGTTAAAAATTTCCCTTTTTTGATAGAAGATTTCCCTGTTTAGTTGAAAGTTCATTTCTTTGGTTGAAAATTCATTTCTTTGGTTGTATTTTTTTTTCATTGAAAATTCATTCTTTTAACTCAAAATTTAACTATTCCATTTTTCGTCGAAATTTTTTTTTTTATAGATATGTAATCTTTTTTAGTTTAAAATTTGTCTTTTTTGGTAGAAAATTCATCTTCTGAGTTGAAAATTGAAAAATTTGGTTAAAAATTTATTTATTTTTTATTAAAAATGAATCATTTTAGTTAAAAGTTCATTTCTTTGCTCACAAATTTAACAAATTTGGTTTAAAATTCTTTTCTTTTTTTTGTGAATTAATTTTTTTCACTAAAAATATAGCTATTCCATTTTTTCTATAAAATTGATCTTTTTCATTTGAAAATTAACTTATTTTGTTGAAAAATCGTCTTTTTCAGTAGAAAATTCAATTATTTCGTAGAAAATGCATACATTTTTGTGATGTAAATTAATCTTTTTTTCAGAAATTCGTCTTTATGATTTGAAAACTCAACAATTTGGGTGATATATTTTTTCTTTATTGACGAAAAATTTTTCTTGGTTGAAAATTCAACTCTTTTTCGGAAAATTCATATTTTTTGGTTTGATTTAACAGTTTTTTTATTGAAAATTGAAATATTTTTTGGTGGAAATATTAACTTTTATACTTTTTGTTGAGAATTAATTTTTTTATCAAGTATTTATCAGTTTGGTTGAAAATTTAACTATTTTCTTGAAAATTCCCTTTTTCATGGTTGAAAATAAATTATTTTAACTAAATATGTAATAATAAAATTTTATATTAATCCATTGAGGAAAAGCTTTTTTCTCGAGAATTAATACTTTTTGTATAAAAATTCAAACATTTTGTTAAACATTCATGTATTTTGTTAAAAATTTAAGTATTTTGGTAGAAAGTCCAAATTTTGTCGGAAATTAACTTTTTTGTTGTAAATTCGTCTTTTTGGCTTAAAATTTCATTTTTTCCGGTAAAATTTCTTCATATTTTTTGGGTAAAAATACAAATGTTTGATTAAAAAGTCTGAATGAAAAAGCCTTACTTTAACTATCCTTTAAAATCATTCAAAACCCATTGGAATCCTCACAATTTCTTTAGATTTCTTAAAAAATGGTAAAAACTTCAAGATTCTTGAAAGTTCTTAGGCATTTCTTGAAATTCTCTAAACCTAAATCATATTTTTGAAAATACCTCGAAATTTCGTAAATTTTTCAAAGATTGCAGAAAATATTTGGAAATCTTTCACATGCATTGAAATTCTTGAAAATCCTTTGAAATTATTTCAAATTTCTATAAATCCCTTGAAATCCTCTACAATTGAATAATATTCCGAAAAGATACCAGGAAATCTCGTAAATTACTCTGAAATCTTTGAAAATTGCAGAAAATTCTTGGTAACCTTTCACGTCTCTTCGAATTCTTCAGAATTCGTTTAAATCATTTGAAAACCACTAAAATCCTTTAAAATATCTCAAAATTTCTCAAACGTTCATAAAATCGTTTTATATCCCTAAAGAAATTTGAAAACATTGCTTGGAAATCTTTCTGAATAAAAAAACTGAAAATTTTTCGGAATCTCTTGGAATCTATTAAAATCTTGTGAAATTCCGTAAAATTCTCTAAAATCTTGAAGAATCTTCCACTATCCCTTGAAATCCGTCAAAATCCTTTGAAACACATTGAGATCTTTAAAAATATCTCCAAATTCTTCGAAATTTTATAAACTTTATAATTCTCTCAAATGTTCAGTAACAATCCTTGGAAATCTTTCACGAAAGAATTCAAAGCCCTTTTAAATCCCATGGAATTATTAAAACCTTTTAAAGTTTCCTAACATTTAAAAAAAAAAACCTTTAAAATATTTGAAAATCTTACGAATTCCCATGAAATGAATAGAATTTTTTTCAAACATTTCGGGAATCTATGAAATTTTTGGAAATTTTTTGAAAACTATGAAAACTATTGCAAAAAATCCTTCAAAATCTTTCACATCCCTCAAAATTCTTCAAAATCCTTTGAAATTTCTCAAAATTCTTAATAACTTGTATATATAACTTGTATAACAGATTCTTGGAAATCTTTCAAATCCATCGAAAATTTTCAAAATCCTTCAAAATAATTTAGAATCTATTAAAATTCAATAAAATTTCTTGAAAATTGGTAAAATCTTAAAAATTCTTTCAAATCATTCGAAACCCATTGAAATTCTTCCAATTTTTTAGTTTTTTTGAAATTTGGTAAAATCTTCAAGATTCTTCAAAATTTTCAGGCATTTCTTGAAATCCTCTCAACTTAAATCGTATTTTTGAAAATACCTCGAAATTTCGTAAATTATTCTAAAATTTTTCAAAGATTGCAGAAAATATTTGAAAATCTTTTACATGCATTGAAATTCTTGAAAATCCTTTGAAATTATTTCAAATTTCTAGAAATCCCTTGAAATCCTCAAAAAACTAATTTTCAATTTAAAAAAAACACAATTTTCAACCAAATTGTAAAATTTTCAACCAACAAGATATGTTTTCAAATAAAATAATAAATTTTTCATTTAACCAGACGAATTTTCAACAAATAAAGATTTTTTTACCATATAAGAGAAAATTTCAAACCAAGAAGATTATTTTTCTACCAAAAGAGACGAATTTATAACTAAAAAAGATCAATTTTCAATAAATCAGTTATATTTCAACTGAAGAATTGAATTGAATTTTCAATTAAAAAAGATCATTTTTTAACCAAATAGATCAACTTCCGACAAATGATATTAATTGTTAACTAAAATAATGAATTTTTAACAAAAAAATGCATTTTTAACGAATAATGTAATAGTTGATATTTCAACAATTTCAGACATTTGAATTTTCCACCCATAAAATTGAATTTTCAACTGAAAAAGATAAATTGTGAATCGAAATTGGAAAATTTACATTTTCAGTAAAGAAACCAATTTTCAACAATAAACACGAATTTTCTATAAAATAGTCCAATTTTCAACCAGCCAGATGAATTTTAAACTAAAATGATGAATTTTCTAATCAAACAGACGAATTTTTAACAAATAAAAATTTTTCAGCCATGAAAAAAACGTCATACAAATTTTTAAACGTTCAAGATGATTTTTTTTGCAATTGTTGTATTTTCAACCAAAAAGAGGAAATTTCGAACAAAGAAAATTTGTTTTCTACCAAAAAAGACAAATTTTCAACTAAAAAAGACCAATTTTTAAACCAAATTGGAAAAGTTACATGCTCAGTTAAAAAAATTAATTTAAAAAAAAACGAATTTTAAACAAACAAAAAAAACGAATTTCCAACAAAATAGTTACATTTAATCAAAAGAGGTAGACCGTCAACGAAAATTTTTTTTAACAAGTTAGTTTAATTTTTACCCAAGTAGTTGAATTTTCAATTAAAGAAAATCAATTTTCAACAAAATGTTTCAACTTTCGACCAAAGAGATGAAATTTCAACTAAAATAATGAACCTTAAAAAAAATGATTTTTTAACTAATAATGTAATAGTGGATACTTCAACCAAAAAAATATTTTTATTTTAAATAAAAAACAGTTGAATTTAACCAAAAACTACGAGTTTTCAGTAAAATAATTGAGTCCTTTAAAGGAGATTATTTTTCACCCAAACATTTGCATTTTTATCCAAAAAAGATGAAATCTCTACTAAAACAGACGAATTATTAAACTGAAAAGACGAATTAAAAAAAAAGTTTGTCAACAAAACTTTTTAACAACGTTGTTGAATTTTCAACCAAATAATACAATTTTGAACTAAAAATATAATCGTCTGGAGGAAGCAACTTCAAAAAAAGAAGTAGAAATATAAATACAATTCTCTTAAAACCTTTTTGAAATTTTAGGAAATCATTTTGAATGGTTTGAAATGTTTTTCAATTTTCGCTTAAAATTGGTTTTTCAAAATAATTTTTTTTTCTAATTTGCCCAGGAAACTTCAGATTTTTTTTCTTCGATTCTCTTCAAACCTTTCAAAATGCTTAGGAAGCTTATTTTTTCGAAATCTTCTAAAATCTACATTGTGTATACAATTTTCCGAAACACTTTAAAATCCTTTTCAATTTTCTGTTAACATTAATTTTTCAGCACAAATAATCATTTCAAATTTTCCTAGGAAACTTAAAAAAATTGATATTCCCTTAAAAACTTTTAAAATTATGAAAAGTTTTTTTTTTAATTTTAAAAATCTACATTTTTTCTTTAAATTTTGAAATCTTCTCAAATTTTAAATTATTTTTAATCCTTTTTAGAGAATCTAAATATCTCTTAACCCTATTCGATTATTTTTTGTGAATTTTGCAATTTTTCGAAATTAAAAAAATTGGCTTCAATATATTTTACATTCCTTTTTGACATTTTAGGAAATCATTTTGAATATTTTGAAATGTTTTGCAATTTTTGTTTGATATTCAATTTTAAAAATAAAAAAATATTTGACATTTTCCCAAGTATCTTAAAAATTTATTTTTGGATTCTCTTCAAACCTTTTAAAATTCTTAAGAAGCTTCTTTTTTTTTAAATCTTCCAAAATCTACATTTTGTTAAAAATTTTCAGAAACATTTTGAAATCCTTTTCAATTTTCTGTCAACATTAATTTTTCAGCACAAACAATCATTTAAAATTTTCCTAGGAATCTTAAACAAAAATTTTTGTTCTCTTAAAACCTTTCAAAATCTTCAAAAATCTACATTTATTTTGAAATTTTTTCAAATCTTTTCGAATTTTAAATCATTTTAAAATCTTTTCAGAGATTCTAAATATCTCTTAAGCCCACTCGAATTTTTAATTAGATTTTGTCATTTTTTAAAAGTCCAAAATTTGCTTTTGAAATATTTTATATTCCTTTTTGACATTTTAGGAAATTATTTTCAATATTTTTTTTTTATAAAATAAAAAAAAATAAAAAATAAAAAATTATTTGAAATTTTCCCAGAAATCTTAAGAATTTTTTTTTGACTCTCTTTAAACCTATCAAAATTCTTAGGAAGCTTCTTTTTTTTTTAATCTTCCTAAATCTACATTTTGTATAAAATTTTCTGAAAAATTTGGAAAACCTTTTCAATTTTCTGTTAACATTAATTTTTCAGCACAAACAATCATTTCAAATTTTCCTAGGAATCTTGAACACAAATTTTTGTTCTCTTAAAACCTTTTTGAAATTTTAGGAAATCATTTTGAATGGTTTGAAATGTTTTTCAATTTTCGCTTAAAATTAAATTAATCTCCTTGATTAAAAACTTTAATAATTTGTTAAAAGTTAAACTAATTTTGAAAAGGTCATTTTATTAGTTTGCAGATTCATCTTTTGGATTACAAATTTAACTATTTTGTTGAAAGTTCGTTTTTTTGTTTTTGTTGAAAATAAATTTTTTGAGGTGCAAATTCAGTTATTTCATTTTTGGTCAAAAATGGATCGTTTCGAATCAAAATTTAACTACTGGGTCAAAAATTAACTTTTTGGCAAAAAATTTATATTTTAGGTTGAAAGTTAAAATTTTTTGTTGAAAATTGAAATTTTTTGTTGATAATTGAAATTTTTGGATTTAAAGTTCTATTACTTTCGTAGAAAATTCAACTATTTGGTAGAAAATTCAACTAATTTGTAGAAAATTAACCCTTTCATTGACAATATTCATATTTTTAGGGCAAGAAATTCAACTTTTTTGTAGAAAATTCGCCTTTTTGGCTTGATAATTCAATAATTAGGTCGACATTTTTTTTCATTCTTGAATGAAAAATCCTTCTTGGTTGAAAATCCTTCTTTTCTGACAGACATAAATTAAATATTGATAATTGTTCAATTTAATGTTAGTGCTCTTTATAATTAAATATTTAAATCAATCTCCATAATCACAAATTTTTTATCTCAAACTGTAAGTCATTAAAATAATATATTTTGAAACTTTTCAACTAAGCAATTAAAAAAATTAAGTCTCAAAAAATTATGAATTTTTATTTTAAGTTCAGTATAGATTTTTTTCATAACATCGCTTTCTGAATCAAAAGTGTATTTCAGTATTAAATAAGACACTTTTTGGACACGAAACATGGATATAAGAACACTTCGAATATGATTTGTGTACGATAATTATTCTTAGAAATTCATTAAATTGATCGTTTTCTTCTTATTTGCATATCTTATTTTTGCTTCTTCATCAAGAAATGTGATTTTAAAACTTATTACTATAAACAACTGAGTTCATAGTATAATTTATTGTTCAAGAACAAATACTCATGAACAATAAATTAATATTATACTAAAAACAGCGCTTGTCACAGAAAAACGATATTTATTTACTCATATAAAATAATGAATTTTAAAGCTACTTTTTTTTAAATTTGTAACTTTATTATTCAAAAAACTGTTGGAAACAACACATTACTTTTGAAAAGAATTCTCTAAAATAATGTTTTCAAAGTTTAGGTTAAGACATGATTTTTCTCTTCTCACAAATTTTTTGCACAATTTAATGAATTAAACTTTTCATAACAAATTTATTTAATACGAAAATATTTTCATTGTAATCAAATATGATTTTCTGGAAGCACGCAAAAATTATGAGTGCCATAAAAAGTAAAATTTAAAAAAAAATTATATCAGACGTTTAGGAACTTTGATATATATCCTTTATTTGTATAAGAAACCACTGATTCATACAATGAAGTTACAGCTTATAATAATAACAATTATCATTATATAAATTCCGACTGTTGTCATTTATTTATTTCGTAAGGGAGTGTGCACGAGTTTAGGTAATTTAGGCAGGGTTCGAATATTCAGCGAGTGCGATTTTTCAAAGCGTTTAAGCGTGCCATTATATAAATAAGCAGCCGTGTGTGCGAATTATGTATTAATAATGGTAAAAAATGAAGAATATGTAACAATAATTTTAAAAATAATTTGTTTTTGTTGAGAAATCGTGTTTTGAATTTTCATCAACTGTCTCTTGGAAAGCGGATTTCTTGTCTAAGAGAATATAAAGCCCTTGCATACTAAATTTCCAGCGACTTTCGCTTAGTTTTCCCAGCTCTATCTTTGACATTTTGTTAAAATGTTTCATGCTGTTTAGATGATGATTGAGCATTTCCTTGAATACGGAAGGCTGTGAATTCTAACTGACTTTCTCTTATGTCCAAGACTATCATAAAAAGTACCTGGACTTTTAATCAACTATTTTTTCCGCTAATGAAAGTTCAAGAAAATCATCTTCTGTGTGTTTTATGAAAAGATTAAGAATATCATATTCTGACAAATGTGAACCAGACCTGCAGCCTATTCCTTCGATCTTTCTGCAACAGGTTGTTTGCTAAATGGGATTCATCAGGTAGGCATATGAAAAATTTTTGGGCAATTAACTTTCATTGGCTAAAGCCAAATATAATACTACCGCCAACCCTAAGTAGTTTCATTTCTGGATCGAACAATGTTGATCTACTACCTCAGCTACAAAAGCCTTGCAGATTCACGTTGCTTGGAATTCAGTACAAAATAATGAAGGAATCAAAGCTTGTAATGAAGAAACAGGTTTTTTTAATACTTGTTTAAGGAAAGTTCAGCAGGTCAAGTAATCAACTTATGTAATCCGGATGCAAGGATCTTAGTGTAGATATTTTCCCTGCCAGACCTACAGATTCTACAAGAGGACACTAAGCATCTCACGAAGAGCGATCTGGCTCAGGCCTCTCAGCTTTCCTATCTCGAGCGTAAATGTCACTCTTTCGAATAGGCTGCCCTTGCCAACACACATGAGATACACGGTTTACCTCAAGAATCTTGAGAAAATCTCCCGGAAATTATGGGCCAAATTGCGAATGCTCTTGGTGTCCCCCTTGCTGATGATAGTCTTCTAAATATTTACAGACTCAATCGAACTGAATCAAATCCACAAGTGACTCAACGACCGCCGATTATAGTCGCAAAATTTAAGGAGCAGCAGACATGTGCCACTATTATTGATCGAAGAAAGAAGATCCGTGACTTCTCGACAAGCTCAATTGGTTGGCCTGAGCTTTCAACGAAGAGCATTGATTTTTCAACAAAACTTAAGAGTTTTAAAACAAATATATTTATTTTTAACCGAATCGTTGAATTTTTAACCAAGAGCATTAATTTTCCAAAATAAGTAATGATTTTATAACAAAATAAATGAATGTTTAACCAAATTGTTGAATTTTTAACCAAGAAGATTAATTTTCTACCAAAAAAGTATAAATTATCAAACAAGAAAATGAATTTTCTATCAAAAACAGAATTTTTTACAAAATACATGAATTTTCATCCAAATTGTTGAATTTTCAACCAAGAAAATTAATTTTCCAATATAAATAATGATTTTCTAACCAAATAAATTAAATTTTAACCAAATTGTTACATTTATAACCAGAAACCGAATTTTCTACAAAATACATAAATTTGTCAAGGAAAAAGATTGATTTTTTGACAAAAGTGACAAGTTGTTAATGTAAAACATGAATTTTTTTCAACCAAGAAGATGAATTTTATACGAGAAAAATATAAATTATCAAAGGAGGAAATTAATTTTCTACCAAAAAAAGAATTTTCTACAAATAAATTAATTTTTCAACGAAAAAAAATAATTCTTCAACAAACCTAACAAAAAATTATAAATAAAATACATGAATTTTCATCCAAATTGTTGAATTTTCAACCAAAAACATTAATTTTCCAATATAAATAATGATTTTATAACCAAATAAATGAATGTTCAGCCAAATTGTTGAATTTTTAAACAAAAACCGAATTTTCTACACACTACATGAATTTTTCAACGGAGGACATAAATTTTTCAACAAAACTGACGAGTTTTTCATAAAATACATGAATTTTTATCCAAATTATTGAATTTTCAACAAAAATTTTTCAACAGAAATTACAGTTTTTAAACACGATAGTGAATTTTAAACAAAATTGTTCAATTCTCAATGAAGAAGATTAATTCTTAACAAAAAACATGAATTCTCATCCAAAAAGTATAATCTTCTACCAAAAGCCGAATTTTCTACAAAATACATAAATTTGTCAACGAAAAAGATTAATTTTTTAACAAAAGTGACAAGTTGTTAATATAAAACATGATTTTTTTTTCAACCAAGAAGATTAATTTCCTACCAAAAAAATATAAATGATCAAAGGAGAAAATTGATTTCTACTAAAAATCGAATTTTTTACAAAATAAATGAATTTTTCAACAAAGAAAAATAATTTTTCAACAAAACTGACAAGTTTTTAATAAAATACATTGATTTTCATCCAAATTGTTGAATTTGTAACCAAGAACATTAATTTTCCAATATAAATAATGATTTTCTAACCAAATAAATGAATTTTTTACTAAATTGTTGAATTTTTAACCAAAAACCGAATTTTCAATGCATGAATTTTTTAACATTTACAAAAATAAATTTTTAGATAAAAATGGAGTATTCAAATTTTCAGTTGATAATTTATTTTTAACCAACAAATTTTTGTTTGAGACTAGTTAAATTTTTAACCGAAGAGATCAATTTTTACTGAAGTAATAAATCTCTAACTAAAATAGTTCAAAATTCCAGCAAAAATGAAATTGTTAAAATTCTACAAGGTGGAGTTATCAGCAACCAAAAAGAATAGTTAGAAAAAATGTTTTATTTTCAATAAAACAGATTATTTTCCAACTAAATAGTTGAATTTTTAACCAAAAACATGAATTTTTAACAAAAAAATTAATTTAAAAAAAAAAAACGAATTTTTAACGAATTAGATAAACCATCAAAAAAATAGATAAATTTTTAACTAATATGCTGAATTTCCAAAAAGAAAATGCAATTTTTATTAAAGTAGTCCAACGAAGTAGTTCAAGTTTTAATTACAAAAATTAATATTTTGTCAAGAAGATGATTTAAAAAACAAACACGAATTTTCGAATAAATAGTTTAATTTTCAACTAAAAAAGACCAATTTTTACGAAAAATGATATAGTTAAATTTCGCAGTTCAAAAATTTAATTATAAACGAGAAAAAAACAATTTTCAATGAAATAGTTAAATTTTCAACCAAACTATTATAACTAAAATAAAAAATGTTCAACAAAAAAAATAAATTAATGTTAATTAATTTTGTATTAAATTAATTTTTGAAAAAAAAACAAGACAAATATTCCATAATATAGTTCCTACGAATTACATTAATTTTGTATCAAATGGCTGAATTTTTAAATAAAAGATTTAATTTCTAACCAAACAGTTTAAGTTTCATTTTAGAACATAAATTTTTAAACAAACATGGAATATTTAAATTTTCAGTTGAAAATTAATTTTTAAGCAGCATCATTTTTTTTTGTGACTAGTTAAATTTTCAACCGAAGAGATCAATTGTTACTAAAGTAATAAATCTCCAACTGAAATAGTTTACATCCATATTAAAAAATAAATTTTTAATAAAAGAAAACAAGGACTTTTAAAGAAAAGTCTTGATGTTTTAACGAAGTAGTTGAATTTTTAACTAAAAAAGATCAATTTTCCAGCAAAAATGAAATTGTTAAAATTCTACAAGGTGGAATTATCAGCAACCAAAAAGAATAGTTAGAAAAAAAAATATTATTTTCAATAAAACAGATTATTTTCCAACTAAATAATTGAATTTTCAACCAAAAACATGAATTTTTATTCCAAAAGATTAATTTTCTAAAGAAAAAAACGAATTTTTAACAAATAAGTTAAACTATCAAACAAATAGATAAATTTTTAACTAATATGCTGCATTTCCAAGAAGAAAATGCATTTTTTAATAAAGTAGTTCAACGAAGTCTTTCAACCAAGAAGATTAATTTTTCACTAAAACAATAAATTTTGGACGAAAAAAATAAATTTTCAACCAAAGCCAAGAAAATAATTAAATTTTTAACAAACAAAAAAAAAGTTTTGAAACAAAAAGATAGTTTTTCAACTGAAAAGATTAATTTTACACACAAAAAATGAATTTTCAACAAAGAAAGAAATTTCCAACAAAATAGCTTAATTTTTGACAAAACAAAGAAATTTGAAACAAAAAGATAAATTTTCAACCAAGAAAATCATTTCTAGACTAAAAAAATGACTTTTCAACAAAATACATTAATTTTCTGCCAAATAGTTGAATTTTCAACCAAAGAAATAAATTTTAGTTTTTTTTTTTGGTTTATTTTAATCTTTTTTATTGAAAATTTAAATATTCCAGTTTTTACTTCAAATTTACCTTTGTTTGTTGAAAATTCAACTATTTGGTTGGAAATGTATGTATTTTGTTAAATATTGATTTTGTTTTGTAGAAAACTATTTTTTTAGCTAAAAAATTTATATTTTTGGTTGGAAATTAATTTTTTAAATTCAAAATTTGAATATTTAATTTTTGATTGTAAATTAATCTTTTTTAGTTGAAAATTCAACTATTTGGTTAAAAATTAATGTGTTGGGTTAGAATTTGTCTTTTTTCATAGGAAATTAATCTTCTTGGTTGAAAATTCATTTTTATTGTTGAAAATTCATATTTTTTTAATTGAATATTTGTGTTTTTAACTGAAAATTTGTCTATTACATTTTCGATGGTAAATTTATTTAATTTGTTTGAAAGTTAAATTATTATTTTTTTGTAGAAATTTTTTTTTATCTAGAAAATTGATGTTTTTGGTTGAAAATTCGTTTTTTTGTTGTTTTTTTTTGTTCAAGTGTAATTATTTAGCTGGAAATATAATTATTAAATTTGTCTTTTAGGGTACAAAACTTGAACCATTTTGTTGAAAATTAATTTTTTTAGTTAATAATTTATCTATTCCATTTTTCATTTCAAATTATTCTTTTTTTGTTGAAAATTCAACTATTTAGTTGAAAATTTATTAATTTTGTTAAAAATTTGTTTTTGTTTTGTAGAAAATTACTATTTTAGCTTAAAATTGAATCTTTTTGGTTAAAAATTCGTTTTTAGGTTTGAAAATTAATTTTTTTAACTCAAAATATACCTATTCAATTTTTTATTCAAAATTTAGGTTTTTTAGTTGAAATTCAACTACTTGGTTAAAAATAATTGTATTTTGTTGAAAATTTGTTTTTTTTTTTTTTTTGGTGGAAAATTAATCTTTTTGGTTGAAAATAATTTTGTTATTGTTGCAAATTAGCTTCTTCGTTCAAAGTCGAATTTTGTTGACAAAAATTAATTTTTTGTTTGATGCAGTGTTGCCAAAGATAAAAATATTCGTTAATGGTCTTTCTTTAAGAGTGACTATACAAATGTTAGAATATTTTAGCTTCGTTACAAAGTCCATTTGATTTTTAAAATATCACATTTCAGAGTTCCTTATTTATAATAGAAAATAATATATAATTATGTATTCTATTACTTGTTTGTGATATATAGATATAATAATTATATTTATTATATAGTCGCATTATATTCTAAAACAGCAATATACAAAAAAAATTAGTTCTTCATCACTATATTTAAAAGTGTTTGAATATCCGGGAATAATACAAAATAAGGAAAAAATAAATATCAAAACTACAAATTAACGAAAAAAATACTGAAAATATAAATTAACGAATTATAAAATTGCCGAATTATAAAATAAACCAAGTGTTAAATCCCCATCAATATTTCAATTCCTGAAATTTAAATTTGCCGAACTTTAAAAGTTCCGAAAATATTGAATAATTTATTAATTAATGATTAATTGAAATGTTTGTTTTATTTATAATTGCATAATTTTTTAATTTAATTTTCATAATTTGGTAATTGTACAATTCGGCAATTTTATAATTCAATCTTGAAGTCGGTCAATTTAATTTTCGGATATTTTTAAATTCGGGATTTTATTTGTAGTCAATTAAAAATCTTGTAGTTATTTGAAATTTTGAAAATTTTATAATTCAGTCATTTATATTTTCGACCATTTTTTTCATCAATTTGTGTATTCGTTATTTATTTTTTCATTATTTCTTATATGTCGACCCGAATATCCCTGCAATTTTTTTTTTAATTATATCAATTATGCTGCTTTTTCCTGTATTAAACAAAATGATAAATAAATCTCATTTACTACCTGACTCTCCACAATCCAGAAAAAATCATTTAAAATTGTTTTTCATATTTATTTTGTAACTTTTATGCATTCTTCTTATGGTATTGCGTGGTTTTGTAGAACAAACTTACTACTAGCGCCGTGCTCGGCTGTTTTCAACTCTCATGACACATTTTTTACATTGGGTAGTACAGTGGAAGCACCCCCCTAAGTGCAATAGATAAATCCATAAACCAACGAAGGTAAGAGAATGTAAAAAAACATGTTAAAAAATGTCTGTGGACGAAAATGCAATAAAAACGTATTTTAGCAAATGATGAACAGAAAGATCTATTTAGAGGTCGTGCACATAATACGACGAGCGGCTCATCGTACAGTGTGTAATGCTCAAATTTGACCTAGCTTTCCTGTCGATAATTCTCTGCTCGCTGATTGGACATCAGAACGGGATCCTTGTTGCCGTTGATTCGTTGAAACGAAAACCATTAAAAGGAATTTATTTGAAATAAACCACACTAGATTCAACAGTTAATAGTTCACAATTTATTAATAATTTTAAATCATAAGAAATATTTTGAAATACCTTGAACTTTTTAAAAGTTTTTTAAAATATCCAAAAATCCATTGAAATTACTTCAAATTATCGAATTCAGCTGAAAATTCCTTGGAATCTTTAAATTAGATTCTAAAATCTGAAAAATTCTTTGACATCCCTGCAAATTATTGAAGTCTATTAAAAATTCCTCGGAATCTTTTAAAATACCCTTAAATATTTCAAATCGTTTGAAATTTTTTTTAATCTTATGAAAATTTTGCAAAATACTCTAAAATCTTTAAAATACTTTGGAATTACTTCGAATTGTTGAAATCTATTAAAAATTCCTCGGAATCTTTTAAAATACCCTAAAATATTTCAAATCGTTGAAAAAATTTTGAAGTCTTATGAAATTTTTTGAAGCTCTTGAAAATTCCTTGGAATTTTTGTAAATACCCTAAAAGCTTTAAAATTCTTTCAAATCCCTTCAGATATTTAAAATAAATTGAAAATTCTTTGAAATCCTTTTGAATCCCTTAAAATTATTTCAATCCTTGAAATTTTTTAAAGCTTTTCAAAAATACTTTAAAATCGTTTAAATCCTTTGGAATTACTTCAAATTATTGAAAACAATTGAAAATTTCGTGGAATATTTAAAAAAATATACTAAATTTTTTTGAATCCTATGAAATTATTTCAAGTTCTTGCAATCAATAAAAAAGTCCTTGGAATCTTTTAAAATACCCTCAAATATTTCAAATCATAATAAATATTTTGAAATACCTTGAACTTTTTAAAGGTTTTTAAAAATACCCTGAAATCCTTTGAAGTTACTTCAAATTATTGAAATCTATTCAAAATTCCTTGGAATCTTAAGAAAATATTCTAAAATCTTTAAAATCCTTTGGAATTATTTCACATTATTGAAATAAATATAAAATTCCTTGGAATCTTTTAAAATTCCCTAAAATATTTAATATCCTTTGAAATTCCTTGAAACTTTTTACAGATCTTGAAAATTGATTGGAATTTTTTTTAATACTTTGGAATCCCTTTGAATTATTTAAAAATTCCTTGTAATCTTTTACAATACCCTAAAATTCTTTGGAATTACTTCAAATGATTAAAATCAATTGAAAATTCTTTGGAATCTTGAAAAAATATTCTAAAATCTTTAAAATCCTTTGGAATTTTTTCAAATTATTGAAATCAATCAAAAATTTTTTGGAATCTTTCAAATAACCCAAAAATATTTAATATGATTTGAAATTCCTTGAAACTTTTAACAGCTCTTGAAAATTGATTGAAATTTTTTTTAATACTTTGGAATCCCTTTAAATTATTTAAAAATTCCTTGTAATCTTTTACAATACCCTAAAATTCTTTGGAATTACTTCAAATGATTAAAATCAATAGTTGAAATAAGGAATTTTCTAAACTTGAGAAATTTTGAGTTGGAACTGGAAATTTTCTGAAAGAATTAAAATTCTTGATGGGAACAGGGAATTTTCGAGAAAAAAAATAACATTTTGGACGAGAAGAATTGTAAATAGAAACTTGGAATTTTAGAAAAGGAATACAAATTCTGGATTTAAATACGAAATTTTTCAAACGAATTATAAATCTGATTTGGAACAGAAAATTTTTAAATTTAAATAAATTCTGAACTGGAATAGGGAATTTTCAAACACTAACAAATTCTTATTTGGAAATATATATTTTTAAAAAGAAATAAAATTCTGGAGGGAACAGGGAATTTGTCAAAAGAATTCTAATTTGGAACAGGAAACTTAAATAAATTCTGAGTTAAAATAGGGAATTTTCAAACTTGAACAAATTTTGAGTTGAAACAGGCAATTAAAAAAAGAAAATGATTTCTGAGTTGAAACAGGGAATTTTTGAAAAAGAATTGAAATTCTGGTTGGAAACAGGGAATTTTTCGAAAGAATTATAATTCTAAACAGAAACGTGAAATTTTCGAAAAAATTTTAAATTCTGGATTAAAACCGAAAATTTTTCAATCGAATTATAAGTCTGTCTTGCAAAAAGGAATTTTCGAATTTCAATAAATTCTGAACTGGAATAGGAAATTTTCAAACACTTACAAATTCTGATTTGGAACAAGAAATTCTTCAAAAGAAATAAAATTTTCGAACGAAACAGGAAATTTTTCAAAAGAATTATAATTTGAAACAAGAAATTTTCAAATTTAAATAAATTCTGAGTTAAAATAGGAAATTTTCAAACTTTAAACATTTTTTAGTTGAAACAGGGACTTCAAAAACAAACAAAAAATTATTTCTGGGTTGATATAGGACATTTTTGAAAAATAATTAAAATTCTGGATGGGAACAGAAAATTTTTCAAAAAAAAAATATATAATTCTAAATAGAAACGTGAAATTTTAGAAAAGATTTTAAATTCTGGATTTAAACCAGAAATTTTTCAATCAAATTATAAGTCTGTCTTGAAAAGAGGAATTTTCAAACACTAAAAAATTCGGATTAAAAACTAGAAATTTTTCAAAAGAAATTAAAATTTGGAAGGGAACAGGGAATTTTTCAAAACAATTATAATTTGGTACAAGAAATTTAAATAAATTTTAAGTTGAAATAAGGAATTTTCAAGCTTTAGAAATTTTTGAATTGAAGCAGGGACTTTAAAAAAAATTATTTCTGAGTTGAAACATTCTGTGAATTCCTTGAATTCCTAGAATTCGGCGAATGCCTTGAATTCTGTGAATTTCTTGAATTCTGTGAATTCCTTGAATTCTGTGAATTCCTTGAATTCTGTGAATTCCTTGAATTCTGTTCTATATTTCCCTGCAGATGAGCAGGTAAGCCGAGTCGGGGAACTAAAACGAAACGGGTGCAATAAAAATGGTTGAAAATTGTCTGTCTCTCTTGTTGCAAAGTTTCTCTCACTAACGGGTCAAAATGTTACCAACAGAATTCTACCGATTTACGGGTATGAGTTTGCACTTATATTTGCCAGGGGGCACTAGACTGTATTTCTGATTTTTTAATAGATTTCGCTGGAGTCATTTATGTGCACAGTCAAACCTACCGTTTCCCCTTAACCAGAGGAGAATTAGGGATCACAGAGCTAGACAACGATTCCGAGAATGACATCGAGGGAATGGCTGAGGGGGAGTTATATAAATATTGGGGTATTCTCGAATCTAAGGTTATTCAGCATACGATAGTTAAGAAAAACCTAACGATTACCTTCACTACAAAACTCAGATTGGTTCTGAAGAGTTCTCTTAACTCGGCAAACAAGATCAGGGAAATCAACCCCTATGCTACCCCTGTCCTCACGTACTCCTTTGGGCTCATCAAATGGTCGAACACCAACCTCGAACGAGTAAACAGAATCATCCGCGTAGAAATGATAAAGCACCGAATGCACCACAGTAATTCGGCGATTGAAAAGTTAGTTCTACCACGAAATAGAGGAGGTAGAGGCATTGTAGATGTCAGGAAACTGTGTGAGTCACAAGTTATACAGTTGCGAGACTATTTTAACATCAAGCGAGATGTTACGCTTTACAACCCCATCTGTAAAGCCGATCTTAACTACACGTCTTTGAATTTGTCCTGAGAGGAGGCCTTGAGTACTAGGGTAGAAACCATAGAGGAATTAGAAACGTAGTGGAGACAGAAACACATCCACGGCGAGCACCCCCAAACGTTAGATTAAAATGAACTAGAGAGTGAGGCATCCAATATTTGGCTGAGAAAGGGCGTCCTTTATCCAGAAACAAAAGGATTAGTTATTGCGATACAGGACAGGGTTGTCAGCACCAAAAATTAGCGCACACACGTGCTACATCGAGACGTGGTTGACCGGTGCCGATTATGTGGAGATACCAACGAATCCATCGAGCACATTATTGATGGTTGTTCGTGTAATGGCTCAAAGAGAATATACGCACAGGCATAATGATATGGCGGGAATTATACATCAACAGCTTACCCTAAACCTAGGATTCTTGAAAGCATGGATGCCTTTCTACAGATAAGTTCCAATGCCCGTTTTAGAGAACGAAGATTACATCTCATATTGGGATGTTACTATCCAGACGGATCATTACATCCGAGCCAATCGACCGGACATCGTAATGCGAGAAAAAAAAAGGTGGAAGAGTCTACATCATCGACATTGCTTGTCCACTTAACCGAAATTTGCAGGCAACCTATACAACCCATCTGAAAAAGCGTTCCATGTGGAACTCCTCGCAGGGCAAGCTTGCCATCGTTTTCACGAATTTCACATCTGTCCTCAAATGAATGGAAAGAGTAGCCTTTTTTGGTCACAGATCCTACGGAAAACAAATTAGATTTAAACTCTGGGACATAGAGTACATCTTGTAACTCGCGTTCGTAGATGATTCCCTGAATTGTTTCTTGAATCGTGATCGTTCCAATGCCGGAAGCTGCGATAAATCGATCATCTGCTACTTTTACCCTACAGCCACTCGAATTTGGATGTAGGATAGAAAAATAGTCTTTGCGAAAGCTCATGTGCATACCGGCACCGGTATCAGCAAGCCACAACTCACTTATATATTTTAACAATGTCACAGATAATTGCGTTCGCACTTTTCACTTTGGTAGAGTCACTGCCTACATGTTTATTCGGGTACTCGCACGCCCAGTGGCCCTTTTCTTTACAAATTCCACAGCACGTTCGTTTTTTTAATTCTTCAATATCATTTTTAGACTTTTTCTTTGTCTGTGGGCTTTTTATTGAAGTTTTTTGTACGTGAAGCGTGAGCGTCGACACTTCATCTGCAGATAAACGCTTGTCTTCTCGGATCTATCTAGAAACTAAGTTTTCAGTTTTTCTTTCCGCCTCCGGCAGGCAAACTGTTCAGCAATTTACTTAGAATTCCCGTGTCCGACGGTTTATCACCCGCGTCATCTAGTTTCTTGCAAATGCACTCAAATCTTTCTATTTGAACTGCGACCGATTCTTTTTCATTTATCCTAAACGAATAAAATTTTTCCCACGCATCTTGCACTGCGTCTACACTTGAGTCACCGTAAAGGGCCTGGATTTCCTTCTACATTTCGACAGGCGTATAGCAACTCATCAAATTGTAATGTAGAGTTTTTTCGACTGAACCAAGCAGCATCGTCAACGCTTGGTTTGATCGCTTCTCCCATTCCTTCAACGCGGCTGGTTTATCCGTATCAGGTTTTTCTTCTGTACGCTCTACAAAACCGAAATAACCCTTTGGATTTGAGCGCAATCACAATTCCGAACTTCCATATAGTGAAATTGTTGCCGTCGAGCTTTGCGATGTCCACAATATCTTTGTCAGGCATCGTATTCACTTGCACTTAGCACAGAATTTGAGAACTTTAAACAGAATTTAATCACTGATTTTCACTTTACCGGCGCGGCTTGTTATAATATTATACTATGGCGCAGTGGAAGCGTGCTGGGCCCATAACCTATTGAATTCAGCTTAAGCAAAGTAAACTCAATTGATTTAGCAAGTAGTATCATTTATTATAAATACAAAAGAAAATACAAATGATTAATGCAAACTGAAATAAGGCGACAACCGAGTAAACGCAGTTACCCTTGCGGAGGCAGTTTATTTACTAACTTACAGTGCTGGGGCACCAGCCCAGGATTGGCAATTAGCTTGAGATAGGACAGCGTCGGCGTTCTCGAGAGTCAGGATGGCACCTGCACTTCTGGGACACACACTTGGGTATCGAGCGGTTTGTGGATGGGGTACCTCGCGTTACGGGATTTGATAGCAAACTGGCAATCGGCGTTCGACGTCCTGCTTATCTGGTTTTCGGGACTCGTCGGCCACGATCGACATTTATCGGGTCTCAACCCTTTGGGTTCTGCTCAGGGATGAGATAATTTAGGGTCCTAATATAACCTCACGTTACAGTACTTACTACTTTTATGATGCACTCCTTTCGCAATCTTAAAAAACTCTTTTTATAAGTGAGTATATGTAACTCTTTTATAGGTATAATTTTGTTTCACGGCGCTAAAAAAATTTCTGGTTGCAAAGGTTGCAAAACGAAAACAAACACTCATAACCTGCTAAACATACTTTATTCTGTTTACTTTCAAAAGCTGTTTCACTCGTTTTTTTCTGTGCGGAAGAAGAGGATACGTTGCGCTTGTGCCCTCACAGAAGAGTGATTACGACTTACTGTCTGGCACTTACGGTGCCGTTGCTCCTAGCTGATCCGAAAAAGTTTCCCATGACAGTTCGGTCTTCTTATTATTCCTTCGTGATTTGGTCCAATGTTTTCCCCTCAGCATTCAACAAAGTGAAGAAGAATAAGTGGTACAAAAATATTTATGATTAGTTTAACGCTATTTTATTTCTGGTATAGATACACCCATACAGGATGTTTGTTTCGGCCATCTGATTCTTGTTGCTTACGAAAGTAGATGCGCAGGAGCGAGCGAGATACACCTTTTGTAAACAAAAAAAGCAGTCAGGTGAATCAGTCATGCAAAGGGTATTGCTAAACGACAACATTTCAGAGATAGATCGCTCAGGCGAGTGTTCAATAGCATCCAATATGTATATTACCTTTTTGTACCATAAATATAAATAACTTGTATTTACCATATTTCAGTAAGTGCATTTCGTACTCTTCAACCCACGATCATATGGTTAAATCATCGTTACGATTTCTATCAGTGAAGAGATGATTTACAACTGATCTTATAGTATATTGTGTATCGAGGGCGTAAAGAATGCTATTCTGACGAGTGTGAATTTGCTGCCCGAGCGAAGCGAGGGCCGCAGTCATACGAGGCAAAATAGCTTTAGGCCCTTGATACACACCATACATTTTGTCCCCCTCCTTGAAAACAAGCATGTGACGCAGACAGAGGATGTTTGGTGTACTTGACAATTTGAGATTACAGGTGCAATGAAGAAATAGCGTACTTTGCAGAAGGGAGACTGTCGGGTATAGCAATACAATTTTTTCAAATATAAAGATCAATCGAAAAGAAGTCCAGCAACAAAACCCTTAAAATTGAAAATCCTCAAAATGGAAAGGAAGCCAAGGCTTCCACTCCCTACACTTTGAACCCATGACTAACACGTCAGTCTTTCACATCTTATGCCTCTCCATCTGACTCCTTGTTGATGACCACTGCGGTGGTGAAATTACATAATAATCGAGGAAACTGTCCCATGGCTCGCGTATTACTAGATTCTTGTTCAACGGTCAATTTGATTACTGAAGAGTTGCAAAAAGATTAAATTTATCTAGACAATCTTGTACCATTAATATTGGAGCAAATTACAATAATTCCAAACGTTAATTAACCTGTTTAGTAATTCCAAAAATAGCTGAATATGTGCCTACTGAAACGTTTCCTCGTGGACTTTTCGATATGCCCAAAAACTTAAAACTCGTTGATCCTCAATTTCATGTGCCCAGACCAGTTGATGCCTTAATCGCAGCAGGGACTACCCTGTCTGTATTGTCCGTAGGTCAGATCAGGCTTAATCATAACGATTCTTAAATTGTTCTTAAAAAAACTATCTTAGGTTGGATAGTTACCGGGGGTTCTGATTCACTTATATCGTCGTCCAAAATTTCTTGTAATGTGAAATTGGATAGACTTCTCGAGAATTTTTGGGTGATTGAGGATCCTAATTATGAGCTTTTCAAATCTCGTGACGATCTGGCTTGCCAACGACATGGCATTTTAATCCATCTTTTTCACCCTATTTCGGTGGTATTTCGGAAGCTGCTGTGAAAAGTTTTAAACATCATCTTAAGCGTATTTTGAAGGATCAAAAGCTAACCTATGAGCAACTCAATACTCTGTTAATAGAAATTGAAGCCATTTTAAACTCACGGCCATTATATACGCTTTCCTCTGACCCTAAAGATCCTCTTGCCATAGCTCCTGCTCACCTACTTATTGGTAGACCCTTCAATTTGTTACACAATTTTTTTCACAAAGAGTATCTCAACGAACTCCAAATTCGTCAACAATGGCATTCTTCCTTAGCTGAGTTAAAACCTGGATCTGTAGTCGTTTTGATGAAGGATAATTCTGGGTACGCACGATGGTCACTGGGGGTTATCCTTGAGATGTATCCTGGGAGCGACGGCATCGTTCGTGTCGACTTAGTGAAGACTGTGAACGGCGTTTACAAACGCAATATCACTCGTCTCTGCATGTTGCTTGCTACTTGACTGACTAGTGCCAAAGGCTATACTGCCTGATGAGTTTATTAGGTTCAAGTTGTTCATTGGTTACTCGAACATCTATTTATCTAGTTTAATTCCAGTCTATGTTACCAAACCCTACTAAAAAAAGTCAGGAATCGTCAGAAAAAAAGTCAGGACTTCTGACCATTTCTGACCACTTTTGTTACGTTTAATTCCAAAGATTGGGATGGCAACCGAAAGATGAGGCTGACGACGAATAAGCCAGTTCAGGAATAAGATTTTTCTTAAAATGTTCAGCTAGTTGAAATGTTTCTTCAAAATAAAAAATTTGTAGTTATAATGTGGCTGAGATTAGAAAAATAAATGAAGCCAAGTTGGGGCCAAGTCGATCAAGCTTTCCAGCTTGTAAGTGAAATATCTACGAGAGTCACGAAGTTGCACGAAGTACTCTCGATAAGTGCCGAGAATAGCCGAGGGTTACCGAACATTTTGGTGCCTCATTTAAATGGTACTCGTCTCTCAACCAATCCAGAGGCCAATATCGGCTCTCGTAGATATAACACTCACAAGTGTGGAAACTCCCCCTCAACTATTGCCCAAAAAATTGCCACAAATACATTAGCCTTGCTTCTCCTTACTATTACTTCGTGCTTGTAACTAAGGTTTTGATCAACTTGGGGACGACGTACCGGTACACATCCGCCGAGGGCACCACGTCAATGTCTACATAAGCAAACGTCTTGTCAAGGAGGACAGACACACCCACTGAAACCAAAATAAACCGGACGCATATTGACGGGTTTCAAATATATTTGAAACTATAATAATAAAGACGTCAAATGAATCGTGAAAGGAATTGCGAAATTTTTTCATAAAAGGAGATATTTAGATTAATAAATTTGACAACCGTGAATATGCCTCACGTTTATTTTGCGTTGGAGTGTGTATCTCATCGTTAGCAAGACGTTAGCTTGTGTTGTCGTTGACGTAGCGCCCTCGCTGGAGGTGTACCGGTACTTCGTACAAAAGTCGCCCAAAAACCTAGTTACAAGAAAATGCATGGAGGCTTGGAAGGCCTGGTTTCGAGTTTTCTTCAGCGGAACATAAAATTAAGAAAATGAAAAAGAGAGAAACCAAGATCTAATGTTTATGGTTATAAGACAGGCCTCTTAGGTTTCTGCAGATCAAATTAAATTCTGAAAAGGATTCGATAGGATGTTGAGATGATTTAAAACATAAGTATAGTGACAAGTTGCTTTGCGGAATGTTGCCTTAGACAAAATGGAAACTAGTAGCTGCTGCAAAAGTGGTTAACGGAGGGAACAGATGATCTATCAATCGCCATCCTGTTCAAAATACAGAAGCCAAGAGACAAAAAATGTATGAGAAGAAACATGAAGACTTGCTAAAGCTTTTTGACGAGTATGAGATCCTATAACTACATAACCTACATAAGTGGTGATGAGGTGGATCTGTACGACGTCGAATTTCGCAATTCAGTAATTCACCAAATCGATGCGGAAATGGAATGAAACTTATAGCGTATTCGGTTATCCTGCACTGGTGCACGCCAGAGCACTCCGACCTGCTCCGAAGCGGGTCGAAGGGCCCTAAAAAAGCCCAAAATTCTGAGCTATGAAAAATTCTAAAATTCGATTGTGGAGGTGCTAGCTTAATGGACCTCCGATGCTTTATATTTTCTTATTGGTCGCTGTAAATTCTAACAACGCCGCGGGCTACATAAAGAAATCAGCGTCCAGCAGTATCTAATATTGTATTACTCAGTGGTATAGCAGCATCTATGGCTGTTTAAGAATAACTAGTTCAGACTACAAATTCAATCTCTTAAATCCAAGGATCTAGCAAGGATTTTAGGATTTTCCGCGAATAATTTTGATTACGCATCAAGTCAGTAGGTAAATAAGAAAACTGTTTAAAAAGAAAAAGAAAGCAAGAATCATTGTTACAGTAACGAATTCTTCTCTTAACACTGTCCTATCCAATAATGTGTACTCGTATGTATATCAAAGACACAATACCTTCGGTGGTATGATTGATGGAAGTGTAAGAAAATTAACATTTTAAAGAAAAAATCAAATTTAAGATAATAAATCGAGGGACTATTCACTTCTGAAATAATTTGAAATTCCGTGATCCCAAAACCTTTAAAAATCAGAATTAGCTATTTAAGGTTCCAAATCTCTCACTTTGGCCCACTAGACTGACAAGTAAAAAATAAAAATAATCATTAACAGTAAGGGGCCGTTCAAAAAATAGGTCACACTGCTAGGGGAGAGGGGATTAATATATTTTGTGACGATTTGTGACATAGGGGGCAGGGGTTAATGCAGAATGTGACACCTGGGAAATATAAATGTGTATAACAATTTTTGGAAATGCTTGAAAGAAATGAAAATTAGTTATTTTATTTTGCAAGTAAAGTATCTAAGTATTATGTTTGTACAATTTTTATTTAATTTTAGGGGGCGTTCCACGTCAAAGGCAAAACTTAAGTCATCGATTTTGCTCATTTTTTGTTATTTTGTAGCACTTCCAGTATTAAACAGTTGTGCCAAACGGGTTTGCAGGATTTTTAATTTTTTAAGTCATTAACAATTGAAAATTTATAACTTTAAGCAAAGATTTTTTTTCTCTGTATCTATTGGTCTTACAAAAAATGTTTGTATACAAGCTTACGAAGAAAAGATTGAATTATGAGAAAATAAACAAAAACACTGACTAATTGTAAATTTTCAATAGTTTATTTAAAAAACAATTGTTAATTATTGTTTTTTAACCTTAATGATATCGTCGATTAAAAATAATAATAGTAATGTTTAAAGACTTTCTAATTTGACATTAAAACCTAAAAGTTTAGTTGTATTTTTATTTGTTTGAAATTTTTCTTCAAAGTTTCTAATCTTGACCCCAGGTGCGAAATTCGGTCGGATGCCAGAGATTGACCATCGGCCCAAAGTCGGTCCTACTTTGGTAACCGATCTATCATTTTCACCTATCTCTTACGGTTTACGAGATAATTGTTGTTAAAAATAACAATAATGGAAGGTTCCCCTCAGGTCCTAATGGAACGTTCCTGGAACGTTTTACTGGAACTTTCCCAAGCGGTGGACATTTTACACGTTATGAGAACGTTCCTGGAACAAAGTAGTCAATTAAAGTGAGTGACAGTTCAAGTATATGGGTCCAAAGTTCACTTTTCGACAGGATTCACATCAATCAGTTTGAGTGACTGTTTCCTGTTTGTAAGTCCAAGGGTCGCTTTTTTATGGCGTCTGGCCGGCGCCATGACCCATAACCGATACTAAAAATGGCTCAAGGTCTCAAGTTTCTAATCTTAAATTCACTTTAGGCAGTGAGACTGCGCAGTACTATAACGAGTACATTATCGAAATTGAAACCTGATGCTATACTATATCTTAGTTCTCTCATTTACAATAAATCTATTATTTCATTGATATTCGTATATAATTATTAATCATCTTAATAATTGCGCATTTCTTGTGTACCCCTCTAGAAATAATTAATTGAAAACAATTCAGAACGAAAGAAAGAAATTTGAATTGTTTACAATTGTGTTTCTTAATCGTGTGTGCACGATTGGGAACGATTGAGTGTTGCAAAGTTTCAGTCGTTCCTAATCGGGCCAATCGGTAGTAGCATTTTGAAGTTATGAAGTGGCAATTTGATGGCAGCACTTTCGTCTCGCGGCAAATATTTGAAAACGTTTATTTGCTTTTTTCGAAGCAACACATTTTAAGCCATATGTTCATTGAATGAATTGAACTAATGTTTTGTAATAATTTACGCGAGCTGAGAGTGCTAGGCCGTATTAGGTCTGAACATGAATTTTTTTAATTTTCAATTTTTACTAAATACAAATTTTAAGCTAAAAAATTCTTTCACCCCTAGAAAGTATTAGCTACTTATAAAAGAATAACCCCTGAAATTGATAAAACAAAAATAAATTTGTTTTAACTTATTATCAGGCCTAGATTAAGAAAATTTGTAATTTCATTACAATTAATGTTCTGGGATTGCCCCTAGACATTTTCCCCCCTGTAATAATGTGCACAGGATTTCTACTAACATATAAAAAGAATATTCTTCAAAAGTAATATATCAAAAATATTCGAACTGGGTATAGTGACATAACAAAATCTTGAAGATGGAAATACCCCAAAAAATGCAAATTTTTTATAGTTTGAAGATTCCTATAGTGATTTAAAATATATTATTACCTATCATTTACCTGAAAAAGATGTCAGCTAGTTAATTCAGCTCGATTTCGGTGCAATTCTGCATATTTATAAGTTTTGCTTATCAATTTTCTTACCAATTCCATTGAATTTTTAATTGCTGCAAATAAGACTTGATAAAAAAAAATAACACGAGAATTCTAGATCAATCTAAAAAATCTATACCCCCTACCTCACATTACTCCTTTCTTCACCGAGCAAGTCACGCCCACCCCGAAAGGGAAATGGCATAATGGTATAATAATAAATTAAACGATGAAATGATTGATTGAAATGATTAATTATATAATTAGGAATGAATTAGTTTTTTATTTTGCACGCCGGTATCGTAAATATTCACAAGCTCCTTTTTTGGGTAGAATTTTAAGTTAGAAATGTTTCGTACATGTGTGTACTAGTGAGATAGGACTAATTACTTGAAAATAACTTAAATTAAAAGAATTTGAAAGAATTCAGTGAATTCAGAAGAATTCGAAGAACTCAAATAATTCAGAAGGATTCAGTGAATTCAGAAGAATTCAGTAAATTTGAAAGAATTATAAGAATTTAAAAGAATTCGAAGAATTTAAACAAATTCAGATATTTTAAAAGAATTAAGAAGAACTTAGAGAATACAGAAAACTTGGAGAAATTCAAAATAATTCATGGTATATTGTAAAGATTTCAAGAGAATTAAAAAAAACTCTAAAAGAATTCAAAGAAGTACTAGCGACTTCTAAGAATTTGTTTGAATTCTACATAATTCAAAATGTCCCAGAGCGCGACAGTATTACCGATTTCGAGCATTGCCTGCAGTGGCTATGGCCATAAATTTAGGCCGTCCAAGCGTAAACATTCAGCGGCAGACCATGACGTTTATGCAAGCTCTGTAACATTCTTTCCTACTTTTCTTTATACCCAGGATACATGCAAAAATCCGTTTACGATTCACCTAATTTTCTTTTTGTTCGACCCCCCTTGAAAACGCGCCATTGCATGCACGTGAATCAGGCGTAATATGTCCGCATCCAGTCGAGTGACGTTCGCACATGCGCACTCCGCCACCGGGCCGACATGAAACTTTGAGTTCGCTACAATGCTACATGATACTTTAGGCCTGCCACATAAAACTTTACGCTTGCTACACACACAATGCACGACGCAAGCGAGAATATGGAGGAAATTATCTTTATCTTTAAAAAAATTGTATCGCTGAACCCCACAGTCTCCCTTCTGCACAGTACTCTATTTCTTCCTTTCATTTATAATCTAAAATTGTCAAGTACACCAAACGTCCTCTATCTGCTTCACATGCTTGTTTTCAACCCAGCGGCCCCTGTTATATAACTGTGACGTGACAGTTCTAGAACACAAAAGAACATGTTCTGTAACAGGATTAAAACATACTTAGACCATGGTCTAAGTAATGTCCCCAAATGGACGTAGCAGTTCTGTAACGCTGTTACAGAACCATGTTCTGTCAGAGATCTGTAACAATTCTGGTACAGCGTTATATGTAACAAAAATATTTTTAGAACAATTCTATCCAACCGAGCAATTCACGCCTACCCCGAAAGGGAAACGGCTTAATGATATAATAATAATAATAATAATAACAGCCAAATTCCATTCCGACGCGAAAATTTCCGTGATCAGATGACGTACACTCCACCACCTGTCTAGCTTGCTGTGGATTGCTATCTCATAAATGTTTCTATACTTTGAAAGAATATTTCCTAAATCGTTGATATCCATGGACCGGAAAATCTAGACCATGGTTTTTATACCGTTCATTGCATGGTACGCGTCTGAAAAATTTCGTGACGCTGTACTGGTCCAGTCTAGATAGAGCCATGATCACGCCAGATTAGCATTCCATGAATTAACAGGCGTGACGAAATTAGTTTTGGCACTAGCATGATTTAAAACTGCCTGGGAATGCAAATTGACTTCACAGAGAATTGTAAATAATAACGAATATATTGAGCGAATCTTCGATTAAAATTGGTTATTAGCACTGCCAAAAAAATTCGTATTTATGCAAAAAATGAACAAAACATTAACAAAATTTTACGTATTAATTTTATTTGGCTTTAAAAATTAACAAATATTTTTATTTATGTTTCAGACGTGTGTCTTTTATGCCCAAATGTGTAATTCTAAGTTCTACGTAAGTATCATTATTTGGATAATTTTTTTACTTCTTATAAGCATTGTACAATTGAAAAGAATGACCAAATTTCTTCCTCATAGAGGAAGCTTTGTAACGATGAAAATGTTCGAATTTCAATTTTTGACATGTCTTGGCACAATACAACTTCAGGAGTCCTAAATAAGGTTTTTAAAAAATATGTGTTCTTTTTATGATAATTCGAAAACAAGTTGAGCTACCCAGGTGAAACTATACGACCGGCACAGTACTGGCGCAGTGCTCACTGTCAATACTGGGGCAATACTGTCAAACCACTGGCCTACTAAAATGCCGGAGTTTCATAAAAAAATCTTTAAAAATCATTTATTTGTGTGTGGAATGCATCTACATTATTAATACATGCACACATGTTGTTATTACTCTCAAATATCATTATAATTAAAAAAAAAACATTTGAATTCAGTTTCATAATTAATTTGGTCACCCCGTATTTTGCTGTACTCTGGTGATGTAAGAAAAAAGTTATAAAAAAAAATCTGCCCGCTGCGTGGGCACATTCTCATAACACTCTGCGCGCGGCTCGCAAGTTTGAGCACGCCTAGGGCGCGCGACTCTTTGTTCTTGCGCTTCGCGCTCGATAATATATTTATATCGCTCTTCCCGCTTGATAATGTATTTATCTCGCGCTGCGCGCTCGGTCTTTGTACTCCCCCCACATTTGTGCACAGACCTTTTAAAGTTAAAGGTCAAAGCATCGACAACTGTAATTTGGTGATTGTGAATTCTCGTTCATCATACTGGCACGCGCGTTCGCACCGCAATACGCAGGAGTATGCACCTGCAGCAAACTCATATCCTGCTGCATGAACAGAGACAGTATCTCGGTTTTCAAGCTGCCAACTAACAGGAAAAGGTCTTTGGTGACTCTAAATTTCGGCAGACCGTTTCTCATAAATGGTTCTTGCTCTGCAAATTCTAGGACGGCAGCAGTGTAGCACATCATGAGACGCAGGATTTCCTCATTGAGCTATTCAATGAGTTGAAAAGTACCAGGGACAACTCTGGCGGTTGCAGGCCTAACGACTGTCGCCCATGGAAGAGTCGCCCCGCTACCTCCCTAGATCCGGCTCCCGGTCGCCCACATATTCTCGTGTCACGGGCATATGAACCTTCTCTTCCACTGCAACTGTGGGGTGCGATGATGCTAGTTGTTGTTGCACGTGTTTCTCAATGTTACTTATTTCGACCTCTGATATAAGGTGGCGTCGCCTACTGGATCTAAATTGATCAGCAAGATGTTCTTTGGTTCCTTTGTGGGCCAGCTCAGGGTGAATACACGCGACGTCCACCTGATCCTTTTTTTGGCCTGCGCACCCTGAAGACGCTGGCGGAATGCAGTTTCAACCTCAGATCTTATTCGGTCAATGTAGGCCATGTGTAAATTGCGTTGTTATGCGTAAAATTGCGTTTATATTATATTATTATTATAAGAAGTTGCAGGCTCCGGAAGCTACGACTATGGTTCTTTAAAGCAACCAATTCCGAAACAATCGAAACGCGTACGTGATCCACTTCTGCTCCTTCTGTCCTAGAAGGTAAGCAAGAGTTCAAAATTTACGCGAGATGACATTGTATGGGACAGTTGGAGGTGGAGATTTCCCCTCTGCATACTTTTTCGGAGCTGCTCATCTTTGTAGAATGTCATGGGGAACAGTGTTGATGGACCAGATGAAGTGACCCCAGAAGAACAGCCTTTTGCATCCGGTTTGTGACGGATTGAGCCTGACGCTGGCAAGTCAGAATCTTGTTGAGTTGGCTGAGAAATAGAGATTTCATAGCTCCAAGGCAGCCGATTATGAGAACTACAAGACGGACTTTGTAGCCTTGGTACAGCCCGCTAAGCTTGAAAAAGATTGCTTGGTATTTAGTCCGTTTCTCTTCCTCCTTTGCCGTGATGTTACCATCGACTGATACCGAGAATTCAATCAAGTAAATGATCCTCGTCTTCAGATCTTAAAAGACAACATCAGGCTTTGCAGCGCTGATACGCTGAGTGGTAGAAAACGAGAAATTCTAGTATATCTTACACTCGTCATTCTCCACAACAGACTCCAGTTCCCCCTGGGCATATGGTAAGACGGGTATTACATCAGCACCACAGAAGTACCGCACTGAAAACATTATTGGGTAGAAAACTAGGATACAAACGATACGCAGCTTCCAGAGTACAACTCCTTGGCCTGTCTCTGTAAGATCCTTGATCTCTCTTGCTCGGCAGCGAGCCCCACAATGACTCTCTAGAGCACAGCATCCGCTTTTTAAAACGTCAACCCTTTCGGCGATCTCCACTTCTCGCACAATTTTGCGCGTGTGGGAATATCGCGACTGCACTTTTCCTAGCCCCTGGATGCTGGGCCCTGTGGTCCCTTCAGTATATAAGGCTGCCTATATTAAGGGTGATAAATGTACACCTTACAATATATAGTTTAATAATGGGTCCAAATTCAACATAGAAAGATCTATATCGGGAACTTTGAATCATTCGCTCCGTGTACTCTCCTAACTACAGAATATATTGCAGTACTTAGTTATGGAACCCTATTTCTGCCTTTCCATGTTTGCATTCTACCCGATATGAACCTATATACACTTCTTCAAAATCATCGACACATATCTAACAAGAAAGTGGGAAGGCTGTGGTTTTAGCCAGGTTCTTTTCTCAAATCCTGCACTTTCGTAAAAAAACTGATGACCTTTGAATACTTATTTTCAAAAAGTGAGACATAGAAGGCAACAAAGCTTTTTATTTGATGCATTTAAAGTCCATATAGCCCTGTATTGTGGCAAATGCAGCATTTTCAAAAAGGATTTTACTTCGTACCTACTGTGTAACTCCGAAAACGTAACAAATTGTGTACTGAAGGTTCATTCAAATTTTTGCCCTTCTTGTTTGTTGAAAACATTACAAGCGAAGCAAATTATAGGAGGATTTTTGTCAACTGCTGTTACTCATCGATAATGCAAACAGTAGCGAACAGGCTGTAAAATTATCTTGTTCGAGAAAACCATCACACCAATTAATACTTTAATGCACGTAGTCAAATCTGGTGAAACTTTCGGGTAGAAATTCACTTCCTACCTCATCCAGTATGATAAAAATTCCACTCACGTTGTGCATTAGTGTAGGGTCTTTGGAAAGAACTTAGATAAAAACTGCATGTTTTATTGTTATAATAAATCTGCTTACTCCTAGTACCTGCCTAAAACCTTTCTTCACATTACAAATGAAAATGCAATTATACGCCGACTTTAGACATGTTGATTTGAATCAGAACTAAATAGAGATAATTCTATCAATAAATTAAAAAGATAATAGAATTGTATTGGCAATGAAGATTACAGCAAGACCTAATAAGGTTTTCATAACATTTCGAGGTTTAGAAAACTCACTTTTTACGCTATTCCAATTATCACGTTCTGATTGAGAGGTTACGATTATCTAGAATTTTCAGAACGAACTAGGAAGGTAAGAAACACGATGTGCGTTATAGTGTCTGAACTTTCATATTGAATGAAATATAACGCCCACATTGAGTGGACGAATCAACTCAAGGATGACTTGCTAGACTGCTACGATGCCAGCATTATCCCTGTTCGCGGAGGCTTCATGGCGCGTATGCACACTCTGTGGTGCTAGAAACACCCAGAGCTTCAGCACGTTTCGCATCAGACTTTGCGAAATGTAAATGCCTACCTCTTGAAAAATGGATATGTACCATTCGCGGAAAGCAGACACTTTCTGACAGTTGATATAGCGATTTCACGACAAGGAGGAACATTGACATGTTCCTCCTAAGCCCCAAGATCTGGCTAAAATGGATGCCTCCCTTCGTGAGGATGTCTCGGAGGAGTCCGTCCACTGAACCATCACTTGTTCAGTTTATGGTACTGCTGGAGCTTTGGCTGATTCAAATTGAAGGCTAAAACCGTCGATGGATCAAAAGACCAACAAACGCTTGCATCAACTGAACAAGAAGATTGTATGGGCAAGACAGAATGCGTCTCGTATTCAGTGTATGATTGACTACATAAAATCTGGTAGGCCGTTCACGGAAAGGGTTCGAAAGTTCTCTCAAGAACTAAGGATCTTCAATCATATACTGAACAAGTCAAAGCTGCTGACAATCAAGCAGCACATTGCTGACAAAATACAGGTTATCTCACGCAAGGAAGAGAATAGAGAAGAGGGAGAGATGGATCAGGGAAAATCAACAGTTTCTCGTTGACCCATGTCGCATCTTCAGTGATCACCCTGCGTCTGTCAAAAATCCAACCAAGACCAACGAGGTAGAAACTTGTTGGAGAAAGGTATACAAGATCCCAAAAACACTGAAGTTGAAAAAAGATACTGATAATATCATCCGCTTCAAGGAGTTTGGCTACATCCTCATAACATCTGAAGAGGAATGTCCATCAGTCACTAGCGAAGTGGTGAAAAAAGCACTTAGATGCACGAAGAACTTTTCCGCTGCAGGACCAGATGGTATCAAGAAATTCTGATGGAAGAAGCTTACTTCTACACACCATCATTTGGCCCGCATATTCAGCTCATATTTAAAGTCGGAAACGCCCATTCCGCAGTGGCTGCTATTAGGACGCACTATACTCCTACCGAAAAAAGGCAACTTGTCCAACCCAGAGAATTACAATGGCCTGAATTGACTACCGGAAAGCATTCGATTCAATCTCACATAGACTTATCATCTGTCTGTTGAAAAGCTTGAAGGTGCATCCACACATAATGAGATGCATAGAGAGATTGATGTCCCTTTAGAAAACTAGATTTACTATCTCATCTGGAAATTACCGTGTGACAACGAAAAACGTTACCTTCCAGAGGTGCGTCTTTCAGGGCGATACCATGAGCCCTTTGCTTTTTTGTATCACACTTCTGCCTCTATATCTCGCACTACGAAATAACCTATATACCTATCTACCCTTCACCTATATACCCATCCACACATCACTACTTTACAACCGAGCAATTCACGCCTAACCCGAAAGGGAAACGGCTTAATGATATAATAATAATAAAAAGTATTTTCGCTCGAGCGCTCGACTCGCCATTACAAAGCGGGGACCTCGGACTTGGCGCTTACTCACAGTCCGATACTAATTTGGTGATAAACGAAAAATTCACAGGGTTTCTGTATCATTTATATGGAGTTTTTTTATGTAGATTGCAAATCTTAAAACGAAAATAAACCATCACGTCAAATTTTGAATAAAAACGGGGTCAAAAAGTAAAAACAAAAATAGTTTTTTTCGCTTCTTGGAAAAATGGTTAAACACAGCGGATAGTGACTATTTTTCAAGTGAATCATGCCAAAAATTTTGACGATGAGAGTCATCTGCATATAATTAACAATACAAAATTATATTTTCGATAAGACTATTGAAGATACGAAAAAATGTTGAAAATTGCAATTGGTCATCTCAAAAATATATACAAATTTTTATATGTAAAAACATTTTTCTACCAGACACATAGTTTTTTTTATCGCGAAAAATGTTATTAATAATGAAAAAATTCAATTTCACGATGAAACTATGCAAGATACGAAAAAAAGTTTGGAAATAAAATTATTCACCTGAAAAAGATCTATAAAAATCAATTCTTTCGATATAGCACTAAATATATAACCATAAACGTTTCTAAGAAATTGAGACCGACAACTAAATAAGTGCCAAAAATAAAATTATTTCTATACTACATGATAAAAAATGCACACAAAAAAAAATAAGTATGTGGCCATTATTTACAAAGTATCAGGGTGGTGAATACATATCTTTTTTTAATCTCTGTGTTTCAGGAAAGAGAAACCAAATGGCCCTTATCCAGTTGCTTAGCAAGTTTTTATTCTAATAATTTCTATTATATTATATCACTTTCTATCTATTATATCATAACAAATAATTCTATCAAAAGACATTAGATAACAAATTAAGAAAAAGTATTTGTAATAAAAATTAAGTTCTGGATAAATTTTGGTTTAAAAGTAATTGGTGATTAAATTTATATTATTCATTTTCTTCTTTCCTAGCGCATTTCGTATCACAAACGGAGGCAATCAAGGTAATGGATTTTTTGTAATTTTTTACTACTAAAAAAAACTTATATAAACTTATGTTATACTTGATAAAAGTAATAGATAAATATGAAGACCTATTGAACTAAAGTGTATATTGATCAACTAAATCAATGCCAGTGAACTGAAATAAGGCTATAATAATAAAGAACCCAAGTGCGAATTGCCGGAACTGAACACACGGCCCAAGCTTGGTCCAATTTCGGCAGCCAAACATCGGCTAATGATAAGTCTCATAAAGTTTATGTAACTAATTCAAGAGCAGCGGATATAATCGATAACTGAACCGAGTTTTATATTATTTTCAAAACATTCCAGATGAACAGTAAAATTAGGCAGGTCTAATTATAATAAAGTTTCATAGTTTTTAAATTGAGCTTGAAATAAAAAAGTTCGATAATTGGTGTGGAATAAGTCGATAAAAATTCTTTAAAATTAATTTCGAGATCCTGAGATATGCTGATTTATAGGGGTGTGCAAAAAACTCGAAATTCGAACGAGTCGAGTCGAGCTTCTTAGCTTTCGAGACGAGTCGAGCTCAGCTCGGTCCAATTCGAGCCGAATCGAGTCGAGACAGAGCTTTCCAGAAAGCTCGAAACTTTACGAGCACTCTAATGTCTTCTAGAACTCGAACCTTTCGAGTACTCGAATGCTGAAGAAAAATTCAATAAACTGACGACATTCCTGAATATAATAAATTTCTTCAAAATTTCAACTAAATTTATGATCAGAAGTCCGAAAAAAACTCTAGTATACTAAGTCGATGAAGGCTTTAACGATTGCTCTCCTCTATAAATAATTAAAAGTAGACAATTATTATTAATTATTTACATATTTTCATAAAGAAAACATAATTTTTCATATTTTTGAACCTATAGGCTTGATTTGGTTAAGAGTTCAGCGATGAAGGCTTTAAAGATTACCCTTCTCTATAAATAATTATAATAGACAATAATTAGTAACTATTTAGATATTTTCATAAAGAAAACTTAATTTCTCATATTTTTTAAACTACAGGCTTCATTTGGATACGAGTTCGACGATGAAGGCTTTAACGATTGCTCTTCTCTATAAATAATTTAAAGTAGACAATAATTATTAATTATTTACATCTTTTCATAAAGAAAACCTAATTTTTCATATTTTTTAACCTACAGGCTTAATTTGGTTACGAGTTCAGCGATGAAGGCTGTAACGATTACCCTTCTCTATAAATAATTTAAAATAGACAATAATTATGAATTATTTACATATTTTCATAAAGAAAACTAAATTTTTTATATTTTTTAACCTACAGGCTTAATTTGGTTACGAGTTCAAACATGAAGGCTTTAACGATTACCCTTCCCTATAGATAATTTAAAATAGACAATAATTATTAATTATTTAAATATTTTCATGAATAAAACTAAATTTTTTATATTATTCAACCTATAGGCTTAATTTGTTTACGAGTTCAGCGATGAAAGCCTTAACAATTAGTCTTCTCTATAAATGATTTAAAATAGACAATAATTATTCAAATATTTTCATAAAGAAAACTAAATTTTTTATATTTATTAACCTGTAGGCTCAATTTGGTTACGAGTTCAACGATGAAGGCTTTAACGATTGCTCTTCTCCATTCCAACATAAAATGTTAAATCTTCATTTTCTACCAAAAGCCACTTTTATAACTTTTACAACAGTTACAGTGAGATGCCGCCATATTAAGTCTTTATTTTCCCGGAACAGAATAAGTTTTTTCTATGAAAACTGTTTTATTCTTATTCAGCCTTCCCATATTTCGGGAGCAAGTTCTTATTATTTTTGAATATTGAAAAATAGATTTTTAGCCGCTATCTAAAAACGATTTTCAAAACCCATGAAATTAGAACCGCCAAATTTTTGAATGATTTACTCGAAATTGGTTCACTTTTTCTAGGCAAAACTCATTTTCCCCCAATTTAGCAACTCAAGATCTCGGTAGCGAATTTTTATTTTTTGTTCAAACTGAAAATTGCACTTTTTATCATGATCATCAACCGACCCTATTTCATTTTGAGGTTCCTGTCACTTTGAGATTGTAAACTTCCACTTTTTATTTCTCGGAACTGTAAAAAATTTTTTAATTATACTTTTTTCGCCTCAATTCAGAAACTCTCCTGCTCAGGAGCAATCTTTTTTTAAAACTTTGAATGGTGATTTCGATTTTACAGAATGTTATTTCGCTCTCCTACAAAAATTCGGTTTTTTTCTTCACTAATGCTGTATACTGCAGCCCTTCAAATATTGTTCCAGAAATAAAATAAAAAAATTACTTAACAAAAAACACCTTTTTCTTCACTTACCTATGTTTGTTTTTTATTATACTATTATACTATTTATTATATGATATAATGTGCATGCTTATATTCGATAAAAATTTATAAATAATTACTAGCTTTTAGCCAAATTATATAAAACCTTTATTATTTAAAATTTTTCGTTTTTAAGACTTCTAATTTCAGCTAGCCTTCCATTTGATGTTCAAGTTTAAGTTTGAAGATTGAATATTAATTTCCGGTTCAAGCATTTTTTATCTGGAACAATTTCTTTAACAGAAATTTTCCAATAAATTATTTGTAATAGCTGCTTTTGTCTTTACTTCCAATTTTTTACTAAATAAGATTAGTATAACTATAATCATTAGATTATTTTTCTATGCTGGAAAATTGCACTGAAATTTAAATATTTTTTACTTATAATACATCAGAAAGTAATAAATCCTTCAAATTTTGGAGCTTTACAATTTGAACAGAAATTACAAATTAAATGAATATATAAATTGAACATTTAATTATTAAAATTTAAATTAATTATATGTAAATATTATTATTACGCATTTTTAAAAACATTTATTTTCAATAATAACAACGAAATATTGAGAAAAAGTTGCTCCCTGATTTAATTATGTTTCAAAATTTAAATCGTTCTAACTTGGCCAGATATTATTGAAATGAGTTCATATTTGCAGGACATATTTAAAATACTCTAGCGATCCTTCTCCTAAAGTACTTGGATACGCACTTGGACAACTTGGATACATTCGGCTTATTCCCCGCACAAATCAGCATCTACCATTCGAATTTCGAAGATACGTTTTTCCTTCTGGTTATCCATTAAGATTGCGAATAGGAAAAAATAAATATATTCCCGTGCCAAACCAAGAACATATTGTATTATCAGCATCCAATGGTGACATTTTTGCTATACTAGAGTATAGCGGGATTCTTCGTGGAATATATACGACGCAAAAGAGTAAATCGAGAATTAAATTGAATATGATAAGCGAAACAGTTGATAATTTGAGCCAAAATGAAATACGAGATTGTCCAGTGGGCGAAATGCACCCAATCTTTCCTGAAAATTTCATTAAAGCTTTAGCGAATAATAATTCACTGCATTCCGAACGGAATCCTAACAGCGAACGTAACCCTGGGTCTTCTTCTTCTTCTGACCGACAACATTCACATGAACGGACTTCTCCTCAGGAGCCTCCTCTTCATACCGAAGCCAGGTCGCCTTCTGGGTGGCCGCCTTCACCTATAGTACTTGGATACGCACTTGGACAACTTGGATACGTTCGGCTTATTTCCCGCACAAACCAGAACCTACGATTTGAATTTCGAAGGTACGTTTTTCCTGCTGGTTATCCAATTAGATTGCGAATAGAAAGAAAGATATATATTCCCGTACCAGCCCAAGAACAGATTATATTATCATCATCCAATGGTGAGGTTTTTGCAATATTAGAGTATTGCGGGCTTCTTCGTGGAATATATGCGACACATAGAGCTCATCCGAGAATCAAAGTAAATATGATGAGCGGCGCACTTCATATTTTGAGACCAGATGAATTGCGAGATTGTCCAGTAGGCAAATATCATCCAATCTTCCCCAAAACTTTCATCAAAGATTTAGCAAATTCCGATTCACTACAGACCAAATGGAATACTCATAGCGATCAGAATACTGGTTCTTCTTCTCACGAAAGACAACAATCACCTGGCCGGACTTCACCTCAGGAGCCTCCCCTTCTTGCCCGGTCTACGTCCTTCCCAATAATGCCTCTTTCTATTCAGGTTCTTGGATGTGCAATAGAACAGCTGGGCTATGTTCGGCTTATTCCTTGCACAAACCAGAACCAGCGATTTGAATTACGGAGATACGTTTTTCCTGCCTATGAACCAATTCGAATGCGAATAGATCATAAGAACTATGTGTTTGGGTCAAACCAAGAATACATTGTATTATCAACATCCAGTGGTGACGTTCTTGCAATATTGGATTATAGTGGGAATCTTCATGGAATATATAGAAAAGATGAAAATAATTCGCGAATAAAAATAAATATAATAAGCGGCGCAGTTTATAATTTGACTGCAGATGAAATAAGAGTTTAACTAGTGCAGTGAGATGGGAATCGGAAAATATTTACTTCTGAAAGCTTCTGAGTACGAAATCTTGGGGGACACGACTCTGGACTCCTGTGATGACGTTGTCGAGGTCGTGAAAATTAAAAAATGGCCCTGGTTTTTCCCGTGACTGAATTTAACTGGTGCACTGAGTTGGGAATTGAAAAATGTTCACTTCTAAAACCTACTGATTACGAAATCTCAGGGAACGTGACGCTGGACTCCTGCGACGAAGTTGCCGAGGTCGTCAAAATCGAAAAATGGCCCTGGTCTTTCCCTCGACTAAATTAAACTGGTGCACTGAGTTGGGAATTGAAGAATATTTACTTCTGAAAGCTCCTGAATACGAAATCTCGGGGGACATGACTCTGGACTCCTGTGATGACGTCGAGGAAGTGAAAATCGAAAAATGGCCCGGTTGTTCCCCTTGACTAAATTTAACTGGTGCACTGAATTGGGAACTGCAGAATATTCACTTCTGAAACCTGCTGACTAGGAAATCTCAGCGGACGTGACTCTGGACTCCTGCGACGAAGTTGCCGAGGTCGTGAAAATCGAAAAATGGCCCTGGTTTTTCCCTTGACTAAATTTAACTGGTGCACTGAGTTGAAAATTGAAGAATATTCACTGCTGGAACCTGCTGACTGCTATATCTCAGAGGACGCGACGCTGGACTCCGGCGATGACGTTGTCGAAGGAGTGAAAATCGAAAAATGGCCCTGGGTTTTCCCTTGTCTAAATTTAACTGGTGGACTGAGTTGGGAATTGAAGAATATTCACTTCTGAAACCTGCTGACTGCGAAATCTCAGGGAACGCGAACCTGTACTACGGCGATGACGTTGTCGAGGAAGTGAAAATCGAAAAATGACCCTACTGTTCCCCTTGACTAAATTTAACTGGTGCACTGAGTTGGGAATTGAAAAATATTTACTTCTGAAACCTTTTGACTACGAAATCTTGGGGGACGCGACTCTGGACTCCCGCGATGACGTTGTCGAGGAAGTGAAATGCGAAAAATGGCTCTGGTTTTTCCCTTGACTAAATTTAACTGGTGCACCGAGTTGGAAATTGAAGAATATTCACATATGAAACCTACTGACCCCGAAATATCCGGGGCCGCGACTCTAGACTCCGGCGATGACGTTGTCGAGGAAGTGAAAATCGGAAAATGGCCCTGGGTTTTCCCTTGACTGAATGTAACTGGTGCACTGAGTTGAGAAGTTAAGAATATTCACTTCTGAAAGCTGCTGACTACGAAATCTCAGGGGACGCGACTCTGGACTCCGGCGATGACGTTGTAGAGGAAGTGAAAATCGAAAAATGGCCCTGGTTTTTCCCTTGACTAAATTTAACTGGTGCACTGAGTTGGGAATTGAAAGAACTTTTAAATATTCCAAGGAATTTTTAAAAGATTAAAAAAATTTGAAAGGGATTTCCAAGAATTTTAAATGTTTCAGAGAATTTTTAAAAATTCCAAGGAATTTCCAAGAATTTTAAATGTTGTAGAGAACTTTTCAAAATTCCAAGGAATTTTCAAGAGTTTGAAAAAAAGACAAGAGATATCAAAAGATTTTTAAGAATTGGAAATTTGTAGGATATTTTACAAGATTCTGAGAAATTTTCAATTGAGTTCCGGCATTTAATGGGATTTCTAATAATTTAAAATATTTAAGGGTATTTAAAAAAATATTATTTCAAGGCATTTTCAACCGCTAAAATATGAAATATTTTAGGGCAATTTCAAATATTCCAAGGAATTTTTAAAAGATTAAAAAAACTTTCAAGGGATTTCTAAGGATTTGAAATATTTTAGAGAACTTTTAAATATTCCAAGGAATTTTTAAAAGATTAAAAAAATTTGAAAGGGATTTCCAAGAATTTTAAATGTTTAGAGAATTTTCAGAAATTCCAAGGAATTTTCAAGAGTTTGAAAAAAGGCAATTGATTTCAAAAGATTTTAAAGAATTGGAAATTGGTAGGATATTTAACAAGATTCTGTGGAATTTTCAATTGAGTTCCGGTATTTAATGGGATTTCTAATGATTTGAAATATTTAAGGGTATTTAAAAAAATATTATTTCAAGACATTTTCAAGCGCTAAAATATGAAATATTTTAGGGCAATTTTAATTATTCCAAGGAATTTTTAAAAGATAACAAAAATTTTCAAGGGATTTCGAAGGATTTGAAATATTTTAGAGAATTTCTAAATATTCCGAGAAATTTTTTATTGATTTTGATAATTTGAAAGTATTTCAACGAGTATGAAGTATTTTAGGGCAACTCAAAAGATTGCCAGGAATTTTCAATTGATTTCAATAATTTAAAGAGATTTCAATGAAGTTTAGAGTTCTTAGGTTATTTTCAAAATTCCAAGGAATTTTTAAGAGTTTAAAAAAATGCCAAGGGTTTTCAAAAGATTTTAAAGGATTTTAAATATATTCGGATACTTTAAACCTATTTCAATGATTTGAAGCAATTCCAAAGTATTTGAAAGGTTTTAGGGTATTTTAAAAATGTTACGATATTTTTAAGAGCTCTAAAAAGTTTCAAGAAATTTCAAAGGATTTGAAATATTTCTTTTAAATCCCAAGGATTTTTCGTCATATTAAAAAAATTGCAAGTGATTTCAAAAAATTTGAAAGGATTGGAAATTTGCAGGGTAATACAAGATTAATGAGATATTAATTCAAAGAGATATAAGAAGCCATAGGAACACGAGAGCTTGCATGAAAAAATGCATGGACGTGCAGGAAGCTAGAGTAGTATGCCAGGGAAAAATCATAATGTTAGTTGGATCATGCAACTGCTTTGAAGGAAATTAGTCTTCTTCCCTTGAAAATTCAACAATTTAGTAGACATTTTTTTCGATTCTTGGTTAAAAGTTAGGCTTGTTCGTTTCAAAATTATCTCCTCTGGCAAAAAGATCGCATTTATTTCGCTTGGAAATTCAAGCATTTTTGTCGAAAATTAATCTCACTTTTACTGAGGATTCGGATTTTTTTTTAATTTCTCTTTCCTGGTTGAAAATTTTACTACTTATTTGACAGTAGAACTACTTTGGTAAAACTTCAATGTTTTAGGTTGAAGATTCATAATTTTTACTAAGAATTCATCTGTTTTGGTTCAAAATGTTATTACTTGCTTGAAAAAGCATGTATTCTATTAAAATGTCCACTAAATTGGTAGAAAGTTCAACTACTTTGTTGAAAAGTAATTCTTTCGTTGAAAAATTATATAGTTAGTTTGACGATGCAACCGTTTTGTAGGAAATTCGTCTTTTTTGCTTACAACTGAAACAGCTTCGGGGACTTTTTTTTCTGTCTTGGTTCCAATTTCGTTTAACAATTTTCCTTTTTTGCGTACAAATAATTTTGTTGTCAAAATTTCAAAAAAAAATAAATAAATTCAACCAAAACAAATTCTGGTTGATTTTTTTTTAACTTCCATTATTTCCTTGAGAATTCTACAATTGTGTTAAAATATCATTTTGCTTCTACATTGAACTGCTTTCTTCAAAATTGATATTTCTTTGCTTCGAGATTGAAGTGTTTGGTGGAAAAGATAATGTATGTGTTGACAATTCATGTTTTTTGTTTGAAAATGCAACTGCTTTAAAGGAAATTAGTTTTTTTTTGCCTTGAAAATTTAACAATGTAGTAGAAACATATTTTCCTTCCTTGGTTCGAAATGCGGCTTCTTCGTTTCACTATTGATCTCTTTTGGTAAAAAAATATGATTAAGTTATTTAATTTAAAGTCGAACTACTTTCTTAAAACTTCTATTATTTTAGTTGAAGATTCATAATTTTAGTTGAAAATTCATCTCTTTTGTTAAAAACGTAACTATTACCTTTCGAATTGGTTTCTTGTATGCATATAAGATTCAAATCTTTTGGAACAAAATTGAACTGTTTGGTTGAAAATTAAGTTTCTTGTTGGACATTTAGTCTTTTTCAAACAAAAAAATACGAATGTTCAACAGAGTAGTTGAGTCCTGAACAGAATCAGATTAATTTTCTACCAAAATAGTTGAATTTTCAACCTAAAAATGGCATTTTTTTACAAAAAAGATAAATTTTTGAACAGAAGCGCACTATTTTGACGCAAGAAAAAAGAAAAAATTCCACTACATTGTTCATGTCAACCAAAAAAGACGAATTTTGAAAAAATTTGCGAATATCTCGAGAACGGCACATTTGCCAGAGTTCTGCTACACAGTTTTGGATTCTGGAGATCATTTTACATAAGAATAAAAAAAATCGAATCGACCTCGACGATCCGACGGAAATGGGGTTGGCTTCTGTACTAGATCTAATAAATCAAACATTTAAAAATAATTCTAAAAACCCGAGGCTTTATTCTTAATTCCTGCTATATTCCAAAATAATATTATTATCCCTTATGCTCACACTCCTCCTGCATCCCCCCTCCTTTTTCTTCCCTCTTCTTTCCTTCCCACCAACCCTCCTTATATGAAAAAATGTGCATCTTTTTCTTCAAGTCATTCTTTATCCTCTTTCCGCGTTCACCATTTCCCCTGTAGGCAGATTTTCTGATACCCTATTTTCACTTCTTTTCCCTTCTGCCTCTGCTCCCTTGCCATTTTCCTGAACCACCTGTGCATATGTCTTTCCTTAAATGTCAGATCGTGATTTATAAAGACATTACTTGCCCCTAGTTTGCTTTTATATTTCATTATTTCCTGCCTTGCTAACTACGATTCCACTTCAACTACTAAAAATAATGAAACAAAAATATTTTTATAAAAAATAACAACTGTGATGTCAAGTAGCTCTACGCAGATAATTAAGACTTCGAAATTGTATTACATTTCCCATATGTCTACAAAATTTTCAGATTAAATACTTGAAGAGGGCCACCATTGTGTGCCGAAACGTCTGGAACAATTATAATCTAATTGTATTAATTTTCACTTGAACCTAAAGAGTATAATTCTCGCCAATACCCGTAACTGCAGAGATGTCGCAGACATTGTTGTCAAAAACTTGATTGTCTGCGACACTGCGGGAGTATCACTTTTAGTGTCTGTTTTCAGTTTATTCATGCACCATCAATTTTGTAAATAAAAATTTCCAAATAAGTAATTTTATTTCACGATACAATTTATTTCTAAATTTTTCTAAACATTATTGATAAAAAAGAAAGGGCATAGCAGGATAAGCATGTATGTATTGCCCCCGCTCGGATCTGGTTGAGATTTTTACAGTAAGTTGGCCCTGATGTAAGACTAAATTTCCCAAAAGATTATATCTGAGAAATAACTTTTATGGGAGTTATGGGGGTTAGAAGAAAATTAAAAAAATTAGTTTTTCTCAAGAACGACTTGATCGATTTCGATGGGCAAAAAATATGTTATGGGACTCAATGGGAGAATGTTGTAGAAAAATTTCGAATTTTTTTTTTTTAAATACGGGTAAAAAAAAAATTTCAAACATTTTTTTAATTTTTTTTTATGAGATGCATTTGAAGAACTATCACCATCTTTCGTCTAAAAAATCTTTAAACACTGTAGAATAACATATCCGAGTCTCAAAACGATCGGAGGGAGTGCCTACCTTACCGATCTGCTGTCCTCGATCTTCCCTCTCTCTTTTCCGTCCTCGGCAACTAACCTCCAAATTAGTACTTTCATATTCCCTCTCAACCCGTTCAACCCTATAAAAAAGCTCCCCCACACTATCACACACACCCTTCACTACACTCACCTCCCTTACCACCTTTCACCTCAGAACAGAAAAAACACGCGTACTTTACCATTCGGTACCGGAAACGGAATCCCTTTTTATTTAAAACATTTTTTCTCAAAGTTGAAAAATATTTTGTTTTAAGATTCTGTTAAGACACGAATTAACGTCTTAATAGGCTACGAAACCCTTCCGTGTATAGACGCTCGGCGCCTACTTGGACTATTTTTTTTCTTTTAAATTTGCTGAAATCATATTGCCAATGATTAATACTTGAAGAAAACATGTTGCTATGTATGAATATTTCTTTATTTCATTAACAAATCATACATAAAGAAATTAAATGAAGAATGAAGAATGGAGAATGAGAATAAGAAACGAATAATAAAAATAAAGAATCATTTTGGGCGTTTATAAGCAAAAAGATATCGTTTTTTCATCTGACCTTGCTGAAATTTTATTGTCAATGAGGTTTTCTGAGAAAATTTTGCTATACATCAATATTTGTTTCTTTTATGAACTAATCACAAAAACATATTTACATACAAGGCGTTTTTAAACGAAAATAAATCGTTTTTTCTTCTGACTATGTTGAAGTTATATGTTTAATGATGTGCTACAGCAAAATGTTGCCAATCATCGCTAATTATTTATTTTATAAACCAATTGTATAAGCAAATGTATACTGCAGATATTTATAGGCGGAAGGAAATCGTGATTTCTTTTACTATTTTTTAAACTATATTAAAAATGAATTGTGTAGATAAAATTTTGTTATTCCTCACCATTTGTTTACTTTATGAACAAATTTGATTGAAAATTGAACTATCATGTTGAGAATTGTTTTTTAAAATAAGAAGTAATTTTTTTCCGTACAATTTAAGTATTTGATTTGTCGATGAAAATTCATCTTCTTGTTGGAAAATCGAGAGCAGAGACTAATAACCAATTAATTATTCTCCCGAAAATAATTCTTATAAATAATATTAATATTGATAAATTCATTTATAAGGCTTGAAGATTCATCGCTTTGGTTGAAAACAAGTTGAACGTTCATCATTTTAGCTCAAAATTAATCTTTTCATTCGAAAATTCAACTAAAAATTGATTCTTCCGTTGAAAATTTAACTATATTCTTGAAAACACATTTTCATTGTTTAAAAATGAATTTTTTCGATAGAAAACACTGGTTTACAAAAAAAAAGGTGAGGACTATTTGACAAGACCACTTTATCCTCATGTATTTTGACGCGCTGAATTTCCTGAATCAGATAATACCCATTCATAATCGCTGCTGAATGGGTCTCAGAAAAAAAATACGTTGCCCATTAAAAAAATCATATTCTTATTCAAAAGTCAGCCTAACCTATGGGTGGCAATTTGGAATTTCCAGTGACAGATACGCAATTCAGAAGTCATCAAAACCCATTCAAACGCAAGTGAATGGATTTTTGTTTCCTAGGGACGACAGCAAATTGAGGTTATATCAATGTTTTGCAACTTATGGCAACAGTTTTTGCAAAGTTAAGTGTAAGTCGGAAAATCAAATAATCAAGTGGCAAAAATAATTGAAAACTAAAAGATTTTTAAAAATTTAAACCAAAGTGTAGTTTTCCAAGATTTGGAACAAAAAATTTAAGAGCTTTTGAAGCATTTTCAAAATTGTCACAAAAATGAAACAAACTTATTAAGATTCCTAGAAAAATTGAAAATTATTTTTTATTTTGAAAAGTTAATTTTAAGAGAATATTTACAAAGATTTCGAAAGATTTTCCGAATTGTACAAAAAATAATCTGAAAGATTTTGAGGCAATTTATTTTTGAGGATTAATTAAAATGTTTAGAAACAATCTGAATCATTTTAAAAAATATTGAGAATTTTTCAAAAAATTTACAAGATAATTTCAAAATTAACAAGATTCCAAAAAATATAATATAAAATGTACATTTTTGAAGATTTTGAAATAGAATTTTGAAGTTTTTTATGGATTTTAAAAAATTTCATGATAATAAAAATTTTGTTTAAGATTACTAGGAGAATTTAAAGTGATTTTTCATTTTGAATACAGTTTAAGGGAATATTTAAAAACATTTCAAACAAATTTTAGTATATAAATAACAACTGAACAATTATTAATTTATAACGACTTAAAATTAAAATAATTTAACTTCTAATTTTTAAAGTGTACAGTTAAATATTACTTATATTTACGGGAACGTAACCTCAGTTTTCAGTGTCATCAAAGATATTATTTGGTGTCATTCAACACAGCGCTCACTTGCACACATCTTGCGGGAGAAAAGGAGATAGCAAATCACAGTGCGCATGGCCAAATGGCCACAATGTGCTGATTAGAAACGTGTGAGCGGTCTGAGCTGGGCAATAAATGTGCAGTTACCGAAGCCAAAACTCGAGGCGCTTTGTACAGCATGAACGGTCTCCTTATTATTACTCCGTGGCAATTTGACTCAGCGGGGAAAATGAGAAGCTGTAGCGCTGATCGCTTTTCGCTGTGATGATCGCACCTGTGCGCAGTGATGGGTAGGTAAAATACCCCAGGTAATTTACGTGGTTTTTCACGGTAAATTACTAGGTATTTTACGTGACTAGTTTCTTACACGATGTAAATTACGCCTATATGGGACTTTATCACTTTCTTTATTCGAACAAAAACCCATTTCTTTGAATCAAATAAGGCCGTGGCTACGGGTACCGAAATTTCGGTGCAAATAATAGGTGGATTTTTCGGTACAAATAAAGCTGGAAAAGGGTGTATTTGTACCGAAATTTCGGTACAATTGACTAGATTTTTTCGGTAACTGTAAACACGTCCGTCAAATAAACTTTTCTTTGACTGAGAGCCAATGAATATATTTTTTTAATTCAAAGACATTTTCTTTGAATTGAACAATATTTTTCCGATTCTTCATAGTGAAATTTTTGTTTTTACACTTTTTAATATTTGAGAGTAATCTTTATTACAATATATATAATTGTTGTTAGCATACAATTTTGTTAACGTTATTCACATAAATTATAAGATTTAAAGCTAGATCTATGCATATTCAATAGCCATTCCACAGCTTTAAGCTATGGTTATTATATTACAAAACATCGGAATTATACCGATAATTAAGTACATATAATTAATTATTTGCGAGTTTACAGGTGTGTTATAGTTATTGATTAAGATAAGAAGTGTCGAAAAAGCTTAAATAGAAAAAGCTTGATTTTCCAAGATACAAAAGACCAATTTCATAAATGAAATCAGTCATATTTAAGTCTGGCCCTGGTGATGTTACGGAATTATTTGGGGCTCAAATCTATTGTTTTCCTAGACAAAATATAAGACACGTATTGTCTATTTTTCACAACAAAACTATTTTTATCGAAGATAATTATTTTAATTTGAAAAGTCTACAATTATAGTTTGGGCTCAGAATTCATCTCTTTTGTTTCAAAATTCTATTGTTTGGTGGAAAATTCCATTATTTTGATGAAAAAAAGTAAAAGATGCAACTTTTTTGTTGAAAGTTCATGTTAACGGTTTAAAAAAATCGACTTAAAATCTTAGGAATATGATACCAACAGTAATGTTATTTAAAAGAATTTATTTCCTTATTTTTTTTTACATTCTCATCATTTATGATTGAGAAAGTATTAAAATCGTCCGAAATTTCACAGCACAGTTTTTTAACGGATCTCAACGTTTTGAGACCCCCTGAAGCCAAAAATCATGTTTTTACAATTTAAAAAACTTTTTCCATATTATATTCCCTAGCCAATCCTGGCCAAATCAGTTTCAAACACTCGTTGTACAAAATTTTATTTTAAACTTTTTTCAAATTCGAAAAAAATCTCAAAAAATATTTCAAACATTTTTTACAATATACATACAGCTTTTGCACATTTTCAAAAGCTTTTTCTGAATCATTTGACCCAAATATTAAGGGGCATTTAAAGTTTAAATCCCTCATTTAAACTCGGGGAAAACCTGTAGGCCGTTGTTCTAGAATCGAGTACGAACCTCCTATATCCAATATCCATCCTACACTTGTATCATATTTTGTCTTCCACAATTTTGGAAATGTTATGCAATTTAACGCAATTTATATTTAATAAATTTAATTTAATATAATTAATTCTATTCATTGAGATATCTTATACTTTGCTGTCAATAGATTTTCATTAAACACGTACCAAAACTTATCCAAGAAGAACTTGTATCATATTCTATTTTCCACAATTTCAGAAATTTCTAATTAATTCTATCCATTGAGATATCTTATACTTTTCTGTCAATAGATTCTCATTAAAATTCGTTATAATCCAATAGGTAAAAAACTTACACTAAATCCTATGTTTTCGAACCTAGAATGTTTCTATCAAATTCTATTTATCGAGATGTCTCATACTTTGCTGTCAAAAGATTCTTCCAAAAACTCTGTCAAATCTTATCCATAAAAGACTTTTATGATTTCCTACCTTACACAATTTCGGAAATTTCTATTAAATTCTATCCATCGAGAAATCTTATACTTTTCTGTCAACATATTCTCATTAAAATTCCATCAAATCTTGTTGGTACAGGGCTTGTATCATATCCTACCTTTCACAATTTCGGAAATTTCTATTAAATTCTATTCATCGAGATATCTTATACTTTGCTGTCAGTAGATTCTCATTAAAATTCGTTATAATTCAATAGGTAAAAAACTTACACCAAATCATATGTTTTTGAATCTAGGATGTTTCTATCAAATTCTAGCTATCGAGAAATCTTATACTTTGCTGTCAATCGATTTCCATTGAACACGTATTAAATCTTATCCAAAAAGAACTTGCATCATATTTTTTCTTCCACAATTTTGGAAATGTTATGCAATTTAACGCAATTTATATTTAATAAATTTAATATAATTAATTCCATTCATTGAGATATCTTATACTTTGCTGTCAATAGATTCTCATTAAACCCGTATCAAATCATATCCACAAAGAACTTATATCATATTCTATTTTCCACGATTTTAGAAATGTCTATTAAATGCTATCCATCGAGATATCTTATACTTTACTGTCAATAGCTTTTCATTAAACGCTTATCAAATCTTATCCACCGAGAACTTTTATCACATACTATCTTTCACAATTTTGGAAATTTCTACCAAATTCTATTCATTGGTAAATCTTATACTTTTCTGTAAACAGATTCTTATTAAAATTCTCTCAAATCTTATCCACAAAGAATTTGTATCATATTCTATCTTCCACAATTTCAGAAATTTCTAATTAATTCTATCCATTGAATATCTTATACTTTGCTGTCAATAGATTTTCATTAAACACGTATCAAATCTTATCCAAAAAGAACTTGTATCATATTTTGTCTTCCACAATTTTGGAAATGTTATGCAATTTAACGCAATTTATATTTAATAAATTTAATAGCAATTGAATGGGAAAACGGGTGAACCAAAGAGACTATGGTTTCTTCCACTCGATTTCCTATATTCGTTAAACTCAAGAAAATCAAGTGGTGTTCAGATTAAAATTCAGCTTGGTAGAAAATGGTAAATTAATCTCCTCTTTCGAATCCAAAATGGAAATTTCTCCTGTTGAAATTTTGTCGGTAATGATTGTTCCCAGCTGACCAGGAATGACCACGCTACGGAAGTGACAACGCATAACTCTGAATTCTACCAATCTATGTTTTACATTATTGTAGGTTACGATTATCCTTGATAACAAAACCGTATCTAACTGAAATGATAAGCTACCACTACAATGGCCGTGAAAGTTAATTCCGGGCAAGAAAGTTAACTATGACTATGCTAGCATCCTCTCGCTTCGGAAAAGGACGTTTAATCAACAAAAAATGGCGTCCGCTGACGCCATAGACAAAATCTCTCATATGTACTAACCGACGAGTCAACAAATTGATACATTAAAAGCCGCTTACTGGAAGATATGCGGCTCTACCACGGGGCCGGCCTTTAGTTCTCACGATCGTAAAAAATATATCTGACCGTCCGCGCAGAGAGGGAGCTAATGCCTCAAGGCTGAATTTTACAAGACGGACGATCGTTGCAGAGTCCGCAAGCCAGCATTCGAGTAGTGGCGATGCGTCTACGAAAAGCACCCCCTCCACTTACTACTACACTTTAAGGCACGGCCAGTGGAGCTCACGGACGCGTGCCTTGCAGCTGTAGTGGTAAGTGGTGGGACTGGCTTTTGTAGGTCTCTCGCTCGGTCTCCGAGTACGCTTATCATGCCTGTGCTTTTAGCTTAATGCAAGAAAAGTAGGAATATCGGTGGACTGCTTGTAACGCTAGTGCGCGCTTACAGTGTGAACTAACCGCTTCCTTCAGGTTAGCATCTACGCCTCACGCCTTTAAGGTAGGCGGCCGCTAGATGTCACCCATGGTATCGAAGTTGATACCTGGCGCGTGATTCCAACTGGTACGGTCATGAATCTTTTTCGACATGAGCGGGAATATTATTCGCTCGTCGCCTACGTTGTACAGTAAGCCACTGCACTCATGACCACGTTGGTATATGGACTGGATACTGGTTGGTAGGCTGGTGGAAGATAATAGAATTTGAGTATGTCTCTCCCTCTCTCTCTTGTAGATTTCTCAGTGTTCCGGACGAGTATCATTCTTCAGATAAATCATCAAAAAGTGCAAATAAAACATTAGTTTCATCCCCAATCAACTGTGACTTGCCCTTGGAGTTCTGAACGTGCTTGACTAGAAACCCTGACTGGATTTCGGAAAAGAAAAGCGAGTCCTAACAATAAAAATTCATAACTCTTAAGAGTCTTTCTAGCTTCCTGTCAAGCAGCTTCATATTCGAAATTTTTTCAGTTTGAAAGATTTATTATTGAAAACTTGATTTTTTATATTAAAAATCATACAAATTAAAAATTTTAAATTTATACCTCCATAAAATTGGATTTATTTTAGTTTTGAAATGTTAAAATTATAAGTTATGCAATTCTCAAGTTTTACAATTAAAAACTCCATTTTTGACCTTTAAAATCACTCAAAACTTAAAAATTTTTATTTATACATTTATCAAACCAGAATAATTTTGAATTGTTATTGTTCGAAATTTTAGGACTTTGATTTGAATATTTTTTAAATTCAAGAGTGTTTAATTTTTAAATACAATAAAAAATTATGCAAGTTTTAAATTTTACAATTAAATGTTCTGTCGTTTTCATGATTTAGATTTGAAATTTCTTTAATTTGGGAGACTTGAGGTTTTCAAAATCATCAAAATTAAGCAAATTTATTTTTTTTTATCTCTAAAATAGAAGAGTTTTCAATTGTAAATCTTTAAAATTGAACAAGTTGCCGAATTTTAAATTGGAAACATCTGCAAAATGGGTCAGTTTTTAGTTTTGAAGATAACAATGTTGAAAATTGAAGAAGAATGTTTGAAAAGTTTTTGAAATGTTGTGTAATTAGCTCAAAAAATAGGAATGTATAGAATTTCCGCTGGTAGTGTCTTTGTAATGTTTGGAAATAATTATGCATTTCATATGAAAATAAGAAAAAAAATGGGCGTAAATGTTTATATTAATAACAAAATGTAATAAATAAAAATTAATTTCATCAACTGCCATTTTCTTAAAAATTAAAATAAATATTTTCTACGCCTTTGGGCAATTATAACTTGTTGCACACGTATTTATTTTAAGGCATCTGGAAGAGTTACTGAATTGGGACTGAATGGAAGAGACTGTATGGGAACCCAGGAGCGGACAATCATGGTTGGGTATATTGCTTGGATCAGTTACACTCGCCGCCCCCAAGCGACATAAAAAAAGCCTAAAAAATATTATTGCTAATAGCCTATCAATTATTAATTTTGAAACTTTATTTCTTATTTCATGGTACTATTTGAATTTTTTTACTTATTTCAAGCTTTACCTGAGCTTTTTATCACAATTTGGAGATGAGATAAGGTCCTCCTCTTTAATTAACTTTGTAAGCTACAATTATTTAAATTTTTTGATTTTTATGACACCTGAATTTACAGAAAATCTCAAAGAATTCGCTTGCTTTTTTCACCTCATTTCTACTGATTTTTCAACAAAATTTAACGCGTCAAAGTTCACTGTCGTGAAATTGACGCTTTTACCCGTGTTTTTGTACCTTCACTCAACTGTAACTTCATTTGTAATTAATGTATGACGGTGTCATGAATAGAAAATTTGTTCGCAATAAAATTATATTTGGTTTCTCCAGTCAGGTCTCCTCCTCCTGCCGAATCTTCTCCTCGTGCCAGGTCCAGGTCTCCTCCTGTCATTTGTTCTTCGTTGCACCTATGTAGACTCTCAATTGATGGACTTGGATATGTTTGTCTGATTCCGCACACGAATCCAAACCAGCGATTCAAAATTCGTTGATATACTTTTCCTCGCGGTATACCAATTCAATTCGAAGGAAGATATCAATTCCTTGTGCCCATGCTAACCGGAAGACAAACTGTATTATCAACGTTCAATGGTAATGTATTTGTAATCGTGATTAAAAAATGACGGAGATCTTTGTGTAATACATATACTGAAATATGGCATGCAAACACGGGCATAAATAAACATGGACAGCACCAAGGTTAAAGACCACACAATAAATACAGGAATGTCCTCCAGGAGGACATCGACCAATTTTCAGCAATTTTCAAATAATAAAGCTGGACGACTTTTACCCACGACATTAATTCAATTTTTTTTTGTAATCTAAAACTAAAAAATTGGAGTGCCTGAAAAACATCGTTCTCAAAATTCCTTGACTTTTCCTTGATTTTTCGACAACCAATTTTTCCCGTTCCCTAGCCACTAAGATTCAGACACCAGCATTTTGATCTTGTAACATTTCCAACATCAAATCTTTTATAATCAAACCATGAAAATGCCAGGTTTAAATTGATTTTATTTCAACCAAAAGGGATGATTTTTGTAACGAAAATCCATATATTATTAGAAAAATAATTAAAATTCAGCAACATAGTCATATTTTTAACCAAGGAGTTGAATTTTCAAAGAAATAAATCAAATAAACTTCAACCGGAAGAGGTTGCAGTTTTAAACAAATAGTTGGATTTTTTAAGAACAAAAATTAATTTGTAATTAAGTAGTTGCATTGATAACCAACTACTTGAACTTTAAAAAAAAGACGAATTTTCTAAAAATAGTTGTTGAACCTTTAACCAAATATTCAAATTTTGAACCAAATGGTCTAATTTTTCATTCAAAAAAAGGTTAAATTTTAGCAAAAAATAGTTGCATTTTCAACAAAATAATTAATTTCTTAAGACAAAATCACGAATTTTATATAAGACCTTTATATCCGTGAAGTTCAATTTTTGACAAAAAGACTAATTCTGAACGAATTTTCAACCATAAAGAAAAATGTTCCACCAAAAACGACGAACGTTTAAACAAAGAGCTCAATTCTCAACTGTAGTGATGATTCTTTAGCGAATAAATGATCTATTAACAAACTGTTTTGACCTTCATCCAATTAGTTCAATCCTTAACCAAGAAAGAGGAATTGTCAACAAATAATGTAATATTAGATATTTCAACCCAAAACGATTTTAATTTTCAATCAAAATCAGTTGAACTGACGTGGCCATGAATGGGATTTACCGCGGTCCTACTGGGAGCCGATGTCATTTTTTAGATGACAGCTGCTCCCAGTGCGACCTTGCATAATGTTTAATTTGAAATTTTTAACTTAAAAACACTTGAATTTCAAAGGTTTACCATCTTCAAAAATAAATAAAGAAAAAATAGAATTATTTTTCTATACTCAATTCTAAATTAAATTTGAAATTGAAAAAATAATAAATAAACGCCAGGTCGAGCTTTTAATTCTGAATCTATTTTTATAGCTATTTTCATTGTCTTGTTCTTAAAATTAAATAAAAAGTGCGTTTCCTATAAAAAACTAACAATTTTCTCATTAAACATTTCATTGCAACTTGTGTCGTTTTTCCATGAATTTCATTTATTTTATTTTTAATCTTGTTTCTTACGACGAAGAGAAAATCTACTCATTCTATCTAAAAATTAATGATAATAAATTTGTCGATCCTTACTGGGTGAACAACTTCTGTCTATTAATTTTGTTTCGTAACTTATGTCGTTTTTCAAAAAATTTAATTTTTCAATTTTTAATTTTTAATATTATTTTTAACGATCAAAACGAAAACCACGCATCTTATCAAAAAATTGTTAATAAAAAATGTGTAGCTCTTAAAAAGTGATTTGTACAAAATTTGTAGATCTTTTTGGGGTGCATAATTTTTGTTAATTCATCTTTTTTCGTATCTTGCATACTTTGACTGCAAAATGGATTTTTTTGATTTTTCATTATTTTTTTTGTGCGATGAAAATTTGAATTTTCGATTTTTCAAGAAAATTCAAAAAGTTATTAGCATTATTTTGTGGGACTTTCAAAAAGCAACATTTTTCTTCTGACTTCTTTCATATCGTTCATTCTTTGGCTTAAAATTTCACTTTTCGTTTGCTTTTATGAATCCTACAAATGCTATAACTCATCGACAAATTTGTCTAATTTTTCAATAATCATTTCATTATTTTTTTCAAAATTCTTCCGATGAGTTGAACTGGAATTGCTTAAGTGTTTGGTTTGTCGGTATTCAATTGTTTTCATCTTATGCGATCATTTTTTGCCAATAATATTTTTTATCTCCCTCTGAAAGTTTCTTATTTTCCTGGAGTGGAAATGTCAGCCTCAGAATTTAAATTCATGTTTCCTACGCCTTTGCCTTTTTTTCATTTTTCCCAAATTACGGTCATCAGGTAGCTGGGGGAAAGTGCCAAATAGTGATCCTCGACTGAAACTGACACTGATGACTCCTTTTATGCGCGCAGAAGGAAAAAAAGTAGAAAAATAATTGCTAATAGCCTATTATTTAATAATTTTGAAACTTTATTTCTTATTTCATTGTATTATTTGAATTTTTTTACTTATTTCAAGCTTTACCTGAGCTTTCCGGATTTATCACGTTAATAATAATGATCGTAAATTAAATAATCCTACGTTACATGGATTCACTGAATACATTCTTTCTGAACCTAATTTCAGCAAGAATTTGAGTGGTCAAATACTTTCAACAAATAAATAGTTATTCGAAAATTGGCTAAACAACCAAAGTTTTCGCGCGCGTACAATAGTCTAGTATAGATAATATGAATAGGATTTGGAATTAAATAAAACTATTTAATTCTGATTTTATTTATTTTAAAATTGAAAATAGTTTATAAAGTTATATTTACAGTTGATATAACATCTTTGATATTTCCACCCTGATTTAACAAAAATAAAATAAATTTGCGAATATTTTGGATAAATAAAATAAATTTGAAAGTTTTTTCGATGAATAAAGTGTTTTCGTAGCTTCACAAATAAAATTAGGTAATTTACGTCATGGTAACATTTTTGCAATTTAGATAAGTCCGTTTCAATTTCAGTTTCTGCGTAAAAATGTTTTCAATAAAATGCATCACTTTCATAGTGTCAGTTTTTTTGGAAATAAAATCTGACAGCATTGACCCGAATATGGAAATGCAGGATTTTATGGCTTTGACCGTTGTATTGGAAACCTTACATTTTGCGAGGTTTTTATATATAATTTAGGATAAAAGCATATTCAAAATGTTAATTCAAAAGTAGGACGTCCAATACAAAGACAGTTCAGGTGCATTCTTTGTGATAAAACTTTGAAAAAACTATTACAAGATCCCACCAAAAAATATTTTAATTTTTAATCAAAAGCAGTTGAACTAGTTGAAACCTAAGCCAAAAAAGATTAATTTTTAATTCAAAAAGAGGAATTTTCAACCAAGAAAGATTTTTCAGTCAGTAAAGAAAAAAATATAACAAAAAATGTTGAATTTTCAAGCCAAAAATGCGAACTTTCTACAAAACAGTTGCGTTTTCACCCTGAAAATATGAATTTTTTACAACAAAAATTATTTTAAACAAATCACTGAATTTTAAAGCAAACAAAGAACTAATCTTTAACTAAAATGATGAATCTTCAATAAAAAAAATCAATTGATAACCAAACTTGAATTTTCAACTAAAAAAGATAAGTTTTTGAGAAAATAGACTAATTTTCAACTAAAGAAGATCAAATATAAACCAACGAATAGTTATATATTTAGTTGAAACAAGTGACTTTCAACGAAAAAAGATAAATGTAGGTTGTCGACGTAGACGGTTTTCGATCTACTAGTATGGTGGTTTTTTAAAAATTTCACTTGATTTTGAGCTTTCGCCCAGCGACGCCAGGCCTCATCAGGAATACATCAATTAGAAGGAACGTCTAACACTAGAAATAGAATAGGATTTTTTGTTACAAAATGTATATGATGAAGAAAGACCAGTACGGCCTAATTTACTTAAAAATAGTGAAAAAGTGACCTATGTAAACCCAAAAAGTGACTAAAACTCACTATTGTTCTTTTGTCTTTCACCAAATTCTAAAGAATTCGATTTATAAGACCTCAAAACAATGAAAACGACTGAAAAGTTCCGAAAAATAAAATTCCCGACACTGTAAAATTTTGAATAATTTTTTGTCTAAACATATTTGATTATTGTATTTTTAATGAATGAATAATATTAATAAAAAAATTATTTGATTGTTTAAATTCGGGAATTTTCTATTTCGGATATTTTATAATTCGGCAACTTTCTGTCGGGAATTGTCCAAATCGGGAATTTTATTATTCGGCAATTTTCCAATTCGGGATCTTATTATTCGGAAATTTTATTATGCAGGAATTTTACAGTGTCGGGAATTTTTTTTTTCGAGACTTTTCAGTCGTGTCAATTTCAGTAAATTTGAAATGAATTTAGAGAATTTAGGGAACATGAGAAAAATTCGATGTAATTCATCAAAATTGAAGGCAAAAATTAATTAAACTGAAAAGAATTAAAAAATATGAAAAAATTAATTGAATTCAGTAAGTTTGAAAAAAGTTTCGAAAAATTCAAAGGAATTGAAAAGAATTCAAAAGTATATCAAAGAATAAGGAATAAATTAAAACGAATTAAGGGTGAATTCCAAAGGAATAGCAAAAAATATTTGAAAATCGCTTGCAATCTTTAAACCCTACAAATTCTCTCACTTCTTTTGGATAAATTCTTTGAAATCCATTAAAATATTTTATAAAATTCCGTGAAATTCTATAAAATCGGATATTTCCCCAAATACTGGAAAATGTGTTAAAATACCACGAGAACTTTTAAAATCCTTTGAAACTTTTCCAATCTCTTGAAAACGCCTGGGAATCTTTTGAAATGCCATAAAATATTTCGAGTCGTTGGAAGTTATAAAAATACCCTAAAATTTTTTAAATCTTTTGGAATCCCTTCAAATTATTGAAATCAATTGAAAATTACTTGGAATCTTTTAAAATAGCCTAAAATATTTAAAATCCTTTAAAAGGTTCTGTAAGCCCCTTAAAATACTTTGGAAGCCCTTGAAACTTTTTAAACCTCTCGAAATTTTCTTGGAATTTTTAAAAATAACCTAAAATATTTCAAACCCTTTAAAATATTTTGGAAGCCCTTGAAATTTTTTAAACCTCTTGAAATTTTCCTGGAATTTTCAAAAATACACTAAGATATTTATAATCATTTGAAATGTTTTTAAATCCCTTGAAACATTTTCATGCTCTTAAAAACGCCTTGGAATCTTTTTAAATTATTATTATTATATCATTAAGCCGTTTCCCTTTCGGGGTAGGCGTGAATTGCTCGGTTGGATAGTAGTAATGATCGAAGTGGCTATTCCTACGGTAATTAACGTGAGTGAAGCTTCCGAAACTAAACCTACGTGAAATGGAAAAAGTTTCGAAGTGCATCGATGGCGGTGCTAGTGTTGTTAAAATGTGTTCGAATTTTAAATAAGACCGCGGGTGTACATGATGTGTTAAAGTTTAAAAATTCACATATTTGTCTGCATGTTTATAAGTTTATGACAGATGAGTTTCACGACAGATAAGTCACTCTTTAAAACTCTTATTTTTTCAATTATTATATTATTTTTCAAATTGTTGACTATACTTTTTTTCTAATTCAACCATTTCAATTTTAATTGCAAAATTAAAAATTATGAGTTGTGATTTTAAACTACACATTTTTTAACTTTTTAATTTTAATCATCTGAAAAAGTAAGTATTACATTTTTTGTTGAAAATTGATCTCTTTTAATTGAAAAATTCAACTGTTAAATAGAAAATTCACGTATTTTATTGAAAATTCATGTAGTTTGTTGAAAGTTTAATTATTTTATCGAAATATCCATGATTTAGTTAAAAATTCATTAATTTAAAAACGACATTTCTTAACATTATTATAGTGTGATACCGTTACACTAAATTTTCAATTTTTTAATGATTTACTTGGAATTGGTTAACTTTTTCTAATCAAACTCATTTTCTTCCAATTCAACAACTCAACATCTCAGGAGTAGGTTTTTATTTTTTGTTTAAACTGAAAATTGCACTTTTTATCGTGATTCGCGGACGAACTTGAGTAATATTCAAAACGAAATTAGGAGCAAATTCAGAAAAGACTCGGATCCGAAATCAGTAAAAAAATTCTTGAAGAGCAATATGGTAAGCTTGAGGTGTAATAATTTGTAAAACGGTAAACAGAAAATACTGTATTTTGACTCAATATTCATTTTAATTCAATTCTAGCGGTAGTTGAAAAATGTAAATCAAAAGATTTGATGGCAAATTTTTTTTTTCCGGAATTAAAAAAAATTGTAGCATAAATATGACGTCCAATGACTCCAAAGTTTCGAATTTCAACACTCGAATTTTTTAAAGTAATTTCTTCAAAATTTCCAATCGTACATTTTGAAACGAAATAATTTTATTTTATAGTAAGTACAGTTTTTTCGATTTTGGCCAGTTAAGAATGAAATTCTTTCAAATTACAATCCACAATAATTGTTTCATTTTCTAAATTAAATAATTAACAAATTTTGAAAACAAGAGTTGAAATCTTTGAAATCTTTTGGAATCTTTGTGTATTTCTTTGAAATGTTTAAAACCTTTCTGAAATCTTTGAAGGGTTTGGAAATTTTTGAAATCTTTTGAAATTTGTTGAAATCTTTAAAATCTTTTGGATTCTTTGTGTATTTCTTTGAAATGTTTAAAACCTTACAAACGCAATTTATTGTCTTATTTCCTATATTCGAAATTTTGAGAGCGATATATCATTGCGTTTGGACATGGTGAATACCAAAATAACATTTCATAACCGAGGACTGATTTAGTCACGTGGTCACCGTAGAGCATGCCCTTAAGACGATGTCAGAGTACCGTGCCATACCTGACGGCTCAACTGACCCTTCCTATTGTAAGCCGCTCGAACTCGAGCAAGAAACTCGGCGGGGCGTTGTGGTGCTCAACCGGAGGCTACCGTATTATGTTGCGTTGGTACGTTTAAATAAAGTCTCCCATTTAAACCAATGACACTACAACTTTGTATGTAATTCTGTATACAATTTTTGGATAATTTTATAACGTATACTACTGCGCAGATATCTCAGCTTTTTCAAAGTTTTGGAAAGTTTGAGGAAATTTCGAATTAAAGGTAATTTAGAATTTCATTTTCAACTGTTCAAAATTTAATTTTCGGTAATTGAAAATGGAAATAAATTGAAAATTCAGATTTCAATTCTCAGGTGTTGAATATTGAAACAAATTAAAAATTCGATTTTCAACTGTATAAAATTAAAGACAATTTAAAATATAACTGTCATTTTCAATTGTTGAAAATTGAAGAATATTTCAAATTTATTTTCCGAATATTTAAAATCCATCTGGGGAAGTTTCAATTTTTTATTTTAAATAATTTTTGACATTTACACCTTCAATTGTTAAAAATTGCAGAAAATTGAATTATCAAACAGTTGAAAATTCAACTGCTAAAAATTGAAATAAATTAAAAATGTAATTTTCGTCAGTTTTCCACAGCTAATTATTAAACTGTTGAAAATAATGCTGTCGAAAATTCAATTAACAATTTTTTTTGATTTACGACCGTTTAATGTCCAGCTGTTGAGTATTTCAACTGTTGAAAATTGAAGCAGCCTTTTTATTTTTCATGGAAACATACGCTTCTTCTGTTTTTTGATTTAAAAAACTTGTGACCATTTTTATATATTTTTTCAAGAAGAAAATTGGTTGCAATCGACTATGTATCAAAGTAGCTTCTCAGATATTATAAATTCAAAATATTCTTAAGCCTTAAAATTTAATTATTTTGCAATTAGTATAATTTTAAACGTCAGAGGAGCCGCCAGGTATGGCACGGTACCCTGAGATCGTCTTAAGACAATAATTCAATTTTCAATAAAAAATATTAAAATTTAACATTGAATATTAGTTTTCTAGAAAAAACAGCGAATTTAAAGAAATATATATTTAAATTAATTATAATCAAGAAAAAAATTATTAATTTAGATTAATCTTGAGCGAATAAAAAAGCAAATAGAATAGTTAAATTCTCAAACAAAAACATCGAATTTGCAAAAAAATAGTTAAATTTTCAATCGCAAAATTGTGACAGTCTGTGACAGAGGACATTGAGACCCCATTGACACAATGTGACAACAAGGGGGGGGGGGCGAAAATTCGCCAAAAAACGGTGACATCCTTTATGGAAGCTCCCATACGAGATAATGAAAGCCGAACAAACGCACGATATAAAAAAAGTTTAAAGAAGAAAAACGTTGCTTTTTGTCATTTTTGAAAGACCGACAAGATTATCATACAAACTTTTTGACTTTTCTTGAAAATCGAAAATTCAAATTTGTTGACCAATGGTCCTGGTTTTAAGCACACAAAAAAAATAATGAAAAATAAAAAATTCCATTTTGTGGTAAAACTATGCAAAATACGAAAAAAAGTTAAAAAACAAAAATTTTTAAGTCAAGAAAGATCTATAAATTTGCTATTATCGATTTCTGTAGGATTCCTAGCTTTCGTTTTAATCGTAAGGAATAGCATTACAAATAAAAAATCGGATTTTTTGAAAATGGACAGAAGATGCGGGGAAAAATAAATCAACAAAAGTTATTCAACCAAGAAAGATCTAAACATTTTTTTGAAATCGTTTTTGGATAGGATGCGTAGTTTCTGTTTTGTTTCTAAAAAATAATGCTTGAAGGTAAAAAAGTCAATTGTTGAAAAAACGATACAAGCTACGAAAAAAAGTAATCAAGCAAATTAAGAAAGAGAAGGTTATTTAACAACAGTTTATTCAATAACATTTTTTGCCTAAGTTATATCTACAAATTGTTTTGAACATATGTTGACACATTGATACATTTTTAGGGTACTGAGAAGAAAAATTAATACAAAATCAAGTCATGAAAAATCATGAAATTCATGAAAAATAAAACTTGTACTTTATTTTGCAATTTCGGAATAAGCAGCCACAGATCGAGATACGGAAATAAATATAATAATAGATATTTGATATAATCGAGTTAAACATAATATAGAATAATTAGTATTTTGGACAAAGTCGAGTGCGAAACGTGATATTCAAAAGACGCAAGTTTCAACAAACAGTTGGATTTTCAGACTTTATGCAATTTATGCACGGCCCCTTAGGGAAATTTCTGCATTTTAAATTATTTAAAATAGAAAAGTCGACTTTTTCCACAAAGAACTCGATATGAGACTTGACCACTTCATTTTTTTAAATTCTATGATTTTTCCTTGACCAATTTTTTATTTTCCCTGACCATTAATATTCAAATACCAGCATTTAAATCTTGTAATATTTTCGACAGCGGATCTTTTATAAACGGATTAAAATTATTCATGATAAAATGGATTTCTTTTCAATCTTAATTTAAAAAAAATTTTTAATAGAGACACTAAACTCATGATTCTTTCCAATCTGCAGGGTTTGCTTATGAATAATTTTTAAGATTTCTTTTACCCCCCGCCCATATATTTGCTCCCTCACTTCACTTCCTCGGAAAAAGGGTTTCTATCCGTGGCTGCGACACCCTTAAACTATCAATTTTCAACCAAACGTGGAATAGTTAAATTTTCTGTTTAAAAAAATTAATTTTCAGTAAAAAAAAGTATTTCAACAGCAACAAAAATTGAAGAAATATATCAATAAAATTAATTTTTAACAAAGTAATTCGACTTTCAATCAAGTTGTTGAATTTTAATCTGACAATTCATATTTTTCATGTAAAAATGGATTAGTTAAATTTTAAGTTAAAAAGATTAATTTTCAAGCATAAAAAAACTATTTTTGAACAAACTAGTTAAATTTTCAGCTGTCCCTAGTCGTCCTGAAAAATGGGGGGAGTTGGAAAAAGGGATCGAATAATCTTTCCGAAAATTTGGGACGACGAGACACTTCGTAAAGTTTCATTGAAAAAATTAATCTTCAGTCAAAAAAAAACACAAATTTTAAACAAAAATGTTACATCTTAAACCAATAAAGGGAATGTTTAACAAATAAGTTCCACTTTTATTCAACTAGTTGAATTTTCAGCCAAAAATGGATTAGTTAAATTTTCAGTTAAGAAAATTAATTTTCAACTGAGAAGCAGATTTTCGACAAAATAGTTCAATTTTCAACCAAATTAGTTAAATTTTGAATCAAAAAGACTTTTCAATTTTCCTAAAAGGGGAAAAGAAGGGAAAAGGGAAACAGTGTGAAATCTATAGTTGGATACTTGTCAAATAAAATCACTAATTTTCATTTTTGTGAAGCATTTCAAAAAATGGTTATTCACATTTATATTTTCGATATGTAATTTCACATTCTGCGTTAACCCCTCCCCCACCCTTCGTCACAATTTTGGTTAATTTCAATAAATTGAGTTTTTTTTTGTTTCTAACACGTTCTTATTGATTCAGAAAATATTATATATTTATTTATTGTACACGGAAAAAATTATTTGTTGAAATTTTAAATACATATACATATTTAACAAATAGCAAGAATCGTAGAAAGTACAAAAGGCTTTCAATGAAAATGTGAAGACCTACGAACTACGAACTACTTAACATCTATGTATAATGCAGCGAACGCAACTTATCCCTAACAACTAAACCCCACGGCTAACATAACACATGGATTATTTTGCAGAAATCCCAACAAAGGTGCCGAAGCATGGCACTGCAGGGCTGTGTGAAAAATACCTGGACCCCGTTTCAACGCATGAAAATCAAATTTCATTGAATAAAATCCTTTTTTATGTTGAAAGCTCTAAACTTTTATTAACGCTTCAATTCGAAATTAGCCAATTTTGAATGTAATTATTGAATGTTATTATTAATGTTATATTATTGAATGTTATTATTATTTAACTATCACTTTTCAAATATCACCCCCATAAGTCTGTTTCATAGGGTCCCAAAGAAACCCCATAAGTGAAAAAATGGGTTTCGCGAGTTTTTGGCGCTAATTATGATTTTTTTGCGGTTTCTTTGATGCGAATTGTTTCTAATACATAAAATATGACTTTATACTGAAAATTAGATATTTTCATAGATAGTTTAGACAATTTATTATTGTTTTTAGCAGTTTAATAGTGATTGTTTGAACAATGTATTATAATTAGTAATAATATTATATTTAAATAATGCTAGAAAGATGCAGTTTTTTTGAAATTTCTGGCTTGTTGTCCAATTTTCATTTGGAGCAAAGTATTGATAAATTAAAGTTAACAAAAGCATTGTTTAAACAATTCATCATAATTATTAGTAATATTATATTTGAATGATGCCAGAAAGATGCGGTTTTTTTTCTAATTTCTGGCTATTTGTCCAATTTTTATTTGAAGTGAAGTAATAATGAATTCAAGTTGTAAAAATAATTGTTTAAGCAATTTATTATAATTATTAATAATATTATATTTGATTAATGCTAGAAAGATGCGTTTTTTTTAATTTATTACTTTTTGTTTAATCATTTGGAGTGAAGTAATAATTAATTTAAGTTAACAAAATAAATCTTTAAACAATTTATTATCATTGTTGATAATATTCTTTTTGCTTAATTGGTAGAATGTGGCGTTTTTTTCTGAAATTTTCAACTGTTTGTCTGTTTTTTATTAGGCGTGACTTGATAATCAACTAGATTCGTATTGTTGTTTTAATATTAATATTTTAATATTTTTCAAAATATTTTATTATTTTTTTATTTTTTCAAAATATTTTTATTGTTGTTTTTTATTGTTGTTTTTTGCTCTTTTCCCAATGCTTAAAAAAAATAATTCAAAGAAGAAGAACTATTTTACACAAGAGGCAAAAACAAAGAATAGAATAACAGTAACAATTGCTGCATTTCTGACACCTCACTGAAGTCTCTCAGTAACTTATACAAGGGAAAGTTGTATTCATATGATCCGTGTAGAAATTTTGAAGCGTATTTTAAATATCTGTTTATTTTCAGAATATTAAATTATCAGAATATATATTCACAGAAATGAAAGAGATTATTTAAAATATACTTTTCTCTAATGTTTATTTATTAATCGTTAGTAATTCATTAGGCGAAGCAAAGTGAATGCTTTTAGAAAAAACCGCCACGTTCTAGCACTTATCTGATAAAAGATAGTTATAAACAATATTATATTGTTTAAGCAACTTTTTTGTTAACTTTAATTAATTATTACCTCACTAACAAAGAAGGTTACCCAAGTGTCCGCCTCCGATTTGATTCGTTCTGAAGTATGTTTTAGAGCACTAAAAACTAAGGTACACGGGGAAAAAATTCCCTTTTTACATAAACTTGAACTACTGATCCGTCGTCTCTGTTCTTACTTGTATTCTTCTGTTTTTTTTTCTTTTTTCGAAAAAGTTTTCTATCTCAAACGTTTTCAGGATGAAACGCGAATCTCTGGAAAAAGGTCGACCGAAAAGTTGATGGTTGCTGTTTGCAACCACAAACTCAGTATTGCAGTGTAGGTTTATATGCAGAATATAGGAGTAGTTTGGGATGGACTCGCAGATAATACCCGGATAACCTAGAATTACGCAGAAAAACGTTTTGCCTTTCAATGTGAACACTGCGACTTTATCAAGTACTTGGTCGAAAGTTGAGAATCTTATATTTTTATTTCTGGTGAAAAATGAGTCTTTTAATTGAAAATCAAACTATATTATTTTTTATTAAAAATTGATCCTTTTCATTTAAAAATTCACATAATTTGTTGAAAATTCGACTCCTTTGGTTGAGAATGCAACTCTTTAGTTAAAAGTTGAACTTTTTTGTTAAAAGTTCACTTTATTGTTGAAGATTCTTTCCTCCGATGGAAATTAAACTGTTTTGTTGAAAGTTCCTTTATTTTTCATCAGTTAACGAACTGAAGATTTAGCTATTCCATTTTTGGTGGAAAATTCATCATTTTTAGTTCAAAACTCAGCGACTCGGTTGAAGTACAACTGCTTCGGTAAAATTTATTTTTTTGTTGATGATTTAGCTATTTTCTTAAAAGTTTGTAAGTCACACTCATGGCCACGTCACACAACCGTGAGATGGGTGGTCACAGGGCACGACGAAATCACAACGACAGGCCATCGAAACTCTCGTGTGTTTTAAGGACACGAAGCGACCCAAGGATGACAGCTTTCTGCATCCATCTCGCAAGTGCCTTGGCACATTTTTGGCACGCGGGTATGGCTTCAAGGTTACGAACCAGTAATAGTTTCGCCGAGGAGCCGAGTTCGTTTCTCGAAGTCTTGGAGAACAACGTCAGGCCTGGAGTGTGCAATGGAGACTGCTGTCAATATATATATATTGAGCCAAGACATTCCCGATGATAGCTGCAGAGCGTGTCATGCACACCCCGAGCTATCTGGCTGTCCATCTCATGCGGGAACGACCTTTATCCAAAGGCATAATGCGGCACGAAAAGTGCTTTATTACCATCTCTGTCACTCTTACGGCATCAGCACAAATACCGCTCTGCTAAGCGTTCCTAGGGAAATAGAGTCAATTGTCGAGAATTAGAAGTGTCGGATATACTGCAACTTCATATTTTCGACAATTTTTTCTGTTGCGCACTCAAGGCCTGACATAGATCTTCTTGACTTCGAGAAACGAACCATGTTCGTTATCGAATTCTCGGCACCAGCTGACAAAAACATCATAGCCAAGGAATTCAACATTTGATAGTAAATTGATAATAAATTTTGATGAATATTGAACAATTTTGTAAAAAAGTTTTCCTTTTAGCTTAATAATTACAATGTTTCGTTCAAAATTGATCTTTTTGGGTTGAAAAATCATCCATTTGGTTGAAAATGAACTTTCTTGTCGAAAATTCATCTCATTGGTTGGAAATTTGAATATTTTTTTATTAAAAATGGAATTCTTTGTTTGCAGACTTAGTTATTTTGATGAAAATTCAACAATATTATCAAAACACTGTAAGCTGTTTCATGCTTGAAAATTCAACTCTTCTCATTACAAAATCATATTTTTGTTAAAAAATTCAAGTGTTTGGTTGAAAATTAATCTACTTATCTTCTCGAGATCTCTCCATCTTCTTTTCTTGAGGATTTAATTAATTGAAAAAAAATTAATTCGTATTTTTGGTTAGATTGAACTGTTTTTGATATAAATTAAAAGGTTTTTGTAGAAAATAAATTTATCTTTTCTTTTGGTTGAAAATTCAACTCTTCTATTTCCGGTTCAAAATTTATATTTTTTAGTCAAATATATAACTACATAATTGAAAGGTAAACTAATTTGTTGAAAATCAATTTTTTCAGTTACAGATTCATTTTTATGTTTAACAATTAAACTATTCTATCAAAAATTCGTTTTTATGCTTGAAAATTAACTGTCCTAACTAAGAAAATATTATCTGATCGAAAAAATTCTATTTCGGTTAAAAATTTTACTATTTTCTTGAAAAAAAAGTTGAAAAAAAACTTGTTTACAAAATTGTTCAATATTCATGAAAATTTATTATCAAATTACTATCAAATGTTGAATTTTCAAATAATGACAATTCAAGAAATTTAAAATTTCAATTTTCAGCAGTTGAATTTTCGACTGTTGAAAAGTGAATTTTTATTAATTTTAAATTTTCTTTCATTTTCGAAAGATTAATTCTCGACAGTTCAATGTTCAGCGTTTAAAAATTGAAGAAAATTGGAAATTCAACTGATTAAAATTTAATTTTCCCAATCTTATTCAGTTCAATTTTCAACTGTTGAAAATTAGAGAAAATTAAATTTTCAACTGTAAAAAAAATTGAATTTGCGACAAGAAAAAGAATCGCCTTTTAATAATATTGTGGAATTTTTATCAAAATAATTAAGTCTGCAAACAAACAGTTTCAATTTTATTTTTAAAAAATTTAAATTTCCAGCCAATGAAATGAATTTTCGAGAAAAAAGTTCATTTTCAACCAAATGGATGAATTTTCAACCCAAAAAGATCAATTTTGAACGAAACATTGTAATTATTAAGCCAAAAGGAAAACTTTTTTACAAAATTGTTCAATATTCATCAAAATTTATTATCAAATTACTATCAAATGTTGAAGTGTTGAAAATTGAAGAAAACTGAATTTTCTGCCATTTGCATAATTTGAATTTACTTCAATTTTCAATGATAATTTAATAAATAGATATTTCAACCCATAAAAAAATGGTAGAAGTTGATAATTTAAAACATGGAATTTTCGACTGTTGAAAATTGAAAGGAATTGCAGAAAATTGAAAATCCAACAGCTGAAAATTCAATTTTTAACAGTTGAAACTCAACTTTAAAAAAATCAACTCCTGAAAATTAAAGATAATTAAAAATTGAATTTTCAATTTTTTTTTTATTTTCAGGAGTAGAATTTTCTTCAATTTTCAAGTATCTTCATTTTTCAACAGTTGACTTTTCTATTTTCCCAATCGTGTAATTCGTCACCATACTGAAAAACAATTATCAGATTTTTTAATTTTTTTCCCTAGCGGATCGGGTGAACGAAACAGTTACGCAATAGCAATAGTGGCCGTGCGGTTCACTGGGTCCGCTAGGGCATATTTTCATCCTTTTTTACATGTAATCAATATTTCACATACGACTCAGCATTTTTTTAAATCTTTTCAAACACTCTTAGTTTCTGTTTTATGGATTGAAATGTTTATTCATTAAAATCTAATGTAAAATTTTTTATAATACAACATTCGTTTTTTTTTCTTGAATTTTCAGCTGTTAAAAATTGAAGAAAACTGAATTTTCTGCCATTTGCATAATTGGAATTTACTTCAATTTCCAATGATAATTTAATAAATAAACATTTCAATCCATAACAAAATGGTAGAAGTTGAAAATTCAAGAAAATTGAATTTTCGACTGTTGAAAATTAAAAAAAAATTGCAGAAAATTGAAAACTCAACAGCTGAAAATTCAATTATTAACAGTTGAAACTCAACTTTCAAAAAATCTACTCCTGAAAATTAAAAAAAAAGCTGAAAATTCAATGTTCAATTTTCTTTAATTTTCAAGAGTGGAATTTTCTTCAATTTTCAAGTTTCTTCAGTTTACAGGAGTTGACTTTTCTATTTTCCCAATCGTGTAGTTCGTCACCAGACTGAAAAAAAATTATCAGATTTGTAACTTTTTTCCCTAGCGGATCGGGTGAACGAAACGGTTACGCAATAGCAATAGTGGCCGTGCGGTTCACTGAGTCCGCTAGGGCATATTTTCATCCTTTTTTACATGTAATCACAATTTCACATACGACTCAGCATTTTTTACAATCTTTTCAAACACTCTTAGTTTCTGTTTTACTGATTGAAATGTTTATTCATTAAAATCTAATGTAAAATTTTTTATAATACAACATTCGTTTTTTTTCTTGAATTTTCAGCTGTTGAAAATTGAAGAAAACTGAATTTTCTGCCATTTGCATAATTTGAATTTACTTCAATTTTCAATGATAATTTACACATTATTTCATTATGATCATTGAACGTAATTCAAGTCCTAAGTATATTAAATATCGTAAATAATTGAGGCCTCACTAGGGGGGCAAGGCCGACGAAAATAATAGTTTCAAAGTGCTTAGGTTATGATAAGGGATCGGTAATGTAGAACAGCCACTTATCTTCTGGGCTACATATAAGAAACTATTGAATATTATTATTATGAATCCGGTCGGTACGGTAGAAATCTTTCCCCGTAGTCCGTCTCTAGTGGAATGTCAACGAATAAGAGTTTATATCATAGCTATCACTATTTTCATTAAAAATAACTTATTTTTCTTGCTGGATATGTGGAAAGGTAATTTTTCTAGTACATAAAATACCACAGACGCGAACCATCATGTTTTCTCATCTTTGAATGTTTAGATTTTTATAAAAAGCTGCAGTCGGCTTTGCCTACTGGTTTGGGGCAAAGCTGACGAAATACAGCTTGTTAGAAATAATTGAATTATTAAATCTTTGTTTCATTCATGTAAATAATACTCATAGAAATATGATATAGAATAATGTAGGACTCGAAATGAAAAAAAATGGATCAATTTAAAAGAAAAAAAATGAAGTATCACTGAAAACCCTAAATTTTATTTCGATTCAGTACGTTGTTTTCTACTTTCGATATTCACAGCAAAGGCTAGTAATTAAAAAATCTCCCTATGTTCAATAATGTTTATTTAAGAAGATGGATCAGTAACTGACCAAATAATTTTCATAAATTTCTCTAATTATATTTCAATTCGCGACTTTTTTTGAATTCCTTCCTTTCTGTTGATTTTATTTATTAGCATTCATTTAATGTGACATCAAAAAATGTACGTGTATTCCTATTAAAGGCTGTAGATTTTCTACCGGTACGAGCAATAACATAATCTGATGGAACTCACAAAAAAGTTATTTGCCGGTACCGAAGAAAAATTTTCTACCTGTAAAATCTAAAATGCAAGCAAAGAAAATCATGACATATGCTTCCTCATTATTCCAGGCCAACTGCAATATGCTTCTGGATATTCCAAATTTAGTATCCACCACCTCTGATTTAGGATATGACTTGCATTTCGGAGACATAGGAACTGTGTTGATAACTGAAAGAATTATTAATATTAATCATAATTGAAATAATTATATTCTTTGAAAAATATTATACTTTTAAGCAAAGCCTGAGGATAGGCAAGGGAAGTAACTCCTGTGGAATGTACATGCAGAATTGCATCACACAGGAGAAATCTCAGAGCGCAGGCTCCAGAACTCCCACGCAAGGTTATTGAGTAAGAGGGAGAGAGGGTGAAAGTGGGGCAACCAACATAAAAAGCGCTCCACGGCCGAAAAACGGCACTTTGAAATCTTGTGCCACCAACAGCCGAGATTTTGAAAATTTTTAATTTGTAAGTGACATAGTTAAATTCTGAATCATAAATAGCAACTTAACATTTAGTAATTTAGAAAAAAAAACGAGTAATTGCAAGAGATTTTTTTTAAGAGAAGTTTTGAAAAGAATCAAAATTAATGTAAATCTTGAAATGATTTCAAATAATTTTTTAAAAATGTACACTTTTCAAAGTTTGGAACAAAAATTATAAAAGCTTTTTAAGAATTGTAAAAGGTTTTATAAGAATAAAAAGAAATTTCTTACTTTCCCTAGGAAAATTGAAAAGGTCTTTTTATTTTGAAAATTTTCAATCTGTAAGTGACATTGTAAAATTTTGATCTATAGGTATCAATTGAACATTTAGCAATTCCGAAAAAATCGAGTAATATCAAGAGATATTTTTTTAAAGAAGTTTTGAAAAATTCAAAATGAATTTAAATTTTGAAATGATTTTGAATCATTTAAAAAATGTAAATTTTTTTAGGTTTGGAACAAAAAATTTGCAAGCTTTTTAGGAATTGCAAAAGGTTCTATAAGAATCCATAAAATTTCTTACAATTACTTGAAAAATTGAAGAGGAGTTCTTATTTTGAAAAAATTAATTTTAGAAGCATATTTAAAAAAATTTTCAAAGATTTACAAAATTATCAAAAAATAATCTGTGGGAGGAGAAAATAGGTGGAGTATGTAAGGGAAAATTTGAGATGGGAATGTTCGAACGACACAATTAAGTTTTTTTAAGAAAATAGTTCGGAAAATTTATTCAAATTTGTTTTCAATTTCAAAAAAGAATTGATTTCAACAATTTGTTCATTAATTTTTTTTACATAATTTTTTATTCAATAACATTTTCTTCAAATATTTTTTTTCAAGAATTTTCTCTTATAGGCGCTCGGCGTCTATTTTGACTTTTTCTTATAATTTTGCAGGTTTTGAAAGAAATGTTACTGAAAATTTGAATAATTGAAAACAATATTTAGAAGTTTGGAAAATATTTCAAAAGATTCAAAACGAAGTTTAGTTTTCCGAAAATTTTTAAATAAAATTTAAAAACTATCTCAGGTTTTAGAAAGAATCTAGGATAATAAACATTTTTTATTCATACCTGTCAGAAGATTTTGTATTATTTTTTATTTTAAAAAAAATAATTTAAAGAAAATGACTAAAAGTATTTGAAATAAGAAAAATAAATGGATCAATTATTGATTCGGAGCTACTTCAAATTAAAATAATTTAACTTTTTATTCAACAAGTTAACGTTTCTAGCTTAAGATTATATCATTTAAGAAATTGATCAATTTGTTGATTCATTGTTTACTTCAGCGAATTGAAAATGATAACACTTTCACTTCATCAGATTTAAAATTGTTCAATTGAAAAGTGTTAATACCTTGCAACTGTTTCAGAGCCTCTTCTTGCGAAATGAAGCTTACTCCATTGCAAATTTTAGCAGCTGCCTCATTTCCTTCTACTCTTAGTTGCATAGAAGCAGCAAAAGAGAATTCTTCTGCAGTCATAGTGGATCGCAGTATTTTCGTTTTTCCACGCTTGCTTATTTCGCTTGAAATGTTAAACGATTCTTGAAGACGACCAAAGGGGCTGAAGAAGAAATTAAAAATTTTAATCAAATCTAACTTGAACGATTCATTTGAACGATTGCAAACTCAACCATTTTCAAGCTGTAAATTAAGCGTGAAAGTACAGAACTAGGTAACCAACAAAATGTATATTTCGAAAGAGTAAAAAAACATGATGTAAAATTAAAATCACTATTTAAAGATAAAACAAATGTCCACTTCCTAGTCGAAGTGTTGTTGCATTGAGACCAATAAAGCTTGACTGTGGATTGCGATACAAAATTAAATTTTATGTTAAAAAATTTAAAGAATCATACTTTCTAGATGTTAACTTTCTGAACACGGTCAAACAAAATTTGATGCGCAAAAAATTAGCCAGTTTGGAGAAAATTTACGGAGTATTATAAAATCAAAGTTAAAAATCGCGATGACAGATATTGACCTATATTTGTTTGCCAAAAATCCAAAAAAAATTCGGAAATACTTAATTTTTCCACATTAAATGATAATAAATTCAAGAAATATCAATAATAAAATGTTTAAGATAAGTACTACTACACTAAGATTGTAACGAAATTAAATTTATTTTTAAATTTGGTACCAAAAAATGATTTTTTTAAAATTGAAAATAGAATTTTTATAGAATTTTTTGTGCGATAAACCCACATTTATAAAAAAATGTGGTTTACTAGTTAGGTGCTGCAACTCTTCAAATGATTTCAGTCATTCAGTACAATCTGATAAAGTCAAAAAAGCTCAAACAATCAAAGTTATCCGATGTAAGTCATACTTGGACACAGTGCTATGGTATTGGATAATAGTTTCTGGGAGAGAAACGTTTATCGGTTGAAAGTTTTGGGCTTTTCGTGGATTTCGCTTATATCAGGCCCAAAAAAATGTCTGAAAAAGGGTATTGACAAAAAATTCTTATGACAATAGAAAGGGCGTTGAAAAACTCTACGCAATATACCTAATTATCACACTGTTAACAATTTGAATAAATCGTTAAACAATTCTGTTCAAAATATCTTTCTTGTGTTTGCTGAAGAAAACCATATGGAATTATAAAATCCTGTTGCAACCACACTGAGTTTTGGCGCTCAAAAGTGTCTGGAGAACGATGCGATTTTTTCCATTCCTGTGAAAAAAGTTTCTAAAAAGATGTCAACTTCGTTTTAAATTCACTTTTCACTCTTGCAGGTACTTGTAGACTGAAAATGACACAAGATACAATAAAATATACGACGGCAAAATTTTTCGACTAAAGCAGTAGTGCAGGACCGAGTTACAGAAATTAATATGATATAAATTTAGTATAATAGAGTTCAACATAATATGGAAAATTTCATATTTTTAGACGCAAAAATAAAAGAGAAATCAAAATCACCAAATTAGAGTTGTCAATGATTCGGGGAAAGTGGGAATAAGCCGAGAGTTGGGCTAAGCCGAGACTTGTTCTTTTATAGAAAAATATAAACGTTGTAAGCTTGGTTTAAAAAAAATAAGAGTTGGCCCCAAGACCGTACCTCCATCAACAAAGTATCGTGGTATTCTGCATAACCTGACACATTTTACGACATAAAACGTTTTTTCGGAAGTAAAAATTTTTGTTCGGCACTTGTGGAATATTGTGTTTGTCAATCGTATATCATCGTCAACTATAATCAAGGTATGTTCATCTTACGCGAAAAAAGTGATGAAAATGAATGTGTTGTTAAGTTTTAATTTTCCAATGACTTTAAATGTTTTTCGGATATCAATATGCAAAATTGACGCGTGTCGCTAAGGCGACACCGAATACGTGGGGCTGACTCGACACTAACCTACATTGACGATAGTGAAGTAAATGATAAACTCGTTGAAAATACAGCACCTAGGGCGCGCCCATATTTGCGTGGGCCTGTTAAAATTAAAGGACAAACCTTCGACAATCGATTTTGGTGATTGTGAATTCTCTTTCGTTAAAGCTTCTTCTGCTTTAACGAACACATTCTAATCTCGTGTTTGGTGAGCAAGAAAAACGTCGAAAGCCAATTTCTAAATCTAATTTAGGCAAACCATTTTCTTTAATAATCATTTTATTGTCTTCTGTTTCTTTTTTCGAGAAATTTGATTTGTTTATTTGTAATTTAAAAAAAAAATTATGAATCCTTTTTTGGTGAAGAAATTTTATCTATTCATTATTTTCATACCTTGTGCCGTTTTTCCAAACATTTGTAATTTTTTTAATGTTACTTTTTACGATTAAAACAAAAACTACGCGTCCAATCAAAAAGTAATTAACGAAATTTTAAACGTTTTTTTTGGATGAACAATCTTTGTTCGTTAATTTTTTTTGTATCTTGTATAGTTTGACCGCAGAGTGGGATTTTTTATTTTTTATAATAACATTTTTCACAATTAAAACTAAACATATGAGTCTTATCAAACAAGTGGCCCCAAAAAAGTTTTTTTTTATTTTCGAAATGAAGAATTTTGCTTCAAACATTTTTTTCATGTTCTGTACAGTTTTTCTGAAAAATGCAATTTTTCATTTTTAACAAGCATTTTGGATGGATAAACCAGAACCGTTGGTCAAAAATGGCTTGTTAGCGAACTTGTTCTTTCTCTGAGATCGGACAATTTCAGACCGAGGTCCGTCCAAACCAAAAAAGTGAATCCGAAAAATGAATGAACTTTTAACTATTCCAACCTTCAAACAAGTAGTTGGATGTTCAACCAGAAAAGACGAATTTTCAACAAAGATGATTTTTTAACCAGGAATATTAACTATCTAGATGAAAGGATGAATTCTCAGAAAAATACGGAAAATTTCCACCAAATATTTGAACCTCCTAACAGCGGACTATTCAATTGAAAGGAATTAATTTCTGACCAAATATAGTTTGTTTTTCTTACTGGTTTCGGTAAATTCAGTCCGCATTGAAGCGAAACAAAAAAAGGGAAAGTTCTTCAAAACAGGGAAGAAGGGAAATCCGTGAAGATAGGTCAAGAGCATTTATATGCAAGCAGAAGAACTTTGAGTAGAAAGAAAATTTTACCAGGTGTATAGCTTCTCCTATAATGCTTCCTTCTCCTGATGGACAAGTATGTGGAGTTGAACAATTAAGATTTATTCGGCTTATTTCTTATAAGAATCAGGACCGGACATTCGAACCTAGAAGATACACTTTTCCTGTCAATTCACAATTACGAATAAGAATAAGAGGCGATCATTTTGAGTCTGTGCCAACCAACGAACAAATTGTTATATCAACATTAGTTGGTGACGTATTTGTAATGTTGGAGAGTTACAATGTTCTTGCTGGAATCTATGAAAAAAATATTCATTACTATGCAAGACGGGCTGAAATAAACATGTCGAATGGCATGGTTACACCATTGACCAGAGAGGAAATCATGAAAATTCCAGTAGGTGCAAATCGCTTAATCACAGGGTTTTATCAAGTGATGCGTTCAAACCAATTGTAAACCGCAATTCTTTAGAACCATAATTCAAAACATGTGTGAAAATGAAATATTATGTTAGCGATCCGTAGTCAGATCATAATCCTTCATGTTACTGGTAAATAGGATATAAATATAGTATGCTCTGATTTTCACAGTTTAATCTTTCTCCAATTCTCCTAGTTTCTAGACCTTCCTTGCTAAATATGAATCAGGGTAAAATTCTTTATTCAAAATAATAGTTAAACATTTCGCTGATCAATCCGTGATTTCAGAATCATTCACTAATCAATTCCGTAACAGGAGAGTCACGTGTGTCGTGTGAAAAGTATTTACTTAACGAGTGTTTACACAAAAGTCGAATCTTCAAAGTGAGGCCATATGTGAGGTTAATTGTCATTTTAAATGATCCAAGCTTCTCATCTTTCCCAATATTTGACGAAATTTTGGTTTACACGTTCTTACTATGAATATTTGAACAAACTAACTGAAAGTTTTTTTTCCGACTGCTAAACTGACACGGTGTAGGGCCACCAGTTTTCAAAGGCATATTATAAGCCCATATGCACACATTTAAAAAAAAGTTGAATATATTGAACCTGAAATTTATTCAGCTTGAACCAAAGAAACATTTTATTATTTTTCTTTTTTTGGATAAAACTTTTTCGTAATTTAGGATTTTTGGGATTTCATTTTTTTGCGATTTTGGAACGTTATAAACACCAAGAAAAAATATTTCTCATGAATACAAAATAATAACATGTTTCTTTGGTTCAAGCTGAAGAAATTTGGGGTTCGAATCAATCCAAAAAACAGGTTTTTGTACATTTTCAAAAAATTATAAATAAGGCAACATTTATTTTTAAATCTAAAACATTTTTAAGTGTAAATTTAAAAAAGAGAACAGAAGATATTAACTGATTTCAAATTTTTTTGTTCTCTACTTGTTTTGGATGTCGACATATCTTACGCAGTTTTTGGTAAAATCTTACTATTTCTTTTGAACCAATAAAGTAGTTCAACATTCAACCAAGTAGTTGAATTTTCAACCAAATAGTTACATTTTCAACCAAAAGGTTGAATTTTCAACACAGAAGATTAATTTACTACTTAAAAAGATGGATTATTTATCAACAAAATACATAAATTTTCAACCAAATAATTAATTTTTCAACCAAGAAAATTAATATGCTTCCAGAAAAGACGAATTTTCAACAAAATACATAATTTTTTAACCAAATAGTTGAATCTACAAGTAATAAGATTAATTTTCTACCAAAGAAAACGAATTTCCATATAAATAGTTGAATCTACAACCAAAACAAATTGCATATTTAATAAAAAATATGAGCTTTGTACAAAACAATTGTATTTTCAACAAAATAGTTCAATTTTCAACCAACAAGATTAATTTTTAACACAGAAGATTAATTTATTACTAATAAAGATGAATTCTCAACAAAATACATAAATTTTGAACCAAATAGTTGATTTTTCAACCAGGAAAATTAATTATCTTCTAGAAAAGACGAATTTTCAACAAAATACATTGTTTAACCAAATAGTTAAATTTTCAACTAAGAAGGTTAATTTTCTATCAGAAAAGACGAATTTTTAACGAAATACGTAAATTTTTAACAAAATAGTTGCATTTTTAAGCAAAAAGATTAAGTTACTACCAAAAACAAGACAGTGATATTTTTCATTTGTTTTATAAATTTTTCTTGCATAAAAAAAAAATGAAAAATATCAGTATAATATGATATTAATGTTTTATGTCTACATGGTCGATAATCAATTTTTTTTTCTTTAATATTGATTATTAAAGTTGTGAAACACAATCTCTCTAGCTCCGCTGGGATTAGAACTCTAGATCTTTCATTAATAAAATCAATCTCATGTTGGAATATCTTGCAAGTACGTTGAATGACGTCGACATTCAACTTGTAGGAGTTGTATACTCAGTTTCCCTCTATGAACAAAGAAAATGTATTCGCTTTTCGGTACTCTTATCCTCATCACCATATTTTTCTTTAATGAAATTGGTAAGTATAATAATAATAATTATTGTTTAATACTTGGAAAATTTACATCTTTTGTCAGCGTCTGGATGGGTTGAATCACATATCAAGAAGAGTATTACGTATTAGAAGTGTTCAAAATATTTTCTCATGCTTTAATTGATCACTATTAGTGCCTTTAAAATTTACACTCTGGGTTTTCAAACTGGAATACCGATGGACATTTTTAACACTATTCTAATCAAAATTATAATTCTTTTTGCAAATTCCTCTACGCAAGTCAAAATTCCAATTCTTATGGAACCTTCCGTAGGAGACTTATACTGCATCATATTTCTTTTTCAATCCAAGTATAACTGATCAAAATAATGAATACATTTCCAGTTGCAAATGCTATAAGAAAGCCATAAACTTTTTTTAACTTGTTTGGCTTTCTCGTGAATTATGAGTATTTGTACGCTTTTGATGCACGTTAAACTCTTATCAATATAATTTACTACATTATATACTGGAGCCGTGTTGCCAAATTTTTTTTCTATCTTTCTTGGATAGTATACAGAAATGGACATTGGAGTACCAAAGACTTGCCTAACTGAAAACCTTATTCGATAGACCAAATCAATTGAAACATTTTAGCATGAATAACTATTTTTCAAATATTACGTAAACTTGAATAAGACCTGCTTCAAATCAAATTTCTATTTATTCTCCTTCACGCGTCTTGAAGGTGAAAAATGATAAACAGTTTTATTGTTTTATATTCTACCTACTGTACGAATTATTAGCTGACAAACAAAAAATTTCCATTTCACGTCCCTCAAATTCTGTTCGATAGGCTTTTGATATTTATCAATTTCATACAATGAATAGATTTCAAATTGATAGTAAAGAGCTGGTGTATCCTCGAACTTTGTTTTTAAGTACCGGAACAGGGTTCAAATTACTTTTTAAATAATTCCTTATCATTATTTTTTTCATGTGTATATTACACTTTATCGTTGCTTTTTAACTCAACAAATTGCGATTAACAAATTGTGGAGCCGGAAGACGCTTTTCCGATTCGTAACAGAAATAATGATGTTCAAATTTTGGAAATTCTATCGAATTGACAGATATCCATGAAAGTCATGCCGAAAGGCATGAGTTTCAAATAAGCTTTGAATAAAAATAAGCTTTGAATGGAAACTTGTCAAAATTGGAAAATTCCTAAAGTTGACTGAAATTCTAAAAATTTGATTCAATTTGAAGCTTTTTCAGGTTTCAATCATGTGCAAAACTACGAAACTTGCCGACGTTTCGTGAACATTGCAGTTCACTTCTTCAGGGCTGACCTTCTATCTACAAACATGAAGATCCGTATCAGCAGTTTGCTTCTTACCATCGTAATTTTTCAGCATTTTGGTGGTAGGTATACATAATATAATATAAATCCTGAATTAAAGTATAATAGATCACATATTCTAAGAATGGAAAGTTATAAACAATTATGCTAAAGTTAAAGTTATGCAATTATTGAACACTTTTCAGTTAACATATGTTGGACGCGAAGACACTTTGATTTTCGATCCGCCCAATATAGTAGTTTTTCATTTTGAAGCTTCAAAATTGTTAGTTTTTTAATAACATATTCTGGATATCTTCCATGCACAACATTATTTTATTCCTGACGATCTTATTAAATTTATATTCAAACGACAATTGAACATGCAAGTGGTTTAATTGTGACTACAGTCAAATGAAAACTGTTTAGTATTTCATTCCTAATTTTAAACTTGTTCTTCTGAAGATTTTTTATTAAAATTATAATATATGAATTCACACATTCAGGAATTGAAACTCTTGATCGGTTTCAGCATTGCGTAATCTCAAGAGGTACCGACGTATTGTCAATGAAACTTCGCCAAAGATATCGTTGAATCAACACAAGTCATGTTTGCTCGGATATTCGTTTAAACTGGGAGCATATTTCAACGTCGTAATATGAATATAGTTATAAATAATCCTGTGTTGGTTTATACAACCTTTTCTCTGCTAAGGCTCAAAATATTTCACAATTTTGGACACCACAATAATTAGATGGTATTTTAGGATTTCCTTTAATATTTCATTATTCAGTTCCAAATGATCCTTTATTTGAAATTGTGCAATTTTAATAGTTTCAGTCTTAAATATTTCAAGTTGAAGGGTAACCAAATTTTTTAAGGTTTTTTCTGATTTTTCCTAACGTCGACCGCTTTCTGGGATCAGGTAAAAGTCAACGCCTAATAGAGGCCAAACCAATATTGACAAAAATGTTTAGGTTGAAAGTGATCATATCGTGGAATTCTTAAGACTTTAAGCTTCCAGATGCCTTATATTAAGCAATTTAAAATCTTTCTCGAGCTAGTCGCAATCTAAAGAATTGAAAGGCTTCGACTTTTTGCTCTTACTTATGGCCCTCATTCTAACAGATCTTGAATATCAAATATGAACTTTTTTTTATTTTTAACTTAGAATGACTAACAAATTGGTAACTTTTCGCGAACATGATTTTCAAAAAAATTATTATTGTTCATAACTATCTTCTTCTACAGTAATGCTAGATAGTTGCGGTTTTCGCTGACATATTCCATTTTTTCGTCAATTTTGCACTTACAGTGAGGAATTAATTATTGCTGGTTAAAAAACATAATTGTTTGAACAATTAGTTACTATTGATAATAATATTCTCATTGAATAATGCTAGAAATTAATAAAAAATTTCCGGTCCGCAATGGTCATTGATGCCATTGTCATTGACGAAGTTTTATTCAAATCGGTTAGGTTGACCCAGGTCCTAGAATGGTGAAAAAATTTGGATCTAGCGCATCTTCTAATATTTTTAATATAGAATCTTTTATAAATGGTATAAAACAATTTTGAATTCAAATTCATACATTTTTCTTTATTAATAATAATCGTTGGGGAAATGTACTGACAATTAATAATAAATTCCTTTGAGAATGTCGATGTTCGTTTTTGGCATTTATTTTTTTCAGTTTAGTTGGCTTTAATTGGCTTTTGATAAATTAAAGAAATTGTATTGTTTGAAATGTTTCGGCATAAAATCGTGGCCCTCATCATTGAAGTTGATTAAATCTATAAAAATTATATAATTTCTCATAGGGTAGCAATTTTCAATTGAAAGTGTTATTCTTTGATGAATATCTCCGTTGCAAAATTATATAAAATTTCCATATAATTATTAAAATTATATAAAAATTTGTGTAAAAGTACCATTTTTCTAAAATCACACTGCAGTAAATATACAAAATTACTAAAAACATATCAAAAAATTTGATAAAAAACTTTACGCTGCTGTAAAAAATACAAAAAAAAATATTAAGAAAAATTGTAGTTGAAGAATTTTTTCAAAAAGATTTTATAACGACGTGCATTTGATGAAAACATTTTTCTTTATTTTTTTGTATGGTAAATAAAAAGCCAGATTCTTTTCCAGTTGGGCAGGCAGGTTGGATTTATAGAATTATTTTAAGAAAGACATTTTTCTTAGGATTTTAGACCACATATATTTCACCAATTTTATGGAAAATTTTTTTTTTTTTGAAAATTTTGGAATTATTTAAACATTTGTGACTGATTCAACTGTTTATCTAAAACTTATAGAAAATTTTTTTACAAGTTTTTTGTCTCAGCCAATATAGATATTTAACATTTTCTTTTTGATTCCAGTAGATTTGTTCAGTTTTTTCTTTAATTCATTGACAAATTCTATAAACATTGTCGGTTTTAAAAAAGTTCTACAAAAAAGTCTTGGGCTTTATTTCTTTTTGGCCTTATCATTGAAATATGCACTAAAATATGAATAAATTAAATTTTTTGATGTTACTAATAATCAAGAAGGGTGCAAATCCAGAGGAAAAACAAATTTTTCTATAAACTTTTCCTTCTAAAGTCTAAATATTACAAGACAGTAATCAATATTTTTAATTTTTGATTCACCTGATTTGTGTGACTTAATATAGCAGTGAATATTCAATAATAGCGTAATAGAAAAAAAGTACCACATGAATTTTTTGTAGAACTTTTTTCAAGGAATAACTTTGCCCCAGCAGCTTTTATCATAGTTTGTCTTGTTTTTGCAAAAAATGAATGTTCAACATTTGGTTTCTTCTCAAAAATATTTCATACGGAGTTTTTTTTTCAATCGCGTTTGCTAATGTACTATTTTTCAAATAAGTAGCAGCACTAATTATTCAGGGCCAATACAATTTATGTACTTGGGTCTCATCCAATAGACAACGCACCATGTCCATTTTTGTTCTATTAAACCTTTCGGCAGTACCACTCAATTCATGTACATACGCCGGACAATCAGTTATGAAAATACCTCTTTTTTTGCGAATTAATATAATCGATAATGCAACTATTCTTTATCATTATCGCATCGTATTGTTTCAACTCTCTTTTTGGTTAAATTTTCTACTTCATTCATATATTTCACCATACAGTAAAATACTTTGTCTTTGGGCCTAATGCAATCAACTTTAGGTATCTTAATATAATCATCGATGGAAGAAACAAAATACCTGTCACCGTTTAGACCAGAAGTCTTAAGCCCGTCAACAACTGTTGTTTACACAGAAAATTTATATCGGCCAATTTACTAAGACTGATAAAATTCGTATTCATATTCTTTGCAAAGTAAACATTACTCATAATCAACTTATTTTGTTCGTCAAACTCTTTGAAATAACCAACAACTTTTCCAATTTTCGTTCATTGTATATATTTTCTACCCCCCAAATAAATATTAACCGATTTCTTTAATTCGATGCAATTATCAAAATAATTTTCATTTTTAAATATATTATCAGAGCACCCGCTATCGAGTAGCCACTGAATTTTATTAACTGACCTCTTCTTGTTTCTTTGCGCCGCGCCCTCTACCGTAGTTGCGTCTTCCTCCTCGGCCGCGTCGCGACCGCGACCACATGTTGAACCTCGTTATTTTGAGCCTCTGTGTCCCGCTTGGCGCCATCTTGGCACCCTCATGCAAAATGCCTGGGTTTCCCGCACTTGTAATAATTTCTTTTTCTTTTGTTACAAAGACATTCGATCTTTTTTCTACATGTTCGTTCTGATTTTTCATTTCCGCTGATTTAATATCATTCTTCACATAGTCCGCCGTTTGATCTTCTTGCTTCAACGTATCAATCAGATCGCCAATGTAACTATATGATTCCGTCAACATGTCGACCATATAATTTAGCTTTCCTTTCTCACTCATTTTTGCGCCAGGACACTTCAAGTTATTGACTGACTTTCTAAATTCAGTGAAAAAGGTCGATTTGTCACTGTAATTATTCAATCTTATTTTCTCCAGTCTGTTTCTGAACACAATTTGTAACGCTGTCGATTCTTTGAAGTCCATACCGTCTAATTTCTTCATTATTCAATAGGCTGTCGTTTCTTTGCACACATTCAAAAATATAATTATTCTTTTTTTCCACATCGAGTAATCCACTCCGTCGAACACCAGTATATATTATATATAATACTTCGCACTATATCTAAACTATATATAATATTTTATTCTGGGTTTTTAATCAGAAAAGATGAAATTTCTACCAACAAAGATGGATTTTCAACCTAATAATTAAATATTCAGCCATAAACATTAATTTTCAACCAAGAAGATAAATGAAGATAAATTTTCTGATAAAAAATATAAATTTTCAACCAAATAATTGAATTTTCAGACAAAAAGATAAATTGCCAATCAAAAACATTAATTTTGTGCCATGAAAGACGAATTTTAAGCTAAATACACGATTTTTCAACCAAATAGTGGAAGCAGTTGAATTTTCAAAAAAAAATGATTACTTTTCGACGAAAAATATAATAGTTATTATTTCAGTCATAAAAGACAAATATTAAAAAAAGAGAGTGGCATTTTTAACCAAAAATATGAATTTTTAACCAAAAACATTCATTTTCAACCAAGAAGAAAAATTTTCTACCAAAAAATGCGTAGTTTAAACAAAATAATTAAATTTTCAGCCAAAAAGATTAATTTTCAAATAAGAAGATACATTTTCTACCAGAGAGATTAATTTTCAACCAAAAAGATAATATTGCTACCCAAAAATACGTATTTATAACTAAATAATCGAATTTTCAGCCAAAAATATTTATTTCCAATCATGAACATTCATTTTCTGTCGAAAATGACAGAATTTAAACAAAATACACGATTTTTCAACCAAATATTTAAAGTTTCAACTAAAAAAAAAATTTTGTACCAAAAATGAAAATGTTGAATTTTCCGTAAAAAAAAAATAATTTTTCACCAAAAAGAAGAATTTGCAACCGAGAAGATGAATTTTTTACCAAAAACATATGAATTTTCAATAAAATGATTGAATTTTCGGCTGGAAATATTAATTTAAAATCAAGAACATTAATTTTCTGCCCACAAAGACGATTTTTAAACAAAATACACGAATTTTCAACCACATAGTTAAGTTTCAACTAAAAAAAAAGATAAATTTTAAATCAAAAAGTTAAATTTTTCGTGAAAAAAATTAATTTTCAACAAAAAAGATCAATATTCTACGAAAACATATGTATTTTTAACAAAGTGACTAAATTTTTCAGCCAAAGAGATTAATTTTCATCCATGAATTTTCAATCAAATAGATGAAGTTTCTACAGTAAAAAAAAAATATTCATGATAAAATAGATTTATTTTCGATCTTAATTGAAAAAAAAAAATCAATAAAAACTCGAGTATTAAATTTTCCGTGGGGAAAAAATAATTTTAAACGAAATAGTTCGATTTTTATTTCAAAAAGTTAATTTTTATCAAAATAGTTAAGTTTCAACCAAAACGTTCAATTTTTAACTAAAAAAGATTACATTTTCACCAGAAAAGTGATGCAAATTGAATTTTCAATCTAAAGGAAATAAGGTTCAACAAAACAGTTAAATTTTCAACATAATAGGTGAATTTTCAACAAAATAGTTGAATTTTTAACAAAATAATTAAATTTTCAACAAAATTGTTGAATTTTCAATTAAAATAATAAATCTTCAACAACAAAAAAAGACTTTTTAACAAACAAGTTCAACAAATTTGATCATTTTTGTTGATAATTCAAGTACTTTGTTAAAAAATAATATTTTATGATGGAAATGTCAATTTTTTTTGGTTTCAAATAAATAATTCAATTTGAAAATTTTAGATTTGTATCTAAAATACTTGTTTATGCCGTTTTTAAAAGATCCAATGTTAAAAATATTACAAGATTAAAATACAGGTATTTGGATATTAATGGTGAAGGAAAATGAAAAAAAGATGGTCCAGGAAAAATCAGGGAATTTTGAAAATGAAGTTTTGGGCCACCCTGCCTAATTTTACCAGAATAACTAGCAAAACAATAAAATGCAATCCATCTTTATGTTTTTACATAAACCTACATTATATTAATGTTAAATGCGCTCACTTTATTGAAATTTCGTCATTTAAGAAATTAAATAAAATGATTCATAAATGAACAATAAAAGCCTTATCCTAACTATATCAGCGCAGAAATTAGTTCTAACGGTACCAATTGCTTAATTTATTGTCTTTCCAAGCTATATGCATCTTTCGTAAATATTTATTATATATGTATAACTATTTAAATGTATAAGTCTTTACCTGCACTGTTAGAAATCTTCGGAAAATTCCGACTCATTTAGGATACTAAAGTAACTGAAATTTACGAAATAAGGTTGCTGAAAACGAAATTCAGTAACTTTTATAGTAAATTTACTAAATTTGCATCAACATTCAGAAACAGTATCTGAAAATTACAAATAGTTTGCTAAAATTCTTAAATGGTAACATAAATATAAGTTATCGTGATCGCAAGAAGTGCACGGTTAGCAACTACGCACTCCTCCTTCTCGATCGCGTTCCGAGCGGACAAAGCAAGGTGGTTGTGGTCATGGGCGGCAATGCAATGCAAAAGGTTGTTTTCAATTGTAACGATGCAGTAAACCTATTTTTTCCGATATTAGATGATCTCAAGCGTGAAAAGGAATCAAAATTTACACGAAAAGAAGAAACTGAAATAAGTGTTGAAATCGCGAATTAATCCAGGTTTTAATTGAATAGTGAGTCCGCTGTTTATGGCAAAGGACGCCCTCTTGGCTGGATAGATTATATCTGCAAATTTGAGTCGTTCCGTTGGTTCATTAATTTTAATATAAATGTGCAGTATATATTTATCTTAACCATATCAGTTATAGTAAGACTACATGTGAGCGAAGTTTATATGTAAATGACTACAAAATAATTTAGAGAATTCAGATAATTAAAAGAATTCAGATAATTCCACGAAGTCACACAGTTCCGAGATTTCAAGGACTTCTACGAATCAAAAGAATTATATGAATTAAAGTAATTCCGCGAATTTAATGAATCCAGGGAATTTCCTGAATGACATGAATTCAAGGAATTATGCGACTCCGAAGAATTCCGTGGATTCCATAAATTCAAGAAATTGTTTGAATTCAACAATTTTACAAATTCAGAGAATTCTATACATTAAAGAAATTGTTTGAATTCCAAGAATTCATATAATTTTGGGAATTCAGGTAAATCAAAGAATTTATGTAATTTAAGGAAATCAAATGATTTGAGGAATTCAAATAATTTAGGGAATTCAAATAATTAAAGGAATTCAAATAATTCCAGGAATTCAAATAAATCAAGGAATTTGGATAATTGAAACAATTTTAGTAATTCAGGAAGTTTAAAGAAATTCAGAGAATTCATGAAATTCCATAAATTCAAAGAATTTGAATAATTCAAAGATTGAGTATAATTCAAAGAATTCCGATAATTAGAAGAATTTGAATAATTTGAAGAGTTTAGATAATTTAAGAAAAAAAATCAAGGAATTCTATGAATTCAAATAATTCGATAAGCTCAAGGAATTCTATTAACTCTAAGAGTTCAATAAATTTCTCGAATTCAAAAAATTCTGCAAATTCAAATAATTCTACGAATTCAAATAATTCCACGAATTCACAGAGTTATGAGATTTCAAAGAATTTTACGAATTAAAATAATTATATAAATGAAAACAATTCCACGAATTTGAGCAATGAATGATATGAATTCAAGGAATTATACGAATTTGAAGAATTCCATGAATTCTATACATTCAAGAAATTGTTTTAGTTCAAACATTTTTCGAATTCAAAGAATTCTATCCATTCAAAAAATTGTTTGAATTCCAAGAATTCATATAATTTTGGGAATTCAGATAAATCAAAACAATTTAGATAGTTCAAGGAATTCAAATAATTCCAGGAACTCGAATAATTCCAGAAATTCAAATAATTCCGGGAATTCAAATAATTCCAGGAATTCAAATAAATCAAGGAATTTGAATAGTTCAGAAAATTAGAGAAATTCCATGAATTGAGATAGTTCAAAAAATTTTAATAATTCAGGAAGTTGAAAGGAATTCAGAGAATTCAAGAAATTCCATAAATTCAAAGAATCTAGATAATTCAAAGATTTAGAATAATTCAAAGAATTCAGGTAATTAAAAGAATTTAAATAATTCAAACAATTGGGATGATTAAAAGATTTTAGATAATTCAAAGAATTTAGATAATTTAAAAAAAAAAATCAAGGAATTCCATGAATTCACAGAGTTCCGCGATTTCAAAGAATCTTTTGAACCCACACAAATTTTTCCCCAAATATTAACTCTATATATAAAAAATCAAACCCCTATGTAAAGAATTATGCTTCGAGGTAATGAAGTACATCAGACTTTAATTTTTTCTTCTGTTATTATAAACTTTTTGTAAATTGAAGTATAAATACCTTTTCAGGAATTTTGAGGAATAATTTCCACTCAATAACTTTTAATTTTTACCTTTGCAATACCTTTAAAATGTGCCCAGAAAATGTCCCAAAAACTGCAAAATAGCAGTTTTTGATCAAATTCATGTTCAAGACGGCATTTTTCGAAATTCTTTACGATTAATTTGTAATCAATAAGTGAATGATTTCCAAGTATTTTTAAAATAACGTAGAGTGTTTTTTTTCTGGAACTAAGGAAACAATTAACGAATGTTGAGAGTAATATATTTTTTGAAGGATATTTGGTAATTATTTAAACAGTTTTCATTTGATTAAACAATTTCTTCCCCTGTAAAGCGTGATAAGTTATTTTCTGAAGTTAGTGCTACAACTAACCGATGTTGAGAGTAATATTTTTTTCTTAAGGATATACATCAATTTCTCAAATAATTGTCATTCGTTCAAACAATTTTATTTGTTTGAAAAGTAATTTCGAGAATTCGAATAATTCTCTGAACCCAAGGAATTCTCTAAATTCAAGTAATTCGAAGAAGTAAAAAAAGTCCAAGAATTTAAAATATTCAAGTAAATCATGGAATTCAAGTAATTGCAGTAAATTGAAGAATCCAAGCAATTCGAAGAATGCGAGAAGCGCTCTGAAATCAAATTATTCGAATAATTTAAGTAATTCTGAATTGAAGTAATCTGAATTGAAGTAATTCTCTGAATTGAACTGATTCTCTGAATTGAAGTAATACTCTGAATTCAAGGGATTCTCTGAATTCAAGGAATTATTTCAATGCAAGGAATTCTCTGAATTCAAGGAATTATTTCAATGCAAGGAATTCTCTGAATTCAAGGAATTCTCTGAATTCAAGGAATTCTCTTAATGCATGGAATTCTCTGAATTCAAGGAATTCTGTCAATGCAAGTAATTCTCTGAAGTCAAGAAATTCTCCCAATGTGAGAAATTCTCTCAATGCGAGAAATTCTCTGAATTGAAGGAATTCTCTGAATTGAAGGAATTCTCTCAATTGAAGGAATTCTCTGAAGTGAAGGAATTCTCTGAATTCAAGAAATTCTCTAAATTCAAGTAATTCTCTAAATTCAAGTAATTCTCTAAATTCAAGGAATTATCTGAATTGAAGGAATTTTCTACAATCAAGGAATTCTCTGAATTCAAGAAATTCTCTGAATTCAAGAAATTCTCTGAATTCAAGGAATTTTCTTAACGCAAGGAATACTCTGAATTCAAGGAATTCAATTTTCAACAAAAAATAGAAAAGTTTAATTTTAATTTAGAGAAATAGATTTTTAACCAAATAAAATAAATTTTCAATTAAATAATTAAATTTTCAACCAAACAGATGAATTTTCAACCAAAAAAATTTAAAGTTTACAAAAAAAATTTCGACGAAAAATGGAATAGGTAAATTTATACTTAAAAGATAAATTTCAATATAAACACTCATTTTGAACAAACGAAGAAATTTTTATAAAAAAAAAAATTCAATAAAAACAGTAATTTTCAACCAAAGAAAAATTAATTTTTAATTGAAAAAAAAAATTCTACCAAAAAAGAATAATTTGAAACAAAATGCATAAATTTTCAAACAAATATTTTAATTTTTAATGAAATTTTCAACCAAAAAGTTTAATCTGCTACCAAAAAAAGGTCAAATTTCCAACAAAATATGAATTTTCTACTAAAAAAGATAAATTTTCAACAAAAAATAGAAAAGTTTAATTTTAATTTAGAGAAATAGATTTTTAACCAAATAAAATAAATTTTCAACGAAATAGTTAAATTTTCAACCAAACAGATGAATTTTCAACCAGAAAAGATTAAATGTCTATAAAAAAAATTCTACAAAAAATTAAATAGTCAAATTTTTAGTTGAAAAATTAATTTTTAATAAAATAAAGCTAATTTTCAACAAAAAATATTAAACGTCTATTGAAAACAAAAATTTGACGAAAAATTGAATAGTTAATTTTTTATTTATAAAATTAATTTTCAATAGAATAAAGCTAATTTTCAACCAAAGATATGAAATTTCAACCAAAAAGATTAATTTTCCACCAAAAACGAATAATTTTTAACAAAATACATTAATTTTCACTCAAATATTTTATTTTTTATTGGAATTTTCAACAAAAAAATGAATTTTCAACAAAAAATAGAATATTTTAATTTTAATTTAGGGAAATAAATGTCTAACCAAATAAAATAAATTTCCAACCAAACAGATGTATTTTCAATAGAAAATATAAAATGTTTATGAAAAAAAAATTTCGACGAAAAATTAAATAGTTAAATTTGTAGTTAAAAAATTAATTTTCAATAAAATAAAGCTCATTTTCAACCAAAGAAATAAAAAATGGAGTAGTTAAATTTTTAATTCAAAGATAAATTTCAATAGAAACACTCATTTTGAACAAACGAAGAAATTCTTATTAAAAAAGTACAAATTTCAATAAAAACACTGATTTTCAACCAAAGAAAAATTAATTTTTAATTGAAAAAAAAAATAATTTTCTACCAAAAAAAAAATAATTTTTAACAAAACACATGAATTTTCAACCAAATATTTTAATTTTTAATGGAATTTTCAACATAATAGTTTAATTTTCATTTAAAAAATGTTATATTGCTACCTCTCGATGCAATCCCATGTAATCCTTTGCAATCCCTTAGTATCACATGAAATCATTTACAATGCCTTGCAATCCCATACAATCTTGATGAAATACACATGCAATCTCGATGCAATCCCATGTAACCTTTGCAATCCCATGAAATATTGATGAAATATCCATGCAATTCTTTGCAATCCCTAACAATCCCAGAAAATGTCGATAAAATCTCCATGCAATTCTTTGCAATCCTTGACAATTCTTTGTAATCTCATATAATTCTTGACAATTTCATGTAATCATTTACAATCCTATGTAATCCCATGCAATCTTGATGAAATACCTATGCAATATTGCTGCAATCCTATCTAATCCTTCGCAATCCCTCACGATCCCATAAAATTATTTAGAATCCCTTGCAATCCCATGTGATCTTGATGAAATACACATGTAATCTCGATGCAATCCCATGAAATCTCGATGAAATATCTATGCGATTCTTTGAAATCCCTTACAATGCTTTGTAATCTCATGGAATTTGATGCAATCCTATCTAATTCTTTGAAATCCCATGTAATCATTTACAATCCCTTGTAATCCTATGCCATGTTGATGAAAGACCCATGAAATCTCGATTCAATCCCATGCAATGCTTTGCAATCCCTTACAATCGCAGAAAATCTCGATGAAATCTCCATGCAATTCTTTGAAATCCCTCATAATCCTTTGTAATCCCATGCAATCTTTATGCATTTCCTATGTAATTATTTTCAGTCCTTTACAATTCCTTGTAATTACATGCAATCTTGGTGCAATCCCATGCAATGTCGAAAAAATTCTTTGAAATGTCTTGTAATCCCATGCAATCTTGATGCAATCCCATCTAAAACTTTGAAATTCCATGCAATCCCATATAATCCTTTGCAATTTCATGCAGTTATTTATAATCCATTGTAATCACATGTAATCATTTACAATCATTGTAGTGCCATCCAATCCTATGTAATCTTTTCAATCCCTTGTAATCACATTAGAATCTTAGATACTTAAAAATATTATGTAATCCTTTTCAATTCTTTACAATCCCTTGTAATCACATGCAATCCTTAACAATCTCTTGTAATCCCATGCAATAATTTAAAATCCCTTATAATCCCATGTAATCCGATTCAATATCGATGAAATCCTTTACAATCCCATGCAATCCCATGTAATCCTTTGCAATTTCATGCAATAATATAAAATCCCTTGTAATCCCATGAAATGTCGATAAAATCCTTTGCCATCCCATGCAATCCCATGTAATTCTTTGCAATTTCATGCAATAATTTAAAATCCCTTGTAATCCCATGTAATCCGATTCAATATCGATGAAATCCTTTACAATCCCATGCAATCCCATGTAATCCTTTGCAATTTGTTAGAAAGTAGGATCAAACAACTTTCTTTTGAAGAAGCGCATTATTTATTAAACTAAATTCCAGGCCTACTAAGCTCGTTAAGCTTTAACCAAGAGCAGTTGCATTTTCAAACAAATAATTGAATTTTCAAATTAAAAGCATAAATTTTAAACCAAAATAGGAGAAGTTCAATTTTTAATACAAAAAAATTAATCTTCAACAACAAAAAAACGAATTTTCAACAAAATAGTCAACTTTTCAACCAGACAGATGATTTGTCAAATAGAGTGATGAATATTCGAAAAAAAATGAATTTTTAACAAAATAAGACTAATTTTAAACAAAAAAAAAAGATTTTTTAACAAATTGGTTTAATTTTCAACCAAAGAAATGAATTCTCAACGAAAATGATGAATCTTTGACGAAAAAATGATGAATTTTTAACCAAGAATTCAATCTAGAAGTTGAATTTTTTAACCAAACAGACGAATTTTCTACAGGTCAAGATTTTTCAGTCAAAAAATAAAAAAAGGTTCATCCAAATTATGGAAATTTGAAGCTGAAAGGCGAATTTTCCACCCGAAAAAATCAATTTGAAACCAAAAAGATTAGTTTTCCACCAAGAAAGACGAATTTTGAAGTAAAAAATGCAATTCTCAACCAAAAATGGAAAAACTATAAAAAATTTGTTTAAACCAAAAAAATTAATTTTCAACCAAATCGCTACATTTTCAACCAAAGGGATGAACCTCCATCTAAAAAAGTTATTTTTTCAATAAATTGGTTAATTTTTTAACTAAGTATTTGAATTTTCAATTGAAAAAAAAATCAATTTTCAACCAAAAATGGAAAAGTTACATTATCAGTAAAAAAAAGCATTAATTTACAACCCAAAAAAACGAATTTTCAACTAAAATTATGAATCTTCAAAGAAAAAATTATTTTTTAATAAAGTTGTTTATCCTTCAACCAAGTAGAAGTAGTTCTACCAGAAGAGATGCATTTTTTAACCGAAAAATTTTTTTTTTTTAAAAACGTTGAATTTTTAACCAAAAAGGATTTCAATTGAATTTTCTACACCAAAAAATGAATTTGAAAAAAAAGTAATTTTCTACCAAAATAGTTGAGTTTTCAAACCAAAAGGAAAAATTATCGAAAAATAGTTGCATTTTTAACTACACGGAAATTAAATTTCTGACCAGAAATGTTAATTTTTTTTTAATACAATGTTTCATTTTTCTTGACCATTAACATTCAAAGAGCATAACTTCAATATTGTAAGATTTTTAACGTAGCATATTTTATAAGCGGAATGAAACAATTTCAAATTTATTATTCATATCAGTTATTTAATGCCCATCTTCTAGAAATTCCCTTTTTGCCAGATTTTTTTCATAATCCCTGACTTTTCTCTAATTTTATACAAAAGAAAAAAAAAAATTTTTCATGAAAATATGTCAATTTTCAACCAAAGAAATTAATTGTTAACCAAAATAGATGAATTTTCAACTAAAAAAGATAACTTAAAACAAAAACGGAATTTAAATTTTCAGATAACAAAATAATTTTCAATAAAATCGGTGAATTTTCAACCATTTTCAAACTTTGTGAACCAAAAAAGGAGTTTCAACAATATAGTTGAATTTTCAGCAAAAACAAAATTAATTTTCAACCGAAACTATGAATTTTCAAACAAGAAGAATAATTTTCTACAAAAAAAAAAAGAATTTTCAATTTAACATACAAACTTTTTTTAACTGCAAATTTCAGTATGTACTCAAGATTTCAGTTTGACAAATTATTTTTTAACCAAAATAAATGAATTTTCAACTGAAAAACATGAATTAAAAAAAGCGGAATTTGAATTTTCATTTAACAAAATAATTTTCAATAAAATCGGTAAATTTTCAACCATTTTTAAACCTTTTGAACCAAAAAAGGAGTTTCAACGATATAGTTGAATTTTCAACAAAAAAATAAATTTTCAACCGAAAAGATGAATTTTCAAACAAGAAGAATAATTTTCTTCCAAAAAGAGGAATTTTCAATTAAAAAAAAACAACACTTTTTAAACGAAAATTTCAGTATAAACTCAAGTTTTCAGTTTAAAAAATTAATTTTTAACAAAACAAAATAACAACAAATTTTCATAAAAATAGGTAAATTTTCAACCGAAGAAATTAATTGTTAGCCAAAATAGATGAATTTTCAACTAAAAAAGATAAATTAAAAAAAAACGAAATTTAAATTTTCAGTTAACAAAATAATTTTCAATAAAATCTGTAAATTTCTAACCATTTTTAAACGTATTAAACCAAGAAAGGCGTTTCAAGGATATAATTGAATTGAACAAAAAAAAAATTAAGATTCAATCGAAAAAATGAATGTTCAAACAAGAAAAATAATTTTCTACCAAAAAGACGAATTTTCAATAAAAAAAAAAACAACAACAAAACATTTTATAAGTGTAAATTTTGGTATAACCAAAGAAATGAATTGTTAAACAAAATAGATGAATTTTCATCTAAAAAAGATTAATTAAAAAAAAGATAAATAAAAAAAAGCGAAATTTGAATTTTCAGTTAACAAAATAATTTTTAATGAAGACGAAAAACTTGTTTAAACTGCAAATTTCAGTATAAACTCAAGTTGACAGTTTGTAAAATGAATTAAAACAAAAAAAAAAAAAAACAGAACAACAAATGTTCATAAAAATTGGAAAATTTTAAATGTTCAGTTAAAAAAATAATTTCAAATAAAATCGGTGAATTTTCAACCATTTTCAAACCTTTTGAACCAAAAAAGGAGTATTAAAAATGGATTAGTTGTATTCTCAGTTTATAAATTATTTTTTATCCAAAAAACAATATTTCAAGAAAATAGTTTGATTTTCAATCAAAGAAATTAATTTTTAACAAAAAAACATGAATTTTCAACTAAAAAAGATACATTTTTACTTGAAAATGGAATAGTTATATTTACAGTTTAAAAAATTGATTTTTAACCAAATTTAACGAATATTTAAAAAAATAGTGAAATTTTCAACCAAAGAAATAAATTTTCAATAAAATTGATAAATTTTTAACCTAAGAAATGAATTTTTAACCCAGAAGAATACTTTTCTACCAAAAAAGACGAATTTTCAACTAAAAAAGATCAATTTTCAACCGAAAATGGAATACATAATATAATATATACATAATAAATATTAAATAAATAACTTCGCAGTTAAAAAATTTAAGTTGAATAAAAAAAAACGAATTTTCAACAAAATACATGGATTTTTAACTAAATACATGAATTTTTAACCAAACAAGATAAATTTTAAACCAAAAATGGAATAGTTATATTGACAGTTTAAAAAATTAATTGTTAAATATAATATACGAATTTTCAACAGCATAGTGAAATTCCGTTCATTTCCTAAGTTCACGAATTATTCGAATAACTTTTTTAAGGTCAACATGTTTATTTAAATAAAAATCAGGACGTCTGGTCACCCTAGTTGGGATTTTTTTAAATCTCATAAATTGTAATTTTTGGTGAATTGAAATGTTGGTTGGAAGTTTAACTAATTGGTTAAAAATTATTTTTTTTTAAGATTCACCTCCTTGGTTGAAAATGTAACTTTTTTTGTTGAAAATTCGTTTTTCTTGGTTCAAAATTATTTTTTTTCTTCTAAAAATTCAACTATTCAATTTTTGGTTGGAAATGTATCCTTTATAAGTTCAAAAAATTCAAATATTTAGTAGAAAATCCATGTATTTGGTTTGAAAATTCATCCTTTTGGTTAGAAAAATAATATTGTTTGCTGCAAATTTCTTCTGTTTGTTTGAGGATTCAACTGTTTGGATAAAAATTTGCCTTTTTTGTTTAATTAAAATAGTTCAACTTTCGATTATTTTATTGAAAATTAATTTTTTTAACTGCAAATTTGACTATTCCATTCTTTGTTGAAAATTGTTCTTTTTTCGTTCAAAATTCAACTACATTTGGTTTAAAATTAATCTTGATGTTTGAAAATTGATCTTTTTGCTTGAAAATTGACCTTTTTTGTTTAAAATTCAATTATTTCAGTTGAAGATTCATAATTTTAGTTGAAAATTCATCAGTTTGTTTCAAAATGCTTGTTTTATAGTTCAAAATTCAACTATTTGGTTTAAAATTATCTTCTTGTTTGAAAATTAATTTTTTTAACAGAAAATTTAACCTATCGAAATTTTGAATGTTATTGTTGTTATTGAAGCCGATAGTGCTTTTGACATTTTTGGGAAAAAATTTTTACTTCTGAAAATTTTTCGTCAGAAAATTTACTATCGAAGTTTTGAATGTTATTGTTTTTATGGAAGCCGATAGTACTTTTGAAATTTTTGGGAAAAAATTTTTTCCACAGAAAATTTTTCCTCAGAAAAATTACTGTCGAATTTTTTATTGCTTTTTTTGTATTGAAGCCGATAGTGCTTTTTACATTATTGGAAAAAAATTTTTTCATCTAAAAATTTTTCTTCAGAAAAATTACTGTCGAAATTTTTAATGTTATTGTTGTTATTGAAGCCGATATGGCTTTTTACATTTTTGGGAAAAAATTTTGTCTTCAGAAAATTTTTCCTCAGAAAAGTTCCTATTGAAATTTTTAATGTTATTTTTGTTATTGAAGCTGGTAGTGCTTTTGACATTTTTGGAAAAAAAAATTTCTTTAGAAAATTTTTACTCAGTAAATTTACTATCGAAATTTTGAATGTTTTGTTTTTATTGAAGCCGATAGTGCTTTTGAAATTTTTGGGAAAAAATTTTTTCTTCAGAATATTTTTCCTTAGAAAAATTACCGTCGAATTTTTTAATGTTATTGTTGTTATTGAAGCCGATAGAGCTTTTTACATTTTTGGAAAAAAAAATTTTTTTCAGAAAATTATTTCTTAGAAAATTGACTATCGAAATTTTGAATGTTATTGTTGTTATTGAAGCCGATAGTGCTTTTGACATTTTTGGGAAAACATTTTTACTTCTGAAAATTTTTCGTCTAAAAATTTACTATCGAAGTTTTGAATGTTATTGTTTTTATGGAAGCCGATAGTGCTTTTGAAATTTTTTAGAAAAAATTTTTTCCACGGAAAATTTTTCCTCAGAAAAATGACTGTCGAATTTTTGAATGTTATTGTTTATTGAAGCCGATAGTGCTTTTGACATTTTTGGGAAAACATTTTTCTTCAGAAAATTTTTTCTCAGAAAATTCACTATCGACATTTTGAAGGTTTTTGTTGTTATTGAAGCCGATAGCGCTGTTTACATTTTTGGGAAAAAAAATTTTGTTAAAAAAATTTTTTCTCAGAAAATTTACTGTCGAAATTTTGAATGTTATTGTTGTTATTGAAGCCGATAGTACTTCTGACATTTTTGGGAAAAAATTTATCAGCAGAAAATGTTTCCTCCGAAAATTTACTATCGAAATTTTGAATGTTATTGTTGTTATTGAAATCGATAGTGCTTTTGACATTTTTGTGAAAAAATTTTTTCTCCAGAAAATTTTTCATCAAAAAATTTACTATCGAAATTTTGAATATTATTGTTGTTATTGAAGGCGATAGCGCTTTTTACATTTTTGGAGAAGGTAGAAAATTCAACTGTTTGGTGCATAATTCACCTGCTTCGTAGTAAATTCGAATTTCTAAATTGAAAATTTGTTTTCAATAAAAATTTAACTATTCCAATTTTGGATAAAAAGTGATATGTTTCAGACTGAAAATTCAACCATTTGGTTGAAATATGTCTTCTTTGGTGGAAAATTAATTTTTTTTAGTTGAGGATTTAACTACTTTATTGGGAATTAGTCTTCTTTGTTTAAATTCAATTGTTTTTTATTTATAATTAAAAACTTTTTTTGTTAAAATACCACATATTATATTTTATATTAAAAATTCATTTTTATGGTTGAAATTCGAACTACTTTCTTGAAAATTCCCTTTTTTTGGGGTCAAAATCAAATTTTTTTCTGAAAATTTAACTATTGGGTTAAAAATAAACTTTTTATTTGAAATTTTATATTTTTGGGTAGAAAATTCAACTGTTCTGTAAAAGATTCGTTTTTTAAATAAAAAATTGCTTTGTTACATAAAAATTTAATTATTTCAATTTTGGTTAAGAATTTATTTTTTTTTTAGTTTAGAATTTCAACTATTTGGTAGAAAACTCGTTTTTTGGTAGAAATTCAATCTTCCTGGTAGAAAATTCAAACATTTGATTCAAAATTTATGAATTCTGTTGAAAATATTTTTTTTGGGTTGAAAATTAATTTTTTAGCCTAAAATTACTACTTGGTTGAAAATTAACTTTTTCGTTGAAACTTCATATTTTTGGGTTGAAAATTCAACTTTTTTGTACAGAAAATTTGTCTGTTTGCCCTTGAAATTCTACAGTTTGGTTGACAATATTAATTTTGGTTTGAAATTCATGTATTTTGTTGAAAATCCAACTTTCTAGTTTAAAGATTTAACTTTTTGGTTAAAAATTTATGCATATTGTTGAAAATTCATCTTTTGACAAAAAATTCAACTTCTTGGTTAAAAATTCAAATATTTATTCAGAAATGTATGTATTTTGTTAAAAATTCATATTTTTAGTAAAGAAATAATATTCTTGGTTGAAAATCTTGAAAATCCCAAGAAATCGCTTACATTTCTTTAAAATCCGTACAAAATATTAAAATCTATTCCAATCATTTGAAAGCCAATGAAATTCCTGAAAATCTCATAAAATCCTTCATAATATTCGAAAATCCTTCTCTCTAAATTTTAGTAAGTTAAAATTTCTACTAATTTCAATCAGTGACTCAATTTTAGCTATGGATCGTTTGTTCGTGAATATACTTTGGAGTCTTTTGAAATTTCTTAAAATCTTTTGAAATCCCGTGAAATTTCTTTAATTTATTGAAATCCGTTCCAATCACTTAAATACTTTCGAAATATTTGCAAATCTTTTTAAATCCCCTAAAATCTCTTTAAATAATTTTACTATTATGCGGAAATTTCCTTTTTGTGAAAAATAATCTTCTTTAGTTGAAAGATGAACTATTTTGTTAAAAATTTGTTCCTTTTTAGTTTGAAAATTAATCTTTTTAGTTGAAAATTATTTGTTGAAAATGTATCTTTTTTCATTTAAAATTTATCTTTTTTTTTTGAAAATTTAACAATTTGTTTCAAAATTCTTTTTTGGTTAAAAATGCAACTGTTTGATTAAAATTAGTCGGTTTTGGTTGAGGATTTTACTATTTTGCGGAAATTTTTCTTGTTGTGAAAAATAATCTTCTTTAGTTCAAATTTTAACTATTTTGTTAAAAATTCGTTTCTTTTTAGGTTGAAAATTAATCTTTTTAATTGAAATTTTTTTTTTTTTGAAAATTTATCTTTTTGGATTGAAAATTAAATTTTTTTTTTCAAAATTCTTTTTTTGTTGTTTAAAATTAATTTTTTTAATTAAAAACTTAACTGTTCTAGTTCTGATGGAAAACTCATCTTTCTTAGTTGAAAATTAATCTTTTTTGTTGAAAATTCAACTACTTGATTTAAAGTTGAACTACTATTACATTTTTTACTACAATTTTTGTTTGTATTGTTTTTTTTGTAAATTCGATTATTTGATTAAAGGTTGAACAACTTTCTTAAAAATTAATGTTTTTGATTTGAAAATTCATCTCGTTTGGTTGAAATTTCGTCACATTTGGTTAAAAAGGCAACTTTTTGATAAAAATTAATTGGTTTTGATTGAGTATTTTAATATTTTGTTGAAAATTTATTCTTTTTTTTTGTTGAGAAAAATAATTTCTTTTATTTGAAAATTTAACTACTCTGTTGAAAATTATTTCCTTTTCGTTTTTATTTTGGTTGAAAATTAACTTTTTCAACTAAAAATTCAACTATTCCAGTTTTGGTAGGAAATTAGGATTACAAGAAATTTAGGATTTTACTATTTTGTTGAAAATTTCTTCTTATTTGTTTGATGAAAAATAATATTTTTAGTTTAGTGCAAAGTAATAATTTTTGGTTAAAAATTAATGTATTTTGTTGAAAATTTTACTTTTTTG